>CM055974.1:50082500-51294166 GCA_029531755.1 Holothuria leucospilota | reverse complement strand
AGGGACTATAATGGGGCAGTTCTCCCAAGAAATAGGTTTTTCTTCCTCCTCCCTAGAAAATTTTGAGACCAAAAGTTTCTGTTGCCTTTATAGTACATCATAAAATATCTTACCTGGGTGAAAATATCCCCTTGAAAGCTGTCTCGCCCCCTTCAAGACCTTGTCTGGTTATATATGCCTGCAGGCTACAGGCATAAGAATACTTCAGGCTGAATTGTAACTGTGATTAAGTGGCCAGTAGATTCAGTGGCAGACTGCCCTCCCCTTGTACCTCTGCCCTCCCCCACTCCACCTTTTTATGTTTTTGAGGGTTGGAAGAAAGCTTTGACTCACTATCCCTTACAGCATTGCTTTGAAATTATGAAGAAAAGAAAACCAAAATGCTACAGCATAAATTAATGAAAAGTAGGTTATTGTCAGCTGTATAATGGTGGTAATAAAATGTAAAAGTTGTTCACAATAGAAGACTATAAGATTCTTATTCTCATTCAAGACTCCCAAGTCCCATTTGATGTGAGTGCAGATTCTTACTCCCCTAATCCCTGAGGAACACTAACATATTCTGAGGTACAATATTGTATATACATTAGGTACGTACAGTCCCAAAAAGTCTATTAATATAGAAGTGTAAGGGTATTGCTTCATCTCGCCATCACTGAAGTACTCAATGATCCTTGGTATGTCTGTTATATATTACAGTATAGGCCTGAGGTGTCGTTGGAAGAAGTATGTCTGCCTTAGTAATTAACCAAATTTATTATTTCATGATGAGGTTTGGGTGATTGGGAACAGTCTCGTAAAATCAGTTTACTAGTGTCGTAAGCCTGCAGAAGGAATTTGTTCATCTTCTGATTACTGAACGACCCTCAGTAACATTGGCTTGTCTGTGTGATAATTAACTAAGTTAGCCTGAGGTATCATGGTACAGAAGGCACAGTGAAAATAGTAATAAGGAAGTCTGTCTTTACAGAAAAGTAGTGCAGTAACTGTAACAAGCAAAAAAGTATGCATATGCTGGCGCTGAACACTACAGTATTTTCATTGTAACCCTTCCATTAAGTGCCAGGCGTTACCTCCCACTTAACAATAACTGGGTGCTGGCTTTATTTACTCTGTGGTCCCAGTTGTTTCAGACGAACATCAAAAGCCAATGACCTGTATTATAATTACTTCAATTTGTGTTTGTGGTAACTTAGAATAGTTGAAAAATGAAAATACCAACCAAGTGATGCATAAATGTCACTTAGAAAATGATACAGGGTGCACAAAATTTTCTGAAGCACTAAGTAGGAACTAAGTTTTTGAAACCAGCTCTTGGTCTTATTATTGTCTACCTTTATTTTACATAGTACCTTCAACTGTAATGTTTGAAAACAAGGTTGGGGTACATGCAGTAACTGCATACTTATGCCCTTCAAGAACTGGTTCAAAGCAACATGATATTAAAGAAGTAAGCCATGTTTGACTTCATGTTATTGCTCACCAAAATTGCTGGAAATTGGTGGTGAAAAGTGTTTCAGTGACAACAGGTGCAGTTTGACTGGTAGAAGGAGGTGTACACATACAGTATCCAGCAGACTTGTAGTGAGTACTTACTGTTACTCATGGGTTTGCACAATTGCCTGTACTCATACTCATGAGAATTAATTTGTACTCGTACTCGTACTCACAGATTTTGAAAGCTCTGCATAGGGCTAATGCAAAATTTTGTACTCGTACTCATGAAAAAGGACATGTACTTGTACTCACAACACAGACACTGCACGTGAACTCGTACTCATGGCATTGTACTCACACTACAAGTCTGGTATCCAGCTCTTTTTGAAAGAAACCACACATTATCTAGCCTACACTCTATGCCATAATGATGTAATGATGTTTGAATATATATATATAAATGCCTAATTTTCATCTTGGGGGAAAAATTGTGAGAAAACCTACATTAGGGGAAAATATACATGCAGCGAAAAAATGGTTTCGCCTAAACGTTTGCACACACTTTTTATATAGGAATACGTAAACGTATGGTAACTTGCTTTCAACCACACAATCTACATACTATTACTTCAGTGTCGACAAAGTAGCCGACACCTATCCATTAACACGAATGAATGGCGAGCCATTGAAATAACTTTATGTCTCAAAAGAGCTTTTTTAACTTTAATAGGGAAAATACATGCTTATGTATTTTATTGTTTCATTTTCGTCTTAAGAAAACGGGGGTATCGTGATTTCCCCCAACTTTACAAATTAGTGTTTTTTATATGTATATATATATGTATATAACCCTAAATGGTCACTTTGGGCGACACGGTAAAAAATGGTCACTTTGGGCGACAACCAGTTAATTAAATATATTTGCATATTCATGCACGTAAAAATTAGACAAAAAATACCTTAATGATCTTCAGGAATGCCCTCAAGTTGAATATATGTCCAATTACCTGTGTGACGTATGCACAACGTTTTATTAAATAAAACAGAAATAAATTGATATTGCTCAATAAGGGTGTGTACACATACAGTAACATACCAATTTTTTACATGCATGATATACACCCCCAAATTTCTAGTAAATTAATACATAATGGGATTCTAGTGCAACTTACCTTTAGTAACCCCAAACAGAGGGTGCTAGGATACTTATATATTTCAAAACTTTTGAAATAACATTTCTGACCCGAAGCAGTATTGGAAGGTGATAAATGGTGCTAGCCCTAAAAAGAAAATAGTGCAAGGTATTAGCATGGAAGATTTTAAGCTTTTCTTCGAGGATCTTTGTAGATGTGATAGAATTGCTCAGAGGTTACCTGATAACTATTTGTTGTCTTCAAATGATTTCTTAAACAAAGATATCTGTATAGAGGAAGTTACTGAGCAAGTAAGGAAGTTAAGGAATAGTAAAGCCCCTGGAATAGACGGCCTCATCAACGAGTTTCTTAAGTATAGTCCTACCCTTGTCCTAGAAAATTTGACTAAATTCTTTAATCTGGTCCTTTCTACGAGTAAAGTACCCACCGACTGGACCATTGGTCTTATACAGCCCATCTATAAAGGTAAGGGGTCCCCCAAGGATGTAGATAATTACCGTGGTATAACTTTACTCAGTAGTATTGGTAAACTCTTTATGTCAATTTTAAATGATCGAATTATGAACTATATGCAAGTGACAGGTTTTTTAGGTGACGAGCAAGCAGGTTTTAGAAAAGGTCATTCAACCTTAGACTATATATTTGTCTTGCATACTGTTATCGACTTGTATCTTAGGGAAAAGAAACGTATTTTTTGCACTTTCATTGATTACAAAAAGGCCTTTGACCTAATTGATAGACAGCATCTTTGGAGTAAGTTGGTTGCACATGATATTAATGGTAGAGTTTTACAAGTTATCCATGCTATTTATAGTAATGCTAAGTCGTGTGTTGTTAACAATGGTGTAAAATCTGGTATGTTCGATTGTAATGTAGGTGTGCGCCAGGGAGAAAATTTGTCACCAATCGTATTTGCGATCTTTTTAAATGACTTCGGTCGTTTCATCAGTCAATATTATAACGGACTTGATAATTTATCGCATTCTTTTAGAGATTGTTTAAGTAACGATGAAGTTGATATTTACCTCAAATTATTCACATTGTTATATGCCGATGATACTATTGTTTTAGCTGAAAATCATACTGACCTACAATCTGCACTGAATGGTGTTAAGGACTACTGTAATATGTGGAATATTACAGTAAATACGAGTAAAACACAGGTGGTTATTTTCTCTAGGGGTAAGATAGGACGAATACCGGAATTTTACTTTGGTAATGAGAAAGTAGATGTAGTTGATAACTACACATACCTGGGAGTAACATTTAATTATAATAATAAGTTTACTAGGACGAAATGCAAGCAGATTAGTAATGCAAAAAAAGCCATGTTTAGTCTTTTGAACAAGTCGTACAATCTCCAACTACCATTAGATCTATTACTTGAACTCTTTGATCAGTTAGTTTTGCCAATCCTTCTCTATGGGTGTGAAGTTTGGGGCTTTGAAGATATAAAGCAAATTGAGGCTTTCCATTTGAATTTTTGTAAGCGGATTCTAAAATTAAAAAAGAGTACTCCAAATTGCATGGTGTATGGTGAACTGGGTAGACACAAACTTATTAAACTAGTTGAGAGTAGAATGGTTACATTTTGGGGTAGAATTGTGAATGGTGACGGTAACAAGTTGTCTTGCATGATGTATAAATATCTAAGAGTTCTTCAAGACAAAAGTATCTACACCTCCCCTTGGCTCTTGAAAATTAAAAGCATTTTTGAAAAAACTGGAATACCTTTCATTTGGAACACACCTTTCTTTAGTACTGATGGTAATAATACCCATCACTGTCATAACATAAATTTGCCTTGGCTTAAAAAAACTATTGATGGAAAATTAGATGATATCTATAAGCAAGAATGGTGTGTGGAAGTTGATAGTAATACTCAGTGTAAAATTTACCGTATTTTTAAAAAGAATCTAACATTTGAAAAGTATTTGGTTAATCTCCCGTTTTGAAATAGGCTAAGTTTTTGTAGACTACGTTGTAACAATAGCAAAATACCAACTGTTACTGGGAGGTACAGGAATATTGTTTTTCATGACAGAATATGCACCCTTTGTAATTAGGAAAAGTTAGGCGACGAGTTCCATTATGTGTTCGAATGTAAAGCGTTCTCTCAAGACAGAAAAAATTATATACTGTACCCCCTTATTTTTGTAAAAACCCAAATACCCTGAAAATGGAAGATTTATTTAAGACAATTAATAGAAAGACTTTACTAAAGGTCAGTTTATTCAGTGGAGAAATCCTTCGACGATTTAAATAGTTAGCTTTAACCCCCGACCCCGAATTGTTATTTACTTTAGTACTTGTCATCTATTGTTGTTTGTTACTGGATGTCACTGTTTTATTTTCGCTATTATTTTTATTATTTTTTTTTCACTAAGATTACTGTCAGTGTTGTGTCAATATATTTGCCATGCTTTTTTCTTTTCCTTTTTCTCTTTTTCATTCTAAGTAATTATTTTGTACTCTTTGAATGTTATATAATTTTACTAGTCTCTTATACCCCATATTGGGGAGATGCAGAGAATAAACTGAACTGAACTGAATGCAGGGAATGGTTGTTATAATGTTGTAAACATTTAGGCGACACTTATATGTACCCCTAATGTCAATGTCGCCTGAAAGTACCATTTTCCACCCAATATGTCGCCTAAAGTGACCATTTAGGGAAATATATATATATATATTTTCTTTCTTTCTTTCTTTTCAGTGGGAAGAGAAGGTTGAGAAGGGTCAGAGGGAGTTTGAAGCCATTTCCAAGACCATCAGAAGAGAAGTTAATAGATTTGAGGTGAGCACTGGGGGATGAGTCAAAGATGTGTCATAGCATTTGATTAAGATAAACTAAAGCTGACAGTAAACACTTAACCATAAATTGTTGAGAAAGAACATCTTTAAGGGCTGGGCTCAGTATCGAAATGTTAATTTGTTGTAATGAGATTCTTGGAATTGAGGACAGGGTATTTAAAGTATCTGGAAACATTTGTTAGCATCCCAGTAACTCATGTTTAGAGTAAAAACCTGTCACAGAGGTTAAAGGAAGAAAGTCTTTGAGAGGTAAGTGAACTTGAGGTTTGACTCTGATCGGAATTAACTCTGAAAATGTGAAATTGGATTCGTGGATTTTAGAAGAAAATGTTGACATTATCTGGAAAATTTATTATTAGACATTCAAGTTGCTCATTTTTACAGAAAGATTGTATTAAAGATGAACAATTTCTTTCAGATGTTACAAAATTCTTGGAATTGTTTTGATTGTAAAACAAGTTTCAGTAATCGCTAAAAGCCAAGTGTGTGTGCAGATTTACAACACATGACATTGAAACCACTCTTGACTTTTTCAGTTAAATCTCTAAAGCTGCTTAAAAGTCACCACAGTTTAGGAAAGTATGGAGGAATACAACTTTCTTTGCCAGCTACGGATTACATAATGATGTCACTGCTATCAAATTTATTCTATCTACTGAATGTTTTGTGCACGTAATATGTCCAAATTGTGATGCAATTTTCTTTAAGCCATACTTCTCACTTCTGTCACTTTCATCATATCTAAGTGGCAAGCCTTACAGTATATTGAGTGGGCATCAGGCAAATACCCCATGGTTACCGAGGGTTAGTATCTGCTTTGCTCTTAAAATTTATGACCAGGCAGCAAGTAATTTAGGTTCAAAGCTCTGAAAGTTCCTAGTCATTTCCCCCAAATCACTTCATGCAAAGCTGACATTAGTGTTTTAATTAGTGAATAAGCATTTCCGTGAGTTATGCACAAAAGGCTGGCATAAGGCAATGAGGTCATATGTTGATGCAGTACATGTTGTAACTTGTAATACGATGATATTTGGGGAAGTCTTGAAGAAACATGAACAAATGGATAATGTGCATTTCAAATGGGTCTTACTTCAAACAAGGTTCCTTGTCTTGAAAAATGGCACCTGGTTCTGCCAAATTCTACTAGACCAGGAATCAAAAGGTGGATTTGGCTATAAAAGGCACTTGGTATAGGACCATAATGTTTGGCATGTTTAGTGGATGCAATGCTATATTACTAGTATAAAGTCAGCTGTGGTTCATGTATCATTACCGGGCAGGAAATGAAAAATTCACATGAATTAGTACTCAATGATAAAAATATTGTTTCATGATTTATAACAACCGGACATAAAATACAGTGGCACTGTGAATATATGGCATTATGTACTTATTCAGATTGGAATGACTGCATTTACTCTACTATATTTGGTCAAATCCCTTTCAAAATAAATTGTTTGGCTGTGGTACTGTACATTCCTACAGTAAGGCAGCGTGGTACCATTTGGTGTGTGTAACTTCCAAGCTTACAAATAGACTCAAAAAGAAAACTTAAACTGGACATCATGCATACAGGACTTAGTACACCTGGTGGTCATCTTCGCAACTTAAAGCTTTGCATTTGTTACTGGTATCATGCATATTTATGAGTGGGTGGGACTTAAAATGTCAATTTTAGCATTGCTATAAGTATGATGGTATATTTTGCTTAATGTCCATTGCTCAAATATAGGGCCTTGAGGGTGTCCATTGTTATTACAAGAAAATAAACTTTTTCAAAAAGGTATCTCTGTTAAAGGTGACTTTTAAAAATAACAACTTACATTTCATGACTTCATTTATGTCAAACTTACTAATATCTGAGGGTGGATATTACTGTACATTTCAATGCTTCTGCAAAATATAGCTTTCATTTTTAAAGTTTACATTTATACTGGAATGAATAAACAAAATAAATGAAAATGAAAAGAAATATATAAACAAGCGAACTCTTAGTTCTTTAGTAAGGACAAGTCAAACAGGTACCATACTGTATGTGATTGATTACTGTACATATTACAGTGATCAACGGTCATAGACCAAAGTGCCCAACAGCTTTTGTTGCCAGTATTGTATCATATACATTGATGAGTGTAATATATATAAACCTTCAGGACATCTCCCCATAATGAACTGCATTGGATTTATAATGTAGCAAATTAAACATCAACATTACAGACATGTTTATAAACTCCTAACTCATTCATGTGTTGATGCTGGATGTATTACATTCACTTATGTCAGTGTACCTCTCCCATGTGTTTTGGCTGTTTCATTAGTCACATTTAAAATATTTGACATGATTCATCACAAGAAAGAGCCTTATTTAAATAATCAAAGACAGTATGAAGCTTTCAGTTTTGTACCTTGTACTCTTCCACTGAAACAAGCATCAAAAGGACAAGTAAGAAATATGTAACTGCCATTATTTTTGTTTGCAGACCAATCGTGTGCAAGATTTCCGTTCAGTGATCATTAAATACCTGGAAACATTAATGGAGAAGCAGCAAAAGGTTAGTAAACGTAGAAAAATTCTGTTGATGGAGGACAAACAAAGTCTGGGGTCTAGAGAGATACCATAGATGGAGGATAAACAAGTCGAGAGACGAGCGATCAGTTAAAAATGTTTTGATGATGACAGATACGGGCTAATATGACAGTGTTGTGTTTACATTCTGTGGAAGGAATAGGTTGGTTGGTGATGCAGTGTAAAATTGTTAATACTTATCCAAATAAACTCTCTCTAGAGATGAGGAGATGGTTCCACCAGAAAGATAATATGGTTTGGTGTCTACATCTTTGAAGTACCTAAGCATTAATAGAAATATGTATTGATGGATGCGACATCTCTACAGAAAACATTTAAGTGTTACCATGTGAAGCATTAATTAAGAAATAGCGGGTGGTATAGCCGTAAAAATTTCCCCAAAATGATGGAATTGTAACTTGCCATGGAAAGTCAAGGAAAACTCATGGAGAAGTGATATTTTTGTAAAAGGACACATGAAAAGTCGTAAACTTTGGTGCACAACAGACAGATGAATGCATACAAATTTTGCTATGACAGGCAGACTTCCATATTGCAGTCCGGTGTGTGAAAATGAAGCAAGATTCTTGTTTTATGTGATGAAATTGTAGCAAATTGGATAGATGGATGGCAGTAAGGGGAGATGAAGGCCATCCTGTTGATGATATGCAGATGGCTGTTGCTTTTGTCATTGTGTGTGTACTGTAAATAGACCCCTGGAATGGAAAAAAACAAACAAAAACAGGGGAGAGGTGATCATGGAAATCTTTAAAGTTGTCATGGAAAAGTTTCGTTTTCAGATTTTTATAAGAATCCTTTAAAATGCAAGTTTTATTAACTGTGTTATCGAGCCATTTATGAGAGACTGTATCCTACATTCAAAGTTTATTCACCTACAGTATCTCATATTTTCCATAAATATCAGATTTACTCCAATGAATCATTACAATACCAACTAATACAGTTCAGATCTGGGGGCTCCAAAGCATAACCGCAAATAGTTTGGGACCTTCAGGCTCCTTTGGTGCCAACCCTAAGCCTTAAGTGAAGGAATGTAGAGTCCCTGACAAGTCAGTTAACCAAATATTTATGGATTGCATTTTTGGAAGGTGTTGATAGGTTGTGTAAACTGTTTACCAATTCTTCTGTCAAGAAACGTGGAACATACTCTATTTCATTCACTGTTTCATAACTTAATGAGAAGGGAAAGCCTTCATGGTGATTGAATAAAATGTCTTATGTAATGTTGAAGAAATCACTTCATACAAATTCTTGGTGATTATCCTTGGCATGGGCAAGGACCACAATACCAGTTTTATCGAAAGAGTTGTCAGGAAAGGCTTGCAGTGTCTTGGAAAACTAGAGCTTTATTGACTCTATTTATGTCTTTTTATTGTTTTTTTCAGCTTATCCAACACTGGGAAGCATTCCTGCCAGAGGCCAAAGCGATTGCTTAGCAACGTCTCCCATTTCAAGTGGCATCTGTTTGCATGGAACATGTCAGTGTCTTGGAGCATATGATGTTCTTTCTGACAAAGTGATACAGTTGTATATTAGATAAATTGAATCTGATCTATGGACAGAATGTTTTTTAAAATGAGCTCTGACATTCAAAGATTAATGACCTCTTAATATCTATATTTTCTCAATTTTTTTCATTTTTTATTATTTTTCATTCTTTGTTCCATTGAGAATGTGTGATAGGAAGTAACTGCTGTGTCTTTGATTTAACTTTTGGCAATGAAAGTTGTTAGATTAAGTTATTTCAAAATGCCCTTCAGTAAACTTAATGTATTTACAAAAAGGTGAATTACAGTACATCGAATGTTACTCCAGCAAGAGGTGTAAAATTTCATGAAAATCATGTGTGATGCATATAAATGTAAAGTGGCTGCTATGTGATAAGAAATAGAAAAACAGCTTACACTTTATGGTTGACTAAACTTATTAATTCATGATAAATGAGGATAGTTTTATGCTCACCTTGAAATGGAAGCATTTCATGCTGCTCTTTACACTACTAGCACTTGTAATGAAGGCTTCATGTTGAGTCAGTGTTGTAAGACTCAAGAACTATAAGTTGTACATTTACCTTAGGATACATACACTGCTTTTGAGACTACACTGTTAATTTCTAAAATCTTTAAAGCATTGCTGATCTTGAAAAGTTTGACAATGTGTTTCATTCTCAAATGGTTGTGACTTCTTTATCTGTGTCCATGTTTATGTAGAGTATGTCAAACGGTTGTGGTGTTACAACCTGGAGTTCCGTTCATGTTTAAAATATTTTACAATGTTAGTTCTGTCAGTTACATGTATAACCACTAACCTATGGAATGTGTAATTCACAGCTTGTATGTATTATGCAATCATGTCTTCAGTCGCACTTTTGTAGATTCTTTTTTCAGCAAAGAATACTATTAAGAATACTTTTGAGAAAGCTTAACTCTTAAAACAGATACATATAGGTAACTTAATCCAAAACATTTTCACAGATGTCTACCAGGATTTTGTTGCTATAGAAAGAACATGGTATTTTATATTAATGGCTCTCTGACACGAGCTAAAATTAAGTGTGGCACAGAGGAAATTGGAATGGGTTGGTGGGCTTGTGGTTAGGTTGGTACATGGTCCAAGGTAGGTGGTAGGGTCATGCCCCATCTTGAACTTTTTTCATCAGTTGCTCATCCATTACACACAGAGAGAGTTTTCCCTCGGATTTCTGTTATAATAGAAGAACAGGGAAGCTAGTCAGCCAGATATTTGAAATGCAGTGTAGTTTATGAATTTTGAACATAATTCAGAAAGGACCTCATAAAGTTAGTACCTTGTTGTTGCCAAACAAATAGGAAACGGGATGTCTTACAGTAGATTTATTTGTAAGGCCATTTACCACTTTCCCATACTTAAAGTGCACCAACTCCTGAGTTCAATCAGAAAAATTACAACTCTCTTTATTTTTGTAATTACAGTTGAAGGAGTCATTCAGTGGCTGAGCACATTCAGCATCTCTCCAGTGCCATGATGCCTTTTGATCTGGAGGTCCAAAAGTTAGTACCCCTCATGTGCCCTGCCCTCATTGATCATTGTAATGTAGCTACAAAAGGGGAAAAACTGTTTGATCCTCATGTGAGAGAAAATATCAATCACGTAACATGTTTCTTGGTATTGTCTCTTGAACCTGTTTGGCTTGTCATTGGTGAACACATTTTACTATGCTTTCATTGGTCTCAGTTACTTCAACATTTCAAGAAATAAAGTGTAGCTGTAACACCATTCATGTGCACTGTTTTGTTCTTTTTGCACATTAAGAAGTAGGACAGGAGTGAGCTTGCATTAAGGTTCTTAATTTCTGAGACTTGTCTCCATAACAATGCAGGAAGGACATTTTTTGACAGTTTTACCATTTCATAGTGCAAAGGTACACAGGTATTATGATTTTGTTACCATCAGTGCATCTGTCAAGGCTCAAGGATTAAATTTTATTAAATTTTCTTCACTCTGCTTAGGCAAAGAACAACATAACCCATGTCTGCCATTTGGTCACTTCGGTTGTTAGCAGAGCTATGATTTCTGGGAAAGGAGTGGGTCGGAAGGGGCAAAGAGCAAGTTTTGCTACATACTATGATAGTACCCCTAAAAGATTAAGTCTACACAGTGAAACTTTCCATGAGAGGAAAGGGCAGGGCCTTTCCTAGATTCACCCATGGATAGACTTAAGGGAAAGCATTCAACTGCAGTTTAGCCAGTATAAAACCTATGATCAGGGGCGTATATATATGAATTCGCAGAGGGGGTGTGAACTATTTTGGGACCAACTACATTTCTTGGAGAACGACTCTCACTGACATAGTTGTACGATCTGAATTTCCTAGATAACTCCAGGGTAGGTGAGAGATCAATTCACTATTTAACTAACAGGATTTGAGACTGTTTGGTGCTCAGAGACCGACTTTTGACTTTCACAAGGGGTGTCCCACCCCCATATTCCCCATATTTACGCCCCTGCCTATGATTCATGAGCTGACAGAACTACATTAATGCAGACCTCTTATGCCCAGCAGATGTAGATATCCTCACCAAATTTTGGTTGGAGAATGGTTCCATGAACCTAAATTATCAGCTACATTGTTGGGGAAGCATTTCGTTTGGTTTACTTCTTTTAATTTCTCAATATAGTGAAAAAATTCCACTCATAAGGCAACGATTCGTCGGGTGTCGGAAAAATGCCAGCTATTACGCTACCCGAGTTCCTTCAACTGATCGTAGTCTGCAGTAAGCTGACAGTGGTGCAGTGTACAGTAAAATTAATCTTGCCATCATCGAGCTAGCTCCTTTCAATCCAAATGTGAACAATTATGTCTGAGTCCACCGGATGTATTTATATTCCATTTGGGGCTGTCAGCAATACATACTGGTAGGCCTCAGAATTTCCAATTTTTCGTAGGCCTATTTGTAATGTGAACAAAAGGTCTTTTTAAAAATTTCCAGGAACATGAAACATCTGAAAAGTGGCAATTGTTGGCATGCAGTAATGTGGCACGGGAAGTTCCATTTCGGTATTTGGCAAAAAGTCCCCCTGGCGGGACGCTCCGCGCGAACCGATGGTCGCGCTCCGCGTCAGTAGTCTCCCAGCGAATCTCACTCACACCAGTCACTAAAAGTTGACAGCCCTGAGCTCGTACTTTGTAGCCGCTCGCTAGACATGGTCACTTGCAAAAGATTAAAAGACGTCCAAAATACCTTGCGATCGACATATGTGGTCGTTGTTGGCCACAAGTAGATCGCAAAGTAACTCACGAAATATTAAAAAGAGATAACTGCCTTGGGAGTCGCAATTCGCAATTTAATTGTGTCTGTTGATTATCTTTGAGACCTATTACAACACTCATTAACACTTTGCGAACAAAATGAGACCATCTTGCGATCAACAGCCTTCAAACGATTCTGGCTTTTTTTGGAAAATGTGCGTCAAACCATAGTTCCTGCTGGTATGATTGTGCAAGGTGCACGATTAATTTAATACCAACTTGACGCAATTGCAGACACGTGAGACCTTATTCGCAGTGAGTAACGGTAACTCCCTGTTATTTGCGCTTCAAGCCTACGGTCACATGGCGCATGGGCTCAGTACAGTATTTCCACGTATTTCCACAACCCGTAGATCACGGGACAGGTGACACCAAGGCCATACAGGAGACCAGGTTCCCCGACGGATGATCAACGGCCCGAAACCCCGGCAGGGGCGACGGGTGGAGGGGACGATTTCTATGCCGGCGGGGACGGGCTGAGGCGGCGATTGGAAGGCACCCGTTGTACTATTACAATGAACCAATCCATTCCTGTACATGGCATAATATCCATAATCCATATATACTGAAGGTCCCAAGTTGCGTGCTGATTCTGTGTCTTTTCCAGGAAAATTTGGGGATACACGTAAAAGAACCTATGCGTATTTAAAGTAAAATAGATCAATTGTCGGGGTGGTTGACCCCTGTCGGGGATAAATGTCGTATCCTTCTTGTCTGCGTAATAAAATAGTCGAACCTCCCTCCATGAGTCGTTTATCTCATCGTACCACACATACGCAAAAACAAGCTGTGCGATACGGTATGAAATTCCAGACCTTTACGAAAAAACTGTGTAGTCCGCCTATAGGTCACTTGGGACTGGGGAAGGGGCTTTTACTATTTAGCTATACAGAACGGAACCATGCCAAGAAACTGAAAGAACCAGCTCTCTACGGCGCTCTAATTGCGCGCCGAAAATTACGGGTATGGGTTCCTCTTGAAAAATCACCCCACTAAGAGCAAAACTAAGTAAACCATCGGGGCGACTGGTCACCGCCGGGGACTACATACTTAATCATACCGACTAAGGCTTCCCGACGGAATTGGATTAACTTGATTAACTCAATAGTCTGAACGGGACTGAGCAAACTCAGAACCAGACCCGGAGAGCGTAATCTCCCTTTTGCTTAAACCAAAACCCACAAGTCTGACCAAAATTAGTATGAAGACACAAAGGCAATCAAGTACTCGAGAATTCCTCTTTCTTCCGTTATCTTCTGTATCAGTGTAGGCTACAAGATATTCGACGTGGGAAATACCAGGGAGTCTCTAGCAACTCCCTGAAAATACAGCACTGTCGTATGTTTTGGAGTCTGTGCAGCTCGCGCGTATGTCATTTAATCCCCCACCTCACAAGTTCAGTGCGAGCACATGGCGGCCTAAAGTAAAGCTTTCCGCCTAGGGCAAAGATACTGATAATCTACCTTGTTTGCTCCAAGTCTCACCTTTCTATAAGAGCTGGCGTTCCAGTCTCTCCTCGAACTGTCGATCCCCAGTCTTTAGGAACAGCTCATAATACTAGTAATAGAGTATATATCGTACATATTCGACACCTGCTACGAAGGTAAACAAGAACTCTGATGAGTGACCCCGGCCCGTATCCAGACAAGGTACTGAAAGGGGCGAGTTGGCTTCCAGGGGATGGGGAATAATTTTTCAGGGGTGAGATGTGTGGAAATGCGTTACTTAGGGCAATGGCAACTTGACATTTTCTAGAGGGCGAATTTTTTTTCTTCTGGAGGTTCACTCCCCCCCCCCCCCCACCCACCTTGGCTACGGGCTTGGAGTGACCTCGACTGTATATCTACTCTAGGTTATTCCTCGTGCGCGATCGAGACTCTCGTTACCATTGCTAAGGACTATGCCTAAGTCTATCAATTCCAGCGTTACCCATGTTTTGAAAAAGGTTGTAGTGAGCAGGTGAGTGACTTTCAGATTATCCCTCCCTTCGAGAAACCCAAAAGAACTGGAAACTTTTGACCGGGCAAACTTGCTATCACAAGCGACATCTGGTAGTACAATTCTGCTATCTGTTTGGGATTTTCCTTGACTGTGGAGAAAACACTATGTGTCAGGCGGGGAGGAGAGGGAGGTATTAGGAAGTGTGTGAAGGTGTAAACATAATGGCAAACGGTTTAACGGTATTTTTTGTGCAATTTTACTAACAGAAAATGAATCTGTAAAGTTGTTAAGGTCGACCAAAAGTGCCAAATGTTACTCTCCGTCGGCTGACGAGCATCCCAAACTTGAGTCCCTAATGCGATCATAACCATCGCAATGTACTCCCTTGGTTGCAAATGCGGTTTGGACTCTTAGCATCAATAGGCCTATAGCACCCTTGGACAACAACATACTAAACGGGAAGACAATTACTCCATCAGCTTTTCGGTAAGAAATGTGTCCTTTGGAGTCGTAACTAAAAATATAAACTAAATAAAAACGTTTCCCAACTTCAGCATGTAGCAATAAACGATAAACTCTGAAACTAAGGCGAATGGGTACCAAAAAGGCTATTATGAGCAAAAGAAATGTCTGGTAAGTTTCCTGTAGAAAGAATTGTTGAACTGTTGAACCAAGGAGTTGCCTTGGGCTCATGTCTGTCTGAACAGAAGTCTGATGAAAAACGTAAAGACTGGATACCTATAAAACATTATACCGCAGAAATGTATTTTCAATTGACAAAGGTAGTGAGAAAAGACAGAAGTTGTGGTCGGAGGGTCTCTCTGATGTGGGGAAAGCAACAGAAATATGATTGTGAAAACTGAAATTTTTTCTCAATTTTACCTTAAAGACATGTAGAAATTGACAGAAAATCACTTGTTAAAAAAAAAGTTTCAAAATTGCCAAGAGATTTGAGAAAGTAGCAACTTCCAAATACGTCACGGTAGTAATCGAAAGAAAGTTAATGAAAATCTCCCCCTGTGCCCCGTAACTGTGGATAGAGCTGTTAATTAATGACACCGAAGCTCAGCCTGCAGCTATTTCATCGATACGATACCATCCAGGGACGCTATCCAGGTACGTCTCTTACACTGAGGTGAATACTATGGACCGATGGGAGCAAAGGGGGACCATTTCCTAACAGAACACTGTGAGTCATTGGCCTAGTCGATCATGAGTCATCGACTGAAGAAGAAACATCCAGAAAAGTACAATACACGAAAACTTTTCTTTTTTTGAAAATGGAAAGTTGCAAGCTTTTGCTTTCTAAAAGTTTATGGCATAAATTTCATGGAATTAAGAACGGTATGCTCAGCTTACAAGGCCTACAAAACTGAAATGTCAGAATGAAGTTTAGATAATGAGTAGTTGATGGTTTTAGATGAGAGGTGAGACAGACAGTACAGGTCCCCTACAATGCACAGAATGGGCAGAAATGTAGTAAAAAAACTGTGTCCTAGAGTGTCATTTCTTGCTTTGATGGTTGGAATCCGCATTTCCTGACCTCAACTCAAACCATGCATGGCGGACGGATGATGTTCTAAGTCAGTGGCGCCTCCAGGATTTGATGATTGGCACCACAGATGACGTCATAATGCAACGTCAATTACCCCCCAGTCTGCGTAAATTGCATCTTTTTTGCGTCCCTGCGATATACAGCAGTGGAGGATCCTTCCTTTGTCAAAACAGAAAGGTGCCGTTATGGGGGAGGGGACACCGCCTCCCTCTTTTGACCCTCCCCTTTGAGAATTTTTTGTTAATTTAAGTTTGCTTAGCTGGAAAATTGTGCTATCTTTGGGATATTTTATGAACTGATTGTATGGTTGGAAAATGTCCATAATTTAATGAATTCTAATGTTTGGTTAGGTGAAGAGGAGAGTATGTTGTCTTAGAGAAGGGTATGTTGGCAACAAACCTGCCGAATCCCCACTTTTGGCTCAGTTTACTGCCTTCTATTCGGGGAAGTTTTTGCTCCAAAATACGTGCGTGGAGTCCACAGAAACATTCTTGGACTACTATACGAAAATTTTCCTTTGCTTCAGTGTGCATTATAAAATGGTATCTAAGGATGGCAGCTACCAGTACAGGGCCTCCTGGGAACTCTGGAATGATTATATAAAATGGAGCACTGGCATGCCCGACATCTAAATGATACTATAGGAGTATGACCCCGAGCACTTTACAACGATCTTATTTTTACTAATTTTAAACGAAAATCCAGACGAACAGCTTCCAGCAATGGGGAATGGGAGGGAGGAAGAGTATAGGTGCAGGGACTGAGGTGATATTAGACATCCCTGAACAGATGACAGCTGAAAGGTAAAGCAAAAAGGGTGGAGGACTAACAAGCGCGTTTCAGAATGCTTTTTCGTCGTAAGTGTATTAACATTCACCATCTATACCGACAATGGCTGCCCGCAAAGACCTCGGTAAAAATTTGTTGAAAAATGTGTGAAGGCAAATATGTACTTTCAACCTCCCACATCATGCTACAAATTAAATTGAAGACCCCATATTGATGAGAGGCCCCTGCAGATGATGGAGATGTACCTCTCTTTTTTGAAAAAGTGTTGAGATCAGAATAGTTTCATGCATTATTAACTTAATAATGGTCAAAAGATGGACTGAAAACCGTGACGAATGCGCGCAGTGCACCGACATTTTTCATTAAATATGATTTCCATGACAAATAATGGAAATATGATTTCCTGCACACAGACTCTGCTTCGAGAAACGTTCAGTTCTCCAACAAAGCTTATCTGCCAATCAAAAAGCTAGTCTTTTACCTGGGAATTCGTAAAAACCTTCAACATTTGCTGCTGTGCTTCTCCGGGAGTTGTTACCAGAAGATATTGATAATAGCCTAAGGACAACATTGAAGAAAGGTTTGAAGCGCTCGGAGAGCGCGAAAATTTTGGTAAATTGCGAAGGATTTGCTAAAATTTTGATAGTTTGAGAAACATTTGTGACAGAAACTTATTAAAATAGATCCATCACTCGATCGAATGCACATCTCACCCTATCATCCCCTACAGAAATCTTTAGCTTAAACGCCTTTTGGGATCATTTTAAAATATTCACTTTATGCAGAAATCGATTGGGGGCACGCGCCCCCATCCCCATGCCGGCGCCACTGGCTACTTTGCCTGCTACTAACGGACTCGCTACGTATCCACGGGTGCTTGAGTCAACGTTAACGTAAACGACGAATCCCATACTCTTCCCCCTGGACCATGGCGTCATGTATAGGTGCTGCATCTTTTTGAGAACCGACCCTGACGTCATGTTAGAGGCCAAACAATGGAGAAATGTACAGGCCTGCTATAGTCAGTTACTGGCTGACCTCAGTCAAAGGCCCACTTCAAATTCTATGGTCCTGCGACGTCATACCTTCTGTAGGGCTACGTAACTGCATGTCTTTCTACTGTGACAATAAGAACGTAAAAATTCAAATTGTGAAACGAAGCGATTGCTATCGACCACGCAGTGGCTACAGACGGGCGAATTGCAGAAGTTGCATATACCGGTTATTGCCATAGGAATCTTGACAACGTTGTATAGTACATTCTCCGAATTGCGCGCACTACCAAATTTTGCGCACTCCCGAAATAATTTCAAATTACAGTAACAATGCACTAGTGAAAGCAGTTGTCTATAGGCAAGTGCTATACACAACCTATTTTTGACTACTAGGAACACTAAAACCTTGTAAGTTGCTTTTTTTTGCATACGGCAAATTGTTAAAATTTGCATATTTCCCTCGTCGAGGCTATGAATTTCTGTAGCTTCCAACATACTTCAAAATTGTCCTTTTTGCCTTCCAAATTCAGTGTCTCACACACAAGTGTCCGAGGCAGTGGCGCCGGCACGGGGGTCATGGGGGCTCGTGACCCTCATTCATTTCTGAAAAAATATGAAAACTTTAAAATGATCCCAAAAGGCATTTAAGTTATAGATTTCTATAAGAGGTAGGGTGAGGTGTGTTTTCGACCAAGTGATGGATCTATTGTAATCATTTTCTACCACAAATGTTTCTCAAACTATCAGAATCTTCGCAAATCCTTCGCAAACTATCAAAATTTTCGCGCACTCCGCGTGCTTCAAACCTTACCTCGATGTTGTCCTTGCTATCAATATCTTCCGGTAGCAACTTTCGGAGAAGCTCAGCAGCAAAAGTTGAAAGCTGTTGACGAATTCTCAGGTGAAAGACTGGCTTTTTGAGTGGTATGTAGGTTTCTTGGGCAATTGAAAGTGTCTCGATGCAGAGCCTGAATGCAGGTTTTGTCATGGCAATCATTTTTATTGTAAAATTTTGGAGCGCTTCCCACCCATTCGTCGGGTTTGAAGTCCATCTCATGACCATTATTAAGGTAATAATACATGGAACTATTCCGATAACAACACTTTCCGCAAAACAGAGATATATCTCCAAACATCTGTAGGGACCTTGCATCAATATGGGATATTTCAATCTAGTCTGCAGAATGATGTGGAAGGTTGAAAGTACGTATTTGCCGTTATACAATTTCAAAAATTTTACCGAGCGCTTCGGGCCCAGCCATTATCGGTATATGTGGTGACTGTTAACACACTTACGACGAAAAAGCATTCGGAAACGCGCTTGTTAGTCATTCCCCCGTTTTGCGATACCTATCAGGGAGGTCTAATATCACCTCCCTGCACCTATAATCTCCCTCCTTCCCATTTCGCATAGCTGAAAGCATGCTGTTCATCTAGATTTTGCTCAAAATTTATAAAAATACGAGATTTGTAAAGTGCTCGGTGTCATACTCTATATTATCATTTGGATGTCAGGTAATAAGCATCATGTCAGTGCCGCATTTTACATAATTAATCTAGTGCTTCCAGGAAGCCCTATACAGGTATCTGCCAGCCTTAGATGCCCTTCTATAATGCACAATGAAGGAAAGGAAAATTGTCGTGATAGTCCAAGAATGTTTGTGTGGACTCAACGCACGTATTTTGGGGTAAAAACTTTTCCCGAATAGAAGACAGTATTAAAAGCAGCCAAAAGGGGAACTTCAGGAGGTTTGTTGACAACATACCCTTCTCTTTATGGGCGTCATTCCTGGGGGGACGGGGGACAATTCCCCCCTCATTTCGATGGTTGGGGGACACAATATCAAATGCCCCCCCCCCCCACACACACACACATTTGCGTAAAAGAGTAGTTTCGTGGCTCTATTTGACTGTTTTTTGAGTGGCATGTAGGTTTGTTGGGCAATTGTTAAGTGTCTCGATGCAGATTCTGAATGCAGATTTCGTCAGGGAAATCTTATTTAATGCAAAAATTTCGGCGCGCTTCGCGCGCATGCGTCACGGTTTGCACTCCTTCTCATGACCATTAAAAAGGTAATTATACATGGAACTATTTTGATCACAACACTTTCCGAGAACAGACATACATCTCCAAACATCTGAAGGGGCCTCGCATCAATACGGGATCATTCAATCAGTGGCGTACGCAGAGGGGAGGGCCATTTGGCCATGCCCCCCTCACTGGTTCCGACTTTTTTTAAGTTCCTAAAAATACGTAAATTTTTTAACACAAATTCACTTCAAAAGGTAACATATTTGGCACCAGATTGCATGTAAGGACACCAAATTTTTCAAAATTTTTCAAAGAGGAGGGGGACACCCCACTGGGCCATACCCCCTCAGGGGCGGATGCAGGTTTTGACTAAAGGGGGGTTTTGCGATATAGTTACTATCTAAGCGGAGCGCCACCATGAGTTGGCGCGAAGCGTACAGAGAAAATTTTTGGTCTAGAAGACCCCCAGATTGCAGGAAATGGCATTCCCCACGCGTTTCCTAGGCTCTTTGATCCGTATAAAAACAAGCTTTCATTGAAATTCCCTGATATTTTATGATAAATGTCCTATCAGAAAGTTGTCTCCCTCCTTGTGAGAGATGCATGCTGTACAGCCCGATAACGATCTTGGGCGTCAGGAGTTCGGAGCATTCAGCCATTTGTTGTGCTCTCTCTAGGCACTCACAGTGACTCACTCAAAGTCGCTCGCTTGTGCTCAATAAAGAAAACTTGGTTTCTCTTTTTGAAATCTTCTGAAAGTATTTTGGCATTGGGCCTTAAAATTAAACTGGTAGGCTTAATCGCATGCATGGGATTTTTGGTTGTCTCGTTATCTAAGCGGAGCGCGACCATCGGTTGGCG
This sequence comes from Holothuria leucospilota, assembly GCA_029531755.1. Lineage (NCBI taxonomy): Eukaryota > Metazoa > Echinodermata > Holothuroidea > Aspidochirotida > Holothuriidae > Holothuria > Holothuria leucospilota. The sequence continues at coordinate 51,273,211 of CM055974.1, read as the reverse complement.
CGGCGCCAGGGGTGGTGCCAGGATTTGTCCGAGGGGAGGGCAGACTCCCCGACGGCGGGCCAGCGACCCGAAGCCCCGACAGCCATGACTGTTGTCGAGGAATTGGTGAGGAAGGATTTAAAGAAAACTTGTGTATTAGATTATGACATTGCGGGGCATATATTTCATAATATTTGTATATACTAGAGATAGGCCTATATATTTCCGCCCTGATTTATCGTTTTTCCTAGAATCTAAACTGTGAAATTTCAAAGCGCGCGAAGCGCGAGAAATTTTTTGGATAGGCCTACACTAAAAAGAATCTGTACTTATTTGAAGCGTATATATGGGTCAATTGTCAAGGCAGTTGGGCCATATCGGGCATAACCTACGCTGAACTTCCCTCCTCGAGTCACTAGCAGTACCGCACGACAGACACAAGAGAACATTAACTCGGTTTAGCAAAATAAGATGAAATGACCGATATTTACATAAATCCATGTATTCTACTTATATTAAGTTACTTGAAAAGATGGAAAGGGTTTGTACTATATTTAGCTATTAGTAACGGAACTGAGAAAGAGTGGGCAAAGTGGACCGAAAATTTTGGATTTTATCGCAGAAATGACCCTTTTGAAAGCCAAAATAAGTAAACCGACAAGGTCGGTAGCGACAGCATTTTCCCGACAGGGGGCCGGATCATGCAGTGACCCGAAGTTCCGACAGCCCCTATGTCGAAGGGGTGGTAAGGAGGGGATATGAAGGAGCCTAAATATTCCAAGTCATTGCAGGGCATATTTTGCATAATATCACTGAATACTTCATGAGCCGAGTTGCTTTTGAATCTGAAACGTAAAATTGCAAAGCGCGCGAAGCGCGCGAATTTTTTTTTACACAAAAAATATATGAAGCCTAATCATTAAGAACAAAAAGAAAAAAGAAAAACTGTAGGGGTTGTAGACCATATCAGGGATAACATACATTTTATCGAAACCACCTGAACAACCCTATGAAATACCCAAACTTTTCTCCTTGAGTCGCTCACCAACTGACCGTACCCCATGACACACACAAGACAACAGCAAGTAGACTTTGCGATATAGGATGGAATTAACGACCTCTACATAAACTGTGTACTCTACCTACATGTTGCTTGTTAAGTTTGACAGCTATCTAGCAATTTAGAATGGAAGTACTGAAGAAACTGGAGTGACTCTACCACGCGCCTAGCGGGCCGAAAATTTTGGGGTTTTTTAAGGGAAATTGTCCTCTTGAGCAGTGGTGCTGCCAGGATTTGGTGATGGGGGGGGGCACCACAGATGACGTCCAAATGACACAGATGACGTCCAACATTAGTGAATTCTAATTTTTGGTAAGGTGAAAGAGGAGAGTATGTTGTCCAACAGAATGGTATGTTGTCAGCAAACCTCCTGAAGTCCCACTTTTGGCTACTTTAATTAATGCCTTCTATTCGGGGAAAGTTTTTACTTAATAATACGTGCGTTGAATCCACGGAAACATTCTTGGACTGTTACGAAAATTTTCCTTTGCTTCATTGTGCATTACGAAAGGGTATTTCTAAGGCTGACAGGCAGCTGTATAGGGCCTCCTGGAAGCTCTGGATTAATTACATAAAATGGGGCACTGACATGATGCTTATTACCTGACATCCAAATGATACTATAGAGTATGATGCCGAGCACTTTGCAACTGTCGTATGTTTACTAAGTTTGAACGAAAACCCAGACAAACGCCTTCTAGGTATAGCAAAAGGGGTGTAGGACTAAAAAGCGCATTTCAAAATGCTTTTTCGTCGTAAGTGTATTAACAATCGCCATCTATAGGCCTACCGGTAATGGCTGCATTTGAAAAAATGTATAACCGACGGCAAATACGTACTTTCGACCTTCCAGATCATGCTACAAATTAGACTGAAAGATCACATAGGCCTACAGAGGTTGGAAATGTACTTATGTTTCTCGGAAAAGTGTGATCAGAATAGTTACATGTATTATAACCTTAATAATGGCCATAAGACGGGGTGCAAACCGTGACGAATGCGCGCGAAGCGCGCGGAAATTTTTCATTAAATAAGATTACAATGACAAAACCTGCATTCATGCATGATCCTCTGCATCGAAACACATTCAATTCCTCAACAAACCTATATGCCAGTCACAAAGCCAATCTTTTACTGAAAATTCGTAAACAGCCTTCAACTGTGCTTCTACAGGAGTTGCTACCGGAAATTATTGACAATAAGGATATCACTGAGGTAAGGTTTGGAGCGCGCGAAAATTTTGATAGTTTGCGAAAGATTGGGGATAATTCTGATAGTTTGAGAACCATTTGTGATTGAAAATCATAACCACAGATCCATCACTCGGCTGAAAACACACCTCACCTTACCCCCTACGGAAATCTATAGCTTAAACGCCGCTTGAGATCATTTTAAAATTCTCAAAAAAAAAAATCTGAAATCGATTGGGGGGCACGCGTCCCCCCATGCCCCCGGTGCTGGCGCCACTGCTCTTGAGAGCAAAAAACAGGTAAACCGTCGGAGCGACTTGTCGCCGTTGGGGACTACACACTTTAACGTATCGACTAAGACTCCCCGACTGTAAAAAACTGTAAAACTTCCCCCTGTCCCCCACCTGACGCCATCACTGCGCGGCGTGAACCAAGAACAATTTACCCTTCTCAGACCTTACAATCTACACTTAGGCCATCTTCATGTTTCATGCTTTGTATGTTTTTCATTTCCATGGAAACATTACGTTTTTTGATACCCTCTCTTGCTGTACATACAACCATGCCGTCTAGAGGCACGAAGGAAAATATGCAACAAAACCGCCTACAGGTTATTGGCACTTCCCATGTGCAAGAAACTCCAGGCAAACACCCACTCTTTTGCATGGAATAATGTTTAAACGTGATCTTGGTCATAACGTACTCTTGGATACAAAAGGAATATATCTTGTGTAACAAATGAAAGGGATTAGGTATATAAGCGAATTTTGAATTATAATACCTTCCAAAACAATGGTGACTTCTTTAGATGTATGTTCCAACTGAACAGTCTATTTTCCCTGAACGTCTTTACATCCAACGCATGTCCAAAGTATGATTAGCCTTCTCGATGATTATATTAAGTGATTCCAATTCAACGACAACCACTTTCAGTCAACACAATATTTGAATTTTTCAGCGAGAGTACAAGCGAAAAGCTGGAGTCGCGTTCCCAATTTTTAAAACAGAGTTAGGCACTACTGAATGCGATTTCATTGCATATGGGAACCAAGATTAGAGCTGGACCTCCTCTTGAAGGACTCACTGACTCTATAAGGATTTTGAATGAGAGAGAATCGAGATGATAGAAGGAAATATACACTGTCAGCAAACTTATAATTATGGCATGTTAATTGCATTGTTGTAACTGAAAATAACCTTCAGAACATACCTGGGAAAATAAATAATATATTATACAAAATGAAAAAAAAATCCTCGAAAATCAAAGGGGGGGGGTTAAACCCCTAAAACCCCCCTTGGATCCGCCCCTGCCCCTCACTGATGCCTATTTTTTTAGTTCCTAAAAAACGTAATTTTTTAACACAAACTTTACTCAAAAGGTAACATATGTGGCACCAGATTGCATGTAAGGACACCGAATTTTTCAAAAAATTTCAAAGGGGAGGGGGACACCCCTCCCCAGGCCGGAGGTCACACACCATACTGCACCCCCCCCCCCCTTGAGAGAAATCCTGTGTACGTCACTGCATTCAGTCTAATTTGTAGCATGGTGTGAAAGGTTGAAAGTACGTTGTTGCCTTTAAACATTTTTCAACAATTTTTACCGAGCGCTTCGCCGAAGCCGTTATCGGTATAGATAGTGATTGTTAATACACTTAGACTAAAAAGCATTCTGAAAACGCCCTTGCTAGTCCTTCACACCTTTGCTTTACTACGATCAGCTCCAAAATGTCCCAAAGATAGCACTATTTTGCATCTAAGCAACCTTAAATTAAGAAAAATTTCTCAAAGGGGAGGGCTACGCTACGCCCGCTCCCCTTAGACCCCTCCCCCAGGAGGATATCTTTATATAGTGACAAAGGAAGGATCCCCACTGCTGTATACAAAAATGCAGGTTGCATAAAAAGGTGCAATTTACGCGTCGCCTCTGCAGTTAGTAAAATATCCAGTCGGAAAAATTAGAATTCACTAAATTATGGACATTTTCCAGCCATATACAGTCAGGTCCAAAAATACCCCAAAGATAACACCGTTTTGCACCTAAGCAGCCATAAATTAACAAAAAATTCTCAAGGGGGGACGCCCCTCCCCTTAGACCCCTCTTCCCAGGACGACACATTTATGTGAAGACAAAGGAAGGATCCCCACTACTGTATACAAAATGCAGAGGGCATAAACAAAGTGCAATTTACACGCCTCCACTCAGTTGGAAAAAACATCCAGTCAGTCGAAATTTGGGGCCTTCACACCCCCAAACATATCACCCTAGCAACGGGCCTGGTCGGGTCCATGATCTCCGACAATGATCCACGCTGCAAAGCGTGGTTTCAGCTATTTTGGGACATGATGAAAATAACATCTTGAAGTAATTTTGTGGACTCCGTTAATTTCACCTGGCAGATCATCTATGATGGTCGTGTTAACTTTGAAATGATAATTCTTATTAGAACAGGACATCAGTCATCATAAGGGGGGGGGGGGGAGGGCCTATAGGAAGACACCCCCTCTTCAAAACCAAAGGTATTAGTTTGTGCTAAGTCATTATGTCCCCGTCCCCCCCCCCACATTTGAATACGGATTGACGCCCCTGCTTCTCTTATAGACAACATACCCTCCTTTTTAACATAACCCCCAAGAATAGAATTCACTACTAAATTATGGACATTTTCCAGTCATATATGATCAGTTCCAAAAATATCCCAAAGATAGCACCTTCTTCCATCTAAGCAACCTTAAATTAACAAAAAATATCTCAAAGGGGAGGAGTCCTCCCTCCCCTTAGACCCCTCCCCCAGGACATCACCTTTATGTAGTGAAAAAGGATGGATTCCCACTATTGTATACAAAACGCAGGGGTGCAAAAAAGGTGCAATTTTACGCAAATTTGGGGTTTAAGTGGGGGTGGCATTTCGACATTATCTGTGGTGCCCCCATCACCAAATCCTGGTGGCGCCCCTGGTTTGAGGTGCGCGGAATTTGGCTGTTTTACAATCCTGTTAACGACAAACTGGATTAATTTGACGTCAAAACACGGAATTGGGATAAAAGTTTAATTGCAATAAATAAAAATCACATTTAATTCGATTTGCTTACACTTAATCAAATCAAAACATTCATCGTTTGGGGTTTTACTATTCATTTCCAGAAGAAATTTCAGTCTTTAACGTTGGGTGCGCGGAAGTTCATCTATACATGCTAAAATGTTGAGCAATCGACCACGTCCAGCATACAGGTTATGAGCTCAGTATGCAGGGGTATAACTTTGTGAGAAATCAGAAATAAGGAGCTTAAACATATCTCCTGCACGCCTTGTACATGTGTCCACTTGATAGTGTCTGTCACGGACTGAGTTACGTTAGGTATAAGCTTTACCATAACGAACATGCACACAGACACGTTTAAGTTTACGGACACGGACAAAATAAGTGTCAGCTTAAATTGGTCAATGTTGGAAGCAGAAGTTTGTTTAGGAGGCAATTGCACGGATGAAACCAAAGGTTATTGAAACTGTGGGTAGAGTTGCCTCTCACCCCCGCCTCTTTCTCATTAGGCACTGTCCCGGCCACTGTTGTGACGCTGGCTTATTTTGAAATTGCTTCAAAAATGCTAATATCCAGATCACTGGATCCTGCTTTTACGCATTTTAAGCTGTTCGTGACTGTAGTGCTGAGAAACGATAAACTAAACAAAATGTTGATGATGAAAAAATTAGTAGCTTAAATTTTCCATTTTTTTCTCATTTTAGCAAGGTAGATTCACGCATCCACCAAAAATGATTTAAAAGTGAAGACTCAAAAAGAAGATGAAAGATGTTCGGCTCTCATCCACGTCCATTATTTTAATTTCTTGCGGATGGCTTTTGAGACGCTAATCTAATCAACTGGTTTCGTCTTACACCCATAGTGCCATAAAGAGCTAAGGGGTTAAACTAACCCTTCGCGGGAAAAAAGGCGCGCCAAAATGTCCGCCGAGATTATGATGATTCACACGAGCAACAACAGGAAAAAGATCTCCTACAAACTTTTTTTCATTTTCAAAATGGATCTCTCCCCTCAAACACTGTCATGGGAAGTACAATTGCACGTAAGACTAGAAGGCAATAAACTTAACTAACCATCGGTTTTTATTTTCAGTTTTATATTTCTTTACTGTTGAGATCGTCACCCTCGTGTCTACAAAGACGGACCGGGAACCAAAAATAACTAAAATGCAGTATTAAAACTCAGAAAATAATTTCCGTTCCTTCTTCCACCAATGAAAAGTCTCCGTCTTCTGACGTAATGCTCTGTCTAGCAGTTCAGATTAATTAAGAGATTTTCAGGGACGGCAGCGAACAACATTGAATGTATTGATATATATATATATATATATATATATATATATATATATATATATATATATATATATATATATATATATATATTACATCTAAGGTATTTCAGTTCTACATACAGGCCGTTGTGTGTGCACCAAAGTCAATTCGTATAGATTTTCAACAACATCTCTGTCAAAAATACCCGTCACAAGTTCAGAAGTTTGGTTAGTCAGATACCTTAACTAAAATTAATTTAGATTAGACTACAAGTTGCATACTAATCTTTTGTGACAGAAATTTGAGGAGCAGCAAACCTTCACTGTATAGTAAATGTATACGATAAAGCAAGGGGCTTACTGTATAGTAAATGTATATGATAAAGCAAGGGGTATTTTACAAGTTAAAATAAGTTAACGCTTGTAAACTTACAATAGATCTTGTTCTGTCTTTATATAGGATGACTTGTAATAGGTCTATGTATGATATCACAGAGACACAAATGTTACACGTAGTCCGGTATAGCTCTTCATAATTTGTCTTTCTTTGATAAGGTCTTGACTCCTAAAGATAGGCCATAACTTTAACATGACCATGTTTAGTCAAATGTAAAATTTTGGGAATGGAGAGTATTGCATAAAATTTTAAATCTATCGAACAAATATTGAACTAAAAATATATCTTATGTTTCAAAGTCGTTGCTCTCTTTCGACATTACAGATTAACTGTGAATATTAAATGCAGCTGAAGGAAACTTTCAGTGTTGAATTGATTATTTGGTAAACTGCTTGAGATTTTATATTCATCTGTCATTTTATCTTCTTTATCGGATCAAATCTTGAGCCCTAAAATGGGGATTATTTTTACTTCAGCAAAACTGAATAAAACCACATCCATCCCATTTATAACCTTTTCGTCAAATACATGCCAAATTGAGCAGTGGAGGTTGTAGAGAAAATTGTTTGGGGTGGTTTTTCTGTATAGAATGCTGATCTGACTAAATCTGCTTAAAGGTGGAACTTTGATTTAAAAATTTATCCAGGGAATCCCTCCCCTTTGCCTCTATGTGACCAGCTTTAGTTTCAAAGAGAGTGAGGGTTTGGGACGAAAATTGCCTACTTGTACAAAAACATGATGCCAAAACGAAGAGACCATTTTATTAAGAATATGGATTCGAAGGGGTTCTAAAACAACAGTTTAATCTCTATAGTTTACTGCTACTCTATAATTCTTCGAAAGACGTATTTGATCATCCTGATGATGAGATGTAGTATATCGTCTTACGGCTGATTTCCACGCAACCATTTAATTAACTAATTAACAGACTGAATTCCCTATATCTATGTTCTAGACCAGGGGTTTTCAAGTGTTTTCGGCTGTGTGTCCCATTTCCTTGAATTTATGCTTTATCACTTTTACAGTAGCCAGTAGGTGTGATTCCAGGGGTTCGAGCAACGGGGTAAGCTACGAAAATGGGAGATGGGTGGATGAAATTAATTTTTCAACCCCTAAAATATATATTCTTGTAATTCTAGACTTAAGGTCCACTTTAAGGGATAATGCCACCATTCTGTAAAAGGACCTTCGTGGTCAGTCGCTTTTTTAACGATAGCATTTCGTCAACAGAAAATCAAAGCTTAAGAAAAAAGAACCCTGAGTACTTCACGCTTTTGTTTGGTATACCGTCGCTCGGGCCTACCGTCTTATCATAAGCTTCAAATTAGCTCAAGGCAGGCCCGGGCCCTTAGCTAGTACCCCGAGGAGCGGGCAGTGTTTGCTCAGCCCCTCTTTAAGGCTTGTTAGGAATATGACTGAACAAGGAATATGCAGTAGGCAATCCCGTAGCCAGAAACGGTACTGAAGTCGGCGAGATAATTTCCTTTGGGTGTTAATATTTGTTAAGGGACGAGATATGTTAAAACGCATTAAAGTATACCTAAAGTCTAAAATTTCAAACATTCATGTTACAAAGCTTGAAAAATGAATCCAGTTGGTCCAACTCCAATCTTTACAGGACATTCCTAAGCTGATATCTCGAGATATAAAACGTTGAAGCTTATCCACTCAATTTAAAAGGGTAGATTGCGCAATAACATGTGATGTCGTTCTTGTACTACTCAACTTACCATCTTTGTTTTTCTTTGTTTTTTTTCCTGGAACCACAGCACTTTGGGCCAAAATAAGATCACTGTCTCACTGGTATAGGGCAACTTGAGTAAGCAAGCTGTCTTCGTACAACATGCTATGCAAGAAAATAATTTTTTCAAGGTCAAATAAATATTTTATACTAATAGAAAACAAAAGCAGGTAATGCGAGTTGTACAAAAATTACATTACAAATTATTGCGCAATCGACTATAACACATTAAGTAAAAAAATTTCAACATTTTATATCTCAGTAATAGTATAAGCTGTGAAAATGGGAGCTGAATGAATGAAATGCATTTCCATCCTTCCAACATATGTTCTTGTAATTCTAAACTTTAGTAAACTTTACGGGAATATAGTAATTTTGAGTGCGGCGAAATTTATTGGGGGGGGGGCTACAGGCGGGGCAGGTCCTCCCCTAGTTAGCACATTTTGTTCTACTGCAATGAAAAACACAGGCTTTTCCCTGAGTGTGCCGGGGGGGGGGGGTGACAAGCTAATAGACAGCACTGAGGGCACATTCAAATTCCCGCTAGTGCCACTGCTTGTAACAGTTCGTTATGAAGCATTAGTCTAGATTTGTATAATCGAAAAGGAAAGGTTTCACTGCAAACTGGTTACAGACTTCGAATTTCTACTTTTCAAATTATAGAAAATGCCGAAAAGATCAACCGTAACTCACAAATAGTTTCGTATGTTTCGAGCAACGACGTTCGACAAACACCCAGGTCCATATGGGTGACGGAGGTGCTTTCTATATTAGCTAGAGAACATATTCGTATCGAGAGGGAGAGGAGGCTGGGGCCTTAAGCCACCCAGTCAAAGAAGTGGTGGAGCGGAAGTATGCCTTCCCCCCCCCCCTGCAATTCAAGGACGAAAACCCCTTATTTGTTCCCTCTGTGGTACACAATATCACAATTTTGCAGTAATTTTCCTTAAACATTTGCTCAATATGTTACACCAAATTGCATCTAAGGACCCTCAAATATTCAAAAATTTTCGAAAGGGGATCCCCCTCCCCTTAGACCCCTCACCAGGACCCTGTGGTCACAACTTTCAACAAACCACTCGGCGAAGAACAACTTTCTACGCCTATGCTAGAGACAGCTTTGCTCACTTGATACTACTAACTTAGGCTTAAACAGCCATGGAAAGGAATGTAAAAGATATTAGGAGGATGGCATCACCTTGCATTTAATGACACAAAATTGAAATAATATGGGACAGAACTAAACTTTTTTTAAGCCCTCAAAAGACTTTTTTACAAGTTTCCACCTGCTCACCCCTTTCCCCGGGTTATGCACGGATTTGTAATAGCCTACATCCTTCGGGACGACAGATGGTGGTGGTAATTTGAGCTCAGTGAGTCGCTCTCATGGCAACCGTGGAAACATTAATAGTTGCTTCCAAGCTACAACAAATTGCCGTCACTTTCATAACCGCGATAATTAGCCACCATAGACTTATCGTTGACGTGACCTTGCCCGACAATTAATATACGGTCACGTTGCAGGCAGCGCCCTCTATAGTGCATTTTCCCTATCTTTTAGTTTTCCCCTTGTGTAGGCACAGAAATGTATACCTTCTGTGCATGTAGAACTTATATACTAATATTACACAGTCATAAACTGTAATGCATGAATCACCCGGCTGTCCTGAATTCTTTCACTGTGTTATTGTTTTTGTTTCCATTTTACTGTAATAGCAGGTAATTTTACACTGTCCCAAGCCTGTTTATGCCAATATGTGAGTTGGGTTAGGAGGGTTCCCACCGTGATTCGATCAATTGTCGATGTTTTATTTGTTCCCTTTCAGGCTGTTGTTTCCTTTGTTGTAGTTCTACTACTACGCAGTGGGCAAAGTTCTAGAGTTTATTGAACCAGCGAGGTGTTTGTAACTTGTTGCATGCACTCCCTGGTTGCGGGACCTAGCAGTCTTGTCACAAATAGCCTAGTTGCCTGCTGGCAAAGACGGGCACTGTGCTGATCTTCACTCACCATAGCCTGCAACAGCTACTGCTGGACAAATGTTGATCATGTAATGAAGCTGATTTACGTTGCGTGAAGAATAGGTTATCCTAAATTGAAATTGAAACCTACGTTTTGACATAAGAGCATAGAGATGTCAACTCCTGTATACTGATGGGTCAAAATCACTTTCATTTCAGTTCATAGTCTCTTCGCAAAGGAGGAAAGGTGTCAGCTAATTAAGACCTTTTGCTAACCTGTTTAGCTACCTGCAAGTGCAACACGTGGTTGATTCGTTTACTCAGTACTACCCGAGGTCTTCATGTCATGAATTTGATCAATGTTTTTGCGGAAGGAAAGAGCCAAAGTTCACCACCGATTGCTAGAGTGTGCTCAGAGAGATATTAGGTTGGGCAAATTTGAAAAACAATTCCAGGGTCATGCAGAGAACGACATATCATAGAGTGATCGCTTCGTTCAACCATAAGACTACTACTAGCAGCATAGGTTTCAGTGCTCCAGTGCTATAAAAATTAACCGTGCACAAACCCTAAAAGGACAACCCAAAACTGGTTTCCCTCCGTTGCAACTGTTCGCCGCTGAGAGCCTGAGACGTCGCTCCGAAGCTCTCTGTGTGTTACGGAACCCCCGAAGCTCTTCGATGTAAAACAACCGACTTTGTCGAGTGAGCAACATTTCAGGTTGTGAAGAGTGGCAGTATATAATCATAGTATAGTTGTTCCAACGAGACGAAGAAAACGATTGAATGACTTTGTGTGCGTTGAAAAGTAGTTTGACTCATGCGCGGTGAGTCTGCCAGCCTTGAAGACGGTGCAGACAGTTATAATACCGACCAATTGCCTGCGTGAGTCATAGATAATGTTTAGCCGGCTGCTGGTGAAATCCACTATAATTTGCAGTGTAGGGGTGTGTGCTGTACGATTTGCCAACTCGCAGAGAGGAGGGAGCCAGACACAAGAGCAGACGGGTGTTCGTTTTACTACCCTCGCATTCGCAGCCAACAGACGAGAGCGACCCACATCCAAGGATCCTTATAAAAGTTTCTCACCAACTGAGTTTAACTCCATTGACTCACAGGCATCAGAGATCAGGATGGACTATAAAGAAGAAGCTGACATTATTGCAAAGAAAGCTTACAACATTTACAAGTCCACCGACTGGAAAGTTGCAAAAGCATCGGTAAGTTTGACTTTCCACGTTTCTTTGTCTCCTCTTGCTATCCATGCACGTTGCCTTCTATTATACAAACCTTGCGAAGAACAGGCGTAAGTTTCAACACAATCCTATATGGTGTTACCTACGTAGTCTACAGATTTCATCAAGGACTTGCGTTGCACGCCGTAGTCGTATCCATGTAGGCAGAGGGTATCTTTGGATTTCTCTGCATTTCAGTTGCTTAGATTTTTTTATTGGTAAGAGCGTTGTCAAATAGGCATTACCCATACATGAGTCTAACCTTCACCCATACATCGCCTCATAGTAGATCATGACTTCCACGTACAATTATAGCATGCAGGTCCATGCACTGTGTATCTCTTCATCATTAGCGGCTCGCCATAGGGGCACCGGGGGGGTACTTGCCCCCCCCCCCAAAAAAAAAGTTTGCAAAGCACGGTCTTCAATTTTCAAAAATAAAAATAAATAAAAAAAACATGTAATTCGAGATGGGTTAGGCCCTCCCTTTTCCTTGAGTGGGCTTAAAATTAAAGAAGTGAATAACTTTCCAATGCAATGCGAAGGTTAAACATCAACAAAGTGCTTTCAAAACATTTTTTTCGGCGCGCTTCGCGCGCGTTTTCTCAGTTGCTTATTTGTAATCTGATTAGCTTAGGCATCATAATGTCATTTACAGAGTGTAACGGTAATGCTAGAGTTTAATGTCCATAGTTTTGCAAACACTTTAGAGCTATCGGAGTCATTAGATACACCCATTAGCCGTGTTGATTATCATCCACGACTAAAAGCAGTTTTGCCAGGGTGTCACCTGGCCAGATTAGCATAGCTATCTGTCTACAAAAAGTTGTAACGGGCATGTAGTCTAAAAGTATTGTGTTTCCCATAGAAGGAGAGGTTTCCCTTCCCTTGTCCAAATTGACAGCGTCGTTGGCCCACGAGCGGTCTTATGACTGTCAAATGGCCTGTTATAAGCAAAAGGTTCTCCACCTCTGTGCTAAAGTATACCGTTTCAATTGATTTAAAATAAACACACCAAACAGTCAATCTAAGCTCAGTGAGATGAGACTTTTGACTAGTGGCTCAGCTATTTGTATATAGGATGAGACGTCGTTCTGAGTTAGGGGAATTCCTCTCCCCCTTTAAAAAAATTCGATTCGGAACGGTACTGAGATCCAAAATACTTAGTGCTATCATTTCACCGTTTTCAAGTTTCTTCATGCTCGAAATTTTCGTTAGTTTAAGAAAACAATCCAGAAAACCAACATCTTATGGCTTCTTGGCAAAGCTGAAACATATTGGTGGTTTGGGAAGCTGAGCAAACACAGTCCGCTCCGCGGGGTACCCCTATGGTAGTACGGTAGCGATCGGTTGATATGGTTGTATTTATTTTTAAAGAAGTCAGCTCATGACTAACTGCCTGGAATGGTTTTTGAAGAGCTTTTGAAAACTACATGGGCATTGCTGTAATACGTAATAATAACCGTACTCCTATAGGCGTAGGAGGCGGGGGCTGGGGGCTGCAGCTCCCCCAACAAAATATTTTTGTGAAAATTCGGGCAAGATTCTGAGAATTTTTCGGACACCTACTGAAAGAAAAATAATGCAATAATGTAGCTTAACGGAAATCGATACTTTAAAAAACTTCCTTGGTAATTAGAATATAGTGCTGATTTGGATTGCACCATCACCTATATATTCTGTATTAATTCACCAGTGTGTTTTTTAATGGTTAAACTTATGTAGCCTATTATGATTATCAGTGGTGTATTTGAGGAGCCATTAGGCCATTCCCCGGTCACTGACGCCGATTTTTTTAGTACCTAAAATAAAGCACAAAATCTTACTTCAAAGGTAGCATATGTGGCACCAGATTGCATGTAAGGACACCTAATATTTCAAAATTTTTCAAAGGGTAGGGGGTGATGCCTATTTTTTTTTATTTTAGTACCTAAAATACGTACGGTAAATATTTTAACACAAATTTTATTTCAAAGGTAGCATATGTGGCACCAGATTGCATGTATGGACACCTAATTTTTCAAAAAATTTTCAAAGGGAGGGGGGACACCCCCTTCCCTTATACCCCTCCCCCCAGGACGGCGATCACACGACATAGTGCCATATGATATGTACATTAACATTTTGAACGCGCGTAGAGCGCGCGGAAATTTTTGTTTCTATTTTTCGGGCAGATCGTTACAGCCCCGCCCCAATCAACTTGGGCCCCTACGCCTATGCATACTCCTATTGAGGCTATTGTACTATCCGGAGTAGCCTTTGTCAAGGCTTTTCTGCCATTTATTATAATCCTTTGTTATTTCGATTCGAATATTTGCGTTCATCTAGCCGGCCTGGTATTTACTGCGCCTCCACAGATCTAGCCTCGGCATCAAAGCGCATACCGGGGGGAGTATAACACAGAGGAGGTAACAGCCAGTGTTTACAGGGGGAGGTGAAAGAAACTTACGCCGGAAAGACTCGGCAGAGGCTATATCCGGAGCTGACCATTAATATTGCTGGGGGTTCTTCCGAACCTCCCTGAATACGGACTTGAGTCTGCCCCCCCCCCCCCAAACAAAATTTCTTAGAGCCGCTCATGCTCTTCATAGTATCCGGATTCGCGGATTCAGTCTCACCATTTCGTTCTCAAATAGCCTAGGGTGTGGAAGCAAGATCGCATCCACGAATCCGCGAATCCACTCCGAGATTTCTTCCCTGGATTTTCAAATATTTTGTCTTTAAACCCAATGTGCTGTGTGTCGTTCTCAGATAGCCCAGGGTGTGGAAGCAAGATCGAATCCACGAATCCGCGAATCCACTCCGTGATTCCTTTTCATGGACTTTAAAATATTTGGTCTTAAGCCCAGTGTGTTGTGTGTCGTTCTCAAATAGCTCAGGGTGCTCGTGTGAAGGCAAGATCGAATCCACCAATCCGCGAATCCACTCCGAGATTTTTTCCCTGGACTTTTAAATACTGGATTTTGTCTTTAAACCCAATGTGTTGTGTGTGTCGTTCTCAAATAGCTCAGGGTGTGGAGGCAAGATCGCATCCACAGGAAGCTGGAAGTAGGTCTACCTTCCAGCTCCCTGCAGGCACTTCCCGCTCCTTGAGTTCACTAGTCACTACGCAGTACGCACTTCGTGTGGTTGCTTCAGACCCGGTGTCAGCCCCTTAGCCAGACGGACAATTAAAATATACTGGCAGGGGCGAGGTGGATTCCAAGGAGGGGGGGGGGGCGATAGCGAAAAATATTGGGGGCTAGATGGGTAAAATGTATTAAGGCAACTACAACTTGAAATTTCCTGAGGGAGACAATTTTTCTGGGGACCCCTCCCCCTTGGCTAAGGGTTTTCCCTGTGGCTAATTGTGGTTAGGTATACTGGACCTCTAATTGAGGCCAGCTATTTTCCAACATGGAATGAGTGTTCGTGACATTGGGGGACGAAAATTCGCGCGGAGACAACCGTGTTTTGGACATGCCGCGGATCCCTCGCTAGGTCTGGTCACAGGGTGGATGCAAAATTTTTAGAAAAGGGGGTTCCACTGAGTGCCGAAGGCACGAGTGAGCCGCAAAGCGGCAATGGGGGACATTTTGAAATTTAACATGAAATTGTGCGATTTGATGACTCTTAGGCTACAACGTAAATCACAGACATAAAACTGGCTGTAAATTATGTATGGCCCATTCAGAAACAATCAGCAACTTTTCAGTTATATCCCCAGTGGCGCCGCCAGAATTTTGTGATTGGGGACGTGCCACAGAAGATGATAATCACCCCCCCCCCAGATAAATCTGGAAAGTCGGTATAAGTGTGCATATGCGTATCTACGATACTTTGCATCCGGGATGGACCCTTCCTTTGTCGCTTAGTGTGGAAGTGCCGTCCCAGAGAAGAGCTCCATTGGTAAAGGACCCTTTGAGGAATTTTTGGTCGTCAAAGGTGGCTGAGTTGCTAGATGGTGCTATCTTTGGCACAATTTCAAATTGATCATATGTTGAAAAATTCACATAGTTTAGTGAATTTTTATTCTTGCTGGGTGTAAGGAAAGGGTGGGATGTCTACGTGGAGGGGGGGGGGGGGATCTCCTCTCCTTTCAAGAGAAATTTTTGTTTATGTAAGGTGGCTTAGACTCTAAATGATGCTATCTTTGGCAAAGCTTTGAACTGATTACATGTTAAGGAATTACCCTTATTTAGTGATATTTAAGCAGGCTGCGGCATGGTACCACTCTAGTGCTGGTACTATGAGAAGGTTTAGGGCCTCCCCGGATTTGCCTGGATGGCACCCTCTCGTCTTCAACTCAGAAAAGTCATCTCGAGAGAATGGCATAAAGAAGAGGTCTATTAACCCTTAAAGATCCCTCACTCCATCAGCCGGATCTTAAAAATGTTCCAAATTGGTGTTGTAACAATATTTTCTGACAGTCTGTTCCATAATGCCTGAAGTCTCTTAAAATACAAATTCCTCCTTATTTCTAATCGAACTGTTGATGGCCTTATCCTTTTTGAATTTTCTCTAGTTGTAATACTGCTTATAATTTCCATACACTCATCTAAGTTGATTTTCATCTTCCCCTGTTTTACATAATAAAATTTAATCAAGTCTTGACGCATATGGCGTTTCTCCGTTTCATCCATCCCAATTCATTAATTCTTTCCTCATAAAATTCGTCTCCCATTCCTGGTACGAGTCTAGTAATTCTATACATTGCACGCCTTCTGATAAATTAATACCCTTTTTAAATACGGTTTGCAAACCCGAATGCAGTAGTCCAAATGCAGTCTAACAAGGTATTTGTATAAATTTAAAAAATCCCATTCGATCAAACTTGATAGAGTTCCTTTTGATTAACCCTAAGGTTCTCGTAGCTTTCTGAGTTGATTTAGTACGTTGTCTGCTATATTTTATTGATGTATTTACATATGTGCCCAACTTTTTCGCCTCCTAGCGGCTTTGGGGTAATTACAGAATGGGGGCGTAGGTATGATGCTTTTAACTGATATCCAAATGACACTACACGAGATCATACCAAGCAAGTCACAAAAACTTAGTTTGTTGAACTAGAATCCACATGAACAGCTTGGGGAATGACCGAGAGAGGAGTAAAGGTATAACAAACGAGGTAGAGGGTTAACAAGCATGTTTCATAATGTGTTATTCTCTGCAAATGTGCTTAATGACCTTTGAATAAGCTTGTGTAATGAATCATAAACTTCAAATCATTGTAGGCCTATACATCACGCTACAAATGTTGTTCATAATATAAAATTGCCACAGAGGCTCCCCGCTTTTATTCCGAAAAGAGTTCTTGCTACGTAAAATAATCTCATGCATTATCGTCCTAATAATGGTCACCAGGCATGGAGTGTAAACCGTGGCGAAGTGAGCCGAAATTTCGCATGGGAATTGTTATGAAACCCTCATCCGTACCTTTGAAAAAATCGCTTGGAAATCCCAAACGAGTTTTGGGGGATGATTGAAAAGAAAAAAATAGAATTGAAGGTTAAAGCGCATAGAAAGCTTGAAAATTTTGATAGTTTGCCAAGGATTTACAAAAATTTTAATAGTTTGCGACCACTTTGTGATAGAAAATGAACGACTGGTAGAATTTATTCACTGCTAAAAAAGGGGGTCCGGACCCCTTGGACATCCCCTGATCCGCCCCTGGATCACATGGTTCCCGAAAACTTTGCTAAGCCCCTGATAAATCAGCTCATGAGTGAGCATACTGTATGTATCGACTAGTTACAACCTGCGATACCTCGCTACAGTTCGAGTCGATGCAAATCAATTCGTATTGTGGTGTCATGCTGTAACATTCATGACGTACTTCCGGGATGGATATGAGATTCTACAGTAAGTGGTTAAGCCGCTTATTGTATGTTAAGAGAGGTTTACGTATAAGTAAGGTTGACAAATCTATTCTTGACTGTAAAGAAGGCTACTCCCCAGCAGTGGCGCAGCTATGGGGGGGGGGGCGTTTCCCCCACGACAAAGCCGTGCCACCCCAGGTGCCCCGGTGGAAAATTTTGGAATGGACAGTTCTGTATATAAGCCCTATAGAGAGGGAGAGAATTCGGAAATTGTGCCCCCTAGGAAAGGTTCGTGACCCCCCCCCCGTGCCCCCTGCTCAAAAAATCCTGGCTACGCCACTGCTCCCCAGAAGTTTTACTTTCACGCCGAATCCTCCTAAGTTTGATGGACTTTACGGAAGATCCACTTAGGTGACGTATGTCGGGCAACTCCCTTCACTCAGGACTGCGAATAGTGATATACTGTACTGAACGTGCACGTGGGCTTGAAGTTGAACGGTTGTAATCAGAAGAACCTAGAAAGAGTATTTCGACCAGGCATGTATATAAAAAAACGTAAGAAAAAATGAAATCATCAGTTTGAGTAATTTTTTATCGCAACTTCAACTTGGCTGTTGGACTAACAGACAGAGTGCTTCAATAAGCCATAATGTATAAAGTCAGGCTTGTAGGCCGTTTACCTCGAGGTGGAGCACACAATGTGGCAGTGTACAGTAGTTAGGTCCTTGATGACACTTTTGGGCCTGGTTAAGTTTCTCACATGATTCCATGAAACCTGACCAGAAGCTTTTAATGTGCGCATTTCATATTCTGCGCCACATGTCCCTCTTGTACGTAGCCCACACTCCACAGATAATAAGAGGAGCGACTCCCTTGTTTGACCAGGGAGTTGTCAGGAAGTTGTCAGGATCTTTGAGTAAGTTTTACGGATGTTACTGTATATGACATTCTGAGTTGCAGGGATATCAGCTATAGAGTTAGTATTTAGTGTTTGCAGCGCAAAATGAGGAACTGGTGAATTTGGCGTAAGTGTTCCTCTGGCAGTCAGTCATTGTATTTTGTTTACAAAAGTTGACATGTTCACATAATAACATTCTTCACGTACAGTGCTCTTGGATAGGACTTGACCATCTGATGGACATTGGGTATCTATGTTCTGGTTCGAACGCAGCAAGGTGATAAAGGCTGTGCTTGCACTACACGGGTATAGTATAGACCAAAGGTACCCAGCTATAGGTCTCGGTCAATATGTCGATCACAGACTGAAACTCAGGTCGATAATCAGATAAAGAAAATGTTTGGAATGTTTTTGTTTCTTGTATGCCTATTGTAAGCATGTACCCACAGGGGAAGGGGCTCCCCAAGGAAAAGGAAACTGAAAATTACCACTGCCTTAAAGCATTTCTATATATCTCGCCCTCCCCCTCTTTCCCCTGAAAAACATCCCCCTAGGAAGCTGTCTCGCCCACTTCCGTACCTTGTCTGGCTATTTGCCTGTATACATGTTTAATATGCAGACATGCTGGTTGTATCCGGGATATTTTCTCCTGGGTCTTAAGGCTCTTTTGCCGGAGAAAAGTCCGTATTACCAGAAAAAATTGATCAATTATTTTTTCCAAACGTCTGTCCGAGAAGCAGGTTTTGCCCGAACTCCGGGGGAGGGGTTGAGCTTCACCCCCAGCCCCTTGGCTCGTATGTACATGTGGTTCCCTATTCGGATTGGAACATCTCGACAGACTGGCAACTATAGAAATACAGTTAAACTCCCTTCAAAAAGTTTTGGGCACCCAGGCCTACAGTAGACTGAACAACTGTAGCAGTACTTTTTTGGTTAAAATGTTGGTCATGTTTAAGTCTTTGTGTACCTTTGATGAACGTAGCTCCTTTGGGGGGAGGAGCAGAATCCCTGGGGGGTTAACGTTTGGTTTTCGCCCTTATGAATCCACCAAAGGGACTTCTGAAAATAAAAGTACTGCGACGGACAGGAGAAAGTGCCACATAAGTAGCTCGTCAGAAGATAATTAAAAATGAAATTTCCGTAAATGCAGCCTGTTTCATTGCTCGCAATTTTTGTGTCTGAAATGCAACCAATCAACAAAAGCAGGAACTTCGTCCAAACTCCCGTTGGTTTCGTCTGATATTGTGAAGGCCTACAACTCCACTGAGTTTTACAATTTGAACAAATTAGTAATAAGTCGTGATGTTGTTGAAAGGTCCCATACCTGTTTATGTAATCAGGGTAATTTCATCCGCCATCAGCGGAAAATTGAATAAACCATGACCCTGTTCTTATAATGAGAAAAAGAATTAGAAACTAGTTCAAAAGTGTACGATTGCCTCTAGCAAAGCGACTCATTATTTTGATGTAGAACTTGAATGAGACTCAAGTTCTCAATGAGCGGCGGCTGAGCTCGTTCGGTGCCTACAGTCATAGATTTATTGAATTGAGTGCACAATAAGATAGATCTACATGGTAACACAATAGCTGGGAATTGATTCTCTGTGTATGCCGCACTGCACTTGAAAGAGACGGATTACTAGCATCCTGAC
The DNA here is from genome assembly GCA_029531755.1 of Holothuria leucospilota. Lineage (NCBI taxonomy): Eukaryota > Metazoa > Echinodermata > Holothuroidea > Aspidochirotida > Holothuriidae > Holothuria > Holothuria leucospilota. The sequence continues at coordinate 51,252,992 of CM055974.1, read as the reverse complement.
AGTCTGAAAGACGGTAGACCTGTAATTTAGTATTGACAGGTTAACTTCACAGGAGGGTAAGGAAAACATACTCTTGAAGTTGTACACATACTAGGCCCACTATGTTAGGGTAGTATAGCATGTTTATCCATGCCAATACAATGTGGTCAAAAGGGGCACGATCCGATATGTTTCGATGGTAAAATATGGCTCCAAATTTAGATTCAGCAGTTCAGAGTTAAGATTCAAATCGAATAGATTTGGTTCAAGTTTGACTACATTTGGTTCATACTTGAACCAGTTCGGTTCATTTTGGGGATACTTCGGTCAAGCATTTGAGATTCCAGGTTCGTGCCCCCATTGAATACATTATATTAAAATTCGAATAGGTACTTCTTGAGAGTAAAGTTTGGTGCTTCCGCGAGTTGTAGCTCTGAGATTATCCTATGCTGGCGAATGTAGCATGGGCTATATTATATTTGCTCAATACTGATGTTACTGAATTTCGTTCTTTTATTTTTTAAGCTGAAAAGACCCTCGTGATGTTCTTCAGGACCGCCAAGAGCCACACCGGGCATTCGCGAAATAGATAAAGTGCACAAGACACTTTGTTTAGTAATAATAATAATTGTTAGCCCACTGTTCCGTCGGCCGGACCCCTATATCATAGTTCGAACACGTTGTGGATGCCTCTTTGCCCGCTCCTGTACCCAGTCTCAGCTTTCAAGTGGTGTTCAACTTCTTTGCATACCCGAGTCGAATCTATCAAATATTGCACTTACACTGCTGACTCGGGATCGTGATGGGGTCTCCACTCTACAACTTGATCCCGTGCGCGGTGACACGCTCACCAAGCAGGGAGCTTCCACATAGTGACGGCTTCCTGCACCAAGGTCATCGAGTTTGAACCGCTGCACACATTTACACTGAACCGTATTCTCATTCGCTCTCGAAATCCGCAAGAACATTGCGGTAGTTCAGTTACGGTTTAGTCAAGATAACGTGTGAAATTTGAAAAAGTCTGATGTAGTCATTTATGGAGGTCAGTACTTAGGCCTATTTATCGCGGGTTTCAACTCTAAAAAGCATCTAGTCAACTGGCGCACTAACCGGAATCTTGTCAAATATTTGACAAGATTTGTTTCAAAATTGACTAGAAATGATTCAAAAATGAAACTGTTTCATTTATGAGCCGAATCTAGTCAAAGATTTTACAAGATTCCGGTTTGTGCCCCTATTGATTAGATTCTGTTCAAATCTGACTGGGACATTTTTAGAGTGTGAAATTCTGAATGCGCCTGGATCAAATCTGCGTTTAGACTGGGAGTCGGGAGCTCATGTCAGTTTCTTAAAGCCAGTATACTGTATTACCGTCTCGTTTCTCTTTTTGGACCGACTGCCTTTGTTGATTTAGCGTGTAAATGATAATCATCAATTGTGTTGATCAGTTCGACAGAGGGGGTGTAACTGATAATCATAATTTGTGTTGATCAGCTCGACAGAGGGCGTGGAAATGATAATTATAATTTGTGTTGATAACTTCGACAGAGGGCGTGGAAATGATAATCATAATTTGTGTTGATCAGTTCGGTTAAACGAAAAGAACTTCCGAGGTAAATTTCTATACGAGGTAAATAAGCAGGTCTGTCCGTGGATGTTACATTAATCAGGACGTTCCATTAGGTTTTTATAAAATAGTTTATCATCATTATGATGAGAGTCATTCTTGCAAGGGCTTGGATCCATCATCTCCAAAGGTAGGGGTTGTCCCCCTCCCCTTTAAAAAAGATGGAAATTCGAAGGTGTCTGTGTGGCAAATGGTGCCATATTTTGGCGCAATTTAGGTTTAAAATGTAGTGCCAATTCGTAATCTATGTTACATCATTGAAAAAGTGGGGGGACTTATTGGATATGCCCCCCCCTTCCAAAAAAGTGAGAGGGACGCGTCCCCCAATGATCCACTCCCATGGATGCATTCTTGCACTGTCACACCTATCGCTGGATTTGGCTCTCAGGTGAAATGTTGACGAAATACTTTGCCAGGCCTTTATGGCAAATCATGATTGATGAATGGTAAAACAATCATTGGTGACAACTTAGTTATCTTTTCTGGAGATTGTGTGGCTAATAACACCTCCCTAGTGTGGTAGAGTCCTCATTTCACGTCTGAAAGCGTTTTGTGTACAGTCCAGTTAGGTCATATGGGCCTACAAGTTTGAAACCTCATTGTGTATGTGTGATCCATATGACCGACTGACCTATCCCTTATGTCACGTTCCACAATGGTTTTGTAAGAAAACTATTGGCTAATCGTCAAAGTGAATGACAGGATGTATAGCTATAGCATTATGGCATTGCGATTTTTTAATATTTATATTAAAACAGCTTAAGAATACGTGTAGAGTATTTTTTCATATAAACGATAACACCTGCATTTGGTAGTTTTGTTTCCTTTCAAAGCAAACTTCAAAGAAAAGCTTAGGGGTTATTTTTTTAAGTAAACTTTCCCGAAGTTTAGTGAAAGTGAAAGTCGCAGGCCACCGCAATATAATTCTGAATCACTGCATGATATACCGTATGTTTTTGAATGCTTTTATAAAGTATGGAAAACGTATTTATATGCTACCCTTGAAATTCTCTAAATGCGAGAATAAAATGTTCGTAATAATTAATTTACCTTAATAAACGAAGAAAGAAGGCTAAGTATTGCCGTGTCTGCACTCGCAATAAAATTTGTGTTATTATTTCTAACTGACTTTCTGAGTTACAGTAGAAGTAGTCACAACTTGAATTAACTTCACCGCTAGCTTGATCTTTGACTCTGTTACTCTATGGTAATGCAATAGTTAATACTTCATTACTGTATAAAAGATAAGGTCATTATTTCCCTGGAATGAAGTACATGTGAAATCATACTAGGCTAGTTAAAGCAATTATCAATACATTAGCCAATCATAATGTAAACTTTTTTGGTTGAGAAAGAATTACCGTGTAATTCCAATTCTTGCCCTAGGTCAATGGCTCGCCTGACACAATTTCGCAAGTCATGGGGTGATAAACGCTAGGATACGTCAGGGCGAGTTTGTTAAGATATGGCATACTTAATTTTAACTGCCCTTAAAAAGACACTAAATATTTTCCAACAATGAGCTCTCGGATAAGTATTCATTTAATCGATATAACAAGAAGTCAACGTGGCACATTACCTCCTAAGGTGCATAACGAAGTTTGTGGATTGCCAAATGCCAGCAAATTGCATCTAATAGTGTCTTAGTTCACAATTGTTAAGAGGAAATACCAGATTCCCTGTCGTACCAATTTATATAAAGAATTCATAATCTCCATTGACTACCTTGTTCAAAAATTGCTCAGGGTCACATTGAATAATACTACACGACTCCATAAATATTTCCTTGTATATTAACCTTTATTACCTTGATGCCAAAAAATCACATCTGTTTAATTTCGAAAGTTTCCGGTAGAGACCGCATAACCCCCACCAAATCTTCGCGCTTTCGGCCACGTTCACGCTTGGACATCACAAAGTTAACCTCCACCTTGTAATTTCTGACTATGCGCCTATGTTTGATTTGAAAATGCACTTTGGTTTTGTTTTCCTGCATACTTAATAGACATGCAGGTACTTCGCGTGAATTTTCACTCCACCCCGAGTGAAATTCACCCTTACTAGGAGTGGTCCCAAACTACAGTCTCTTTTGGAGTGAACTTCACTCTTTTGCATTAAGAGTGTAGTGCTGCATTTGCAGCAGGGCGGTACAGGCGTTTCATTTGCTCACACACGATACGTGCGTAATGTCACAGAGTGAGGCAAATGTCGTCAATTTAAAGAAATCGCGTATGTTTTTTCATCTTTGAAGATTTCCATCTGAAATATAGTCATTGTTTTTGCCAAAAGGTATTTTTTCATAGGGATGATGTTATTGTCAGAATTGTCTGTATTCAATGTGTGTTTATGCTCATTTCTGAAATGGGTGACTGAATTTCATAACATAACGATTCAGATCTTAAAAAGTTCTAACTCATGATGAGGTATTGGTCTCCTTACACTACTAAAAACCTCTTTCCCCTTCTCTATTTCACCAATTGCCTCAAGGCTGGACGTTGCCATTGTCCAGATCATGACATGTGATACAGCTTGTTGGAAAGAGATAATTGGCTCGGCGATGGAGATAGCCTCGGGCGTTAGAAAGTGACATATAATCCTACCCCACGAAAATCCAATTTTTGGGGGTCGGAAATCTAACATTTTTAACGGGTTCAATACGGCATGTGTGGAGGTAAACTTTTTTACACATTAATGTGACAAAGAGAGGCTATTACTTTGTGGGTATTCGTACAATATCTCTTTGTAGTGACGTTTTCAGTTCTTTAAGTTCTTAAAATGTTTCAGTCCGTTCGAGTTTCTCTCATATATTGATAATAATTCAGTAATTCTAGACGTAACTGGTTCAAGAAAGACCGAGACAAAGAATGTTACTGAGTAGTAAAAGTATAAACGATTTCCATTTTCAACATTATATGACAAATTTGTGTGCGCTACAGCAACATTGCTGCTCTAGTTGAGTAGCATTGAAAGACTTGAAGCTGCATACACCACATGCCTATAAACCAGGTAGGTGGCTGACGGAATAAGGTCGATTATATACCCAGTTCAGTTTAGAGGTTTTAAAGATTGTAGGAGGCTGAACCATTCGAATCCCGAGTCTTCACACTTTCGCTGGTAATTTGGACAAAAAATCTTCAACTGAAAATTATTGGGAGCTGCCCCGTTCCTACGGTCCTGAATAAAACAGGGTCAGAACTACCACATTCTATGCTTATCCTGTTTACCTTCTACCCATACATAGGATACATAATTGTATTTTACCTATTTCAAAATCTAAACAAGAGTGCGTAAGCGAGTTTCCACGACAACGCTTAGCTGACCTCGACACGCTGCACGTACTAAAGTATGAAACTTATTAAAACACAGAATTATTTGAAGTCATTAAACCGGAGTAAAATGAACTTTATAATATGCTTGTAAAGTTTATGAGTTACTATCATTAGAGAAGATGTCGAAGTACCAGATTTAAAACACGGAACAATAATAAACTCTCTGGCGTGGAGACAATATGAATACTTTTTCAGTTCAAAAATGGAACCCTATCTTTTCGCTAGCCCCATGGTCACCGGAAACTGCAAAACGACTGGAGAACTGGGCAAATGATAGAGTGTGTTTTATCGCTAAAACGCTTTCGAATCCGTAGCTAATATCAAATTATTTTATAGGAAAGCGGATAAGACAAACTTTATTTCAGACCAGACGGCGCCGTGCTTAAGTTATACGTCAAGTCGCGCGAAATACTTATAAAGTTAAGTACGCATCACTGGTTTTACATACTTTTGATATTTTTATTTCGGAAGTATTTGATGAAGTTGAGTGCGACAAGGCTAGAGTAAACCCTCAAATGTATAGTTTTTCCTAAGAGGAGAAAACGACAGTTTTCCGGCAGATAAAATTTAAAATGAGTTAGGCTTCCCGTAAGGTCTGCGGATGGAATTTACTGATAAGGTCGTCCTCATGAACGTTTTAGGCTTCCTAGGAGAAATACGATACAAAATAGGTCGCATCGTGCCAGTTGTTTCAAGAGCGGCGATGGCTTTGAAGGTCACGTGCATGAGGAGCAGTTTCCCTATTGGTCATTAACAACTTATAAAACTCGTATTTTTCAGCTTTAATGGGATTTTGTCTTCAATAACGTGACTAATTGCACTGCATACTGAAAGTCTTCATGGGTCGGTTCTTCCCTATTAACGACCTTTTCTAGCTTTTCGTAAAGAGCAAGTGTTCATTATTGTATTCGAGACTTAGGGTAAGTAGCAAAAGACCACGCATATCTTCTACTCCTTCTCACCGTAGGGTTGGGTTTCATTTGAAAATGACCTGGAAATGTTGGAAAACAAATGGCAGAAAACACAAGTGGAATTCGAGTTGTGCTGTGGGAATAATTGAGATATTCTCCAACTCTCTTCAATTTGTATTTCTTTTTAACTTGTAACGTTCATCCAGCAGCCTTGATAAGGGTTACAGATAAACTTGATACCAGCTTAAAGTTGCAGTTCATGAGGGAAAAGCGGCTTTGGGATGAAATGGGCCCACGAGACCATCCCTTGCTCTTGGCCTACATTATTTTTACCTTTCCTGTCCCTCCTCAACGTACATTAAAATATCACGTAAAATGACCATGAACATTGGAGGTCCCCGCGACCCCACTAAAACGGTGTGCAATCACTTGTTTCTGGCTTCCTTCGCCTCTCTCCACATTAGACCCCACTCCACGGACGTGTATACATATGCTCATACGTAAACGTCATATATGTATTTGTGGACTTGTTCTTAAATAATTATACATCACCAACCACAGTTGTGGTGAAAGGGGCAGGTAAATTCGGTGAAAGATGTTCCATAATCGATCAGACTTCTGATAAGTCTTACCATAATCACACATACCTAACAAGGGGGGAATATTTCGATTTTTCGCCAATCATTAATTGGAACGAAAGGTATTCGGTTTTTTCGGTTTTTGGCCAAACATTGATTGGAATAAAAGTTATTTCGTTCCATAAATGGTGACTTCCCATCCCAGCCATGATTTCATCGTCTTCGGCTGTTTAACAAGTCATAAGAATCATCTCCTTTTGATGACATGCTTGATTAACCTTACAGGTAATAAGAGCAATGATGTGTTTGAACATTTGGAACTACTCGAATGTTTATTCCTGCAGATGTGGCAAAAATAAAACGGTAAAGGTAAATCAAGGCGTTTATCCTGCCATTTCCACAGATATTAGTGTGCCATACAGAAATGCCTTACCATTGGAACTGTTACAATCAATCTTTGAAATCAATGGGTTTTCATTGTGCGACCGGAAGGCGACGGGACCGTTGGAATCTTTGAACAAGTGAAAAACAGTTTCACTTCTAGTGGCTTTCTAATTCAACATTTTAGATGGGATGTTTATTTTTTAAGTTACGAGTGCTTAGAAAAAAATTATGTCCTCTGCATGTTATTCCAATGGGCGTTGTCAGTTATGTGTGAACAGAGGTGAGTACGAGAAGGTAGAACAGTTTTGGAGATTGTGGGTCAACCTACAAAATGGCTATGACACACCTTGTAGGCAAGCTCGTCTGGTGGCTAATGGATTAGACTAATAAAGTAAATGACAATTATGATGGATTGATCGGCGATAATTGAGTAACTCGAGGGGAATTTAACAAGCGCTACAGTGACGCCAAGCTAGGGCTCCAAGATAAATGTAATTGTTTGCTTATATTTGTAACCTTGGACTGCTGCAAACGTCTGATGATGTATCAAAGTCCACATTATATTCAAACTATCAAGCAATGTTTGCTAAGAAACGAAGATATCCTATTTTTCCTCACTTGTTCAAACTTTAAACATCAGAACATCCTTGAAGTAAAAACCCAATGCTATCTACTGCTGATATACAAGGCACCATTCAGTGTCATTCATTTCTCTATGGAGACACTGAGTCTACATGATTCCCGCTCATGACTTTACCAGACGGACTGATTTTCAATGAAACTTTTTTTTCATTTTGTTTTTACGCTATCGATATTTTGTTGTATAGTTGTATGGCTAGTAGCTTTCATCGTCGCAATTTCTGTTAAAGTGTTCATTTCTTCGTTTTGTCTGGCAAATCTTATAAATTTTAATTCAACAAGTTTCATTTCTCAACGATTTTTCTTTTATCTTGCAAACGTGATTTAAAGAAAAAAGATGAGTCATTCAATGCCCTAAATTTATTTTACTGTAACTGCGTGAATATCTAATCTATTGACATTGAATTTACTCATAGTGAATGAAAGAAAAATGAATTATTTTCAAATGAGTAACTGTATATGCAACGCATGAGTAATGTGGATAGAAAAGGTCGGAAATCGAAAGGAAAGGACAGAACACATGTAGAGGTTAAAATTAGGATTACAGTTCCTTTTGCACCTTTGTAAACTTAGTGCCACATGAGATATCTGTCGATTATGACTCAGGCATATACATCAATTTTTGGTTTTGAAGTTCGGAATTGTTTTCTTCCTGAATCCCATATTTTGTTTTTTCATTCTCATGATGTAGAGTAAGTTTTATTGGGACATGAGATTACGCCGGGTAGAGTGAAGAAATTCCGATGGAAGGGAAGTGGAGATGAAAGTATGCACGTGGAATTTATAGTTATGCGATGCACACGAAGTGGTTTTGTCGGTCTTTAAACAGTACTTGTAGGTCCATTACCACGTATGTATCCTTACAACAGTGGGTCCTCAAGTAGCTCCCCAAGGCGACATTTTATTCAGAGAGGGAAAATCGGAGGGCAGAAAGCGGAAGAAATCGTTGAGTTGCAAGTATGAAACTGAAAGGATCTCTAAAGATGTACGCTTTGGAGCTCCCACAAAGGCCCAGTTGGTATGGAGGGGTGGTGATGGGTCTTACCGGTCGCTATCGACAGGGTTGAAATGTGATGTTGAGTATTAAAGGCTACGAACACAGGTATTCTTCCATATGAGACAAGACTTCAGAGGCTTAACCTTACAAATCTAGAAACAAGACGCATCCGTAGCCATATGATTGAGGTGTTCAAAATCATTCATGGATTTGAGGATATTGAGTCTAATGTATTTTTTTCTTTTTGTGACAGTGTTACTCACGGTCACCCTGTTAAGATCTACAAACAGTTCTGTAGACTGAATTTGAGAAAACATTTCTTTTCACAAAGAGTTGTCGATGTTTGGAATAGTCTTCCAGCCTCAGCTGTGTTAGCAAGCACTGTCAATGAATTTAAGGGCCACATAGACAAATATTTGAAGCAAACTGTGGGAGCTTATATGAGCCAGAGAACTGGCTCCGTCATCCTCCACCTACGAATCCTTGAGAAGTAGAGGGTACAGGTAAATACAGGTAACAAACTTGGCAAAATTGATCCTTTCAGACGTTCGATAATATTGAAGGTGGCATCTGATTAGGTGTGTTAAATTCTCTTTTTCAGTTAAAACAATCCATTCTACACTCTCGATATCTTTAATCAAATATTCCTCGTTAGCTCCTTCATTGAGCTGTGCTTCTCTCCAAGTCGTCTTGACAATTTTAGCTCTCCATGGAAACACACATTGAAACGTCTAGAATACAGCCGTATATACCCAAGTGTCCTAGATAGCAGGGAAAATGAGAAAGACAGTTTGCGTAAACTGATACGATTTTTCACCACGAGATTCTCTCTCTGCTTGTAAAAGCAAAATGCTAACATACAAGCTCATCTGCTCGAACGCTCGGTCGTTTCAAACTCGTGACATTTCGAAGCAGACGACCGAGATATCGAATGTGTCTGGTGATCGGTGCATTGGAGGAAGACCTAAAATTATTCTGGTCTGACAACAAGGTCAACTACTACTACTTGCTGTTCAATCAATTAATACAGCTTCTTCATCGTACTATATAGATGATCCATGGAATATGGGCAAGGGGGATCAGATTTTGAGACTCAGCTTTCAAAGGTGCGAATATATAGGTGGTTGGAGGTTGAAATAGGACAATTTTCTGTGTGCCTGTTATACTGTAGACTGTCATCTCAACTTATTGCATATCTGTGGGTTAAAGGCAGTCACTCTATTTCCATGCCCGTGTATGAGGTAACTCACATGACTTCTTGTAATGCAGTGTTAATGATTTATATAATTACAAGGAACCATTTTTACAGATTCCTTTCTTTTGTTTTTATGTATTATGTGTAACATCTTTTACTCCTTATTCTTGTACTTTTACATGGACCATCCTCATAAATTTAGGGATCTTTTTCCCCTTGTAGCTTGGTTGATGTTGATTGTCTGTATGTGTCTTTGGAGTTCTTGTTTGCAACCCATTCCATTGTATTAATGCGATTGGCTGAATAAACATCAATCAACCAATCCAATCAATCAATGAAACTTGTGCGCGTACTTGTGATGTACAATATTGGAGACATTATGGATGGTACCTTGCTTATATAGAGTCTGGGAGGAGATTTAGCAGCGTATTTAACTGATATAACGAAAGAAAAGTTACGACGAAGCCTAACTCCTTATAAGCGACTCATTTCATCGAGAGAGTGAGATCTTACCCATACACAAGCACTGGGATCATCATTTTGATTTTTCTTAAAGTACTTATTAACCCCTTTTAGGTATTTAATGTTTGATTCCGTTTCATGACCAAAAGGGAATGACGCAGGTTTACGGGGTGAACAGAAGAGCGTATACATCGGATTGAATGAGATAACTAAGATTTGCCAAAGGCGAAAGGAAGTATTTGTAAAATTTGTCTGTCAGTTACACGTTCGGTTATCTAATACAATATGTTAGGATTCCTTCCTTTAGGATGAAGCTTGGAAACAGATATTTTTACCGTCTCAAATGAGTTCCCACTTTAGGGCAAACACGTGTTTGCGAGATATTTTAGGAAGTTGGAGACAACAGTAAGTCATGCTAATGAAATTAGAGATTTCGGCATCTTTTCTTAGTTGATAGTATTATATACCGGTTCGTTTGTTATGAACAAAGCAAAGGACCCAGGAGGTGTTTGACCTTTCGAGAATGACATACTGCAGCCTACCGCCAAATGCCAGCCTATATTTATTCTAAAGAAAATTGTATTTCTTTTTTGTTATAAAATTACGACATGAGATTTGTAATATGCTAATTTGATATTCCGATTTCCTTTCTATTAACTAAGACAACCTTTAGAAGAATGTTTAGGCTACGAAAGTTTGTCAACTTGTAGATCACAAATACTGTTTTTGCCAGTTTAGAGCCAAAAAGGGGCTAAAGCAAAATTTTTGATATGTAAAGGAGGAACTAAATCTAAGAATTATAGTTGTTCATTAAATTTCCTATTAGTCAGTCTCGACATTATGGCAGATGAACTCACTACCTTTATCGCCAACAGTGAATTTGATTTGACCAGATGCAATGTTATCTCCTCACATTCATTTGATATGCTTCATTTCATTGTATAAACCCTATACATATGACGTCACAGAACAGAAACTGCGCCCCTCGGCTGAGGTAAGCACGTAGGCCTATCATTGCAACCGTCACTTACATTTTTGTACTGGTCGGATGCGCGCCTAAGTTTGCGAGTGCGTTCAAAGGCTGCGCTGTGCGTACGGTATGTGTACCAAAGTCATGTATCTTATCTAGCTAACTTCATTTTTTTTTCTTAGGTGATGTCGGTGTGACGTCAAAGTGTAGGGTCTATTTCGATCTATTGGTAATACCTTAAAATAATGATTTGAGGCTTTGTTACATGAAGTTGGTCAAAATCCGTTGCTTCTCGAGCATGCACATTACCAATTTGGAAGATTTCGCCTTTATAGAGAATGTAGTTCCCCCCCCCCCCCTCCCATCTGGAGAAAAAATTGGTCATGTGCCCCGCCATGTTGCCTGTTTAAACAATTTTCAGGCGTTCTGTGTTTTCACTTTTAGTGGTTTTTCCAATGGTTTTTGGAACCCTAGGCTCTTGCAAAGTTTATCGGTCTAAATGTAATCGAATTAAATTCATATTCGGAGGGTGTATTGTCATAGCTACCGAAAAGCATTGTCTTAATTGGTGGTTCACCACGCCGTTTTCGACAAAAATGAAAGTTCTTGAGTTGTCGTCGTTCTTGTTAAACCTTGTCTATATTAGGCTAGCAAACCTATGACTATGAAGTGTTGCATTAGTTTTGCCCCATTCGGGAGAAGTTTGGTTTTTGTTGCCAAACGGGAGAATCTCTGAGACAAAACCATGGTACTATGGAGGAGGAAAATCGTTTGCAAAGTTAAAAGAATAATACATCAGTGTCGATAAATGTGAGGATATGATGTCACGGCTGCTTGCTTAAATTTTACTTTGAGCTGGAAAAGTGACAACTTTATTTGCTAATACTGTACCTAGAGAACCAAACATTGGAACTGAAGCAAATTTTACCCGAATACTAAGATTTAATTTCTCTTACATATATTAAACTGTTAAAGGGATTTTAGCATAAACTTTAAAAGAATTTCTATGACTAAGCCTATACACACTTCACTATATTCCGTGACGGGCTTCACCTATATCTGTCACTATACATCACGTGTATAAAGCAGTCAAGTCCATTGTATGCACGGAGCTTCTGGTTTCATAAAATAAGGTTTTAAGGGGATGAAAGATGAATCACTGCTTCTTGCCTCTCTGTAAATTCTTCAAGCAAGACATTTATGTTGTTCATTTTCAGTTTGCTGTAGGATCGTGTTGGGTTTTCCTTTAGAATTATCTCTTACGTGGTTGTGTGATATACTTCACTTGTTTCAATTCTGTTGAAAATGACTGCTGTATTTACAAATTATTTCACAATATTTTCCATGGCTGGACCTATTGTTTGACCTACATCAGCGCATTACTACTATATGAAGCCTTTTAAAAAGTGGGAAAGTAAACAGACGTTCTCTCCGCCGTAAATTTGAGCATCGCACAATTCGTTTGAGAGCTTTTTTGAGCCTCTTAAGATCCGATAAATTTTCCAGTGTTTCCTTTTCTTACTCACTATTCCCCTCCGTTACTCCCTCAAAACTGCAAAAGTAAATCATAAGGAGGAACATGCATGTAAAGACCCTGAATAAAATATCGTAAAAAGGACATTTTGAACACATTTGGTACAAATTATGAGTGAAACCCCCAATAAAAATCAGTCAACTAAAAGTAGTTTCGAAATCTTTTTCAATTTACTTGTGTATGTTTACAGATGAAGATTGCAGACTGCTGTGTGGGGAGACGCTGATACAGTACCTTCAGTCATTGGGACGTATGTGCGAAAAGAATCAGTGTTAGCTTACGCGCAGACAGGTGAACGTACTGGATCACCTAAAATGTGCTATAATTTAGGGAATGCTGGAGGCATACATGTCACAGTTTTTTCGGCATCTGTGTTTGAAGTTTGTCTGTTAATTCTCACCTGAGTAAGTCTGAACGGATCTTTGCCCTTACTTTAGGAGGGCCGATCAAACGCCATTATATCATGCTATATATATATATATATATATATATATATATATATATATATATATATATATATATATATATATATATATATATATATATATATATATCATGTGAAAGTGTGATGGACGTAACCATTACCCTCATGGAAATCATCAAAAGATGAAGTCATTATATGAGAATGTGCAGATGGACGCACTACTTAGCAATTCCTTCCTTCAGAGATCAGTCTTAAAACTGATTTGATGAGTAATTTTTTAACTCTGCGAGACGTGTTCTCTTCTCCGACTGTTCTCTCGGTTTTAACTTTACGCCTTTCGAGAAGATTACAATTGTTCCGTAAGGAATAATGGCGGTGTGATGAAAGCAAACTTATGTCACAACTTTCAATTTCTTTCACCGTTCAGTCGGGGGAGAGATAACTGAGGATGTGAAATATTGACAGCTGTTGCATGCTTAGACCACCATACAGTCTGCAACACCAGTTATATGTGACGTATAGCAACGTTATACGCATGTGTGAAATAAATCACGAATCTAACATGGATTGTGGTCTTTATGATCGCCGTTTATGAATCCAAGGTTGCTGTGATTTGATGTTGCTAAATATTATGTTTTAATCGAGTCTCTTCTCGACGTTTAGTGGGGTTGCAGTACTTAATTCGATGATTTTATTTGTCTCCGTAGTGTAGTTAACTTTCACCACGTCACTGTTGTAATTAAAAGTCACCAGTATCTTAGATCTGTAGGATGTGTCCTGGAACACCTAATGACTTTTATCTGTCTACTGTTCTCTCACATGTGAATAAAACTTTTACCACTCCATACTTAATATTATAATGACTGCCATATGTGCCAAGACCTCAGACTTGTCGTAAGTTGTTAGGTGGGTTGAAATTATCCATACTGCGGGCGCTAGATAGCGGAAAGCTAAGTGACTCATCATCCACATTGGATGGTTTATTACGCACTCAAAAACCTATTGGTTGCTTTTGATTTGGAAGCAAATTACAACAGCAATAAGTTTCAAAGACAAAAGCAAACCCATCGAAAGTTTTAAAGGAAAATTACCACAGATCATAGAAGGTAGATGAATACAGGAATGTGTTTTTTCTACGTTCACCGTTAAACGGCGGTGCATTCAATAGATCAATTGTGTAACACAAGTTGCTGGAACTTGCTGCTGAAGGAGGATCTTTGCCCATATGTATCATTTATGACTGGGAACACATTGAAACACACTCTTCATGGCATGGTTGCGATGACGACGGCAACCGCGCAATCTATTTAAAGTTGGTTTATGCAATATTTGTTCTTGTATGTGCCATACGTCGTCGTCCATTCCGACCATGTTTATGCCTGACTTGATGTGTCCGAATGTAAAATTATGACCGTGTCAAATATCGCAGGTATTAGGTCCCGTTAGCTTAATATATGGTTTATGCGTGTGGGCATGTAATATTATCAAGCTTAAATGTATGAATGGGCGCAACGAGATCATGAAATGATAGTCTAAAGACTCTTTAAACAGTTAAGCAAGACTTACTCACGCGAAGAATACGTTACTCGGACACCATCTCCCGGGTATGTGTTCTTCATAATCTTTGTAGTCGTTTCTATCTTTTCGTTATCACTTGGTTTGATCGGTCGGGACTTAATTTTAGTGTGTCGGTATTCTTCATTTCCAGCAAGGATGTTTCCGCATTCCCGATTTTTCCACCAATGATTATTGATAGGAACTAATGTTCTTTTGAAGCCGTTGGTCAACATCGTGGTTGATACTTAGAATACTATCGAGTTGGGAAGTTCGTACTTAGAAATGTCAAAATTGTAAACATTCAATTTCTTTGTCTATAAAAATGTTTGATTGGCTTTCGTAGTTGATCTCAAAATCAAAGCCAGCCAGTTAACTGTTTCAGTCCGAGGGCGCTTCAGTCCGTTGCCCAACTAACTGGGCAACCGATTTTACGGCAAGCCAAATGCCAAGTGGGAAGAAAGCTGGAGTACCCAGAGAAAAACCCTCATGCATCGTGTGGGGATTGTCACCGTGCATATGTATGTGAAACGCATTGGTGCACGGCAGCTGAAAAAGACCAATGTGCCATGCACTCGACGACCCACGTCGTTGATCTCAGTCTTTTGTGGTATTCTTAGTCTAATGTTGTGCAGTGGCGTAGTTACACGGGACAAGGGGGAGATTCCATCTTCCAAGTCTCAGTCCAAATCCGCAGTAACATTTTTCAGCGGGCTATACCCAAGTGTTTCATTATCACTGATTTCTGCAAGATAACTGGAGTGGAATTTCTCACTTTAACTTTTTGAACGACAACTTTAGTGGGAGTATGTTTCGAAAACCATTGGAACCACTCCCGCAATCCACTCTCCGTCTCAACGATCACCCTCTCATCAACTTGACCAACAGTGTCAGTTTAAAAAGGCGATACCTTATGGACTTTGTGGCCTGTGTCGTTGACAATGTCATTTTTAGACAATCAAAAACTTCAGTCTAATAGCTACAATTTTGTAAATACCCCAGAGTTTCCGGACTTTACCCCTGATTTTTACAAGGCCCGTTGCCCAAAAGCCCACCGTTGCCCTGAACCCCATCAGTAGGTTGGACCCTGGATAGCACGAAGTGGGGAGGCGTAGCCCTTCAGTAGCACATTTGAAAATTAGTGGCAACGAAAATGTTCGGTCAGCGCGTAATTTGTAACTAACGTCGGCCAAAACTTTCATTGACGTTTCAAATTATACATGGAGTGTTTTCTCCAGAAATGCTGCACACGTCGTTAATTTAAGAAAATTATCGGAGAAAACCCCCAGGCACCCTCAGGCACCGTGACTCTGGTGCTGACTCTTCGGTGCTCGTGTTGGAAGGCTTCTCCGGCCACACCTTACTAAAGTTGCAGACTCAATTGAAAGTCCTTTGTGAGAGACATCTTTTTCCACGAACACCCACATGTATGAACTACCCACAATAACAGAATGTCATTGATGTAGTTTATCCAACCCTAAAAAAGTTACAACAAACTTGTATTGAAATGGGCCCCTCCCCTCTCACCCTTCTCAAGACAGCATTTAAGTTTTAAGCTTAACTTCCCGACCGCTCACCAAATCAAAATCTATGTCCCCTGTTACCTCTTATTTTCCTAGCAGAATTGCTATTTGGCAGTTTGGAAGATGAGTAGCCTTTGGGGAAAGTTTGGCCTCCCCGACCACCTCCACAAAAAATTGTCGTGCTACTCCACCGATGTTGTGCCTTACTGATTATGTTTTAATATCATTTACAAAGTTAATAGTGGACGAATTTAGTGAGAACGCCCAAGCAAAATGGTTACCATATATTCCGTACTGTGTATGTGTTTTGAGGAGAGGGTGGGTTTTAGTATTTTCTTATGAAGTTCAACTCTCAATATAAAAGTCATGTACACGTCGGTGTAGTTTCTCTTCGCAGACGTTTGTTTGGGTACAACCTTCCAGTTAAAACGTAGAAACGATGTCAAAGGCAGATCATAAGCTGATAAGATTTATACAACTTCATCTTCTTGTTTTTGGATATTAATCCGATCCAACAAATCGAATTTTTCATCAGCACACTAAGGAAGGCAAATAAGTGTGATTGACTCAAATCGTTATGTATATTGTCATTCTTCTACTTTGACACCGTTTTTACACTTCGGTAGCTAACCTCCACCTTCTTCAGGATGTCCTCGAAAACATATTTGCCTTTCGGCAATTTTATAACGGTTGCTTAATTTGGCCGTTTCAAGTGCGGCTGCATAAGCCCACAAAACTCTTACCAGTTTTCACATTGGGGCGTCGGAGCGAAAAGAACTGGGGAAATCTTGACGGGATTGAAAAATATAAAGCTGTGGGTAAGCTTACAAACGCTTCCTTCAGTGATTGAAAAATCTGACGTTTAATGAAGTGAATAGTTGTAAGAAAATTCAAACGCATCCGCAATCCATAAAATTAATTTACCTATCTTCCTCATATTACTTTTATCATGCCCTCAGCAATTGGTGTCCTAATTAGGCCTCTACGTCATCCCACGAGATTTGCTTTAAGTGCTTGAGACATTTTTGAGACAAACATGTGTGCCTTCCTCGGGCTTCGACTCAATGGCGACTAAGTGGTCGTGAAGTGAAAGCTACCGATTGGGCCGCACGTATATATGTCACGAGCAAATACACTTTCCTCTGTGTCAAGAAAGTTCAGTCACATCAACCAATCCCATGTTTACGTAAAACGTTTTTCTAGAATGTTTTAAAATGATTCCAGCTTTTTCTTTAAAATGGTTGTTTATGGGGAGAAAAAGATATCTTTACAGGGAGTTGAAAGTGTTTTAAATGGCAAGTCCATTCGGTTTATAAATTAATCTTGCAGTGAGGTTTAATAATGATTTTAAAAAGTCGAACCGTTACTGCATAATGCCTACTCCTTAAGAAAGACATAGTTCAAAGTATGCATACTAACATCCTAAAGTGAACTTGAATCAAGCACATGCATCCTCCTCATCTAGAGAAGATAAACCCAACCTTATCCCCCCAAAATTTTCAGCAGCTACGAAGTATGAGGCATGTTAAATGTTCCCTTAGCGCGTGAGCTGCAGTTCTTCAATTGACGTAAGCTGAGTCCAGAAAAATGTGCAGTACCATTGCCTCATTGTTTTATAAAACCACGTTGGCAGTTGAACGGCACAATCGTACGCTTGGCCTTCCGTGCACATGTTATTTGGCAGACTTGACTGACTTCTTGTTCTCGTTCGTGTGATAATGTAGGGCTGCGTAGCGTCCACAGTGGAGACAAACCCTCTCCGAGAGGTCATCTGCACAATTTCTGCATTTTATTAATTCTTGTAATGCTGGATGTAACTTTCCGTTTTACTGTACGTTGTAGTTGTACTTCATTGTATAAACAAAAGTCCCACATGAAGCAGTCATTATAACAATTTTTCAGTATGGCAATTGTTGATGATTTGTATGAATGTAGCAATGTATCATTAACCTTTCTTATCACAGCGGTGACCATGTGAAATATCGATATTTATCTTAAGCTGATAGTTTTCACATTTATACTTGTAGAGCCTTCAGTGATCTTCCTTAACAACCTTTCATTTCTCTGCATTGATGTATTACTAGGATTAAATCAGATAGGTGTTTGTAAAGTGGACAAACTTAACAGGTTATTAGTTAGGGGAAAAAACTGTGGTAAATTGTTTAGTATTTTACGTCACTCTTGAGGTACTAATTTTCATAAAAAGTATTCTCCTCTCTTTATGCAAACTGTCCATTGGCCAAGCAGAACGATAATGGAAACACAGATTATTTTGAGGTACAGTTTCGATTTGCATGCTACTTGTTGAACGTCGGTTGTTTCATTACCAATTGCAACATTAGCAGAAACCGTCCTTGTTGTTTGGCCTGTATTTCTGCATGACATAATTATTCTTTTACTGTCATTGTGGTTTCTGTTCGTTAGCATTCTCTATCAATTTATCACTTTGCGGCAAAAAGTTCTTCAAAAGAAATGTACGTTGCTTATTTACTGTGTATAGGCCTACATCCTGCTAAAGATATCATGTCAAGAAATAGACATCTGAAGCTCAGTTTCAATTGCTGAAGAGAGACATGCTAAAATCCACTACGTGTGTATGCGCAACACTTCACCCCATTGTGATCCCATGCATGCCTCAAGAGTAATGTCTATATACCATTCGTCATCTTATGCTTCAATTATCATTTAAACACCTACACACAGGCCATGTTTCTTGCTTTTTTTCTAGTAAGCTATGTTCAAAGGTCTCATGTATAAAACTTGCTTATTCAAATCTGAGGTTCACATTTTAAAGGTTTGGAGAATGGAATTGGTTTCTACCAAGCAGTTGAGACTTAAAATAATCTAAGGAGTTATTGCTCTTCCATCTTAAAGGATTTTTGGATTTTCCACATTCCGGGTCAGATTCTAAGCCCATAGTCAGATGGTACCAATAAGTTTTCCTGTGTTTTTCTAGTGAATCCACAAAGTTTTCATCTGATAAGGGGTACTCAGATTCAGATACTGCAACCATAGTATCATTTTTCATGTTTCTTTGAAAGTTAATCAAGAAGTCACCCCAACACCTAATGGGAGTTTTCAGATTTAGATTTGAAACCATGGTGTCCTACTGCCGACACGTGTGTTGTTTTTTCTTTTTGTAGAAAACAAAACAAAATCAAGAGTTTCTAATTCATCTATTGGGAGTGTCCAGATCTTTCAGATTCATCTTGAAAGCGTAGTATAAATACTTCTGCTACTTTACGACTTTATCCAGAAAGTCACTTCTTCCTCTAAATGTAGTTTTCAGATTTCGATTTGAAACCATCGTGCCGATACGTTCTTTCCTCTAAAAGG
The DNA here is from genome assembly GCA_029531755.1 of Holothuria leucospilota. Classification (NCBI taxonomy): domain Eukaryota; kingdom Metazoa; phylum Echinodermata; class Holothuroidea; order Aspidochirotida; family Holothuriidae; genus Holothuria; species Holothuria leucospilota. The sequence continues at coordinate 51,233,550 of CM055974.1, read as the reverse complement.
CCAAGTATTACGTTCAAACTCCATCTTTGGGTTTCCTGGTGTGTAAATGGCAGAGTTGCTAAATATTACACATAAATGTATGCAAAGAAGCTTTTCCAAAAAGACTTACTAGTTAATGTGCATCCACTGTTTGGTGTACGTTGCTAACATTGATGTAAACGAATGTCCAGATGTACTGAAAATAGTTTATGTTGTCCAAATGGGTTTGCTTTGGAAGAAAACTCGTCAGCTCATGGGTTCGTTTACAAGCTGCATTGTTCAGACAATTCTGTACATGTTTAACCAAGGCTTTCCCATGTACATTCATTTCTTTTGCATCGTTTGCACACAAAATAGCAATGAGCGGTGGGCTTCATTGCAGTTTCTCTATGTTTATTGTCTCCGAGGAACTCATTTGTGAAATACCGCACATTTTAGTTTGCTTAAATGTTGTTACAAGCATCTTCTTACACTTACTTAGTGTAGGAGTATACATCATCTACTTGAGATACACGTGAGTCAGGCATCGAATCAATAAATCGATCCACCATGTCTAGCCAATTACTTTGGAGTTCATTCTTTTCGTGATGTCTCTGTGTAAATTTCTTTGAGGTGAATTTGGGCGAAAACCCAAACAACTGCAAGTTTGACTGGAACGTAGATCCGAAAGCAAAGCACACGATTTGCCATTTAATGCAATTAGGAAGGCGAAAAACTCATGAGGTAACAAGATCTGCAACCTTTAATGAAATAAGAATTCCTCCTTCAATTGATGGATATCTTTCATGGGCGGGTGGTTTCAGTTGGATGTCTAGGAACGACAGTGTTCCTTGTAAGAGAGTAATACACTATACTAAGGTGAGATATGTACTCACATTACGGTATGCATAACTTATGAAGTATCGTCCACATTTCACTGGTCAGGGGAAAAATGTGCGACTGTCAAAGAGAGTTAGTGTACACAAGTTACTTGGGGGGGGGGGGAGGAGTAGGGAAAATGCTGAATTGTTCGAAAACAAAGAGCAATACTAGTTGTACATAGCTGGAGGATCCTTTCGGACGCTTTGATACAGGAACAGGGCTATTTAATGCCAGTTCGGTACTTTGTCCAAACGTTTTGTATCTTATTCATTCAACTGTTCTCTCTATTTTTTTTCTGATCTCAAGGACTTTTATAGAACATTTCCCTTCTGGGAATGTTTGGAAACGTATGGTGCTTTGCTTTTAAACACGATGATCTCAAAAAATTAATTTAAAGGAAGTAAGCAGTCGCCCCAAAATTTGCTTTGAAAAATCAGCAAATTCTTGCAAATGTCCTCTTTTGCATCAAAAGCAGATCTGGAGACGTTTTGAACATAACTTTTACATACAATAGGTAAAGCAAGGTGAAAGTTTCCTTGAATTTCACAATTCACTAACAAAACTTTGTCACATGATCAAAATAGGCCATTCATGCATGAACTACAGTGACGGGGCATACTAGCTCTGATTGGGGTGACTGCCTATTGCCTTTAACGGATTTGATACTTAAGATGTGGTTCCCCACTATGTTTATATAAATATACGATTGCTTTAGTTTAATTAAAGGCCAAAGGTCACAATAGGTCAAAGGATGTCCGACTTTATAAATTCAATACAGTATATCTGAAGTACGCCTTTACCGTTCCATGTTTAGGATCCAGGCTTCTTACGATGATTGACCCAAACCTGTTGTGATTCATTCATTTCAATTCAAAGGTAATATGAGGTCAACTTGTGAAAGATTGTTAAGGTTACATTCCAAAGAAGATTCCAGTAATAGACATAATACTTGTTTTAGTGGTACGCAATACTGAGTACAAGCACTTTATTATTTAATTAAAGAGCAAAGGTCATATGAGGTTAACAGAGGTCAAAGCGTGACGTATGCCATACCGTAGCCTAATATATCTCGTACTTCTTATGAGAATGTCCCATGTTAAGTGTGAGAAGACAAACAGTCGAGGTTAAAGGTTATTTGTGGTCAAAATTCGGTCGATTTCTATGTTAAATAGTTCTTTAGCACTGGAATAAAGGAAAGCTTAAGTAAATTTGTGCATTCTGGCTTCTGTTTTACACAATATAATATTTTATGATTGCAAAGTCTACTACAAGTATAAGTTAGATACTTTGGGTATCAAGTCCGCGTGAAGTAAAAAAATCACTACTTCTACTATACAACCGCTTTATAATATGAGTCATGTTATTTGCTAAAGCCACCGTGACACCAATCAACCCCCTTCTTTCCCCTGTGGCCAATGAACTGATGCCCTGCACAAAACATTTGTGAGATTCTAATTTAAACACAGCGCCATCACACGTTCTACGTTCAGCCGGATATGGTCTCATATTTCAAAGACATTAATACACCAAACAGGCAGTGCATGTAGGATGATTTCTCAAGTATGACAGCTTCCATTGCAAAGGAAAAGTGATATTCCCTGTACACCGGATTGAATGCATTATTTCATTTATTCTGACTATCCTGATTCAACTCCTTCGGTTCATGATGACTGTTTGTCCTTGTTTGTCATAAAATTCTGGCTTTTTAGAAGTTCTAACTTTACGAAATGTCTGTGACGGTAATGGAAAACATACAGTATATGTTACATGGTAGATGGAACATTTTCTATTACAGAATTTCATGAGATGTGCTAACTCAGCAAATATACGTGACATGTACCTTTTTTCCGAAAGGGTATGGCTGTCAGATTCAACGTTTGCGATTCGACTTTTCAAAACAAAATTTTACTGTCTCCAGGGCAACAGTAAAACGAGTAAAGGAAGGTCAATCGACAGATGTCGTAAAGATCTTCCCCCTACGTTGTAAACAAATCTAGTTCATGTCTCCATTGATCCTTTAACCCTGTATCTTTAAAGGTGTGTGGACATTTTACTAAACCAGCTGTGTTATTCAACGATGAAAGATCCCCTCATGAAAAATAAGTTGGGAGTTATTTGAATGGCTTTCATCTTCTCAAGATATACCTCTTCATAGTTTGAACGTACCTGAAATTGCTTATGAGCTATGCATAATTATGATGTGGAGTGTTGCACAGTGTCTGTATTTGTTTTTTTAATCCTTTGAAAATTATCCTTTGATTACTACTTTCTAGTTAGGTGTTGAATGTGGACATTTTCAAAGTATTATACAGCTTTTTCCAAAATAAACCCCTCGGGGTATGCCAGCATTACAACTGTTCTTGGAAGGAAGGCTAAACAAATAAAGGATAACATAGCACCCATTTCATGACTCCCTCTTTGCACGTCACAAATTTACACAAGTAACTAAAGTTTATTGACGTTTAAGATGCAGAACAGTAATTGTTTGGTAAAATGGTCAATATTTGATGGATTGTGATTGAAATTGCTGCTATTTTTAACATTTTTAATGTTTATTACATCAGATACGAAGGTATCACATTTATGTGTCCACAGACCTTTAAGGTCTTTCTCACTGTTACAACCTGATCTATTTGTTCGGTTTGTTGAAAGACGTATATCGTCGTTAGTCAAGTACTTTGAAAAAAATTGTCTAATCTTCCTTGCTCCTTTTGATGTCATATTTGTACCATATGTGGCATCATGGAAGTTTGTCTGCTGTAAATTTGAAACACCTTCAACCACTTAATATTTCTTCCACAGAAAGAAGTGAAAGTGCTGTACAAGAAATCGACGGAATTTGATGGACATATGTAAGTTGGGATCAATTCCACCTTTAAACGCCCTGTTTCAGTGAGTTTTGCTACCAAGGCTGTAACTTAAAGCAAAACACCGGCATATAACAAAGGAATAATAAACTGTTTCTCAACGGTAATGTTAGAGAAGACAACCGTATGACTCTGGAAAGAAGTAAATCAACAAACAATCGAAGTTCAAACGTTGTTCTGAGATTTAAACGATTTCATTCCGACGAAAGCCTTAATTGTCAAGTGCACCGTTACATAAAATAACCGTTTTTCATAAGAAGAAAAAATCTTTGCGTTACACTGTTTGCATGTGCAGTGTACAGATAACAACGTACCTTTGTTTGTAAAACAACAAAAGACTTAGTTAAGGCAACAACTTCCTTTAATTTAGACAACAACGGTCACCCTAGGGGAGGAGTAACTTCCTTCTGTTCCATTTCATCGAGCACACTTTATTTTGTTCATGTGATACAAGCTCTTCCGTGACAGTGTCAAACATTCCATCTCCCTGAGATGGTTTAATTCGTTTTGTCTGTCTCTCTAGATACCGAGCCGAGTGTGTCATCGATTCTCCTGCAGAGAAGGTCATTAGGTACATTCTACCATCGCCCAGGGGACTCCGAGGGAAGTGGGACAAAACCGTGAAAGAATCGGAGGTGATTGAGAAGATAGACGAAGTAAGTCATGGTGTTTGATAATGTCGCTATCGCCATAGTAAAGCCGAATGCTTTGTCATGCGACGTTTAAAGACGATGGGAAAATTAAAAGTCTTATTGGTGTTGGTTTAAGTTATTTTTGGAAGTATCGGCTTGGGGTAAGATATCCTCGTAGTTTCACAATTTTTAATAACAAGATGGTTTGGCCATGAAATCACCATGTTAGGGACGACAATGTAAATACCATCTTCGATTGAAAGTTTGTTTATTGCATAAAGGTAAGGATTAATACATGTTTCAAATTTACGTGATTTGAAAAAACTTCCTCATTTCTTTTACTACCCCGGACGGATAAATTACTCCAGAGTTCATGTCTATTCCTTCTCCTTCATACTCTCCCCTTACAGCTGCCACGAACATGTCAAGCTTCAGACAAAAGATGAGCAATGTGGTTGGGAGCTCCTTTGATAGTTTAACAAGCCTTGTTTGATTAAGGCTTTCCCCTGATATAAGAGAAGATTTGAAGAAATTTATAAGTATAGTTAACTATAGGACTTTCAACGTAACATAATTTTAGTAGAAATCCTTGCAGTTCTGTGTTCCAGCTGGCATATCTGCGTAAGCTATGATAGTCCAAGGCTTGAAAAGTGTTTTTCTTGCTCTGCTGTTTGTCCGATTATTTCGGTAACGCGCTTCATTTCCAATTCAAGTTCGGAAGTTTACAAGCTATTTCCTACCTGCCTACAGATTTTTCGCCCCCGTTGTCAATTTTGTACTTGCGTATATCGGAAACATAGTTATTTAGCCCGGAGCCCATTCACCGATTATGCTTCTCAAATAAACATGACTTTTGAATGCCCTTTCAGTCTTCACAATCGTCAAGTTCATATTTTGATGAGCTTTTCGAGCGAGAACGGTAAAAGTGTAAATTCCTCGAGGGAATATCTTTTAAGCAAATAAGTCAACTTCAGTTTTTTCGCAGTGAAATTTTTCATAGCCTCACACATCAGTTATTTCATTCATTCCTGCCACTGTTCGCCAACACTGAATGTTTCTGGAACAATACGGGTGATATATTTGTCTTCCACTCTGGGTAGTAGTCTTCAGTATTTGATGAAAAAGATAAATCAGAAAGTGCCGTTAGCTGGTGTCGGTTTTGGTTGAATAAGGGAGTTGACAGTGCCAACTCCCTGGTTGAATCCCATGTGAAAGTGGTAACTTTACTGTTTTAGTCAATAGTATTCTTTTGTCTTCGGTGATCGGTATGGGTGCGTTAGCGACGGTTTTCGTTGTAAAGTTTTCGTTGTTAAGCTTGTGAACTTCTGTATCACCCTGTTTCTAGCGAAAGAATGATTTATTACTTGAGGCAAATTATCACTAAAACTGGGCATTTACGAGTCAGTAGAAACCGCCAAGAATCACTCTACACCAGAATTAGTATCACAATCCCTTAAAGTTACAGCTTAGTGATGATCTCGCTGATAGCCTTTTGACCAAAAATGAACAAATACAGTTAGTTGCATAATGAGCTAGGTTCAACTCTTCATTACTCGTTTCATCAGCAAAACACCAGTTAGCGCAAAGTACCTCGGCAAGTAATAGCCGAATCTGAAAATTGCAACTAAATAGGGATTACGCGCTAGATACACGACCTATGTGGTTTAATGAAGTAGAACCATGAAAGTCAGTACCGTACATTGGTGACGATGTGGAATATTCCATCGGTTACATGGGAGTGACTTCTTGAATGAATTTCACATTTTGAGGATAAATTGCGCCTTTATGTCAACTTTGAATACTAAACAATGACTTTACAGTTTGAGTTAGATAAGTTCGATTTATTGCCATGCTGAAGTATTCAAGTTAAGTCCCACCTCTCAAATAAAGTACACAACGCGTTCCCTGAAACAGTGGTTTCATTTTGTTGAAAAATTTACAGTTAAAACCAAAGATGGCCATTATGAGATAGCATAGGACGTGGGGGCTTGGAGGATTTAGACCCCCGGTAAAAATGTGGTGGGGCGTAAGTACGTTTCCGCCCCTCAGTTTGTCTCATCTGTAAAAATGTCTAAAATTCTTTTTAAGTTTCCTTTACATCAGAGTACAAAACTTAAAATTTTTGTCTTGAAGTTAAGTGGGAACATACTGCATTTAACATGTGTACTTTTATCACGAAGAACACTGTAGGCCTACCAAGCGTTTGCATAAAATCAGTGAGTAATTCTGGGTGTGAACTTAACCTGAAGAACTTCTCTTTAGGTCAAGGAGGTTTGGGGAGACAAAACAGCTCGGTAAGCTATTGAAGTACTACAAAATTGTGCAATCCAGTTTTAAAAGCAGGCACTCGGGAAACTTGTGTTTATTTTGTTTGTTTCAACTACTGTGTTTACCTGACCCATTTATTGATCCAACAATTGTTAATGGCACTTTGTGTCCCCAACTAGACAGTCAGTCTTTAATTTATCAGAATCATCGAGAAATCACTGAATGTTAAATTCATGCTACGACCTGGTTCACACTGCATACACAAGACTTGGAATGTCTGGTTACCCTTGGTTACTAGATTAGGAGTGTTATTCTTCCAACATGTCTCAAAGCAAGCAGTAACAGGGTTATTCGTGCGTGTATGTGTTTGTATGTGGGTATGTGTGGGGGTGTGGGGGGTGGGCACAAAGTACAGTATTAAGTTTTTCCGCAGACAAGGTATTCATACCTTGAAATTCCTGTCTGCAGTTTACTGTGAGAGGTACATTCTTTACATTGTTCACTAAAAACAGTGATGCTCTAAATGAGTAAAAAGTGGTGTAGAAAACTAGCCTTAATGCTCAAGCTCATAAAAATTGAAATAGAAGACATTCCCAACTCGATTATTTCATTTAGCCGAAGAAGTTTTATTCCGTGACGGTCATTGCCGGTAAAAGTCATTTGTAAAACTGCCAACCCACGATACATATTTGCAGATTGAAAGGAATTAATTAAAATAAATCGAAATCGATCAACTTTCGCTTTCTTTCTGTTTTTAGGATTTAATAGTAGGTAGGTCTGCAACTCACAGTGTTGCCATGGGATTGATATCATCACGTGACTTCGTGGACCTTATAGCAGTTAGACGATACCCTGAAGAATCTATCATTTGTACCAATTCCAAGAGCATCCAGAGGAAGGATTGCCCACCAAAGGATGGCTACGTCAGAGGGGTCAACTACCACGGTGGAACTTTTTGTACCCCAGTCGAAGGGTGAGAGGATGGCGCACGTTTAGTTTAATCAGTTAAGCAACAGTAAACGTGTGCCTGTACGTTTGGCCGTGCAGTGCCATTTGATTCTCTTAGAATGGAAGCTTGCACACTAAATTTGGTTCATTGTGCGGTCTCTATAGATCCTTGCCTAAGTTTGAAACAGGTGTTAATTACCCTTCATATGGTAGCCAAGAATGAAAACATTTCAACTGTTCTCGAAATTTTACATAATGATCACTGAAATATTGAGCTACAAGCCTCAGCTGTACCTCCTTCGACACTTCACAGGTTAGGTTAGGTTAGATGAGGTTTAACGTCCCAGTTTCCAACCAGTTGGTTCAAGTCGAGACGACCACGGCCTTTTTTCCAGTTGTGGCTCACTGGCTTGTTTTCCCTACTCCATTGTTTATGCTGAGCACCAAGCACAAAGGCAGTAGGTTCCATTTTTAAAGTCTTTGGTATGACCCGGCCAGGATTTGAACCCTAGACCTTCCGGCTGCAAGTCGGATGCTCTAACCAATTGACCACTGCAGTCGGATCGAATTTACTCGAAGTTTCGACACTTCACAGAAACTTCGAGTAAATTTACAAGCAGTGCTGGCTGAAAATTGAAACACTTCCGATTGTACTGATTTTGCACAGTCAAGTATGCCAACTTGACGTCTTCAGCCTATTGGTTAAAACATTTACGTCACAAGTGAAGCACATTCCCTTCGGCAATATTGTCAGTAGTGAGCCACCAAACACCTTTAGGGTCTAAACTCGTCTGGTAACCTTTTCTATGCAGGCATTCTCTTGAATGGGTAGTGCGCTAGCGCTGCAATATGAAATTTTAAAAATGTTTAAGTTTTCTTTCAATTAAAGGGAAATATTGCATTTGTTTTCCAGGAAATTATCATATTTTTGAGACCACTTTTTACAGATAGTCAGAGATGATTCAAAAGAAGACAGCTTGATAGCCTTCTTTTCAAGAAAAAATGTTCTTACAGAAAGAAAGCCAGTTATTTTTTGCTCAAGGATAATTTGTTGGCCCAAACTTTCAAAATTTTAAATAATGCAACCTCTGTACCTCTTGTAGTGCATAATATTTTGAGGAGATATAGCTGTTGTCGTATTTTTTTTTGATGAAGCTGAATAGTTGCTCTTCTAATGTTGGGTCACTCTTGAGTTGTTATATGTCAACAGCAAATGAGCCGACAGTAACAGAGTCCTAAACTAATCTGATTTAATTAACAACTCGCGGATGTAAAGATTTTTTTCGTAAACTACTGGTCTCATAACATTGAGAATCTTCTAGGAGATGTTCCAGGAAAGGCAGTCTGAGTAGAAAGTTAGGGCCTGTCGATGAGGGCTTGATTTCTCAATAAATTTAAATTGAGCCTAGGAAATTTGGCTGAAACTCGCAGACGCTCATGATGTTGTGGTGAAGATAAGAAATATTTCTTATTAAAATGGTCAGTGATTCATTGACAACGTAAGGTCCCCAGATTGAAACTATCTTCAATGGAAATCAGGCGAAATGAGGTAATTTTAAACTAAGTTCTTAATTTAAAACATGAATGCTGGTTCGAACGTAGATAGTGGAATTTTCGTTACCTTGACCGAAGAATGATTCGATTTTGTTAGGAATCTGAAAAGCAGGTTTACATCACCAGATTAAAAGTGCTTTAAACAAATTACCACGATTACATTCGCGGCTAAATCAAGAGGGAGAGGTGAGGCACTTAGCCTTTTTCAGAGTACACGTGTGCATATATGAGAATTGATAGCTTTATGGCCAGGTGTTTCAAGAGATATCCCCTTATTAGCAGAAGAAATCCGAAAGAAAAAATGTTTATGACGTGGCTCGTTTTTTTTTTATCCCACACAGGGAACCAGACAAGTGTTATGTTGTTAACATCGTGCAAACTGATCTGAGCGGGATGCTTCCGAAGTCGGTGGTCGAGTCCGCCCTTCCAACCAACTTGATTGACTTTTTCCGGGACCTTGACGAAGCCCTAAAAGATAACAGCTTGAATTGCACCTAAGGAAGCTTTGCTTTAGGACAAGAAGCGGGGTTATCGTACCCTGATCACGTGACCATTAGTCTTTTCTGTGGATCCTGTGTAACAGGTCTGAGTTAGCATTTTTCCACTTGAATGTATCGTCGGATGATGACGCTAAACCCGTGACGTATGTATGTTCGATCACAATATCGCAATAGAACCATGTTGTCGACGAACTTTTCATGACCATTTCAGCTTTCTTTGTCTTCCAACCTATAACCCTTTCTTGAGAAATATAAAAACGTTTGGTGGTACCTGTCTTTAAAACACACAGTGCTGTTGACCATTTTTTTAAACATTTACACCCACTGTCTGACGTCATATACTCTGTGAGGTCATAACCAGTACAACTTAGAAGACCCAATAGTAAAGTGAGACAAAAACACCGCACACGGGCTGCAGGCCCTTACCTATATACATTTTTTTTTGTAAAACACTTTTTATGTGGTTGGGAAGCTAAAATCGTGTTAAAAGTATTCTATATGTTGCGATAAAATAGAATTAAGATTATCTTGTCTTGTTTACATACCCTCGTGGGCCCTATTTCCAATTTGTAAGTCGAAGAATGATTTTCGTTTATTCCATTCATTGTATTTACATTAGTAGATCGGTTAGGAAAATTGTTATCATTTTTCATTTGTAATTAAGAGTATGTAATGTAGTGTTTGTCTACGAACAGCAAACTGCAGCTGAATCAAAAAGGTACTTGAATGTGACACTATTGTTTAATTTAGTTGCGATTTGGTGGGAAATTAAACACAGTGATGAGAAGGGAGAAAACAGAAACAGGAAGTAGCAGGTAACTTCAACTTGATGTTCACACCTCACTTTACCTCACCCGTGGGGTGTTTGGAACATCAGGGTCCCTTGTCATGATTTAGCGTACTAAAATGGTTGAAGAGATAGTTATAAGTATACAAACAGCACATCACTTAAAAAACATGGTAAGTATATAATTGTTGTATTGTTATTCATCGGTACGATTCTGAAAGATTAAAGGTATTCCTTCCACTGAGTTTTACACTTTATAACCATACCCAAGCCGGGGGACGGGGGCTCCCCCTCCAATTGGGCAGAATATGTTTGCTATTTTCAAGCAAAATATAGACTGTTCATGTCAGCACAGCCATGTTTGACCCATTCAAAAAGTTATGGAGTTTGAACGAGCTTTCTGTGCTTTAAATATGTTACCTAAGTAGAAAGACGCGAAACCACAGCAGTGTATAATATCATCGTAGAAAGCGTGAACGCGTCACAACCATCGAGGTCTACATATTAGCCAAAATTTCCCAGAGATCATTTGCGTAACAAGGAGTGCCGCTCACTGAGCCCCGAGCCCCATGTCCCAGCACCATGACCCCGGTCTCCTTACGCCACTATCAGAGATGGTTTCGCCTTTCAGCTTTTAGCGTTGGGACTCTTGAAAGATAAAGTATTATTACGCACTGACGGACAATCGATTGATTTACCATATATCCCTTTTCCTTGTGGATAGCACAGTATGGCCTACAGCACCGATATCGGATCGATAATTAGATATCGACTGATATTGAGATTTGATAACCCAACTGATATTGATAAAGGTTGATCTTGATGACATGGATCCAACAATATTAACAAGGCATCTGCTTTGAAACGTCGAAAGCTTGCGAAAACCTGCATGTACAATAGAACTGGGTCAAGGCACGGGTAGACACTGCGTGCCAAGGTGAAAACAACATTCCTGGCATAAAAATTTATTGACCAAGCTACTGAGCTCACACAGCATACCAGTCATTCAGCACATAACTAACACAGCTCCTGTTCACATTATGAAAACATTTGAGTGTTTGCCCGTTTAGCGATGTTGAATTATGGCTCTTAGTAGGCCTGTGTAAATGTTCCGACCGCATATACTGGAATCTCACGCAGCCCATAGATTGACGGTTAATTATTATTAGCTAGTAGAATGAAACAGACGTGCCAATTGCAGCTGATTAATACTTTGGTTGGATAGTCTACTTATTTCGTGTTTGATTCCGCAATGCTAGTCGAGGAGTAAAAAGTTGATTGCATCATTGAAATTCACATTCTTGGATTACAGTATTACCAATGCCTAAAGCCGTAAATTTGTTTGGCCTGCAATTTTTAGTTCCTAATAGCTAATCAATTTTATGGTTTTAATCTAAGAATGCAGGTTTTTAAGCTTTGAGCGTATCCAGTGTCTTTGAAACAATATTTTCTTCCTTTGAGGGGCCAGTCAGTCCAGTAATCAGATCGGTGTACTATTTCCAAAGTGTGGTGTGAATAGTTAGTGAATGTAATCATAGTACTGAATACTCATTTCTATTAGCTCTTCTGGCCAGCCAGAAGCTCCTTTATTTCACTTCTTAAAGACAATTTGTTTCTCGAGTCCAAGCCATTTCCTTTGTCATCTACTAATAGTAAATTTGAAGCCCGCCCGGTCCCTTTTATCGCACAAGGCAGAAGGCTAACTGACGACCTTGGTGAAGCATTCATTTTCAATTATATATAGCAGATCGTATGTTACTATTGTCATATTATCTCCATATTATTATTATTATTACGCTTTTATTGATAAGTTTTCTATGTAGAATTGTTAAATCATGATATGATGGCAAAATAGTTGTAAATAAAAACCAACAATAGCATGAAATGCAAATAAAGCAATTAGCTTCAGGTTTTATGTTGTAGTTAATTCATTATTGTGTACAACACTATAGAGTCCATTAAGTGAAATAAAGTGAAAAAGATACAAGAACTTGCTGACAAACTACTTGACGAAGAGGTCATGAAACATCCAAGTGTGGGAACTGGATTTGCTAATTACTCTTGAGGAATGAGACAGGGAAAACACGAAAGACTTTTGGCAAAGCCACTTAACGTATAGAGGGCGCTGTTTAAGGTTCACAGCTGCATTCGCACATATGCACACAAAGGAAATACCATTTTCATGCGTCCTTTTATAGTTTTGCTATCATATAGGCGTAAGAAAAGGGGGTAGGGTGAGGACGTAAGCCTACAGTCATAGGCTGGATTACGGGGGCAAGAGGGGCACTACCCCCTCTTTTTCAAGACCTTAAAGAACAATGCGAATAATGAAAATGAACGAAATGAAGGGAGGCTATAGAAATTATGAGGGAATTTTTAATAGTATGGTTAACTTTGCCTTGTAAAATGAAGGAAACCTATCAAATATCATAAAAAATGCTAGAAAATTTTTCGCCCGCACCCGCACCCGTAATGAAAACTAACAAACATAGTGGCGGATCTCAAAGGTGGGGAGGCAAGGGGCAGTTGTTGTTAAAAAAGTTTGTTCGGTACCTTCATTAAAAATTAAAATTTCTTACAAAGCATGGAAGTCGGCTCCCCGCTACACTTTTGTGCCCTGAAATAAGGTTCACTGACAGTACTAAATGTACGTCATTACACGCACAATTGTCCTTGCATACACAATTCAGGAACCTACTCGTGTATAGGGAATCCCAGTTCTCAATGAATTTTTCGGCTTCGCTTAAGCTCAGTGCAAGTAGGTGTCTCGCTATAGCACTACTGTCCGTAGGAAAATTTTGGTGGAATTGTTTTGTTATTACTTCCTAGCTGTAGGATAGCTTAAGTAAATTACTTTTCCTAAAACCCTTGCAACCTTTCCACCACTGTTCACTTTTCCCACAAACTACCATTATACTCATTAAATTTGCAATCATCATAACAAAAAGCACGCTTTTACATTTCAAAGTACACCTGGGGATGCAGAATTTTCTCTGGAAATGGTCCTGAATGCCCGCAAAGCCATCACAGGAAAGGATTATTCTCGGGGGGGGGGACCCTCGGTCCCCAGCACCCTGCTTCACTCCTTCGGCTCCTTCGATTAAAGGCTTCCACGAGAAGCTGAACCCACAGAAGACACAGTCGTACAGAGCAATAAAACAACCGTCAGCCCAAAATCCATCCAGTCATCATAAATCAGAGCTCATAAACGAGCTGTTCCATAGCTGCACCCACTCCCTCACTTTAGTTTTATTGACCTAACAGATCGTGTTACAAATTTTCAGGCTGCACAACACGGTGAAAAGTGTGCCGACTCGGGGAGTAAGCTCAATGGCTGTCCAACAGGTGTCAAGTTATTGTATAGATCACGTGATCTCTTGTGTTTCTTTATCTTTCATTTATAACGTTCTGGTGGCTTGAACTTGACAAAATTTATATCAAGAAAGGTGTAAATTTTCCATAGAATCTGATTTTTTCACTAAAATTATTGCCAAATGCGTTGTTTTGAAGAAATTTCTGTGTCATAATACACCCAGTACCAGTCAACCTTCAGAAGTCAATACAATGAAGAAGCAGTGAAGGAAAAATCCTCCAATTCATTGCCAAACTTTCCCAATTCATTGCCAACTCTGGCGACCGTCAGTTCTGTGGAATCATCTTGGCATGTCGCCGGCCACCATACGAAGATGCAGCCTCCAATGAAAATTGTTTCCCTGGCATTTTTACTGCGGACGCCCATGGTTATTACTCTGTAAGAAGTAAAAGACAACATTTCATTTTGGAAATTAATATATACCTATAACCTTCAAACTTTGATCGTCCTTACAAAAGTAAACTGTAACCTGTATTTTAGAAACTATCTTCTTTTTCGCAGTAATAAAGAAGATGAGGGGTTTTTGTCCCAGATCATCGACAAACATGAAACATAAAAAAAGGTAGCTGGGCAAAATAGGAGGTGGCTAGGCAAAGTAGAAGATTCGTCTATGTAATAGGTAATATTTCATTTAAAAAAATAAAACCAGTAGACTGCAATAAAACGTCTAAAATAGTGCAGTTTTCTTCGGAGCGCTTTGTGCGCACCCGTTTAAAATATAGTTTCGTGATTTCTTCCTGTACGTATTATTCTGAGTAAGGATATTATTAAAATGGTCAAAGTGGTGATATTTGTGATCTTAAAACTCATCGAATGTGCACTTAGATAACTCCGTTATAACGAATTTTCTTGAAATACTCCCTGGCTTCTGGGGTCCTAAAGGTGAGCCCTTGGGCCCCACGCCTTGAAGGCAGCTCTTCGACGCCGTTTCTTATTCCGCTCGGGTTTGCCCAGCTCCATTTTCAGACATCAAATCCCACCCCTGCTTGGAGTTAAAAAATGTGGGGCTTAAGTATACCCCTCCCCCATTTTTCAAGGACGAAAATGTCTTATTCGTCTATTCTGTGAAATTTATCAAACTTTTCCAATAAAGTATTAATTTTTTCAATAAACGTACTTAAAGAAAGCACAAAACGTAGCATCAAATTGCATCTAAGGACCTCAAGTATTCAAAACATTTCTTTCTCGAACACGCAGGCCGTAGTAAGGCGGGGGTACGGGGGCACGAAGATCACTGTATCCCCCCCCCCCCATTTGGAAATCGATCGAAAGTGAAATTTTTCTAACTATGAACCTTGACCCGTCATACTTCCAGACGATTATTTAGAAAGATTTAAAATGATCCCAAAAGACGTTTAAAAATGAACGTATTTTGTTTTTTGTAACAACTTTGTCTGTAATTACGATAATTTTCGTGCGCTTTTTTCTCCAGCTCTATATTGCTGTAACGCCCACCGTTTCAAACAATGTTGGTTTCATTCAAAGGTATAGGTTTCACAACTATTGTTCTTCCTTGTAGGCGTCATTCTGGAGAAACACAAAATTACATGGATGCGGAGTTGTACCCTCCTTTTCCTACCTTTTGAAAGATTGTTAGTTCAGACTTACCATTGTCCAGTTGTCTGAATGTGACAAACATATATTGTTGGAAAATTATAAGTATCTCAATACTGAGCCCAGAGGTGGCTACGAGTTGGGGGGGGGGACATTTTTTCAGTTTCATCGGGGAGCCGTAATGGGTAAGATAAAGTATGTAACGCGACAACAAGTCGTCCAGACGAATTTCCTGGTTTTGCTCTTAAAAAGGTTGATTCTTTAACAAGTAACAAAAATTTTCTACCTTCCGGTAATAAAAACCAATTTTTCAATTTTTCTTTAGTAGTACTCCAAAGTTTTCGGCGCGGTTTGTGCGCCTAAAACTTTGCGTTCGCCATCCTTTGGGCAACCCGTCTCATCTGTCCGGTCCCAGAGTTACTGGCCTCGTAGAGGAGCTTGGCCTCGCTGTAGGGCAAATCACGGCACCACCCCTGAGGCTGCATGCAGGTTTTACTATGGCCAATCATTTTCCTGCAAAATTTCGGCGCGCTTCGCTCACAGTTCTTACAACCGACGTGGTTTCATTTATGAACATAAATTGGCACAAAAATACCAGTGAATTATTCTAGCTCAAACTGGTAGGTGTAGACTCAAAGTTAGAAGGCAGGCATCAAGGGGTTTTCATGTACCGGTAGCAATCTAATTACTTTGGTAACATTCGTAACATGCCATTGATAACTAAATGCTTTGAGGCTAAATTTACTAGTGCTACAAATGTATTCAAGAATTACTTTTGTCGTCCATGGTGACTGAGTATTTCATCCTGTTGCAAACTGTTCATGAAAAATTAAAACATTTGTTCTGATAATTGTGAACTGAATTGTGACCTGTGAAGAGCTTGGTGATCAGTGTGTTTCGGAAGTCGGCTCAAAGCTCCACGCTAGTGCTCCCATTTTGTTACTGCCGCAGGATTGTTCCCCTGGATCACAGCAAAGTTCTACTGGACCACACCGGGGCCTTTTGGCAGCCCATGGTCCCATCACCGTTCTCAAATCATTCAACTCTTCTCCTGCGCTTGCGGAGCTGGAGAACTAATAATCATGATCATAACCTTGTTCTTTTCATTTGTGGAGACTTTCCACGTTTCTGCATTGCAAGATGAGGGAAAATCACTACCAAGGAAGGGAAATTTCGCCCGCTTCGCACATGTGTAAGCGTAGGGCCGATTCTTAAAGCTATCTGTGGTAGGCTTGGGATATCAACCCCTGTGGTTCCCCAAACAACCATTATGTGGTTGCACCACTGGCTACAATTAATCTTCTTCGGTGCCCCCTTTGTGGTGCCGGTGCCCCTATGCCAAAATTCCTGGCTACAGACCTTTCAGAATGGCGTGCTAATTACCCCCCCACACACACACACACACAAACAGGAACAGCTTCTTACGCCTATGTGCCATCACAAAATCTTATTCCTGAAAAATCACTGGAGAACTCACTGGTTTAAAATATAGGCCAAAGTGTAAATTGGGGACACTGTACTTGGTTACAACACTAAAGCTTTCAGCGACTAAGTGTAGCCCTAGTTGTGTTCTTGCATTGACGTTTGGATCGTTGGAGTGTGTCTTTACTATCCTTTGAAACATAAACATTTGTTTTGCACATCAAGCACTTTTGCAAGTTGTCGACAAAACAGATGCTTACTCGATCAAGGCTGATCTATCCCACAGAAAAATTCTCTGGTTATATTTTAATATCTTCAACTTTCTCAAGGCATAGCCTGCCTCTTCAAAGTTTCACCGTTTCTAAGATAACTCACTAGATAAAAAAAAATATGATGTGGGGTAATGCAAAATATTAGGATTTCTTTTATTAGCTCTAAAAATATCACATGATAACTCCTTGTCAATTACTAGTTTGCAGTTTGATAGTGATGTTGGCTTTTTTTAAAAGTTAAAATTGTTAATTTCCCCTCAAGAAACATTTGCAGTACAATTTTCCTTGAAGAAAGATTAAACAAAGAAAAGATAGTTTATGTGAAATATGTTGTGATTTCTTCCTTCCACACCACATATTTTTCACAACGACCCAATGTTTATTCATGACATTTATAATAAAAGAACACTTTTTAATGAAACACGTGTTACAGTTTCTGTAACACAGATCAATTTAAACTGGACATGCTATGTGTATTAGGTAAATGCATCCATAGAGTGAAGTCACTTTTGCCCAGACTCTAACGTTTACCATTTATCCAATCGTTAAATTTTCTGAAACGTTTCATAAATATTTTCTGTCTTCCCCACATGCTCAATTCAATTGCCGACCTGTGAGGTACTACCAGTAATTCAAAGGTTGTGCAACCTTTATAATTTCAAAAAACCTTTACTTCCATTTTCTTCAGTGTACCTCACAAAGACACTCTAAGCATCTCATTTTTAAAGCAGTTTTAAAATAGTAGGGAAGTGCTCAGCATCATTTCAAGCTAAACTCTAGAAAACATTTCTGTCACGCTTTCGACGATTGACCGATTGGACAGACAGCGAAAATGCTCAGAACGACCCACATTTACAGTTGATTATTTGAATTTGAAACAGGAGTCTTCAGTGTGGGTCAAAGGATCGGACTGAAGTGGGCAGTCAGAGCCATCTCGAAACAACCCACATTTACCAACAATGCTTTACTCTCAACTAGCTAACTTGAAGGCCCTCGGAGAGAAATAGTGAATCAAGGAGGAGTAGGAGTAGGAGAAGGAGAAGGAGGAGAAGGAGGAGGAGGAGGAGGAGGAGGAGGAGGAGGAGGAGGAGGAGTAGAACATCGGAAAGGAGCTATTGTGGAAGAATCGAAAATGGTTTGGGAATTTAAAGGATATCCAAATATTTCCGCTTATGAGCCCAATTTAAGGAAGTCTTTAAACCACCTCTCCTACGTCATACGGAGAAAATCTTGCTATGACTTTTACACTTTGGTGGAAATCAAAGTGAATAGGGGGAGAGATTTGTAGGGAGATATACCCGAGTACTTTTAGGAAATGCACCAATTCATTTTCCCTTTTCTTCACAGTAAGTTTTGCTTTTATTAGGGCCATTTTCCTCCACACGTTTTCAAACAAATCTTCTGTACTGTCACTCAAGGCCTCAGGGCTGTTACTGTGTGTCTCAGAACTGCATAGAGGAAACAGATATTAAATGAGACATGTGATGTTGATCAATTCTCTTGGTAAAAGAGGTTTGGGAAATCTTCACATCAAAAAATGGCATGAGCAAAACTTGGCCAAAGGAGGTTGCAACCAGTATTTTAATCTCACTATCCACCGGGAATCTGAAACCATACGTTTTGTGGATGCAATTGAAAACGAAGATATCTGTCCTAGGTTAAGTCTGCTATAAATTTCTCAAAATAAAGACGCAGATATTTTTGCTTACCTTTGGTTAAGGGAAGAAGTTATCAAGAATATTTGTGTTCGTGTATGAAGTGAGGATATGCATGATGCTAGATTATCAATTTATCTTCCAGTGAGACGTTTTACTGCCCCACAGAGAGGTTACGGACACCTTTTAGACTGAATGTTTCATATACAGAGAGTAACAATCCTGGACACTATTTTTAACAGCTGCATCCGCCCCGTGTACCACCAAAGAAGATCTTTAGATGCACACATGCTTGTTAAGCTTTTATTGTTAATACACCCACGGAAGTGATGTATACAAACGATTCAGGTTGTTCCATAGTACCGGTCAGCAATGTGCTTACAACAGAAACCAAAGGGCTTATAATTGACACCAGGACAAATACGTCTACAGTGGATCGTTTATCAAAATTACTAGAGTCGAGGGAGTACACCATTACCAGGATAGTCATAAATTCGAGTTTTACTCCTCACGAAAACAAGCGTTCTCCAGTGGCAAGTATCATTCATACCATTCACAAATGTTTCCCAGCAAATGATGGTTAGACCTAGGTAATGTATTCCCCCAAAAGAAATACCGCGAGCTTCAATTCTCAGCGGATACCTATAACTGTTTTGTATATTGGTCCCTGGGACGTTGATGACGTCAAGAACGATGAAAAGAACAGTTGAATAGAATGGAAACTGTTGGAATATTCTTTACCACCCTCTTACAATCTTAAAAAAGTTGGGGTAAAAACTTCACCAACACCAGGCATGTGTGTGAAAATACTGGATAATTATTTTATATTAAACGGTTGTCCTAGAGGCTGGTTACTCAATTAAGTGGCAACTAACTTCTGGATTAGTCCATTAATAAACAATTATTAGGCAAACTTTACCAGATCACAGTATTTTCACATATGTAAAATTTTATAGCAACTGATTTTCAGCGTATTGAGAATACGTTATCTATTTGAATTACCGTAACTTTACTATATGCTGACATTTGCTACTCTATTTGTCAACAAAGTTACTCTAAATAGAGTAATAATAGAGTAATTGTTCACAAATAGGACAAATAGGACTAGAAACTTTTGAATGCCTTTTAATGGCCAAGTGTATTTTTGTTGTATGTGTGGAGGTTAAGAATCTGTTTAATCTGATTTGCTTTTTGATTCCTTGCCGAAGGCAGAAGGAATCTCTGAAATCACGCTGGCGATTGTATGCGTGTAAGGGTGTGTTTGTGTTTGTGATAATGCGGCGCTTGGCTTGCAACACGACATCTCAAGACGTGAATGACGGATACGTTTCATACTTAGTATATAGATTTAGCGTATCGAGAGGAAGAATCCTATTGTGTGTGGTGAAGGTCAAAGGTCAATTTAGATCAACAGAGGTTAAAACAGAAAAAAAAACTTGTGAACACAATATATAGAGGTAGGCAGCACGGCTACTTGTCAGACTTAGAACGTGGATTTGATATGGTCACAAGATTGACCCTGTTGTCTTTGGTAGAGGGCAAAGGTTATTTGAGGTATTCAAAGGTGAAACTGGACTACCTTGTAAATTGCTTGTAAACAGGTTATCTCAAGAGAGAAATGATGGATACTTTTCACTCATTGTATATAGGTTTACATATTAAGAGCACGAAGCTAATCGTCTTGATGGAGGTCAGGGGTCATTTACGGCCACCAGAGGTAAAATACCGAAAAGCTTGTAAATACGATATTTCAAGAAAGGATGGACTTTTCATGCTTGGTAGTTAGAGTTTTCATATTACGAGAAAGGACCGTACTGTTTTTGGTGAAGATGTCATCTCAAGTCACTAGAGGAGGAACTTCGAAAACCTTGTAATACAGCTTATCTAAAGGGTTAGTAATAACGAACACTTTTCATACTTGGTAAATAGATATTTTTATTTTAAGAGACGGAACCCCATTGGCTCTTGTGGAGGTCCAAGGTCATCTGAGGTTACTCAGACATGACAAGATGAAAACCTTGCAAAGTGTTTGTAGACACGATATCTCAAGAAATCATAGACATTGGGCCAAATTGCGTCGTTTCGTGACTAACCAAAAGGAAGGGCTGAATGTTTGTACCATTCCAACAAAAAATTATAAAAACAACATATATCTTTTCTCAAGCATAGCTCTGGTACAATAATTAGTAGTTCCAATATTAATTACGTAATGATGATTTTTTGAAGGATTGTGTGACTTAAACATGACAATCAAACCAAAAAGAGCTTACGTGAATGTTGATGGTGTAGTGTAAACCGTCCTATTTGAAAGTCAGGTTTCGAATCCCATTCAAGCACTTATTTTTTTATTTTTTATTTGTTTTGGAATTTTTTGTTTGGTTTTTTCTCTTTTGTTACTTATCATACTTGGGATATAGATTTTTTTATATTGAGAGAAAGAAAACCTCTTAAACACCATATCTCAAGTAAGGAATCATAAATGTTTTTCATACTTAGAATGTATAGTTACCTGCATGCCCCCATATTGAGTCGAATTATTCATTTTTTTGTGACGGTCAAAGGTCATTTGAAGTCCAAAGAGGCCAGACTGTGAAGATTTCTTATGTAACGGTGATTGACTTAATACCTAACATGTGGACTACCCATGTTGTTTATAAGAACCTCATTGTTTTTGGTAGAGATCAAACGTCACTTGAGGCCACCAGAGGTTAAACTGTGAAAAACCATAAATCATGAATTCTCAAGAAGGATAATTTTGAGGTATAATCCGCCTCAGAGCGACAAAGCATTTCCTTTCAGCAAGAAATCACTAAGCCTTTGGGCTTTCTGGTTAAAATTGCGGAAAGGAGTCAGAGATTTGCTTTAGTTTCCGTGGGCAAGAACACAGTGCAGTAGTTCTAATTTCATTTCGATCGATGTAACAAATACGTTTAAAGATCACGTTTGACCTTGAAATTTTCGTTATATTTGGTTTAAGATTGTTTAAATTTTCCACTAGGTAACAATTGCACTGATACAACGCTGAAGGGAAACCAAAAATAGATTGTTATAACATTGGTTAAATGCTAAAAAGGCAGTAAACTATCATTGCAGAACACAACAAACGTAGAATTTTCCTTCGAACCATCATGCCCACAAAGTATATTATATTAATTTTATTTTGTCGATTTCAACTACTCTCCATTGATTCTGAACTATCGTCTCTTAGCGTTTTACCATCTCCTTGACACCACTTCTTGCAGTCATAGTAGTGATGTCGAGGAACTAAATACAGCCTTGAACCCTCTACGACATATTTCATAACCTTGAAATTTAGGTTACTTATATAACATGCATAATATGGAATGTTTAAAATGACATATGGATGCAATCAAGTTGAAATTTATAATTGCTAAAGCCATCGCATGCTGGTTGATCGTAACATTAACGAGCACTCTTCAGGGCCATGTGAACGATTTGAACCTTATAACCGGCGTCAAGCAAGCTCTTGTCTTAAAGGGTTTTCTATCACAGATTTTGTCTCCGGGGTTAGAACAGTATGAAAAATGTGAGTAACATAGTAAAGGTACAGTCTTCTAAAATTTCACAATTATTAAGTCGTCAGACTCTTCCTTTTCTTGAAGTATGTCAGCATATTACCAAAAGTATCATCGTTACAAACACAATAAATTCACAAACAAATTAATACATAAGCAATGTATGGCTATAAGGAACCACTTAGTCTTTTGATTGGTTTTTCTTTCCTTTTAATAAAAAGTACGTATTGAGGGTTATAATGCTGGAATGAACCCTGTTATTGATTCCTTGCCGAAAGAAAAAGAAATCTGTGAATTCACCCTGGCGAGTGTATATGTGTGTGTGTGTTAGTGTGTGTATATATAAGCTTGTGACGCTTTGCTTTTAAACACTTTATCTAATGATAGGAACGATGGATACTTTCACTCTTATCAAATAGATTTGCCATATTAAGAGAAAGAAGCCTGTTGTTTTCAGGGAAGGTCAAAGGTAATTTGAGTTCACTAGAGGTCAATAATCGAAAACCTTGTGAACACAATATTTCAAGATAGGATTGATGGACACTTTTCATATTTAACATATAGACTTGTAATATTACTAGAAGGAGCCGCATTGTTTTTGATAGTGATCAAAGGTCATCTGAGGTTATGGATACTTTTCATACTGTGTATATACATTGGTATTATTGCGAGAAAGGTTCCTTTTCTTTTTTATGGAAGTCAGAGGTCATTTGAGGTCATCAGAGGTAAAAACGAAAGAAATTGTAACGATTCAAGATATCTTTTCAGACATGGTGCATAGATTTTTCATATTTAGAGGAAGATCCCTATTGATTTTAGTATAGGTGCAGGATCATTTGAGGGCACTAGACGTGAAACTACGACAACCATTCAAACTGCTCAGAAACAAGAGTTGACGATGTGTCGTACTTACAAATTGTTTCGTGTCGTGGGCAACGAAAAGAGAAGGTTGAATGTTTCTACCACTCCAAGATAAAATTAAAAGAGGACAACATGTGTCTTATCAAAAGCGTAACTCATAAGTAATTCCAATTTTAATTACCTCATCATGGACTTCGTGAAGGATGCTGTAATCTTATAATAATCAGAACAACGTTAATATGACGTTTATGTTTTTTTTTCTCTTTTTTTTTAAACCTATCCTCATTGTTCTACGAAATCTCAGATAAATTCAACATATTTACAGTCGAATACTGACATATGTACATGCTTACCCACATGCACAAAAGCTACAGTTTCGAAAAAGTAAATAGTTTATAATCTAATCGAAAAGATTTTTATTGTATGCATAACAATTGACAATGTAGTCAAACTAACTACAGCGAAATGAGCTTACGTCAGCTTTCGAACAGATATACCTTTCAGCCTTTAACAGGAACTTTAGTTCATAAAAAGTCCAATGTAATTCCGAGTTGTATTGTATAATTTGCGACTGTATATGTAATGCTTACAATGTAATATAAAATAATTCATAGGATAGTTCAATAGGAATTTGTAGCCGAAAAAGAAGTTTCCTTTTATGAGATAAGTGTAGACTGTTTTCCAGAAAGAAATTGTTCAGTATCCAAAAGAAATGTGGGGGTGAAGGGACAATCCCCAAAAAATGATCAATCGTCTCCAACTCAGATTTACAAAATGCACAATTTTCTTGGATCTTGTTTTTATGCATTAAACTTGAAAGATGATTCGTCCCCAAAATACGATGAAGGAAACGCCCACTATTTTGATTTAAACCATGGAGCCACTGCATTCCATGCGCCCAATCAAACTCGAAAGTCAATTACTGTATTGTTATCATTTAGTTACCACAAAGACGAACTTAATATTTTATTCATACGTTGAAGTAACTGTTAGCATTTCTTGGTCTTTGCTATGCTTTTCTTCAACGGCCTCGTACACTATTTTTGTTGATTTTATTTTGATAATACGACAGTAGACGTCATCAAAATATCCATTAATTGTTGTAATAGTGAGATATACGATAGATCACTATCACTATCACTCATTTTCGTCATCATTGTTATCGCGACGAGTCGACGACACCGTCATCGATATCTTTGTCGTCATCGTCTATAAATGTCGTTTATTGTCGTTGTTCTTTACGACATCGTCATTGACATCTCCATTGTTGGTGGTATCAACGCCGTTCACCGTCATTGCTACGAAACCGTCATTGCATCTTCGCTGTCCTTCATTAACTTCGTTCATTGATTGCCATTGCTAGGACATCGTCATTGTTGTCTCAATCACGCCTGTCATCGACGCAGTTTCCGTCGTCGTTTCATGCTGGTCATCAATGTAATCATCATAGTGGCGAAAATATTATGTCCTTCTTCTAACAAAGTATCACACCCTCTCGAGTCATCTATCACTGATGCTTATAATGTTCATATGCAGTTCTCCTCATTTCATTACGTCATTCACTGGATCTCTGTACCTCTGTTTCCCTTTTCCCGTATACCCCACGATCTAACCCAAAACAAGGTGTTTCTCGCACGAATAATGCCAACTTCCCTGTTTTGTGATATTGACGTATGAAAACCAGAGACACATAATAGCAACAGTTTTAATCAGAAGTGACACAAGTTACTAGCATTTATTTATTTCGCACTGTCGGCGGTGCGTGAATCGTGGTCGCGACGGCGCCGTGTCCGCTTTGCGGGTATTTCGCCACGTGGGTATGTTTTCTCGCAAAGATGTCTAGCATTATATCACAACCTATGTTGCAGACAGGTGTTGTCAGCGGAAGATGGGTTTATGTTTTAGTTCTGTAATTGGTGCGTGAAAAAATTTAACTCCTTCGTTTGCTGTCCCTGCTGTGTTATTTCGCGTCAAATAAATCGAAACTTACTGCGTAGAGGAGCCTGCCTTCAGCGTGCATGGAATGCAACCTACAAACGGTGAATGTAAGTCGAGCAGATTAAACAAACTTGAAACCGTGTTTAATTTAAGCATCCTTGAAAATTAATTCTCGGTAAATTTAATGTGAACTTAATGTACGTCAGCATTTAAGCATAATTAGCCCACAGTGATAAATGGGCTAAGTGAGGAGGGATTTAAAGTGAACAAGTGTTTAATACTTAACATTTATTTAGTGACACGCTGTTCTTTAGGCTGCTTGTAGTATTCAGTGATTATGATATATACAGAATAAAACAGAATTTATGTTTATAAGAAGCCAGATCATTCAGCTATGAACAGGCCTTACGAGATGATATGTTGGTTACACAGAAAATGGATAAGGCATTACTACTTTGCATACTTTTGTGTACACCGTATCCTGACTAAGAAGACATGCTTTTTGAGTTTCAGAAATTCAGAGACGAAACTTCGAAGCAGTAAACTTATTGCAATGGGAATCTTTCTTTAACAGTTCATAGAAAATGCAAGATGAAATAATAAAGATAATGGTAGATATTGCTCCAACCTTGGGGTCGAGGAACTATATGTGAGGCCACGGATTTGATTCCAAAAACCTCGAAACACTGACTAGTGTTCAAGAACCGTACAGCAGGCATAATGTTTCCTATTCATGAAGGAACATGCCTCCCTTCTCCCCCCCCCCCTCCCCCTCCGAATTTTTCAAAGTAATTTTTATCCTATAGATTTTTTAAATATTTGGTTATTAAAAATGCAAAAAAAAAAATGTAAGGTGCAAGCTTTAAGGCACAAAAAAAAAAAATCCGGCAATATGGGGAACACGTTTGGCAACCCTTTTCTTGATACACTTAACCAATTGATGATGGCGCTCTCCTTTGGCCTGATGCCGCCTTCCGAAATATTTCTGAATACGGCCATGTTCTTATTAGATAGAAGCTTAACTTAATACTCTGTTGCTCTTTAATCGAACAAGCAGGATGACCCAATAGTCTTAATTCATAGCCTGCCCCTGCCTCAATAGACGCAGATCCAAGATTCCCGGCGCCATCCCCTGTTCTCCAAAAGATGAACCCTAAGGTGTACTCGGCAATATTTGCGAGACCTAATTATCGAGATTGTAAGATGCCTGCAGAAAATCACATCTTGTAGTGCTTACTTTCAAAATATTTCTGGATAAGGACCCCAGACCTCGTATAATTGGCCATTTTGACAGTATATAACCTATTATCTGTTCCTTTTAATCTTGATTGCAAGATGACAGAAACCCTCATTTAATTGTAATATAACCTTTAAAATACTGGTAGTTACCTGTTTCATCCTCACAGAGCCCCACTTTGTACAAACCTTGATCTACACCCGTAAAATAGATCAGAATTTTTAATCGATATCTGTGCAAAAGCAACCAATAGACCCTTTTTCAAATAGTAATTACAAAGAATTGTGGGATAGAGTTTGGTATGCGTCGTTTTTCGCAACAGTAATATGCCACTGACAAAAACGATGCATACCAAACTCTATCCCACAATTCATTGTAATTGCTATTTGGAAAAGGGTCTATAGAGGGATTTCATGTGACGTCACGCTCAATGGATTCCCAGGCACTGAAGGGCAAAACACACACGCAGTAAGCGAATTTACAACTCACGCGCACGGCATAACCACAGATACTACTGTGACACAATGGAAGCTTGCCCTTCAAAACATAAAAGACGCGCAATCTTGCCCTTCAAAATTGCGTTTAGCTGGTTAAAGTCACGTGACTGAAACCCCTCTATACATCGATAAGTTGAAAGGAAGACATAAACGTGAATGATAACATGTGACTTGTTCTCTGAGGCGAGATAACAGGTGGCGCTCTGATGCTGGTTCTGAAATTGCGTCATAGTATAGCGCACCACTAATTCAAGGGAAATTTCCGCGGAGCATATATTGACCTACGAATTTAACACCCTAGAAAGAATGTTTTGGGGCATAGTATCGACCATGTAACTGAAGTGATACTTTCAGGTTGTGATTTGTATGTGATGGAAAAGGAATTGAAGTACTCATTATGGAAAACTATAAAGAAAAGTGAAGGTATTTCAGGCACTTTTTTTGCAGTATGTATCTTTCCGCCACGCAAAATGGCTTATGAATGAAGTAAAAAAGCAGGAACCACCACGCCTATTATACAAACTCTCCTAGATCAAAATCTCGACAGTCTTAGTACACAAATTTGAAATCATTGGGAAAGACTTTTTATGAGCTTTTATATTTGGGGAAACTTGTGCGCGTTGAAAACTTCTACAGGCCACGAAACGGACAATAATTAGTAAGTCAATGGAGGAATAATTAGTGGTGTGCTATCTCATGCAGTTGATTTCAGGATGGGAACCTGTAATAGAGTGCCAAATTAAAGGGATATGAAGGTGACAAACAACGAGTTTCATAAAATCCGGCGGGAACTTTTTCTCTCTCTCTAAGTTGGCATAAATCCCATCTGAATTGCATGTTGCGTTTAGAAGTTATAAAGTTTTCAAGAAAATATTCAATTCACAGGAGTGCATTCCATTATGGGAAATCTGTGATGTCTTACAGGCATACTAATCGATCAAATTTTGTATTTCCTAACAATATTGACACGTGTAAAATAAATATGCAGACACTTTTAGAGTTGTAGCCTTTATTCTTACAAAATTTTAAGCTCAATCTAAAATGAACGTTATTCAATATTTTTTTTGCGTCAAGTTTCATGGTAAAATTAAACGCTTTAATTTTAAAGAAACACAAAAGATTTTGGAAGCAATTTGCCGGTATTACGTAAAATTTTGTAACCTCGAAGCAACTGGAAGTCTGTTATTGACAGGAATAATCTTATTAACAGGAATATCTTGAGTTCTGAACAAGCTATGGGTATGGGGTTTGAAAGACATGTGATGAAAAAAAAATTCTTTCATTTGAGATCCTCTGAAATTTTCACTGGAATATTCCCTTAAGTACCGCAGAGATGACGTCACTTGCATATTGTCAATGGAGATGGTTTTAAACAGACTTTGCACCGTTAAACTTTAATATGTACTATTAAACACAATACCGTATATAATTATTATTATTATCACGTGTGGATAGAAACAACATGTCACAAAGTTAAACTAAATAGCTGTCGCAATGGCCTTTTCCTGCCAAAGAAACAACACTATTATATCAGGTATACCTATGTATTTGAAAAATAAGTGCATGCAACAGGCGACGAAATTTAAATTTATTCATTTTTAGGTCCCTCTTGTTAACGATATGATTTTTTTTTTTTGAAGCTTTTATACAATTTACGTGCAAACATACTGCAGGATCTGGGTCGTACAAACAGAAGGTCGAAATGTCGCCCTTATTAGCCAAGAAAATGCCACTTAATTGGGCTAAGTGATGATTACCAATATGTTTCTGAAGATATGACTGTCCGAACTGCATGGATGAGATGAACTCAACTTCATCCGGTACAAATATTAATGATCCCACGGCCCTTAACTGCGTAAGACACTTCTGATGCAAATTACCATACGAGAACACCCTACAAAAGTATACTGAATATCTTCCGGCAGAAAACTTACGTTTGCCGAATTACTTGAACTTTGGGAAGAATACTTTGACTTTCTTTAATATTCATCAAGCGGTTTCATTGCATTTGAATCGATGAAGTTGAGTCTAAGAGAAAGTAATTAGGTTTTTGTTTGTTTAGAGCCAGTCGCAAAAACGACATCACACTCACTTCGCTACTCTGTCTCGTGGAACATATCGATGTACACTTGTGGAGCTTACATATATATAGTCGGGGAGGCTGCCCCCCCCCCCGACGGACTCAGATTTACCCCCTGGCGCCCTTTCCAGCTTTTAAACGTGCTTTACACTATTCGGTATCATTGACGTTGTTACCATAAAATGATTTAATCTTGATGTTTTTAGGCCTATTTTAAAAAAATCCCAAACTGAGGTCATTATCTGCTAATGAAAAGGATCATTTCCGGCAATCTAGGAGGTATTTTTAGCCAAAACTTTTCTAAAGGCTACTCACCAACCTAGATCAGTTATTAGTTCTCAACCGGATACAGTCTTCCAGCTCCCTGCTTGGGATGAATTATTATGGGAAAGGGGAAATATTGTGGAAGGGTAGGTGGAAATGGCAAGAGTGGGAATGGCTGGAATCCGATCTAGCCATCGACCTGTTACCTATATTGTTCATTTTGACATGTACATGATTATAATTACTAGGTACCTTGTTCCTAAATTGCAGAGCAGTCACCTGAAACTGCATAATAATTTACATTGCCATAAAAACTCCTTTGGGCAAGCCTGTCTTGATTTGCATATACCAGGAAATCGCATCTAACAGTGTTTTAATTTCCGCAAAACATCCAGACCTTACGTCTCGGCCACTTTCACCAATGATATACGACCAGCGTACCGATATCGCAGTGATCATGCTGCAACTAATATACTATTTATAAAAATAATGTTTGCTTGTAACTTTTTTATTGCCAGAATGCCAGGAATTTGCATCTACACGTGTGAGTTGCTATTTGAAAAATAGCAACACCCTGGTTTAAGAGAGCTACGATTACCTTTCTGAGGATGGCGCTATTCATGAAAGTGGTCGATTTATCAAAGAAAACGCTGGAACGTCGTGCGTGACTATAGATCGACGCTGAATTATTCTAAAACTCTATCGTATCTTTCCTTTAAAGCTTCTGAGATCATCGTGAAAATACCAAACTTCAGATGCCAATTTACGGTAACTAATGACTTCAAAATTAGACGACGGGACGAATGGCATGGTTTCAGGAATGAGCACTGGCGTAATGGTGGGCTTGCGGGGCTGCTACCGGTACAAGGGCTCCAGTTCTTTAAAAGAATAGTGCTGAACCCAATATAAGCCAAATGTTTAATAGATTGCAGCTTCGTAATTCCGTTCCCTCATTGACATATAAAATCATTGATACAACTGAGTGCTTCTCCAAGAGAATACATTTAAAATATTATATAAGCCTACCCCTCATGATTCCGGAAACAGAAAATCATGAACAATGAAAACAATGCTCAGTCTGTCAGGGAAGGGTCTGGGTTAGGGGAGCGCAAAAATTGACGTTGCCCCCATTTGCGCTGACAAATAAATTACAATTTTCGACAGACTGCGTTTTCAGACTTCAGACCGGCTGATTCCACGATACCATATGATTGGGTTTGAAAGTATGTCAAGTACCGCTTTCTTTGTCTTTGAAGTGTAAGGAGGTAACTTGTCATAAGTGTATCTACATCCGAGGTGGTAACTCCATGCTAAGGCTAGTTTCGCATTTTTCGATACAACTAATTAGTTTTACAGCATTAAGGACTTTTGCTTATTTCCAAATATAATCTGAATGTGAAAATGTGAAGTCTTAGTGTCAGGGGACGTTGCTCTTTCAGGGAACAGAAACCCTTCAGGGATAATGTTTGGTTTTGGCCCATCGACATCCATGTGCAGAGACTTTTGGAAAAATCATACTTGTTTCCAAATAAAATATCATCGTACACCAACACGCACTAAGACTTAAATCTTCATTTTAGCCTTAGGTTCTGAAGCAGCGAGCGGGCCAAATGCAGCCCGTTAAGTGCAGTAAATGGCCTGTAAAAGATTGGCAGAGCCTACAAGTTACCTTGGGAAGTGCTAATTCTGACAATCTGGGAGGTATTTAGACAAAAAGAGAAAATACTCAATGCCCCAGGCGAGTAGTCAAGGGGGGCGAAAGGGCAAGCCCCCTCCCCCCTTGAGCATATTTTTGGTATTTTTTTTAATGATTTTTTTTATGATATTGCTAGTAATTCAAAATAAAAAAAATGTTTAGATGCAACTTACAAGGCCTGGGAAGTGCCATTCCCAGAGATCTGGGAGGTATTTTCGGCCAGGTTTTCTTGTATGCTTCGCGCCAACTCATGGTGGCGCTACGCTTAGATAGTATCTAAGAGTATTTATTGACTAGAGACCAAGGTCAAAATGGCGGAATGTCCATCCATGGAGGCAAAGTTAGGTCCAAATTTGCAGTGTCTCGACCAACCAGTCGTTTGTTCCTTCCGTGTACTTTCTTTAACACTTTGCTATTTATAGGGCTTGCCTGCGTATGTGGTGCACGCCGTATCGCGTCTTATAATCATACAGAATTCTACAACCCCTATCTATCCGTTATTTCATTTCTTTGGCTCTGATTGGCTCATATAGCTCACATGACCATCCGTTATTCTTTGGAATAACGGTCAGTATCTCATTAATATGCAAAATTCACTGGCAACACAACATTACTGGAGGGCACTGAGACTGTCCCCTGTTGCTATGCAACAGCACTAGCATAAATTGGTTAAAAATTACCAAGGCAAATATACTGAGCAATTCTGCACACTAAAGTATATACACACTGTACTGCTTGCGTCAATCTAAGATGGATCTTCAACCTCCCTGCTTTGACCTAAATTTTGAGCCATCTGACGTTGATACAGGCCCGTAGCCAGACAAGGTGCTGAAGGGGCGCGAAAAAGCTTCTAGGGGGGGCGAAAAATTTTCCAGAGGGGCGAAACATACTAAAATGCATTAGGGTAATAGTAATTTTTGATCTTCTAAGGGGACGAAAAATTTTCCAAGGGGGGCTTTGCCCCCCCCCCCGCCCGGCCTGCGTTGATAAAGGAGAAACAGAAAAAAAATTGTACAACTGTCCAAAAATGAAGTAGAACACGTATTGAAGGAGCAAGATTAGACTCGGAGGCATCAACTAAGAGAGCAACCAAGTGGGGAGTTCAGATTTTCAAAGGTCAGTCAATAAGCTAGGCAGAGGCCTAGGCAAGGCATTTTAAAATACCACTACAATTAAGGAATTAACTGCATTTGGCTTTCTATTGCTGAAGTTGCTGAGACTCCAAATTTGGCAAAATAACGGATGAGGCAAAGCCCAGTCCGTTATTTTGCCAAATTTGGAGACAAGACGATTATGAATGTTCACTGATCTAGAGAAATAATAAATAGCAAGCCTTTGTTTATACAGTACATGTAACAATTAAATAAAATAATTTTCAATTGCATTGCCATTTTGGCTAAGGTTGCACTTTAATGCTGAATTAGAGACATAATCACAGTCAACAACAATTTCCATAGGAATAATTAAGAACTAAGAAGTAAATCTAATCTGACAGATTATTATTGGAGAACAAACTAACCAGACTAAATTTGCCAAAATAATAGAAGATAGGCAGACCTGGGTCCGTTATTTTGCCAAATTTGGAGTCAAGAAGGTTCATGAGAGAATAATATCATAGGCCTAGCTGCCAAATTCAGTTCATCACAATTATAACCACTTACTGTAGATTACCAATCAGTTTCAGGAAAATCATTTCATTATTTACTGGAATTTCAAGCTAACCTAGGCCTTTAATTTCTTCACAAATTGGCTAAAAGAAAGAGAGCTGTCAGAGTCATTTGAAGAGCTTCCTACGGACCAATTAGACGACCTTTTGCGACAGTTTTATGGTGAGGTCAGAACCAAGAAGGGCAACAGTATGGAAAATCAGTCGGACTGGCATGAGGCATGAGGTCGGCAATAAACAGGTCACAAGTGCACTCTTCAACCGCAACATCAACGTAATTACAGATCTAAAATTCTGTCAGTCAAAGAGCTTATTCATTGGGCTAATCAAACAAATGAAAAGAGAAGGCTTAGACAAAACTAAGCACCACACCCCTATTAGTGATGAAGACCTTAAGAAACTATATTCTTCTGGTGTTCTAAGCAATGATAATCCACAGAGTCTGCTCTGAAAAGTGTGGTTCAATGTGACATTTTACTTTGGAGGTAGGGGAAGTGAAGGGTAACGACATCTTACCAAGGAATCCTTCATTGTGGGAAAAGATGACGCTGGAAGAGAATTTGCTGAAATGTCCATCAATGAAAAAGAAAAGATCATCCAGGAACAACATCTGATGGTCAGCACAAACAATCAAGAATGTATGACCTTCCTGAAGATCAGGCGAAGTGCCCTGTTTACGCTTTTAAATTGTACCTATCAAAGTTAAACCCCAAGATGGACACATTTTTCCAGCGTCCCCATCCCATCAAACCAACTAATGAAAACTCCCCGTGGTTCATGAATGCAGTTGTCGGAGAAAAAAGCTGCAAAGTATGATGAAAGAGGTTTCCCAACTGCAGGCCCGGAGCCAGGAGTTCTGATATAGGGGGCACCGACACCTCATTGAGGGGCACCGAAGAAGATTATGTTTCCGTCCTCTTGCAATACAGAGACGTAGAAATTCTCCACAAGTTAAGGGAACAAGACTTTAATCACGATATATCTTCAGCTCAGCAAGCGCAGGTGAAGCCGGTTGAGTACTTTGCCAACGGCGAGGCGGAACTAGGGGCTGCCATTAGGCAGGCTTGGTGTGATCCAGTATGAGTTTGTTAGGACCCAGAGGGAAATTCCCCGAAAGTGTGGCGAATTAACAATATGGGAACACCAGCATGTTGCTTTGAGCAGGACTTTGAATGACAGTGAGAGCACACCAATGTCTTCACAGTTCACAATTCAGATGGTCATTATCGTATTTCTACTTTGAACGAAATTTTGCATGAAAAAAAAAAAACAGAAAAAGTAAATTTTTGAATAAATTTTTGGTACGAGTTAATTCAGCTTTAAGCCGTATAGTCGTCGCGGAGCGAATGTTACTCAAGGTACTAGATTACGGTACTACAAGAAAGCCCCTTGATGTCCGGGATCTGACTTTGAGCCTTCACCTAGCTTTGGCTGGAAGAGTTCACTTGAATTTTTGTACTAATAATGTTCATAGGTGATATTAATTCGCTTGTGATTTTGCAGGAAAATTATTTATCACGGTAAAACCTGCATACAGACTCAGCAAGGGGTGGTGGAAAGATAAGCCCGACGAAGGGACCAGGCCCCCTAAGGGGTCCAGCAACCCGAAGCCCCGTCAGAAGCAATGGGTTACAGATTGGATACCGAAATTCTGGGTGACCGGCGAAAAATTTGGGGTTCTGTTGAAGAAGAATTGAAAATATTTGGTTCTTATTAAGGAAAGTTAGCAAATTTGGGTTTCTATAGAAGAATCTGCCCCTCTTCGTCCTAGACAGTTCCAATTCTCCCGACTAAGTTACTCCTTCCAGAACTGTGTTGAGCCCCTCCTTATGCAGACACAAACCTAGTTTATTGCTTAAGGGCATATCCTGTTGGGCATACAAGGCCATAATATGTAGCCAGAACATTCTATGGGCATGCTGTGTATTGTGAGCTTTGATGTCAATCAAAGAGCATTCACCCATGACCAATTGAGAATTTTGCTTTCTCCCAACCAAAATGTATTTGAGGTGATGAGTGTCTG
This sequence comes from Holothuria leucospilota, assembly GCA_029531755.1. Classification (NCBI taxonomy): domain Eukaryota; kingdom Metazoa; phylum Echinodermata; class Holothuroidea; order Aspidochirotida; family Holothuriidae; genus Holothuria; species Holothuria leucospilota. The sequence goes on along the minus strand of CM055974.1, from coordinate 51,199,080 downwards.
TCTTTAAGAACAAAACCAAGACGCCGGGCGACTGGTCGCAAGGGGATGCCCCCCCCTTCCACCACCACCTGGACATTGAGACACTGAACGTTTCATACAAAAATGATTATTATGACGTTGAGTCTGAATTAAGAATCTTCCCGATCGTAAGAAAAAGAGGATGGAACTTTTTATGGATTCAACTTTGTGTTTTTCACAACCACTGTTAACGTGTGAGGGCGCAAGAAATTGAGCTCGTATATAAAAGTGCGTCACTTGAAGATACCATAGAAACTGGCCAATGAATAAGTCCACGAACTTGCATACCAGTCATTGTGCGTTCATTTTTAAGTGTACTTATGTGGAATCAGGCAATGAGGAAATAACCCTTACTTATTCAAGTGGAATTTATTGAGGAGTGGTTCTTCTTGAGTTAACAATATTCCGAAATAGCAAGTATCAATACTTTTGTAAGCCATTCATTCGTCTGTTTGTTTTCAAAACGACTGAACAGTGATCAGCACTTCCGCCCCGATATTTTGGCCTCCATGAGGAGTCAACGCGCCATTTTAAGTTTGGAATCTATGCTTATAATATCTTTGGATAGTTTGCCTACAGACTTCGCCCCCTGGCAAATTTTGCCGTTCAGTGGCGCCGCCAGGATTTGGTGATTGGCGGCAGAACAGATGACGTCGTAATGCAACCTCAGTCCCCCCCCCATCAAAAGTCTACGTAAATTGTACCTTTTTTGCGTTCCTTCGATTGTATACAGGAGTGTGGAATCCACTACATAAAAGCACCGTCCTGGGGAAGGTCTAAGGGGAGGGGGTGTCCCCCTCCCCTTTGAGAAATTTTTGTTAATTTAGGGTTGCCTAGATGCAAAATGGTGTTATCTTTGGGATATTTTTGGAACTGATCATATACAGCTGGAAAATATCCATAATTTAGTGAATTCCAATTTTTGGTTAGGTGAAAGAGGAGGATATGTTGTCTTAGAGAAAGGTATGTTGTCAACAAACCTCCTGAAGTCCCCTATTGGCTACTTTAGTGCCTTCTATTCGGGGAAAGTTTTTACGTAAAAATAATATGATGATTATTACCTGACATCCAAATGATACTATAGAGTATGATGCCAAACACTTTACAACTATCGTATTTTTACTAAGTTTGAACGAAAATCTAGACGAACTGCTTCCAGCAATGGGGAATGGGAGGGAGAGTATAGGTGATATAAGACCTCCCTGATAGATATAGCAAAAGAGGTAAAGGACAAAAAAGCGCGTTTCAGAATGTTTCTTCGTCGTAAGTGTGTGAACAATCACCGTCTATACCGGTAATGGCTGCGCGCTCGGTAAAAAATTTTTGAAAAAGGTTAACGGCAAATACGTACTTTCAACCGTCCACATCACGCTAGAGATTAGATTGAAAGATCCCACAGGTTGGAGATGTACTTCTGTTTTTCGGAAAAGTGTTGTGATCAGAATAGTTGCATGTATTATAACCTTAATAATGGTCATGAAATGGAGTGAAAACCATAACGAATGCGCGCGAAGCGCGCCGAAATTTTTCATTAAATAAGATAAACATGACAAAACCTGCATTCATGCTCTGCATCGAGACACTTCCCCAACAAACCTATTTCCCAGTCACAAAGCCAGTCTTTTACCTGAGAATTCGTAAACAGGTTTCAACTTTGGTTGCTGTGCTTCTGCGGGAGTTGCTATCGGAAATTATTGACAATAAGGACGATATTGAGGTAAGGTTTGAAGTGCGCGGAGCGCGCGAAATTTTTGATAGTTTGCGAAGGATTTGCAATAAATCTGATAGATTGAGAACCATTTGTGATAGAAAATGGTTACAATAGATCCCTCACTCGGTTCGAAAACACACCTCACCCTACCCCGTACATAAATCTATGGCTTAAACGCCCTTTGGGATCATTTTAAAATTTTCAAAAAAAAAAAATCTGAAACCGATTGGGGGGCATTCCCCCCTTGCCGGCGCCACTGCTGCAGTTGAAGTTGGCGCTTCGATTAGACAGTGTCACAATGGTCCCTTTAAGAAATGGTCCTCAAATTAAAAGCATTTACAAAGTTCCTAGATGTAACATTACTCAAATGCCTTAATAAAAGGTAGTATTTCTGCCCGTTTCGCTCTTACCTATCGTAGGTACCATACTTGTCCGGGTTTTCTTTTAATGTAAATACATTCAGCTTGAGTGGACCAATTATTCCAAAGCCCTAAGAAACCCCTGAGATCATCCATACTTCTGTCGACAAACTACCGACACGCACTCTACATCAACAAATCGAGAGGATTTTGGCCTAGGTTAAAATGTGGTCAGATTTAGATTTTTGTGTTCTCTCTAGTGCTCATCAAATGTCATTTCAACACAGTTAAATTCTCTATTATAACGCACACAACTTCAAAATATCTCAAACAACCAAGGGATTCGCCCCCTGGTCACCCACCGAACAGATACCCTTGGACCACAAATGACTCACACACAGCCGAGGCGAGCTTTTTGCACCATCCATTGGGTTACTGAAACTTGAAAGCCCCCTCATGATATTATCCATCTTTTGCGCCTGACATGCCCATACTTTGGTAAGTGAATACGGTATCTTGCATCAACCCATGATATACACGTTTTAAACTTTGTGTTCTCGTTAAACTGTTAAGCACGATTTCGTAATTACAGGTTTTGGTTACTACAGTCCGTTGCGTTCCTTGTCACTTAAAGACAAGCAGTCATCACCCCAAAGTACATTTTTGGTGTGGGGGTATCAACATTCTTGGATGGTTCCTGCTCTTTGATTGACATCAAAGTTTGAAAATTTAAACGATGCAGAGTACCTCACATTCCACACAATGCACAGAGAGTGTTTGAATTACACATTACCTTGTATGCATGCTCAACGGGACATGGCCTGAAGCAATAAAATAGGTTTGTGTCTGCTCAAGGAGGAGATTTATTCAGTTATGGGAGGAACTACAGGTTGCTTAGTTGGGAGAAATGGAACTGTCTGGGATGACGAGAATTGCCCTTTAAAGGCTTGTTGCGACTAAAACTACGAAATTAAGCTAATCAGCTGGGAGTAAATAATCGAAACCATTATTATTTTTTGTTTTTCGGCCATCAATTAGTGGTAAGGATGCCAACTTAATTAGAAAAATCTACGAGGGAGCAGGCTTAAACTGCTTGACTGGGTGGCGCCGGGAGTTAATTTCAAAATTCTGTTTGGTGACACTGTATAATGAATCTTGGACATTTCATCTGCAGTAATTAGGTTACTGTTAGAGTGATGTTAGTATTTACTTTGGAAGACGTTCAATCCCAACAAATCCCAAACACATAGAATATAAAGATATCCATTTCAATGAAAACGACTGTGGCCAAAACAGAATTAAAGGCAATATAGACAGTCGCCCCAAAATTGCTTTGAAAAATCAACAAACTCTTGCAAATCTCCTCTTATCTGCCTTACATGTCTTCTGAAGATTTTTTTGAACATAAATATTATAAACAATAGGTAAAGAAAGGAGTTACTCTCCATGAATTTAACAATTTAGTAACAAAATATTATCACATGATTAAAAAGAGCCACTCATGGATTAGGGTGACGGGGTATACTAATTCTGATTAGGTGATAGCATTTTCCCTTTAAAGAATTGCCTTAGTGCTCTTCGTGTTTTAACTTGAGGCACGGAGAAAAGGATATGCCTTAACTTACTTTTTCGGAAACCAAGACAGTCTTAATGATTACATCATTTACAGTCAAGTGTGTCTCAGGGTTACTCACGTGGTACCCCTATTTCGTCAATCATAGAAAATATTCAGGACAGAGAAAAAACGGATCACAGTTGGCCTAAAGTTAAACAGTGTTTTAAAAAGTGTGGATTGATTGCAAGCCGTTCGTGATATCTGCAAAACAGTCTAGTATATCATTCAACAGGCGGGGATCCAAAAATTATCGAGGGGGCCACGATTGGTAATGTCAATGTCACCGAAGAGCCCTGAGGGCGAGTGTGCACGAGTGGGGTCCATGGGCCCGCACTACAGCCATAGACTGGTCCAGTGGGCAACGCCCTTCGGTAGCTCTCACAACATTACATATTAAGGACGTAGAAGATCAGCTCCAGTTACTCTGCTAAGGAGATTTTATATCTTTCTATATTTTATGAAATTCGAAGTTAATGGCTGACTAGAGGTTATTATAAGGGCGCCTGATGAGGTCCAGGGCGAATCTGAGATTATTTCTAAATTTCGCTAGCATAAAGCGCGTGATGTATGTTTAGTTCAGAAAACTGTTTCTGCCAAAAGACGGGTTTTATTTTCGATTAGTCGGGTAAGAGGTGTGAACAGCGACAAGTGCTCCTGCAGCTCCCCGATTTTTTTCATTTAAGATATCATTTTCCTGATCAAAGGGAATAACCAGTCTTCCCAACTTAATTTGGCACATAAACTAAATGGTACAAATTCTTCTAATCGCTATTGTAAGGATCTCTCACATCGTATCAGAAAGTAAATGTGTTTTTCTCATGGTAGACAAAGGGCTTGTTTTGCATAAATTCAAAAATTCAGTTACAAAATTATTTTCACATGATTTTAAAGAGCCGTTCATGAATTAGGATACCTGGGTATATTAATTCAATTTAGGGTGACTCCTTTTTCCTTTTAAACTTGCATTCAGGCAGGGGTTTGAGACACTTAAATTTCCTAATAAAAATGGGTCTGCCATTTAGGAAGTCTGATTCATAAATGTTTGCAGTCCCCTGGAGAACACTAGTTTTCTTCAGGTAAGTTTATCTTTTCAAAACTAGTGGAAGACGGAAAGAATTCCCCTTCTCAACAAGTTACAAACTTTGCTCTTGAATTATCACGCCTATGCATAAGATCATAAATATAACAAACAGAGTACTGAATGAAACGTAAACGTTTGAGATGGTACGGTATTAGAGAAGAAAAGGGACGATACAGTATGAAAGAAGAAAAGGGACCGGAATTGAAGTGAAGGTGAAGGCTGGAATACTTATTCAGTTTGTGAAAGATTTCTAAAAGAAAATATTAAAATACGTCAATTATTAATCCCTAACGACATTTCTCCCTACTTTCTGACTCCTGTAGCCCCCTCAAACTTCTAATAAATCTTTTTAAAATTCGATTAGAAACCGTTAAGCGTGAGTTCGCCCTCATGCAATCAGTGCTAGCGTCACTCTTGGTCGCTAGTATATACTGTGGGCAAGAGATTTGCTAAATCGGGGGAAGAACACAGATATCAGATAACCTAGCGAGCCTTGCGTCATGATTATCCTAGAACCCCTGTATGGTGAGAATTTTGCATCTCATTCCCCCTAGATTGCAAAAATTTCACTCTGTAACACAAATTTGTTACTGCAGTTCAATAAAGCAAGCCATGCTCTTCCTCCCCACCGCGTATATCATTATATTCACGTCCACAGATTTGTATTCTAGCACCCTTACTCATCCATTCAGCTGTTTTTAGCACACTGCCACCCTCTGTCTCGTCGTCAACCACTTAAACTGATTTTAATAAGGATTGTGGCAACTAGAAGCACCACCCAACCCTACAGAAAAATATATCTTGAATGTTTGCTTTTTTGTATTTTTCATTTGGATAAGTTCGTTAATTTTTTACATTTCCCTTTTTCTTTTTCTTTTCTTTCCCTTTCATTGTTTTGGGGGCTGCAAGAGGGTGGGTCCCCTGCCCCCTCAATCCGTGCCAGCCATTCACAACTTTTACTTTTAATAATCGATGTCATTCTCTTGATGAGGTAATGCAGACACAGTTACCACATTATACCCGAAGATGATACCCGAAGTTGAAACTTTTGTTTAATTGTATGTAATAAGTTGATTATTAATTGTATATAACTGTATATAGCGTGTAAATTTTACGTCATTGAACATCACTTCTTGTTGCATGTTTCTGGATGAGAATAAAGTTCTTTTCTTTACAAAAATGTATGAAATTTATACAGGAACAAAAAAGATCTTTTAAAAGAGTATCATGACAATGATAAATAGTATCCCCTATATCAATATGATATTAAAGAAGAGTTTATCAAGTAAACGACATCTTTTGTCCAACGCGGGAAAAATAAAAGTTTCATCTTTTCAATATTTCTTTAGCACTGTAACAAATTGACACTCTTGCTTACCGTGTAAACGTGAGTAAGACGGCTTTGCAAAACAACAGCAAACTATCGGACTGTACGCAGCAGTTGATTTATCTAAATTTATTACTTTTGCGTACATCTTTAGCACTATCCTACTTTCGCCCTTTTTTTCTCTGTCTTTCTTTTTTGGCTCCCTGTTTGGGAAGAAATATGAAACACCATCAAACATGGCCCACCCGGAGTCATAGTATGTGGTAATACAGAAATATTGGGGAAATGATTGTAGATGAAAATTCTTGCTTTTATTTAGAATCGTAAATCATTCACAGTATTATACGTGCAAAAACTTCAAAAGCTTCCCATTTCTCCTAAGGTGAGAGGAACTGTAAAACATTTTCTTTTTCAAACTCCTCCTATCCAGGTACGAAATAAATTGACAACCTTCCTGACGCAGTTTCGATGAAAACATGTTTAAGGGAAAGAGTACTGAAATATGATTGCTTGAAGTTTGTTGTAACGGCAGTTTTGTCAGGTACAACTTGTCAAATATGATTTTAATGAGTGTTGGAAATGGAGCAAGAATTACGACGTACGTGTCGAGGTAAACAAAGTACTCGAATGACAACTAGCAGAACACGATTACTATGACGGATCGGTACTTTCGTCCAAGCCTTGTCTTCTTGCGATAACAAACTTGGCGAAAACGGCAGGTAAACTTGCATTGCTATTAAGTCGTAGGCTGTTGAATAAATGTAACCATAAATGAGTAGTTGTAATAAGGCACAATGCTATTCCTTCAATATCTGCTAAATATTTTTTTCTTTTTTGAGAAAGTTCCATTACTGGTGAAAACCTGAAACTACTCCCAAAGGAGTTACGTCTTCAAGGGACAGAAGACTTAACGAGAAGTCCTAGAAAGTTGTGCGATAGTGCAAGAACTGTTTCCAACAAAGTTTTCTTGAATGCTACATAAACAACAATGAGAAATTGTACAAAAGCGATGCACATTCCGAACTGCTAAGTGCACAAGCATACGTCTGAGTGCCAAGTAGTTGCTAATGCTAATGTAGCCACGGTTAAACTTATAGGTTACCCTATTCAAGGTGCATAACCTTTACAGAAAGAACTACGTGTGTTCTGCTATAGTTATGTAGAAAGTTCAAAAGTTTAATGTTAATATGTGATCACTGTTTTGATGTTGAATTGCGTATGCAAATACAGGATTAGCTGAAATTTCCTGAGTTAAAGTGTTATAACCCTTTCATAATCCATCTGAGGTAGTGGAGGACGAAGCTGACGTCCAACCAGGGCCGGATTAGCGTTGTGTGGGGCCCCCGGCACTTTCTATAGCGGGGGCCCCTTTTACAAGTTTAACCTCCTTCCCCCTCGCCCACCCCCTTACACAAAATTAACAACACTCAACAGATTAAATTGTAGCTTTTAACCGCTAATAACTAATAGTTGCTTTTACACATTATACAATGATACATGACAGTTATTATACATTATATGCCAGATAGTGTTAAGGCATGGCAAAAGTGCACACACATGAAAACGTAGGCCCGACAACCAGTAAATCAAAATAATGTGGGTCTCAATTTCCCGCGGGGGCCCCAAAAACTCGGCGCCCCCGGCATATGCCGGTTCTGCCATGGGGTTAATCCGGCACTGCGTCCAACTTGCATGAGCCTCAGACCTTCTATTTGTACAAGGTGCCTAACATTATCTCCACAAACCCGCAAACACTACAAAACTGAGAAGTGATTTTTTCGGTTTCATTTTCTGATTTCTGACTTACCGAGTGACTATTGGGATATCTTTGGTAGATCTTTCGTCATAAACGCTTTTAAAACAAAGGAGTTGCCCCTAGAACTCCACATTAGATCATTCAAATACTCCACTCATGGGACCTCGTCAAACTAATCATCAGAATCTCAACACTGGCTATCTCTGAATTCTTCAAAAGTTTCAATTTTCGAGAGTTGCTTAAAATGCTTTCAAAACCCTACCAGCATCGTTCTAATATTCATAATTTTGTAAATACGTCAGAGCTTACGAGGCCCTGCCCAGGAAACCCCACGACCAGACACTCCGTATTAAAACCCACACTTCACTAGTTACAAAATTCTGAATACGTGACCGACACGGATTGAGCCGTTGAGAAAATCCTGATGTTGACGATTTTTTCTTACAGCATGCCCCCCGATCGCCAAAATCTATTGATAACGTTCAGCCGAAGGGGTGTCAAGCTTATAAGTTCCGAGACCGGGGCCTAAGGAGGGCTACTGGATCTAGTCCTATTCGTGAGAAGGGCCTACTTCTCGATTGTCAATGAACACAACAGCATCTTCCCCTTGTGAGTTTAGTTGACTGAGGACACTACGACCAGACCATCTCTCAAAGTTCCCCCTCCCATCACGAAATGTTCCATCCCTGTTCCCTCCCCCCCCCCACATGAAAAGTTCCTTAAGTACACCAACGGACTAGTATGACGAAGGACTGAAGGGAATGGTAGGAGAAAATATCCCTTGGACAGTTTTACTTGCACTTAAAGAAGTCAGTCCGGGGACCGAAATTCCCGTTGGAGGGGGGAAGTCCGGCCGTACATTTCTACGTAGAAATTTGGTGAGTAAAGTTCATTCCCTTAGGTTAGAATGTCGTACTTATAGACTTATAATCTCTATGTGGACCGTGTGTCCTTATTACTCCCCCGGGCTTTAAAGGATCCTGAGTATACTTCAGTTGTGGGGCTCACGCTCCATGAAACCAGTTTGCATTTGATCCCAAAATGTTCCACATGGGCTCGTATAGCCAGTTGCTCAGATGTAAATGGGCAATTGTTTGAACCAGGATAGGGTCATTTGCAGTGATCTGCAATTAGCCTCAATATCTGAATTCAGGACTTCTAATTTTTCAGAAAGAATTTTGCAGGCTAGCTCTGCCAGGCAGAGGCCGAAAACCTGAAACCATTCTTAAATTACAACCCGATGGGACACTAGGATTAAAGTGAAAGTGGCCGACAAGACGAGCCCACAGACCTTCATTTTTACCTCCATCAAAGTCTGCAGGGCAGGGATGTAGTACTCGAGACCAGTCCCCCCCCCCGGTCTCTGTCTCGGTCTTGGTCTCGGTCTCGGACCGTTGCAGTCCCGGAATTTTTTTCCGGTCTCGCCTCGAGACCGGCAAAAAACTTATCGTCTTTTTTCATTTTCTTTTAAATAAATTCATTTATTTCACACTATTTTTAAGTTCATTGACTTTCATTGAAAAAAATAATTCATTGAGAAAAAAAAATCATTCATCCAGCGAGTCCATACACTGTATCTAGTATGGGTTGAACTTCCTTCTGTGAGCTAGTGAGTTAGTCTTTAACTTAACTGGTCAATGGATAATAGTGCATTGGCCTAGCACACAGGTAAGGCTACTCAGTATAATCAGAACAGTGGCAGTCTGGTACTGCACTGCATTGCGTGTTCACTGTGTGTGTGTGCGAGTTTGTTTGTGTGCTGAAATCCCCTTCTCAGTGTTTGTTCAGTGTTATCCATCTCTAGCTCTTCGGGATTGCCTGTTGGCCTTTTTATGGCCATGTTTAACCAGATCTAGCTACTAATGATCATTTGGCTATTGAAAAAATAGAGTGAACTACTATACCAGTTCCATACATAAATATCTTAAGTTATCAACCAGAATTCTTTCTTAGATGGGAAAAAAGTGCAACTGCAAAACATTTGGTCATCATGATTAGACATGATAATACAGCTATCTGGCGACTCTGAAAGCCTTCAGTCTATAGACCTAAATATTACACACAGTTAACTGTATATTATATGCTAGGCCAGGGGTAGGGAACCTTTTTCCCTTGACAGGCCGTTTTAATAGTCATAATCCACACTCAGGCCGCAGAAGGTGAGGGCGCAAAAAGCTTTCCCCAAAGGGCGCAGGCCAAGGAGCCCCAAACAGGCCCTGGTGGGGTTAAGGGAAAAGCCCAGGTAAAGAACTAGTGCGAAGCTCCTAGAAGCTATTGAGTTTGCAGTCGCGGATCCAAGGGCGGGGGGCTTTCCCGGCCCCAGCCCCCCTTTTTTTACCACATCAACAATAACAAATACGCGAAAATTAGCACAATGTTAATCTAGGAGAATATTCAAGGGGGTTTTCAGCCCCCCCTCCTTTTCGAAATTTCTGGATCCGCGCCTGGTTTGTGAAAATTTGTAGGCAACAGAATACTCATCCACTAACTTTTAATGGCATTGACTGTGCAAGGCTAATCAGACCAGGAGTATCACAATATGAAGCAACAGTGAACGAAAAGTGCGTGTGAAGCGGGCAGAAAAAATCGTGCATTTTGGAACCAACTTTATTTTTCTTCACTTTAAATTGCAAAATTATCTATTTTTCAACGTTTAACTCACTCTTCGGAGGGACACTTCTAGCCCCACCCCCCCCCCGAATCTACCTGAATAAATACAGTGCCCTCTGAGTTACGTACTGTAATAGATAGACCTAAAATGTGATACTGCAATTTTGTTCAATGCTATGTAGCCTTCCATTAGAAGTATTAGGATTCTGCACCTGGTTTGTCTAACGAAAAAGTGGGCATATTATGTTGTGCATACTAGGGTTTTAGTAGCAGTATTACGTGAAATATCCAGAAAGCGGTACGTACAGGATAAATGATGGACACCTTGAGCTAAAGCAGAATAAACGAAGGGAACCATAGGCTAAAATATTATCAATTACTTTTTAAATGATTCTGAATTTGCATTTATGAATTGCCTTGCGGGCTGGGCAAAATTGTCTCGCGGGCTGCATACGGCCCGCAGGCCAGAGGTTCCCCACCCCTGTGTTAGGCCTACAAAGTTATCTGCAATCCTATCCTAGGCTCGAAAACAAAATGTCTGGTAACTTAACTACGAGTACTCCATGGTCATGTTTAGTCCAAAGGAAAGGTTGGCACTATCTAGAGTTCTGTAACTCATTTTCTGTGGGTTGGAAAAACTCACAATGATGCATTAATTGGCATCAAGTTCATCAACACTGAACACTTGTACAGTAGCACTGACTGACTCCGATTTAAAAAGAAGGGCCGCATTAGAAAAATATATTATTATGTTAAATTAGTAATCATGTAAACTATGTTTGGCATATGATAATAGAAAACAGGTGTACATATCAATGAGCAACGCACTCTTGGTACTATATAGGTCGCTTGTGGAGCATAAGGTAATAAAGTCAGGTAAAAAAGTATTCAGCTAATTGGACAGTTTGTTTCATCTTCCTATACAATATGTATAGTCGGTTTTGGTCTTGGTCTCGGACCTTGTTGGTCTCGGTCTCGGTCTCGAATTTCTGTCCTGGTCTCGGTCTCGGTCTCGACACCCCCTGGTCTCGGTCTTGGTCTCGGTCTCGGAATTGCTGGTCTCGACTACAACACTGCTGCAGGGACCCATCAGAGGATGCGTAGGCTGTTTCTATCCAGTTAAGACCACAGGGGCGAATCTACGGGTCTAGTGGATCCGACCTCCCTTGTTTAGCAGTGAAAATATATGCTAGGTTGTTCTCGAAATAAACTAATATAATTCAAAGTAATGCGATAGTCGTGGTTGTCCATCGTCTTAACCACGGAAGACTAACAAACCGAAGCCTGCTGGAATAATGTTAGAACTGGAATCAAACTCCTGGCTGCGCAACTGATCGTGCGGACTACAGTGCCCATCCCCCTATTGCACATCTCTTGCCAAAAGTATACTGGTGACAAACAGTGACTCAACACGTATCGCATGTGAGCCAGTGCAAGTCATACGGTTTCCAATCGAAATTTAAAATGATCCAAAGGCCGGAACTTAAGTTTTAAGCAAAAGATTTCTACAGGAGGTGGATGAAATGTCTTTAAGGACGAATGATTGCATATTTTAATTGTTTTCTGTTACAAATCTTTTACAGACTACCTAAATTTTCTCATCCTGCACCTTAAGTTCAACTTTTTCCATTTTCTTCGTCAGTGCCATCTCAAATGTATTCACTTCATTCAACAGTCAATGTGTTACAAAATACCCTTCTACATACCGGTAGGTAGATTATTCAAAAGCGAAGTTTATAACTAACTTGTGAAGAAGAAAAGTTCCTTCCGCTTTCTACTTGTTTAGAAAAGATAATCACAGTTGAAGCGAAGTAATGTTTTCTAGCAAATTACAAAGCATTGATAAATCAGGCTATCTTCGTGACAGACTCACTTTGGTTAGGAAATTGAAGTGTCTCAAAGTACCGCCTGAATACAAATAAAAAATGATGTATTAAAAGGAAAGGTTTCGCGGACTTCACGTGCAATTGTTGCCGCCCTATACCCGACTATAACCTTATAACGAAAACAAAATGCTCATTATGGCAAAACTCATTTCTAAATTAACTGTATGTACATTTCGCTCTTAATGCTAGCGTCCAAATTTGAAGTAACCTTAGGTTCGCTCCTGGAACTCAGCAGGTGCCCGTATAGTAAGTGCTGTACTGAGCCACTCATCGAATTTCATAAAAATATGAAATGATGTAAAATCTCCTTAACAAAGTAACTGGAGCCGATTTCTGCCCTCTTAATACGGAATATTGCGATATCTTCTGAGGGCTTCGCCCCTGCCCCCCCCCCGAGGTTCCGACCAGCCCGGGACCCGAACGCTGGCCCTTGGACCCCACGCGTTCAAACTCTGTCCTTCGTGCTCGTGATATACCTTAGGTGCACTTGAGATTTCCCATCGTGTCCCCTCGAATTTTTTGGATCCTGTGCAGTATGTTCTACTTTTGTCATTAAACCACGACAAAAAAGAACAATTCAAATTATTTAAGAGCCCTTATTTACCTCCTGTCGTGTAAAGCTCTGCACTTCATGTTTGATTGTGAGACTACTATACACACCCCTGCCGTGTTAGGCAATTGTACATCAACCGGTAAGTGGAACACCACTGTATAGTCTGTCCATGGCATATTTGCTTCCATTCGCTGCATGCTCTTTTACATTACGTTATAGGTCTGTTAGTGAAACGTTGCTGATTCCGTTTCTGAATGGAACGTAATAACAGCCATTTTAATGTTTGTGATTTAGGTTGTAAGAGTCACCAAATTGCACAATTTCATGTGAAAGTTTCAGAAAGTCTCTTTATCGGGAGGGGTGCGCCCTCCCACCCCTCTCCCCATCTCTGCTTCGCAGCTCACTCGTGCTTTCAGCACTCAGTGGACCCCCCCCCCCTTCTATATTAAAACCTGCATCCTCCTCCTTGACTACTCCCAGTTTAAACCAAATTCTTTGAAAATACCACACATTCTTTGAAAATGTTACATACTTATTTACGCGTTACATATTTGAATACTTTTCTTTCTATTGTTGGTCAAAGCCTGCAATATGAGGCTTCTGCCGGGTTGGCTGAGCTCGTTGTGGTATCATTTACTGATTAGCCTCGAGGAAGCGGTAATTTGAAGTTGATTTGTAACGCAGGACCATATTTTTTTATCATGGTTCTAAAAATTGAGCACTACAGTTAACTTCCAAGTTTAAACAAGGTTCGGCAACGTTAAGGTTACAAATTAGTTCTAAGGGCTTAAAATTACGATAAAGCATCTTTTACGGTGGAGCTCTTATCATGAAATGAGCATTAATTACCAAAGCTACAGATCATTGCTTTAATCCAAAACAATGACGTCATTGATTTAAACTGTCTCCAGTATGCTGCTCCTATAGCATGTCACCATTTACAAGAAAATTCCCAGCGGGCATTGATGTCAAAGATTCATAATAGGCCCCCTTGAAAATTACCAGCAAAATTGAAATAATTGATAATCGTAACTACCCTTCTCTCTAACTAAACTAATTTAAAGTGTATATACCCGTGATGACATCACGGAATCCAAAAAAAAAAAAAAGTCCTAAAGATTATATGTTTAGCTGAGTGCTTGATTGTCGATTGATTTTTGAAGAACACATAGTAATCTAATATCCTTGATTTGTATAGATAAAGTTCACAAACACCAGTTTACATTGCAAGGTAACTCAGACATCTTCCAATGCAAATCTAATAACCGGTGCTGTGGCCGAGTGGATAAAGGCGGTGGCATTTGAAGCGATGAAGCTTAGCAACCGGGAGGTTCGGGGTTCGATCCCCAACCGGGTCAAGTAAGGTGGCTTTTTCATCCAAGAGCAATCTACGGTTTTCCCATCTGATCTGGCCTTTCAATAGAAACCAAATTTGATCTAAATTGTTGAGTAAATGGTTAGCCACCCGAGGTGAAGCTGCAATTCATAAGCCATAGGCTTCTCCCACTTCCGTGGTCGCTTAACGTCGTAAAACAACTGCCCTTCAAGGCCTGAAATATTATTAAAAAAAACATACCGTATACTGGAAATTTGATGATAAATTACTAATACCACTCGTGCATTCTCTGTAAAGTGGCTGGGCCTAATGAAGACCCTGACTTCATGTCGTCATATCTTGAGATGCAAGTTTTCTTAGCATTTCATCATAAAACTTTTCATAAATAAACACAATTCTCTCTGCACAATTCTCTCAAGTGTAGTTGTCCTTCCAGTTGTAAAGAGCTGGTGCAAATTTTGTGTTGCGCCCCCACTAACGGTCGATTTCGGGCAGATTAAGAGAACGGTACGTCTGTTTCTTTTCAGATGAATTTTCAGTGACCCGGCACTCATGCTAGGGAGTTACAAAGTTTTCTTAATCAAAACTTTGCTGAAAAAAGCTGTTGACATCAAATAATTATGGAGGCTTTGTGATATCAAAAGTGATCCGATGAAAGGATAGCGGGCTATACAGTTTTACAGTATTATGCATGTCCACTGACTGTAATCTACAAGCAACGTGACTGAGCGGCCAGCAGTGCATAACCCATCTCTAAGAACGTAAGTAGACAAAGATTCACCTTTTGAAAATGTTTGGCTTTGTTATCAGGCCAGCTTTATTCCCAAGAGAAAATTTATTCCCCTCGCTCGAATTTACTCTCATGATACGAAGCAAATTTATAGATTCAGTTTTCTTTCCCTGTATGGGGACCCATTTTGTCTGGATAAAAATGCTAGGCTAGGCCTACATGTTGTGTAATATTTTCTTGTAAATTTAAATTGTTTGTTTAGTGACCACCCATAACGAAGTAGCGTCCCCTTCATAGTAATGAAAGGGGCCAGATATCTGATTTACATTATCTGCAATTATCTAGGCTTAAAAGGAATCCATGCACGTGTAACGTAACTTGCCTTTAAATGCCTCCCTTCATTTACTTACCAGGTAGACTGGAATTATCCTATAGCGTATTAGAGGGGCTAGTAAAGGCAGGACAGTCGTAGTAGTATGATAAAGACTTCCTTTATCATACTTTTTTCAAGACTAAGAGTTCATATACCTCTATTTAAGAACATGTGCAATCTCCCTCAACTTATTTTGAAGTACCATTTCATGGTCTTACACTTTCTTTGAACGGTAAGACTACAGGCTATGACTCGAGTCATACTTACTGACGAGCTTGCAAGTTACAACTTTTTAAAACATTGATCGGCAAATTAATTTTTTGAGGTCTAGGGGTTGAAAGATCTTAAATGCTAAAAGTTCTTATGGTCTGTTTAATTCAACCTGGGTCTACTGCATCTGCTCCCTAAGGGTCTTTCAGTCTTTTGTGTCTGCTTCAGTCAAATATTAGCCTTGTTATAGCGTGCTTGCATCTAGCCGCAATGACCCCTTCACTGTCCAATTGTTACAGCGATAACGACTTACTGACGGGTTTGAATGGTTGTTTGAATTTCCCATTAATAGTCAAACTCGTATGAATGGTCTCATCGTTGTTAATATACAAGATCAAATATCTCATTTCTTTTAAGTTTCAAAGGACATTCATAGGCCATGAAAAAGCCATTGTCCATTAATGCTACGGGGTTGATAGCATCATTTCAGTTATTTACTATGGTCGGATGATTTACATCAAACAAAAATAGACGTCAATATGTAATTAGCATACTACACATGACATTTGTCATAAACTTGGTCAAAATAAACAGTCGTTTAACCCACACCGTAAAGACTAACAAACCTTTTTGCGTAACGATAAATGGAATGATTTAGTACATCTCAAAACGACTGCTGATGATAACACATTGCTCATCAGTCATCCGAGTGACTAAATCAAGGCAAGCAGTATGTAAACAAAAGTGATACCGCATAAGAACCTTGAGAACCTGGAAACCTTCATAATATCTGCTTCTTTACGTACACGCAGTATATTATTATCTCCACGTTATGACCATAATGATACTTCTGTGTGACATAGCCTATTTGCTCGCTTATCGAATCATCGCCTTGAGCTATGACGTTGACGCGAAATCGAGCTTTACGTTTGCAATTGGTTAGGCTTTTCGCATCATCGAACAATTTTCCGTTCTCGACACATTGGCAAAAGAAAGACTGAGTATATATTTAGACTGCCACTTTATTTGCCAGTACGAAAGATGTCTTCTGTCACACATCATACAGATATCATGAAAGGGACACTTCATTGACAGATACCAGTCACCAGCCATTCGACTTTTCGTTTTATATTTTAATTTCACTTTTTATATTTTTTTATATTTTAATTTCACTTTTTAGCATGAAAGTTAAACAATTCTCTGACTTGTACAACCATGGAGGTTTTGTTCAAAATCCAAGATATCGCCAAAATGAGCTGTTTAATCTGGAGATTCCTCAGCTATACGAGTTACTAATGGAGACCATTGGGAATGTGCATCTTCGCCCTTTTCTCCCTCTGTCTTTCTTGGAAACTAGTTTTCTTAGGCGTAGGAGGAGGGGGCTGGGGGGACTGAGTCCCCAACCAAATATTTCTGTGAAAATTCGAGCAATATTCTGAGAATTTTTCGAGCAGTATGCTGAGAATTTTTCGGGCAACTACTGAAAGAAAAATAATGCAATGATGTAGCTAAAGGTAACCAATAGTTTAAAAAAATTCCATGGTAATTAAAATAAAGTTCTGATTTAAATTGCACCAGGACCTATATGTTCGGTATTATTTCACCAGTGTGTTTTTTTAATGGTTAAACTTATATTATGATTATCAGGGGTATATTTAGCGGGGCCAAGGTGCCACTGATGCCGATTTTTTTAGTACCTAGAATAAATTTTTAACTCAAATTTTACTTCAAAGGTAGCATATGTGGTACCAGATTGCATGTATATAAGGAGTGGACACCTAAATTTTCAGAAATTTTCAAAGGGGAGAGGAACCCCCCATGTCGGCGATCACACAATATAGTGCTTGCCCCCCACCCCCATGAGTGACATCCTGGCTACGCCACTGATTATTATCATTATTATTGTAACGACTTCCCCCCCCCCCCCAAATTATTATCAATATGGAAGGGTCGTAACACGGCAAATGATTGTATGTAATTGGCATGCGGTGTGATAACCGATGCATACCCATATGATATGTACATTAACGTGTTGAACGCGCGTGGAGCGCTCGGAAATTTTTGGTTATATTTTTCGGACAAGTCATTACAGCCCCCCCCCCTCCATGATCCCCTACGCCCATGTCAAGTTTTGCTCTCGGTTTGGGAAAGTGTTAGCTCAAGATTAAGGGGCGTAAGTAAGCACACTCTAAAAACATACTGGTTAAATTTAACCAGGATCGGGTTCAATAGTTTTCCATAGGTTTCGTGGTTAAAAATAACCAGGAAATCCGGGTCAAATTGACATTATCCTTGTTAAATTAACGACTGGTTAGAAATCCTGATAAGAATTTAACATTTTCCTGGTCAAATTTTAACCAAAATTTCTTTTTTACTTTTAACCAGAAAATGCATGGAAATCTATTGACCCCATCCTGGTTAAATTAACCAGGATTAAACCAGGATGTTTTTAGAGTGCAGTCACCCCAAACTTATTATGAAACAACAGTTAAATCTCACAAATATCCTCCTACTACCCTTCAAGTATCTTTCATAATATTTCAGAACACAAATATTGCTTATTCAAGGTAAAACAAGTTCTGCGTGGATTTCATGATTCAGTCAGAAAAATATTGTCACATGATTCTCAACTCAAGAGCCATTTATGAAATGGGATACCCGAGTACACTAATCCAAACTGGGGTGACTGCATTTTCCCTTTGAATCAATCAAGTATCTATCCATGGAGCTATTGCAGATATCGGTAATAGCTCCTTGATCCATCCCAATGGTTTATATTCCTAGTTTTGATCTATAGATCCATTCTTACAATTTGCGTTTTTCTTCGAATCTATGGCGATACTCTGAATGATGTACGCTGTCGGTAGACATAGACATACGAGCAGGGAGATGGAAACTGGGGCCTGGAGCAACACGGAATTCGAAAATATACATTTGTTGGGCAAAATTTTGGGGAAGATGGGAAAATTTTTTCGGGCAATAAAGTCTTTACCTCCGGCAAAAAAACTCAGCCCCCTAGAAAAAATGTCCCGTAAACCCATATGCCCAGATTGCTGTTAATGTAGGAAGTTTAAAACATTCAACAGAAAAGCCATCAGGTAAAATTATCAATATGTATAAATTAGGTGTTCTTCGAACAAGACTCTGCACATTGTGTAGATTGGCACTATAATAACAATAACGTATAGCACAATTTATTACGAAGTGATCTCAGTACGTTCAAAATAGCTTATAGCTTTCCTGTCACTAAATACGTTATACGACTCTTAGTCTGATAGTTCCAACATACTGTATAAGTTCTAGTGATCAAAAATACTGTTCTCGATTCCTCCAATGCACCCTTTTGACGCTCTTAAAATGCCACGACAACACTTGAAGGTCAGGCAGAAAATCATCAAGTGCCTATGTTACACATCTTTTCGATAAACTACCACTTTATGTAAGTAAGGAGGCAGGATATGTCTGTCTCATCTTAACACAGAGTATCCAATCATGGAAGTACTACCTCGGGGCAGTACTTCCATGATCCAATGCATTGAATGCAGACAAACATTGAAATTCATTCCTGCTGCTTTGACAGTATTTATACACTGAAGGGGTCCCCGGGAAATTATCAAGTGCTCCTTCGATTTTCTTTGCCCATGCAGAAAATTCTTTCTAAACAGACCAGTGGAAGATTGAAGGCGACTGATGTTTTCTCCTTCTCGTGTGGATGCTTAAAGACAGATACTCATCACCCCAAGTATGACTTTTACTTGGGGGTAAGCAAAGTCTCAATTGGTGACTGCTCTTTGATAGACATCAGAGTTACAAAATTCAAAAGACGCAGAGCAGCTCATATTACACAGCATGCACGTTATAGCCTTGTGCGCTCACCAAGATATCGCCTTTAGTAACAAGAGCAAGAACGTCGCAGCAGCTCAGCTTATCCTAGGTCATGGAAAAGTGTGCAGTCAATATTTCGGATGAGTTTGTAACTCAAGTTGTCCATAAGTACGTTAAAAAACAAAGAGGTAAATGTATATGTAAGAAAACAAATATTTATTGAACTCCTGAAGCACTGGAAGACTAAATGTGATATACAAAATTGTTGTTATATACTGCATAGATGTTTGTAAAGACTGGACATCGTACTAGCATCGCAGCTATACTAGGGACGAAGCTGTTTTGAATGACATTGACAGCAGTTGATCGGTAGCGTCACGTATGCCAATCCTAAACAAGATCCACCTTAACTTGAAGTAGTGACCCTGGCATCCCAAGTAGCTGCCAGATTACGCGCGATCCCCAACAACCACATAACTAAATTCACACCTCTTTCGTTCATGTCCAGATCTCTCTACATTCATCATAACGGTGAGACCTAACGTTGGGCCTTAAAAAAATACCTTTCCTAATCTGGCAATCATTCACAGATCAGACAATCATTCACAGGTCGGGCAATCAATAACACATCCCTGGCAATCATTCACACAGGTTGGGCATTCATTGTACCGGAGAGCAATATCGGTCATTCATTAGTAGAACCCCCGATGTACTGCATTTTGCGTAAAAGCTTCCACACGATTAAAGAGGACATGACACGGCCAAAATAACTTGTGTATTGTAAGATTGAATACAGTATTCTATAAATATAATCTCACACACAGTTAAAACCGGTACCATTCGTCATAAATGAAATTTGAAGAAAAAAGTTCAAAATCCAATTTCGAAAAATGCCGCAACAGCAATTGGACGCAATTGGACGCAATTGGAGGCACAAACACTACGCTATTAAGGACGCGTATCTAGATGTGGAACTAATGTAACGCTTGGTAAAGTTATCATATCTAAGCAACTTCATGAAAAGGATGACATCACAATACCCGCCCAACATACAGAGCGCAAAGCGCGGACCATGTTGGGGGCTTCGAAGCATATCATTGGCCAATATGTTCGCGTTTATATGCGCCCGTGTTTTAGCTTCCCTGCATATAATAAACAACTTTGTTTTTGTGCAAAAAGGACGCGGTCCGGGCGCGCTGTACAGAACAGCTATGAACATGTATGGACAGTCCATAACAAGCGCGCCTTTACTCAGTGAGCTGTTCAGTACCATTGCTATTGTGAATGGTAATCAGCCACCGCGCAGCGACGCATAGTTCACAATGTGGTCACTGGTGTCGTAGTACAGGTGTTTGCAATGATGTACTCGCTAACACGCGTTAGCATGCACATGATTCGATGTGTAGAACGATGGGTGAGCTGCCTGATGCAGTGTTTCTAACCTTTCCTCCAATGACGTCACGATCTTGAGACGCGCTCACATACGTTTTTTTTTTCGCTTTCGGATTTCTGATGGGATGAGTCTGGCCTGTAATTGGGAATTCACAAGGTCGTATTACTGTGTTTATGGACGTAGTTTAGTCGGGAAAACATTCGCTTCATTTCAAGCTGTACCTAGAGAATATTTACTGAGAAACGTACTTTGGCCGTGTCATACCCACTTTAAGCACGAGAGGTCCTGTACATTTATGTAGGCCTATGTAAACTATACTCTTGTACATAGTTTCTTTGTACACAAATTACTGTTTTGGGTCCTCAAATGATAACCCCAACAACTGGGAGTCTCGACGTCCTGTAATAGTACAGTCAAACTGGTGAAAATAGTAAGGTAACCACCACTAATTGCATCAGAATTGTTTTAACCACAATGCATTTCTGTGAGGACCTCAAAACACCATACTAAAAGTCCTAAAAAGTTCCAGTTTGGGAAATTGGTCTAATTTGTATATTATGCAAATTAGCTTCCCCATTACAGTAGATTTTACTTTTCAAGCTGTATTCATTTTAGAAGGTCAGATTCCCCCAAATAAGGTGTCATATGAATGCATGTAAGAATATCTATCTATTGATGTCCACTTGTATAAGCTTGATGGGATAGTTGTGCCAAAACTTAGCAAAAAATATGTTTTTACTAAAATTTTGCCAAAATCGAATATTTGAGAAAAGTTTTTATCTAGTATCTCATAAACCTGGTAAAATGGCGGCCATTTTGTCTTGACGCCATCTTAGATTTCAAATGGAGCTGTCGGAAGTAAACCTCACAGCACTGGTGTAGACAGGGGGCACAAGGGACCATACCCCCGTTCATCCCCGCCCCCCAAAAATAAATTACGACAGTAAAAAGATAAATTACGACAGTAAAAAAGTACGTTATGTCGGCCTAGCCTGGCCGAGGGTCATACTGTATGAATAATAAACATTTTCCAGGGTACGTTTTTTGCATGCCTGATGACGTCAAACGGTGCACGCACGGCACGCATGTACCACATCATTATATAGTACTATAGCCAACCCAATATCGACAGTTGATCGATCGCTCGCCGACATTCATCAATCAAATGTCACAGTATTGATGCATCATAATTACTTACATGCAATGATCCAGCTGTGCATTTAGAAAATGTTCACTGAGCTAAATCTTTTTCAACAATAGATCATAATCCCCAATAATTGTCATAAATTAATCCACATTTACCGACATAGAAACCGCACTTATGTCTTGTACACAACATGATCGTTTTGAGCAAGATTTTGGACCTAATTTTAAAACAATCGTGAACTTGTGAACACTCAGAACAGAGTTTCATACCCAAAAAGTCTCACACAAATTGCTCATTATGTAGTAGTGTATTGATATCAAATTTACCCTCTTTTTCATGCATTTCCTCCTCTAATTTTGCAAAAGGTGCATTCTAACACAGGCCTCAAAACAAACGTTTTCTTAATGCATATATATCACATATAAATTTAAGCCCTTTGAAAAATTAAAGACGCTGCGAGCAGTGGCGCCGGCACGGGGGGGGGGGATGGGGCCCGTGTCCCCAATCGATTTCAGAATTTCTCTTGAAAATTTTAAAATGATCCCCAAAGGTGTTTAAGCTATAGATTTCTGTAGGGGTAGGGTGAGGTGTGTTTTGTACCGAGGAATGGAACTGTTGTAACCATTTTCTATCACAAATGGTTCTCAAACTATCAGATTTATCGCAAATCTTTCACAAACTACCAAAATTTTCACGCGCTCTGCGCGCTTCAAGCCTTACCTCAATATTATCCTTATTATCAATAATTTCCGATAGCAACTCCTGCAGAAGCACAACAACAGCAGTTGAAAGCTGTTTATGAATTCTCAGGTAAAAGAATGGCTTTGTGATTGGCAAATAGGTTTTTGGGGGTAATTTGTCTCGATGCAGAGTATGAATGCAGGTTTTGTCATGTTTATCTTATTTAATGAAAAATTTCGGCGCGTTTTGCGTGCATTCGTCACGGTTTTCACTTCACCTCATGGCCATTGTACAAAGGTTATAATACATGCAACTATTCTGATCACAACACTTTTCCGAAAAACAGAAGTACCTCTCCAACCTCTGTAGGGGCCTATGGGATTTTTCATTCTATTTTGCAGCATGATGTGGGGGGTTGCAAGTACCTATTTGACGTTATACATTTTTCAAACATTTTTACCTAGCTCTTCGCTCAGCCATTACCGGTATAGATGTGCAGATTGTTTCTTTGGACTCCACTGACGTATTTTTACGTAAACACTTTCCCCGAGTATAAGGCATTAAAGCAACCAAATGGGGGTCTTCAGGAGGTTTGTTGACAACATACCCTTCTCTAAGACAACATACTCGCCTCTTTCACTTAACCAAAAATTAGAATTTACTAAATTATGGATATTTTCTAGCATTATATGATCAGTTCAAAAAAAAAAAAATCCCAAAGATAGCACTATTTTGCATCTAAGCGGCCTTAAATTAACAAAAAATTCTCAAAGGGGAGGGAGTATCGCCCTCCCCTTTGAGAATTTTTAGACCCCTCCCCCAGGACCGCACCTTTATGCAGACAAAGGAACTATCCCACACTGCTGTATAAAATTGCACTGGGCACACTCTCCTCTTTCACCTAACCAAAAATTAGAATTCACTAAATAGGGATATTTTCCAGCCATATATGATCAGTACATTCTCTTAAAGGTAGCACCATCTTGCATCTAGGCAACCTTAAATTAACAAAAATTTGTCAAAAGGGAGGGAGACACCCCTCCCCAGGGACGGCACCTTTATGTAGTGACAAAAAGGATTCCAAACTACTGTATATCGCAGGGGGCACAAAAAGGTACAGTTTACCAAGACTTGGGGCTGAGGTGGCATTACGACGTCATCTATTTTGCCCCAACCACCAAATCTGCGGGCGCCTCTGCGAGCATTAAGCGACTCATCGCGCAAAACACCCCTTTTTTATGATAATTCTGAATTTGGGTCACTTACTTTTAAAAGCCATAACTCTTTAAGTATATAGTAGCTAGGCCTATAATTTACAGGTGATATGAATATATGTATGAACAAATTTGTATTCAAATTTCAAGGGATTCAAATGAAGCGTTTATGAGGTACCGTGGTAAGACATATTTTGATATTTGCAATTTTTGTCAAAAAGTTGCAAAAATCGCTTTTTTGCATATGCTTGGCACAAATATCCCATGAGCTACTATGGATGAACATCAGTACACGTGAAAATGTAATAGCTTTTAAATGACATCTCATTTGTGGATATACGACCTTCTAAAGGCAATACAGATTTCTAAAACAGAAACAGACATATGGCGGCCATTTTGGGCGCCATTTTGGAATTGACGGCCACACCCACCACTTACTTAAGTGCAAACAAGCAGTTTATGATTGTTGAGGACCCTGGCCAATGAGATATTAGAGTGGATAAAAGTGCTTAAGGCAGGAGGGGTTTGATTATGTCTTTAGGCCCGTGGACTACAACATGTGTTTGAATATTTCATACGCGTTTCGGGGTTTTCATTGGTGAGATGCGCAACTAGATAAAATAACGGGAATTTTGATTTGATACCATCTTGGATTTTAATTTATATTATGGGCAGAAAACTTTAGGGATATACGTGCTAATTTAATCTCCAAATCGTGTAGGATACCTTATTTGACACACCATGGCAGGCTGAGCACTGGTTTGTTGATTTGACCTGCAGTAATTTGTACAGTAAGTCAATGGAAGAATGCGTTTTGGCCTGTTCTCAAATAATTGGGTCACTAAGTTTCAAAGGTCATAACTTCAAATGTAAATAAGCTAGCTATTTGTAATTTGCAAGCATATGCATAACATATATGAGCAAACTTGTGGAAAATATGAAAACATTCACTAAAAGCGTTAATGAGATACTGGGTAAATCTTTTTCTCAAATATGCAATTTTTGGCAAAATTTTGAAAAGAAATCATGTTTTTTGCTAATTTTTGGCACGAATACCCCATCAAGATGTTCTAAGTGCACATCAATAAATAGAAAATTTCATAGGCATTCATATGACAACTTATTTGGGGGAATATGACCTTCCAAAATGAATATAGCTCAAAAAAGTTGAATTTACCGTAATGGAAGCTAATTTGCATAATTTGCATAATATGCAAATTAAACAAATTTCCCATGGTAGGATTTTTTAGGACTTTTAGTATAGTGTTTTGGGGACATCACTGGAACGCATTGCGGTGGAATCAATTCTGTTGCAATTAGTGGTGGGTGGTGGTATTATATTGATTGGACTATAATCTGAATGTGAATAGTATTCTTTTGAACGTATATTTTTTACACAAAGTATACTGTTTTGGGCCCTCAAATTATAACGAAAACAACTCGGATATACAACTTTTGTTCAGCACTATTCAAACTATCTAAATGAAACGTTTCAGCACATTTAGTGCACAATTGAACAAAAAGAAGGGAATTTTACGTTTTTAGACAAAACTCTCTCGCGAGGTCAAACAAAGTTCATATTTTTCAAAAATGGTTACATCATTAAGATATTTTCCTCG
This sequence comes from Holothuria leucospilota, assembly GCA_029531755.1. NCBI lineage: Eukaryota > Metazoa > Echinodermata > Holothuroidea > Aspidochirotida > Holothuriidae > Holothuria > Holothuria leucospilota. The sequence continues at coordinate 51,173,636 of CM055974.1, read as the reverse complement.
CCTACACCACAGCCAATTTTCAGTCAAATCTATAAAGAAACAGCGAAATGCCACGCATTTAAACAAGAGTCGAAAAGTGACAGACATTTGCCGTGTACGATAGCTGTAGCTCAGCTGAGCTAATAAACTAGTTTGTGTCTGCATAAGGAGAAGCTAATGAAGGTTGTGGGCTGGGCAAGAAGTAACCTAGTTGGGAGCATTGGAACTGTCTGGGATGATGAGTAGCTGTCTTTAAAGGTCTTTTCTTTAATGCGTTTCTACGGCAATACCTTATATCTCCAGTAAATTAAGGGTATGTGGACACCGGTGCATTGTCAAGATGTCACGCCGTAACGGACAGATCTTAATGTGGCCTCCACGTCTTCTAATAATAAACCCCTTTACTTGCCGTGGCATCCAACCTCTTTCTCATTGGTCTGATTTTGATAAACTCTGTTCAAAGGGAAAAAACTATGTACTACATAGATAACAGTAAATCATTGTTTTCGCACGGTGTTGAAGGTTTTAACATGTAAGCTGCCTATCCAAAATGTTCATCTTGCGGGAGAGAAAATCATACTTTAGAGTGGCAATTTTCTTATCACTTACGAACTAGTGCCCTTTCTGTTACTGTAAACATTCACAACAGGCCGGTATGCTGGGGTGGATGAGTGAATCGTCAATGGATCCGTTTTTTTTTTAAATCGAACCCCCTTTCGATATCGAACCCAAATTGTGAACTAAGTGGTTCGTCATTACTTTTGATGTCTTACTCCCTCTTGCGATGCAGAAGCCGAGATTGTCTCAAATTAAACACATTCCATAAGGATAACATAATAAGCATGATTACGCCTTACCCAAACACCTCTATTTCCCGGCGCGCTTTGCCCGCAATATCATTCATTCCATTTCCTTTGATGTCAAAACGAGGTTAGATTATATGTACATTTGCTTGGTTCTTTTGCACACCCATTCTGTTGTAGTGACTTAGCTAGTTTTGTCTGATGCAAATTAAATTTCCGAAAGATGGCTCCTATGGTTTATGTTTATTAATAGTTTAGAACAGTATGTGATTAAAGGGGCGATTGCCGGCCTCTCCTATGAGTCCAGATTGCAGTTTAGTGTCGATTCCCTTCCCACCATATTTGGCTCCCCGCCCATGTAAGCTGCGATGAAGGTGTGTCTTAGCGCGCCGTTTCCCGCAATCTAGAGCGTTTGTGATGCCAAATTTTCTCTGAAACTCGGGAACACATGTAGGATAGATGACAAGCTCTGGTGACAAAGTTAGTATTGTAGAGAAAAATTTGTTGTAATTTATGGCCATGTAGGATGCTAAATCTGTCTCATACTGGCGACGATGTTTGATAGACGAAAATTTGCAATGACACGCTTGTGTTTTAGAATATGTTATTCTTATAGCCTCAACTCAAACCATGTTGAGTGAGAGGCCAGTTCGGGCCAAGGTGGTCAAGAAGCCATAGTCATGCATGCGTGTAATCTCCTTCGGCGGAGGGTCTTCCCGACAGTTTACCTGTACTTTCTTCCAAGGGGTGCGTTACTTCAACAATAACTAAAAATTTGTATTACTTTCTTACTTTTCGTTCATATTTTGACTAAATATTAGAACAAGCTTCACCCTTACGATACGTTACCCTCGATCGCTTTGTTGTCATCATACCTGTCTCGCGGTACGGTAAGCGAGTTGGGATGTAACCAATTTGTCGCCGTAGATGAGGTAGATACAATACAGTGCATGCCTATCCCGACTGGGATCAGCTGCCCGACAGTCCGTAATTTTTAGTAACCCCAAATTAGATGATTTTTTGACCAATCTGCGAAAAAATTGTAAAGAATCTGTTTTCAACGGATTTGAATACGTAAAGGTGTCTAGTTCTACAGAAAAACAATGCCGCCCGTGCAGGATGGGGAACCTTTGATTTTTTCAAAATGGCGTCCAAAATGGCCGCCGAACATGATAAAATTCATAGAAAAGGCATAAATCAGTCAAAAAAGTGATAAAAATTCCAAACAAACTGTGATATAAATATTTTCGGTTATTGAAAACACATACATAACATTTTTATGATGCTAGCATGTTCCAAAACCAAGATGGCGGAAATTCTAAAACGGCTGCCTATGAAATTATTATAATATATTGAAATAATGAGAAAAACATATGAAGTTTTGTTTGACACACTGACTCTTAAAATATGACGATGGTATATGCCAAATAATTAAAAAATTATTCTTTAGAGCATTTTGGTTGGAATTTAGGTCAACCAAGATGGCGGAAAAAGCAAAATGGCCGTTAATGATATAATGACAATGTAGCATCAAAATTGATAATAATAATCATTTAAAATATATTTCGATTGAAAATCCCACATATCTTTATAGCAGATTGTACATAAATTGATAGCATGATTTCTGATATTTTATGCAGGACCCCATACTAACCAAGATGGCGGAAACAACAAAATGGCCGCCAACAGAACGATCATCATGTATAAAAATAATATGAGAAACAATCATTAAAAAATACTTTTGGAACAGTTGCAATGCACTTAATATCTGGCCAGATTTTATGACAAATAATCTACAATTATTTTTCAAATTATTTCTTTTGAAATTCAGGTCATTTAAGGTGGTGGAAAAAGCAAAATGACTGCCAGTGCAATAAGTATGTTAATATATCGTAATAATAGGAAAAATAATCATTAAAATATTTTTGACACAGGTAAAACTAACATGTGTCTATTTTTGTTGTAAATATTCAAAATGTATTTTTCTGGATCTGTAGACGTTTCATTCAGTATCTGGGTCAACCAAGATGGCGGATATAGCAAAATGGCCGCTTATGTTAAAATTTCAATATATTATAATAATAGGGAAAATAACCCTTAAAACATATATTTGTGATCAGTTGCTCTTTCTATTTGGCCATATTGTGTGCCAGATAATTCAAACGAATTTTTTAAAACATTTTGTCTGAATTTAGGTTAATCAAGATGGCGGAAGGAGCAAAATGGTCGCCAGTGATATAACTACAATAAATTTTATAATAATACAGAAAATAATCCTTACAAAATATTTGTAACACATTAAAACCTAAAAACTGTCCATAATCTTTACTATACATTCAGAATGTAATTTTCTGGATCAATGTTTTAATAATTACATGGGCAGCCATTTTGGAATTTCCGCCACCTTGCTTGACCTGAAACCTATAAAACTTTAGATGAGGATTCAGTATCTATAGACCCATTTCACCAACACCATATTACTTACTTATGGCATAGCGAAAAGCCGCCATGTTGGAGAAATAGGCGAGGCGCAGATAAACATACTTATTCAAATGGTAAATCGATTTACCATTCAGTTCAGGGATCTCCCTGATCAGTCGCAGTTAGGGAGAGGCCCCAACCATGCACAGGTGCGTGTAAAATATACCGTGTATACACTGTGTAGTGTACAACTGTAGTTCAGGACAGTACTTTTTTGTACAAAAATTGTTTGTTCCACGTGTGTCTTCAACATATCAACGTAAGCAAAGATGATGTCATGTGACACGGTCTATTCGAACTCCTCTCTTGGAAAATCCTGCGTACGGGCCTGCACATCATTTCAAGCCGCTTTTTGAAGCCAAAATTCTGATAATAAGATGATTTTCAAATGACCTTAAATATGCGACGTCACATGGCCATGGAAACGAAAGTATGCCCTCGTCTAGAGAACAGCCTTCCATGCATTTCGTACTTGTTCAAACTTTTTGAGACTTGTTTTGTTATAGCTAAATATTACTAACTGTTCACAGGTTGGTTTATTTTTGTCATGTATCCTTCTATCCTAGTTTAAGCTCCCAATAAGGGAAGCTGATGTGACCTTACATTATCGTGGGCATTGGCGGCGATCCGTCTATGAAAGTGAGGGGATATAGTCAGTGGCACCATCTAAGAGGAGCGCCACCATCAATTGGCGCAGAGCGTAAAAAGAAAATTTTGGCCAAAACTTCCCCCGAGATCACCGGAAATGGCCTGACTTAACTTTTTTACATGGTTTCCGAATCTGCAGGATTGATTTCATGGGGATATAGTGTACAGTATTCCCTCATCCAGTTCCATGGGGATCTATCCCACATACCCAGGACTTGGATTTAGCTAGTGGCCAGAATAATTTGGGGGCCGTTTCACGATTAGGCCCAATATCTAAGCGGAGCGCCACCATAGGTTGGCTCGTAGCTTGCAAGAAAATTTTGGCAGAAAATGCTTCTCAGGTCGCTGGAAATGGCAGTTCCCAGGCCTTGCAAATTGCATCTTAACATTTTCAATTTTGAAATCTCATGTTCTGGAAATTGGCTATTGTCTCAATCAGGCTATTATGTAATTCTTTTACGTTGTTTTTTCTAATGTCCCTCCAAGAATCAATATTCCGTTTTCCGTATGAAAAATGTATTCCCGCAAACTCTCCCCTTCCCAAGTGTCCAATGGGGATAATGCATTTTACTTTCTGTTTCAGTTGAACGTTGAACCCATCATGGAATGAGCATTGCATTGTAGACAATTCATGTGGGCGTCTATGAATACACCTCGAGCGGGACACAACGCAGACTACTAGATTATCTATATAATAATTCTCAGTTAATCTAATCACACAAACGCACATACCAATAAGTGTTCAGTTTCACCAAATTATACACCGCAGTCGGTGTCAAGGGTGAAATTAGCGCTCGTTTGCAGATGAACAGCGTCCATTAGACAACGACTAGAGTGTTACAAGGCGCCACTATTTTACCGAAAGTAGAGCCCGTCATCCTGGGAGTCCCAGGGTATAGATACGACCCCAAAATTAATGAAGTGTTTGTTGTAATCTAATTACTGGTATAGTAGTCTTTATTATTTACATAATCACACACTGACACACGGGATGGAATAAACTAGGCAGGCCTAGTGTAAATGCTCTCTTGGAATTCGATTTGCACCATGTACACCGGTCATGTCATTTTAATTCCTCGGATTGAATGATGACTTTAAATTTTGACTACATAAAAATTCAAATGGGCTATTCATATTTACCGATTGTTCGATGATTATGGAAACAGGGTTCACGAGCTGAAGACTTCCTCGGTTGGTCACAGTGAAGTGGCCATGAATCACATGATCGGTGGTTAATAGCCAGAACGTCACCCAAATATCTACAGGATGCCAATTTCTTTTGTGCAAAATCGACAGAATTTACATTTGTAAACACTGAATTCATGGAGTTTGTGGTGTCACGTGTTTGACAAATTACGTAAATGAGGTAGAATAAAGACCATGCATCCTTATAGGCCTCATGTATTTATAGAAAGACAACTTTTGTTCAACAGGTAGTTCTGACAAGGTCCGTATTTTACATGTTGATCATCGACGGACGGACGGTAAGGCATCTTATACCTCTACTTTCTGGACACCAAAATGTGTAGCCCCTAAATGTGGGGGACCCGAGGCCTGGCACTCCCCATACCCCCAGGATCGCCGCCCGTGATCGTGGGGCGTTTATCTACCTGACACAACTCGATTCCGTTCTTACATACATTCAATGTTCTAAGTTGGTCACAATTTGGGTTGAGAGCATTCAGGCAACCAGAGGTGTGTGGGGAATTTACGGCAAAGGTCACCCTAGGCCGCAGTTTATAAAACTAAAACTGTATTTTCTTCTAGATACATTATTGAGTCATCATCAAAGTTGCTCAGAGGCGTACGTAGAATGGGTGGATCACTAATTTTATCCCAGTTTACAGATCGAAGAGTACCTTGGGGTCTTTTAGGTCTTTTTCTAAGGTCCACAAATTTTTGAGAGTCTTCAGATCAGTAGTCTTAGTCCTTGATCACACTCCCTTTAAAACGAGTAATAGATGAGAGACCATCTCTGAGTTTTACTTAGATTAGTTAAAGGTCAACTGTCATGATTGGTAGTTCAACGCAACCTTGAGTCAGTTATGTTGTTTATTAGGCGGAATAAAGGGTTGTGCTTCTGGAAACATTTTGTTCAGTAGCTGACAAATCCGGTTAAAGCTTCTGCATAAATGATGTGTCTAAACAGACAAACAACCTTTTATGCTTGGTCAACTTCATCTTCGTTTGACCTACACCTGTTAAAGGTTGTTGCAATCTTCACAACACCGTGTCTTCACTTCATGTAAATAATAAAATCCTGAAGCTTATACTCTTAACTTACTTAAATTTCTTGTAGTGTGTGCTGGAAGGGATGCAGAGAAATTGCGATGATACTACAAGAAATACTGCAGGGCTTCCTAGTTTATACTTGAAGTTGCACAGTACAGTAGTGCCGCGGGTCGGTTGGGGGGATGGGTGGGGGTTAGGAGAGCGGACGGTTGCAAAGTACATGGTAGAGTCAATGCATAAAGCATATGTTGTGAACACTATTACTCAAAACAAGTATGATGAATTAATTCCGTTTATGGCACATATGAGTGTCCGTCCATGGCTACTGTAGGCAGACTGTTGGTTTGATGATATTGCAATCGGTATCTTGCAATAGGTATGAGTTGCAAATAGATATGTTGCAATAGGTAGGGTTTATACAGAAACCTGAAAGCTGTGAACTGCTCAACATTAATCACTGTTATTGCCCCCATTGCTTTTGTAAATATTTCACCATTGACAAGAGCCTCATTTTCATATGACCTGCATGTTTTCAAATGCGAAACCACTTCCAGCAAGTTCAGAGCATGAGTTTGTTGACACGAAGTCTCATCTTCCAGATTTATCGATGAATCTTTACTTTAAATGATGATTAATTCCAAGGTACTTATCTGGAAGCGTTCTTTACTGTGTTCATTTGACGCTATTAAAACGACGTCGAGCTTCAAATGAACCACTCAAATTTTTTGCTTTCCTACATATTACAATTTATATTTAATGAGGGCGTGTACCGTTACTAGTTCAAAAATTTAATTGGCATTTCGACCATCCATATTAATCTTTCAAATTTTAAATTTAAGTTAGGACCCATCATATCAGGCAGTTAAGTCAAGAAAGACACCTCACACCCTTGCAAGTCATAACTATTGTGGGTGGGTATGCCGTGCTGTTGGTTATGCATCTAAAACTTATTTCAACAACAGAAGTATATTATTGCACTCAAGTTTGTAGAAGTCATTGTCTGATGTGATATTTTCAAGACAGCTTTAACATCTTTATTGCATTGTAATACCTAAGTGAATTATGATGAATTCAATCATTTCCGAGTATATAGGCCTTTATATGTTATCTCTCACATCGTGTATTGGAGATAGTGTGTAGTTTTGTGTTCTACATGAATTTGATTATAGTTCTTCAAAACTAGCATATCGAAGGACAAGCTCCCTCCCGAAGAAACTAGCATATCAAAGGAAATCCGCTCCCATACAAACTAGCATATCAAAGGACAACCCCCTCCCAAACAGTTAAACCCTGACAACTTACCCTTGGACAATTCCAACCAGGCAAAAATCCCCCACCTCCGGAAACTCTTACCCAAGACAATTTCAAATCTTATGGTACCGGGGAAATTCATGAGAAGCAGTGGTCATGGGTAGGGATTGTCCGGGTGGGAATATCTTCCGGGAGGAGATTGTCCTGTTGAAATTGTCCAGGGGAGGTATCATCAGGGTGGAAAATACTGGGGGTCAAGGTATCATTAACTACTCCATCAGTTGCCACAAGAGAACTGTAGGCATAAGGATTTGAATTTCTTGTTAAACAGAGTTTTGTCAAGTGGAGAGAACTCCGTCGCAAAAACCAAAATTATACCTGCAAGATCAAAGTACTCCCACTTCTTCAATTTAGAATTAAGTGCCAAAACGCTTCACACTTGGATGCCTCCGTTCTATCAATCTATCGAACGTTGATGACCACAACTTCGGTACTACAAAAACTGAAGACTGATGATTGCGGTAATTTAGAAATGTCAGGCGATCTGTTGCGAAATCTTTTACATTTTAAAATGAAACTGGATACAAAAGTAAAGAAAGCAAGGGTAGACATCAATCTTCGGTAATCTTTAAAGGAGAGTTACTAGTGTTTGAATCCACGCCAAGTGATAACTTGCATTGGAGTCACCATAGTCCTTTAACACTTCCTCTTCGGGACAAAGATTGAAACGTACAAAAATGGGCACTGAAGTTACTATTGTAGTGACATGACGTGTAGCTGACTGACTATTAATGCATCATGCCCAAGGCTCAACTATAAATCGCACTTTGCATATTTCGCGAAAGTTTCTAAAGCTAAACGATCAAGCAAAGATTACCGCAGCTCAATGCATCTCAAGATTTATTGATCAATTGTGTGTGTTCTATGATGTTTGTGTTGTTTTATTCTTAGCCTTGACGTTTTCAAAGGTCCCACCTGCATGATATCATATCACTCTATTTGCCTACGAAGGCAAATCTGTGATTTAAAAAAAAAAAAAAAAAAAAAAAAAAACCTTTCAGCTGTTAACTTCGCCTACCTATAACATGAACGCGAAGTAAATATGGAGATTATCGGTACAGACTAATTACAATGAACCCCCAAAGCAAAACTAATTGAAGTTTACCGTGCCGCTATCTTTCTACTGCAGGTGGCATTTTTTTTTTTGTTTTTTTGTCAATTTCTGGGCAATATCTAACAATTTAGTAGGTCACTTTCTGTCAGTGGTATTTGAAGGATTTTAGCCTACACGCGTAGTTTTATTGACAATATTTGTGGACTGAGCTCTGTAATAATTTATGATTCAACGCTCAGAGCAAACCGCAGATAAGATATATTCGACTTTTGGGTACAAAAATTACTACAGTATTGATCATGTTATTTCTTTTTAAAAATTTACATAATTTACATTTGCAAATTGCTTTCTTAGCTAAGGGACTAGAGACGAGTAGCTGGACAAATTTTCAAATTTAAGGTGAGTAAATGTCAGTAATCGTATATCATTTTCAACTGAACTTTAATATCATCTTGAGTCAAGTGCAAAATTTTATCGTGCAGCATGTGTAACTGTACGTCCTAGCTGCTTAAGTTTATAGAGCTGTATGACAGGTATTGTAAATTGGACAAAAATGTCAAGACGGCATTGCATGCTACTGCAGTTTAATGAATGTCTTGTCTGAGTTTGATTCGTTTGTGGTTAAGTAATAACGAAAGATGTGCGCATTTTTCCCCTGACTTTGTTGTCATTTACATAATTTTGACTGTGATTGATTCAGACTTTCAGACGTTCCGCTTTTTGATTGTTTTAACCTAAGTGAGCGAGGAAATTGGTAAACAAGGAGATGGAAAGGAGAGAAAACACCGTAATTTTAAAAATGCTACGTATACTAAACACCAAAACACTGGTAAGGACCAAATGAGCCTATAAATTCTGAGAAAAAAAAGTTTGCGGCGAACTCATCCTAACGTGTAAGTACGACGCAATCCAAACTTGGGGGTTAGGTTCCTGACCATAAAAATGTGCTCATTCGTCATTAGTGATACCATAAGTCAAAGGTCAGATATCAAAGACCATAAAACCTACAATGTACTTTTAGCAATAATCTGATTTCAGTGTGCTGGAAAAAACCATTAAACTTTAAACTACAAGATAAATAGAGAAATATGAGAAAGGTTTTGAATTGTATATATTTTGGTAATGGTCGAGTTAAAGGATCGATGTAGCTTAAAAGTCTTAGAAGAAATACTCATCCCAAACTATTAAGTTCATCATGTTAAAATTTGGTGGGTAGGTGCTTCATCTTTAAAACTTGTGCTTTCGAAAAATCATGACGAAGTCACAGATCGGAGGTCAACGTAAAATAAAACCTCAGAATTGATTATTAGCCACTATTAGCTTTCCATTGTATGTATTAACGTCATTTAGTCTGTCTGACCATGTGAACTTGTTTTTACCCGGAGGATTCTGCTTAAACCAGTGGTCACCAATGGACATCGAACGTTACTTTATGGCATTTTGCACTTGCACCAACTAACAGTCATCTATGTATTATGGCGGGGGATAAGATTAATACAAGATTAACAACTCCCTCGATTACCATTTCGTTTAAGCCTGTATATTTGGTTTGCTAATCTAGATGCTATCATTTTTCATACGTAGATGTTTAAAAATAAAACATGCTGAGTATGACTAAGGCATAAAAGTTGAGGCCTTTTTTGCATATTTGATAAGGGGATAATACATACAAAGGTGCTAACAATTCCATTTTAAGATAGCCTATGCCTTCAGGAATATTGGAAATGTATTCAACCCTTTTCTGCCTCGATCCCAGTCATTTTTAGCTACCGCTTATCAGTCAGACGAATAAGGTTACCTGGTTCCGAAAATTCACAATACTGTCATACTGTATTGTCCAGTTATTTGTGTTATTCCAGAATGCAGAGGTGTATTGCATTTCCTCTTTTAAACATGCAAATGTTCATCATTGCTAGAATAAATACTAACATACCACAGAATTCCACAAGTTTGAACTACTGCACCATTTGTTCTCTAGTATCTAGTAGTTTTTTTTATTCCAAGTTAACCCCATATTTCCAATTTGGATGTGTGAGCTTTGCGTCACCAATATGTCGACAAGCGTTAAGGGCTATGCGCATGATCAGCTTCCTTTAGGCATGACGGTTGATCATTTTCCTGTCACTAATATATAGTTCCCGATGAGTAGTAGGCGTCACTATACTGATAAAATACTTATGTACACTTAGGTGTATTCTTATCGTAATTGTTTATTGTTAATCGTAATTAGAAAATTGTCATTCGTGCTAGGATGAAATTTTTTAGGGGGGCGGCTAGGTAAGACGCGTAGCTACGGGAGGCATGGGGCCTTGCTCCCAGATGTTTTCCAGGCCCCCCAAAAATTGTGCGTGTCCTAATAAGATGTGTAAGAGTTAAGGGCGGCGATCGATTTCGTGACCCCCATTTGATACCTAGCCCCCCTAAAAATTTCATCCTAGCTGCGCCCCTGGCCTAGGTAACAATGGGGTCACGACATTCATCGCGGTGCTTAATTCTTACAAATTTTATTAGGACACACAATTTCTGGGGGCCTAGCAAACATCTGGGGGCCAAACCCCCAGGCCCCTCGTAGCTACGCGCCTGATTTTCACTGTGAATACCTCGATTGTCATTATGAGCTACGATCGGAACGATGACTTGAGAATGCTGTTCTTCACCGTTCACTGATCATATTTCTGCTTCGGTCGTATCTCTTTGTGTTGGCAATTTTGGGTGTCTATCGGTTGTTGCATCTAGGTTTATGCTACAAGTGGGAGTGTAGGGGGAGAGGGGGTAGAAGTCACAAATTTATCTGTTTGGGTTATAATTTGAAGATTAAAGATGATATGTAGGAGTCAAATATATCTTCAAATAGGGCATGACGTGAACTCTTACTCAAAACGTTTGTCGGTGTATAAGTTGGCCTAGTCATGCTTAAGAAATATGTGCGCCAATTTTCTCCAAAATGTTGCTGTTACAAATTGCCCCTTGTTTGGGGCAAATTCATAGGCGTAGGAGACGGAGCGGGGGGCTGGGGGCTTCGGGCTGCAATTTTTGTTAAAATTCGGGCAAAATGCTGAGAATTTTTCGGGCACCTTCTCAAAGAAAAATAATGCAACGATGTAGCTAAAGGGTATTAATAGTTGAAAAAACTTCCTTGGTAAGTAATATAAAGTTCTGATTTGAAATGTACCAGCACCTATGGTATATATTCCGTATTAAGTCATCACTGTGTTTTAATGGTTGAACTTATATTATGATTATCAGTGGAGTATTTGAGCGGCCATTGGCCATGCCCCACCCTCACTGATGCTGATTTTTCTACCTAAAATACGTAAATTTTTTAACACAAATTTCACTTCAAAGGTAGCATATGTGGCACCAGATTGCATGAAAGGACACCTATTTTTTCAAAAATTTTCAAAGAGGAGGGAGAAACCCCCCTAGGCCGGCGATCATTGACTTCGGCCAAAATTAAAACCAACAAAGAAGGTAGTAACACGGAAAAGTATTGTATGTAACTGGCATGCGGTGTGATAATCGATGCATGCCTATATGATATGCACATTAACATGTCGAACGTGCATGGAGCGCGCAGAAAATTTGGGTTATATTTTTCGGCCAAGTCGGTCCAGCCCCCCCCCCCCCAAATCAACTTGGGCTCCTACGCCTGTGGGCAAATTGTAACATGGCATAGGGTAGATTGTCACATAAGCCAAATACTGCAATAGGGATTCGGCGCAGGTTGTCTCAGCTGGGAGGCATGTTATCACATCCGCATAAAGAACTAGTGACATTATATCTACTGCAAACTCACTCTTCTAACCAGGAAGCTGTAACATCTCCCTTATTGTACAAACACGAGCAAATGGCTATAGTTTTAGGGCATTTTCAACATTATTTCGTGGTAGGTACCATGATCAGTACCATTAAAGAAACCAGTACGGGTTTTTTTTCGTGAGACGCTCCAAATGTTTTTTTTTTCAGGGTTAAAATTTTCAAAGATCCTGGAAAGTACTTTCGCACAAACGTGGAAGACTGGTTTCGGTTCCTATATTCTGTTCCATGGTTTTTTCTTTTTTTTCTTTTTTTTTTTGCCATCTCGTCTTTTTCTTTCAAATGGGCAAAACATCAATAATAATATCCATGGACATAACAGTTCATAACGAATTCTTACTAGTACAATAGTAGACATGATCTTTTTCATAGTAAACAAACCAACACAGGAGTAATCGTCCTTCTGTACATCCACAGGGGTAAAAAGCATATATACCAAAGAAAAAATGCAGTTGAGGGAAACTGAAATCGAATACCAATCTACTCGCTTAAAAATGCACATGTATAAAACCCAGATTTTAACTTAACATATGGGATAAAAGATCTTTTTGTCCTTTCCTGTATGAGTTTTTACACCTGTAGTTTAAATTTGAAATTGTGGAGAAATCTCGTCAAATCTGGAGCTTTGCTATTTAATTTTGCCTGAAAAATGAAGTACTTTAAGTGATAAATTAGAAAATTATAAAATTGGGTCTGAAGTAGTTTGTAACCAAGGAAAATGTACTCCTTTGAGAAGACAAACTGCTCACCGAGCAACGTAAGTTCCACGTCCAGTATAAAACTTGAGATAACGTTACAGTGCCAAAAATAAATTCTCAATTCTCTCCTTGCTACAGAAGGTACTAAAACATTGTCCCCTTTTCTCATTTTGATTAGTGACTCATTTGTGCCCAAAATACTATGTAAGAAACGTATCTGGAAAAGGAAAAACTGCAGCTTACTCTCACGGAATGAGCTAAAAGGAGAAGAATAGATGGAGTGCCATTGAGCCTCACCGTACTCAAGTAAGCAATTCCACTTAGTTTGAGATAAAGGGCATGTCGAAACACCTCTCAAGAAACGTCTATAACAAAAGCGTGAAGGCGAAGGGGTTTGATGTAACAAATGAAACATTTGACTTGTTTTCGTTGCATGACATGACCTCTTGAGGTACCGACTTCTATTGAGCTGGAATTGCGCAAATAATACCAAAGTACAGCGTGAATGGACGAGAAGTCAAATTATAGCCTACTTGTTCATAAAGGTACTGAAAGACCGGGTAATATGGTTTCGGTGTAGTCAGGGCTGAACAGTTCAAGTGACCAATAGCGATAGTGCTCCTAATAAATATGTATATTAAGATTCGAAACTCCACCTTCCAGCCTTCACTGGAAGTGAAATCAGTACAAATACTCCCTGACGTCGAGGTATAAGTGAAAAGACCGAATTTAAACTCGTTACCTCCGGCAGGGTTACCCTGACTAGTTTCGGTGTAAGAGGACGAGGTAGCACAGTAGTAAAAATCAACCTTAACATCTGACTGATGATTCATAGTTCGCTCGTAAACGAACATGTGACATATTACTTGTGCGACATCCCGCCCCCACCCCACCCCACCCCCGTTAACGTACAGCAAACCGTTTTAATTTATTATTCGATATTTAATGATATCAATAATTATTTGCTGATATCAGCTAATTATGTGCAAATAATTGCTGATATCAGCAAATGAATTGAAGGTATCATCACATTATTTGCTGATATTATTCCAAATTATTGTTGATAACATCAAATACCGAATAAAAAGTAAAACGGTTTGCCATATTAAAGGTGATCAGTCGTCTTGAAATATTCTTTGTGACGTCAGCCTTTTCTTGACATGTTTCTGCAGTCGTCACTGTTCAAGGATACACCGTACAAGTAGCTATGATGACATCGGTATAGCTAGTAGGTATACAGCTACAAGCCGTCTCTTCTTGCTTACCGATTAGCTATACCATGCTTGTACGGTGTATCCTTGAACAGTGACGACTGCAGAAACATGTCAAGAAAAGGCTGACGTCACAAAGAATATTTCAAGACGACTGATCACCTTTAACGCACTTTTGCGCTTGACGTCGCGTAAAGAAGCTGTACCTAAGTTACAGCCTGCACAGAATGCATGTTCCAGTACGTGATCAGTTATATCCCTTGCAAAGCTATAGTCTACCCTCGACGTACCAAAGTGGTCATACGTCTACTTACAGGAGTCCACGAAATTTTGTGTCTCTTCTCCTAGGGTAGAAGGGAATGGATGTGGGATACATGAATTTATGAAGGTATAAACAAGTTTAGACAATTACGTAGTGGAGAGTTTTTTCATGTTTTCCAAATTAGACGAGGAGAACTGTCGTTTAAAGATGAACTAATTGCTTTCGATATTGAAAGGCAATTTGACGATAGCTTTTCCTAGCTGTCCTTCTAAGCTTATAAAACTCTAAGGCTACCTCCAGGTAACGGCTGCAATAACTTTGCTTGAAGGCTTGTTAGTGTGAAACTGATCATGTTCAAGGTTGCTGTCCTAATTGACAACGACGCTTGCTTTCATGAATAATCATTGGGAAATGCTTACTGCAATGTTTGAAAGAGCTATAACCAGGGGACTGCTAGTCGGAATGTAGCAGCTCCATATTCAAAGAAAACTAGCTTAGTTTGTTCGGCCCTCTGAAAGATATGGCTGTGAGGTGATATGCCACTAAAAGTAGCTGTTTTCAATATTGAGGGTTGAAATTCTCTAATAAAAGATACCTTAGGACTTGTTTTAATATTTTTACCTCTTCCAAGATAATATAGGCCTAGATCTTTCAAGTTCGACCAATTCTGAAGTAACTCATTAGCTATGCACAGTGGAGTACCGTAGCAAGAACAGGAATATGTCAAAAAGTGGAGGGCACAACATGGAGGGCACTCTTCAATGTCCCGGATGTATGTATCTATGTGTGTATGTATGTATGTGTAAGTACGTATGTATGTACGTATGTATGCATGTGACTGCGTGCGTGTGCATGTATGCATGTGTGTATGTATATGTACATTTTTCCTTTTCAAAAGGGCACATATTATCAGTTTCAGAATAGTGGGGGCACGTGTCCGCAGTGCCCCGGTTCCTACACCTATGGCTATGTAAATATCATGTCGGGAAAGTGTAGCAGTGTGAGCATTTCTTTTTAACTCTTTGCGAATTATCTGCTTATTAGCCTACTTGCCAGGTGGTAGGCTTTGAAAATTTTGGTATGTGTTGTTGACAAGTTGTAGACAACTCTTTCTTCCCACACCAATCCGTCAGGACACATCAACGTCGTAACTGTCCTTGAAATGACGGTTAAATAAACATAGGATATCGTATCTTTTGATTCCCTCCTTCGATTCTATCCGTATTAGGAAATGAAGTTTAGTTTGGATAAAATTACGAAATGCGAGTCAAAAGGGAAATTCTTTGAACTACCGGTCAACGTGGTCAAGTTTAGTTACAACTGAAAGCAGAAGTCAGGTTTGCAGCCTGTGCATCAAAGCATTGAGCTAGCACCATGATCAAAGTTACTACCATGCAGTATGCACTCATGTGGGTGTCTGTGAGAATTGCTTGTATAAAACAAGGCGACTCAAAGCGAAAACATGAAGAGAACATAATACTTGATATTTCGTTCTTAGTGTAAAGTCGTAAAAAAATTACACCTTTTCTTTGTATGCATTACTATGTTTATGACAAGGCAGGCTTAATGTTTTGCAAAGAGGTTAAGCTGCCCAGAAGAAATGGGAAAAAATAAATAGAAAAATACCAATATTCTCAAAATTACGAGCTAGGGAAAATATCCAAACATCAGAAACACTCTTACCGTAAGGCGACTCCGATGTGCGTTCGATTCTGTGTGGACATTGACGGAGATGTCAATTCTGAAACGCCAAACCAGAGCCTCGCACCAGGGAGTTGCTATTTGACAAATAGCAACGCCCTGCTTATGCACGGCTCTGCGCCAAACGAGCCAACACTAAGGCCGGTGAAGGGGCCTACAGGTTCGTTTTAGGGACATAGTGGAACCCAGGGGCAACGCATGGGTCTAAGAATAATAATAAATCCACTCAAGCTGCCATGTATGAATGAGATAACTGTGGTGAGATATACGTCTAGTGCGCATTGAGCTGGCTGAAAATCATTTTAAAGACGTAAGTCACTTTGTGTTACATGGCAAAAATCACACATTGTATGAACAATAATTACTAAGCAAAGCATGTTTTCCTCATATTCGTAGAAAAAAAATGTGTGGGCCACCCTCTTGTCAAAAGATGGGCTTTATGTTCCCTGGATTCCGCTCATATGTGTGGTCTTAGTCTAAATCATGTTGATAAACTGTCGTTCGACTCAATGGAAATTTATGAGGAGCTTCCGTGTTGCGGCGGCATGCAAAAACATTTTATGTACTGTTTGGAGGGCTTTTCAGTAAGCAAGGCTAATGAACCTCTCGAGTTTGTAACCCCACAAAACCATTAAAACGTAAAAAGAAACATTAACGTGGTAATAATATGTGATGGCAAAATCAGGGAACAAAATCGTGACATTTTAAATGGCAGGCAACATGCAAAATGAAGATGAAAATTTAAGGGAATTTTAGGAAAGGTGGTCGGGTATAAGGTAATTTCCTAGCGCTACAAAGGCAATATTTTAGCCATGCAGGAAGAGTAAACACCAGGAAAGCTTCTTTTGTTTACCTCCTCTAGACTACAGAAAAATGTCTTTGGTATAGAGACAGACCGCCGGCTAGCTCTGCAAGCTAAGTAAATAGGCTTAGTGGAATGCCTACTGCAGTTTTCTGTTGTAAAGTTTACTTTTCAGTGTCGATTGTCTAATACCTTCGATATCAATCAGTCTCTTCTCAGATGACATCGTTATTTCCTTGGTTGTGTTGTGTCAACCGTGGCTCTTTTTTCCTCTGCAATTTTTTGTGTTAATTAAACTTCTCACCTTTTTTATAATGTTGTGCCCCCCCCCCCCAAAAAAAAAGAAAAATTAATAGAACTAATTTTACTAAATTTCCTTTATACACGCTTTCCGGTGTTTTTAGACAGTTGGAGTAATAAGACATTACGGCACCCCTTTCTCTTACTTTTTCCTTTTTACAGTTTAAACGCTCCAAACATTTGATTTATCTTTAGTATTCTTTAAACTCATACAAAGATATAATTAGCAGTTCTTAGAAGTTGTGACGAAACTTTTGTGTTATAATTAGATCAAATAGTGCATCAGATGATGACAAATACGCTCGTTTTAACTCTTCACCGGAAATCTGAACATAAAGTAGGTTACACGTGGTGGTCTCCATGGAGATAAATTGAAGATGGGAGTAATTTTCTTTTCATTTGGAATGGTCATTGCGTATAAAGATAACTATACGCTTTTTGGTAGATACCGATACATGCAATTTTTTGAAATTTTAACTTCTAGGCTACTTGCAACACTTTTATAGATCAAGAAGTGACTTGAGCAGTGCCTGCAACTTTTCTAACAGCTCAGAAGAAAAGTTTCTGCAGCTCCTGAATAAAGGGAAAATACCGCGTTGACTTCAACCGCGGTCCGCGGTTTTTTTCTCAAATGTTTGGTGCATAATTATATTACTTTTAACAGAAACATTAAAATGTTATATTCTCCGGAAAGCCGTAAGACGGTTCCTGAAAGGAGATCTGCCATTAACAAGGTTCGTTATGATTTCCCTACGTGGTTATATAGCCGCGAGAATGAAAGTAAAGCCATAAATCTAGAGATATTGACATTTGGCCGAACCATATTTGGACTGAAAATTTTAAACTAAATGAGATTTATTCCACAGTCTGGTAGATTGATCATTCAGTCGTAATTTCGATAGGTCACGAACTCAACTCTTTTAAATTTAGAAAGTATATGCTCATTACTGTTGCATCAGGTTGTAGTTAAAGCATATATCAAGTATACTAGTTCCATGCTTAAGTTCAACAAAGGTATTCTACTCATTTTACGAAAACTACCAAGCCTTGCCACACTGTTTTTAATTTCCATGTCATTAGTATTGACAGATTTATCTGCAACATATTTTATTCTAAATCGGTCCTTATTTCTTTAACACTCAGAGCAAAGCACTAATCTGTTGAACGGAAGGAAATGCATTATCATGCATTAAAGAGGCTTTAACATTTAGCCTACGACTTGATTTCCCCATGTTCGAATACAGAATTATGTGTTTCATCCATTGCATCCCAAATTGGAGCCTTTCCACAAGACACGGAACGAATCTTTCATCAGGAAACATTTTCTGCCGAGAAATGCTTAGCTTAAATGGTAATACTCTACATGTATAGCTTAGACTAGGCGAGGCTCTTGTGTATAAAGAATACTCTCGAGTGAGGTAGGCATGTACGATGAGTGAAATTATAGCCTAACAGTCTGGAGTCTCACGGCTAAATGCACCGGGCATTACATTAAGAACGGTCTAAGATGTAGTTTACATGAATAAACTCCATTACCAAAAAACCTCACGGGACCGAGTTGAGGAATTGAAAGAAATATGGACCATGATCAAAAAGTTTCATGTACACCTAATTCAGAGACGCAATAGAAAGATGTTCAACTAACCCATATTTTCGATGGGACCATACGGATCTTATACAGCGTGTATATGGAGGAACGGTCGTGTTTGATTCCCTAGTATCACACCCCTTACCTTTAGTTACGGACTTGACCCTATCAAAGAAATTTGATCAGGGGAGGCTGGCAGTCGTGTTAATTACCGTAGCTTATCTCTCCTTGCTTCGTGGTACAGGTTTCCAATTATATAGCTATACATATCTGTCTAGAATGTCGTCAGGTTGTCAAACACTGCTGGCTGCACTGGAAACACCGGCCCTATCCGTGAAATGAAATGTTCTCAAACTAATGTTTGTTTCGGCTTTTCACATTGTGAATAAGTTCTATTAGGTGCAGTTTAAAGAGGTCTTAAATTGCTTGAAGCTGGATATTTTTTCAGGATCGCACTACGTTGTACCCGATCCCCTTAGTAACAAATGACATCTTGTACGTATGAGTTGTATGGAAGCCTCAAGGAGCCATTTACGTTTTCTTCTCGTGTCTTAAATTCTTGAAAACTAGTAAAATTAAAAAGCAGTTAAAATGATGACCACGTTCTTGCTCTCCTTGAAATTAAATAGCGATAAAACGTTAGTCTTAGCCAGGATATGCCGTCTCTGCTTGTTACAGTATTAATTCCTTTGTATCTGAAGACGCTAATCCTTCCAAAGAACATGGCTTTTTGCTGTCGTTGATGGAATTATTTCTTCATCTCTAGGTAGCAACCATCGATTCCGCACCGAAGTTCCATACACAATATTGCAACAGGGAGTTGCTATTCGGATAAAAACTCCCTGATTGCAGTCAAATGCTTTCTAGAGGGTCTGTGGCAGCAGCCATGGGTGAGAAGAGTCAGGAATGTGGGAAGCTCCTTGCAGGGCGGTATAGACCTACGGAAGGAAATTTGGCTAGTTTTGTATGTACATGGAAACATGTAAAAATTGTAAGAAATTTGACTTGCTTGCCAGAAAATGGTCATTTTTCCAGCTCTGGCAGCAGAAACCACCCTCACCCCAAGCAAAACGAAGGATCGAATTCTCGGCAATGCACTTGATTTTCAGGGCAAGTTTATGTCATGATTGGTGAGGTAATGCATGACGTGCCAGCAAAACCAGCTGTTTGTAGTTGACAGTTTAAAAATAAAATTCCCCAAGGAGAGATCCATTGGAATTATTTCAATATCGTTTACCCTCAGGGTATACCTATGTTACAATGTTACGTGCTTGAAAGAGAGGCTGAAAAAAACAAAAAATAACATTATACATATTTAGTGAGCCCATCTTTCGATATCACAAATTTGCATATCCAACTCATGTTTATTCATGACATAGGTGTAAAATAGAAACCACCCTGTAAATGGTAAATATCTGATAGATTGGGTAGAAACTGTGGCGATTTTCTTAGTTTGTAATGCTCAGTTTTTCGTGAAATATCTATGTCACTTTCTCGTCACCAGACCTTTAAACCAATCTAAGAAGTTTTCAAAAAAAAAAGTACCCGACCCCCGAAAAATGCCTTTCCATACGCCTGTGATTACAGTGTAAAGTTTATGTCTACAATACTTTGAAAGGCACTCTTTATGTTCATACCTAAAGCATGGTGTATAGGTAAAGAATGAGAGACAATTGAAAAGTATAGAAAACGGGAGCACTTTGAGTTTGTCTCTGAAAGAAGTTCACTCCTTTGTAGCGCGTGAATAATTATTTACTCAAACTTCTGTGATGCCATAGGCGTAGAAAGAGGGATCTGAGGGGGGATAAAGCCCTCACGTTAAAAGTGTGCGGGTGGGGCGAAAGTATGCTTCACTCCTCATTTCAAGGACGAAAACCCCTTAGTTTGTTTCCTCTGTAAAGAATGTCAAAACTTTGCAGTAAATTTTCTTAAAATTTGCCCAAAATATTGCAACATATTGCTTTTAAGTTCCCTCAAGTATTTATAAATGTCCAAAAGGGAGGGGACTGGGAGGGGACACCTTAGACCCCTCCCCCAGGACGGTTGTCAGAAACAAACTTCATCCTCCATCCCAATCGAGAACAGCTTTCAACGCCTATGTGTGAGGTAACACATCTCGTAATGCGTAGTAACATTGGGAAGTAAAATTATTGCTAATGAGAGTGTAACGTTTGGTAACGATAACATTTGTTTTTCACTGTGTTATGTCGATACAGTGTCAACAAAACACTAACGCCCCTTTAACTTTAAATAATGTTTAACTTGAAGCACACAAATATCAAACTTCGAACAGGTCCCTCGAAAGTACGGTACAGATATACTTCAACATTATTAGGTAGGTTACACGACGTTCCGATCCCATCGAAGTCCAGACTGTGCATTAATCTCGCTCTAAACAAGAGGCCCCTTCGCCTGGTTTTGATCTTTTGAAAACGATACTAAGTGAGGATTGGCGGGAAACGTCATGAAGGTAAGATGTACAAAATGATAGATAGCGGTATTTATCTGGTTCCTGTTTCTGAAATTAAATGCGAGCACGATGCCAATGTGATCTCAGCGACGGTGATCAGAATTTAATGCCTCACATTAAATCACGGAAGTAGACAGATGATGCTTCAAACCCTATGGGTAATGTTAGTGTATGCAAGGAGACAAAGTAAACGAACAAAATGTTTTGAAGTTTCGTGTGCTCTTGCAATTCTGCACTTTTTCTGTTTAGCACTTAAGGACTGCATATGTCAGTTTTGTACCGATGTGGAACCTCGTGAGTGAAGATTACTATATGAGACGATATAATTTAATCTTCCCTCGTTGGGATACTTCTAGATTTGCACAGCAACTTATCAAATGAATTACATATATATATATATATATATATATATATATATATATATATATATATATATATATATATATATATATATATATATATATATATAAGTCGAAGAGTAAGTAACTGATTCGATCTGAACTGATTCAGATCGAATCAGTTACGTACTCTTCCACTTACATTTACAGTCGATCTTACCACGTTCGACCTATATATATATATATATATATATATATATATATATATATATATATATATATATATATATATATACATGACAATATAGTTGTGCTCAAAAATCAACAAGAAATAAGAGCAAGAGTTATAAAATCATGAAGTATATTTCGGTCTGCCTCAGACCGAATTTTTTTAGCACAAGTATATTATCTGTACTTAGTATATATGTATATATATATATATACATATATATATATATATATATATATATATATATATATATATATATATATATATATATATGTATGTATATATATATATATATATATATATATATATATATATATATATATATATATATATATATGAAATTCAAAAGAAGACAAAAAATGGATGCATTCATTTCCAACTATATAGGCTATGTAATACAAATCAGTGAAAAACAAAATATTTCGGGCTGTCTCAGCGCTCCCTCAGTTGTGTATAGGAACTAGTGCAAATGATAATTAGCCACACACACACACGCACACACACACATATGTATATATATATATATATATATATATATATATATAACCCTAAGCTTTCTTGCTTTCAATTCATTTTGGGTTTCAAATGTGTGATAATTTTATTTAATTTCTCCAAAACTACAAACAGGAAAAACAGGAATTGAACTGAAAGCAAGAGGCTCGTAGCCAGACAAGGTACTGAAGGGGGCTTTGGAAATTTAGCATCCCAATTCGCAAAGGGTGAAATTGTCCGTATTAGAGGCCAGTTGAGTGTTTCAGATGAAAATTCAGCTAAATTTCGATACTTTCAGTTTCGTTTTCTTCACAGAATTGTAGGATTAAGTAGTTTTCTTCATCGCCATGGGCTAGTAGAATCCCCATTATGCTCCTTTTGAAAATCAAGTGAAGAAGACAGAGATCATTTCTTCTTTCAATGTCAGCATGTAAAAAACCTTTGGTCCCAGGTACAAAAAAATCCCTGATGATAGCCATGTTTCCTTAGATTATAAAACAGTCTGTTTTGGATACACCGATGAGAGAAAATACTCCTGTTAATTCCTCGTTGTTCATGCAAAATATTATATTTATATGTAGACAAAATAACACAGTGCCCGATTTCCAGGAATTGGTGTATAAATTTAAGTTTTCTTTATTGATTGGATATCATATTGATAGAAAAAACAACACAAACTATTATAATAATTTTATAAAAGAACTAATTATACCCTAACGTTAATATATCATCATACGGATTAATAAGGTGTTGCAGTTTACATTGAACTGAGGCATATGCTGTATTATCTTTTATTGTAACATCTTCATGTTGTAATGCATTTCTATCCCAATATTGTAAATAGTTCATTCAAATTGATTAGAAATGCATGTATCATTTAATAAAGTCTGATTGCAATGAATAAACGATGGATAAAAAAGGTACTGAAGGAAGTAAGACGGCTTCCATGGGGGTGAAATATTTTTCAAGGGGGCGAAAGGTATTAAATTGTGTTAACGCATGGTAACTTGAAATCTTGCCCCCCTACCCTCTTGGCTACAGGCTTGGAAAGCCTATTTCGCCAGCGTGCTTAGATTAAGCATCTTCCTAACATATCAAAATTAAATTTACTTTAAAAACCTTCGAGTTATTTTCCTTTGTAGTTAATCTTTCTGAAGAGAAATTAACATAATTACAATACATGAAAAGTTACGAAATTAGTTATTCCATACAGATATTAGCCGACGCCACAAGGTTCTTTCCTCTGTGACTGCTGCAGACAAGGACTGTTGCTGCTCGGCGAACAATTAGAATCTATACTTACGTTTTCTCTGTGGGGTAGGCAGAAACAGTATCCCCGATGAAGGTAAAGATGATATATTGAAATTCATTTTCATGAGAAAAAGTCATGCTTCTGTTACTCTGACTGACCTTAGAAAAAGGAATCTGTTTGTTCAATTTATGCTATGTTTTTCGACAAGTTACGGTCGGTTTAGATGATGTATGATTGAGCTCTGGTTCTGACTGTATTACATACTTCCACTTAATAACGCTGGGTGGTTGAAAGCATCCAACACATCAAAAGTACATGAGTGGTAACATGAGCAGTTTCATCTTGTAATCAAACGACAAACCACTATCGTTTGAAGATGACTAGAGAGGATAGCAAGCTGAAATATTCTACTTGTAAGATCATAGGGATTGGTAGCAATAGTTTAGGGCATATTTGATGCAAATTGGGCTAATTCCATTTTTTTCTGAGGGCATACTAGGGCTGGGGTTTATTGCCATATAGATATGTAAATTTTCGTTATCCATAGTAATTAAATAGAGAATGATTAATGGATGGGTGATTGGATAGTGAACGGATCGGACGATAAAGCAATGCGTAATATTTTTATTCCATATTATGTTCTGAAATTTGACGGAAGGGAAACAAAGGGATTCGTAATCAATTTGACAGCTCTTCATTTGAGAAATATCAACAGTGGAATAAGAAGCCTGAGAATTTGTCTCGCGAGGACGACTTCGAGTCAACACAAAAAAGACTGGAGATTAGGGGCAGAGGGTAAGTTTCTCAGGCTATTTGTCCATCTCCATTTTGCGGTGGGGCCAAAAGGGATAGTGAGAAGAAGATATTAAACGGAGGTAATTGTTACCTTGTCATTGTATGCTTGAGTCAGGATTTAATTTAGAACAACATGATGAATTGGCCTCCCTTATTGTACCTTTACTAGTTTTACCTATGGGTGGATATTTTCAGTTGAAGAAGAGACCTTGAAGACACAATTTGTAGATACAAACATCTTCAACATAAAAGGATTCCACAAAGCCTTGCATTTGTAGCGACCTTAGGCTGGGGATTGGTAACATTATATACCCTTCTTAGATCACAGGTTGGTGGGATTTAAAAACAGCTTTTGAAGTAGGGGTAGCTACAGGGTCAGTGACAGCATGATGTATATATGCTACACGGTAGTGTTTTCAAATGGAAGAGAACAGTCACATGTCTGTTTTGTAACAGTCTATCCATAACCTTTAATAGCCTTTCTACGATACTGTAAGAAGAGTGACATATATTGAACATGTACATATACACAAAGTTCAATGAGTAAATGAAATCTAGGCGAAAAATTGACCACCTCCACTGGTACTGATTTTACTTTACATGATGCTAGCTCTGGGAATGCAAGCGATTCCTACTTTATTTCATATATATATATATATATATATATATATATATATATATATATATATATATATATATATATATATATATATATGTGTATATGTATGTATGTATGCTTGCATGCACGCATGTATGCATGTAATTACGTACGTACGTACGTATGTATGTAGGGCCTATATGTATATACACGAGTCCAAGTCGTGACTTAATTTTCTCTCTGGATTTATTTCTTCTGTTCTGTGCCTTGTTCATAAAGGATACCGCCAGTACTTGGGAATGATTTAAAAATATGATTGAAACTAATTACTTGTCTTTCGACCCACTTATTCTAGTCGATCTACGATATTCGACCTACAAAATATGCACTTCCACACAGGGAGTAGTTACCATCTTAACAGGAGAGAAAATTGAGTGAGACACTACTGTCACGCCTGGAGCCACATAAGCCATGAGAGCTTAGTGGTTAAGGGCGGTCGCACTGAACGCGACAGACCCAGGTTCGAGTCCTAGTCTTGGTTTTTTTCTCTCTGGATTTATTTCGTCTGTTCTTTCCCTTGTTCATAAAGGCTATCGGAAGTACTTGGGAATGATTTAAAATATGATCGAAATTAATCACTTATCTTTACACCTACAAATAGCAACCCTAAGTCTTCGGAAGGTTTTCAGTCGTAAGCTTGATTTTTGTTGGCTTTTTGATTCGGAAGAGGACAAAAGCCATTTGGAGAGGGGTACCTTGCTAGATCTCATATACGTGGCATGTGAATAACTCATATTTAGTAGAAGAGCAGTGTATTTTGTGGAGGTCAAACATCATCTGGGGTCACAAGAGTTCGAATGATGAAAACCTTAAAAACTGCGCGAAAACACGTTATCTCATGAAGGGAAACCTCAAGTTGACTCATTCTTGAGATGCGTATGTCCAATATTGATCGCATGATCTCTGTCTGGTAGAGGTTAATGGTCATTTGAGGCCACTGGTGGTCGAACCGTTAAAACCTTGTAAAACCTTTATCTCAAGGAAGGAAGCCTTGATGTATCTCATACTTGGCGTCTGGGTCATGATGTACATGATCTCTTTTGTTTTGTGGAGGTGAAAGACCATTTCATGTCACCTGGAACAGGCCAGTAGCCAGAATAACCAATTTGGGGGCACATCGATGTTACAGTTTCTACGTCCTGGAGGAGGGTCTAAGTCTAAGGGGAGGGAGACACTCCCTCCCCTTTGAAATTTTTTGCCTATTTCAAGGACTCTAGATGCAAAATGGTGCGAGATTTTCCATTTTTCTTCATATATTTGTACTCCAAAAATGCTGGTCTCGTAATAAATTTCTCCTCCTTCAGTGCAAGACCTTTTACTGAAATTTTTTCTGGGGGGAACGTGCCCCCGTGGCCCCCGTGGCCCCCCGTGGCCACCCGTGGCCACCCGTGGCTACGTGCCCGACCTATGGTCAAGTTGGGAAACCTTGTCAACACGATATTTCAAGAATATAAACGTGTAAGAATCTCATGCTTGGCATACTGATGCCCCGTTTTAAATCATTTGAGACCACTAGAGGCTAAGCTGTGAAAACCTTGTAAGCAAAACTTCTCAAGAAGGGAACGTGTCAGTCTCATACTTGATTTGTGTGTCTACAATATTGATGACATGATCCCTTGTGTTTTTGAGGAGGTCAAAAGGTCACTTTAGGTTAAGGAAGGTCAAGCTGTGGAAACCCTCAAAACATAGTTTATGACGCATGAAAATGTTTGCATCCGTATCTTGCATGATGCAATTCCCAAAAATAAAACGAGAAGCAAGTTGTATGGCTACGTTTACATGATACCAAGCTGTATGATCATGTCCTTGGGCCTTTCACAACCTATACCTAAACTGAAGGGGATATGGCATCCCACAAACAGGGATTTGTTAGCAACTCCATGCCCAACCATCTTTAGGAATAGACCTCGAGTTCTAAAAACTGTTTATCACTAGACTTTGGTTGACATTCAAATGATATAGCTTCACTCTGGCTGGTCAGCAATGACCGTACAGTCGGTTGTATTCCCAATTAAGCCCACACACTTGGGTGACCATGTTGTCTCGAACAATTTGAACTCAGTGCAGGCTACTGTAGCTCTGTCTTGTGTACTAGATAGTAGACAGGTGGCTTGGTTTGAACTGGAGGAGGGGCTAGAAGTTAACTAAGTAGGGAGAATTACTACTCTGTGGGCTGAGATTATAGAGAGCCTTCAAACACACTAACTTAATAAAACTGTCTTAATTGAACTCACACTGCTAAAACTACATCCCAGTCAAATGGAATCACCAAGTCATTTGGCTTGTTGGTAGTAGACATTTTTGCTACTAACATTATTTAAAGGTTCTCTTATCTCACTCGAGACAATAACATTGTTCCTACTAAATTAACTTGTGGCCCCTTCTCTAATTTAAACCAAACCTCCCATCTAGTACACTTCTAAATTGAAGACAAAGCCGTAGTAGCCTGCACTGATGATGCTTGAGGTAATGTTTTCAAACACTGGGTGTGTGACTGAAACTGTATTGTTTGATTGAATGTCAATGCAGTTATCAACTGTATTTGGAACTCTAAGGCTATTCCTAAATATGTTTTGGCAGAAAGTTGCCAGCAACTCCCTGGTTTGGGGGATACCATATCCCCTTTAACGGAATTGGCAGTCTCATCTTCGTTGGATGGCACTTTTTCGGATAAATATATATATATATATATATATATATATATATATATATATATATATATATATATATATATATATATATATATATATATATATATATATATATATATATATATATATATAGGGTCGAAATACTGCGGAGCACTAGAGTAGTATGTAGGTCGATAAAGGTTGTAAAAAGTGCTTAAAGTTTGCGGAAAATTCCACGACGTTTCGAGTATAGACTCTTCATCAGGTGGCAAAGAAATGCAACTGAATAACAAAGAAGTAGAAATAGAGAAGAAACACATTGAAGAAAGGCACGAACAAACCGGTCGCACAGAACGAACACGGTGTAAAAAGCGAAAGAAGGCTGAAAAAACTGGTAAAAAGTAATGAAAAGGGGAACAGGTTAAAAAAGGTCCATTCTAATGTTAAGACCGTGTGGGGAGAGGGTCCCGAGTTTCATGATAAGCCGGTTTTCGGCGGTCTGACGATCACGGTCAGAACCTCTGCACATTAAGGCTGCAGTAACGGCCAAGTCTTTAATTGAGCACGGTGATGGGGGGTTGAAATGAGTGGCGACCGGATAACCTTGAAGGTTTTGTTTGATGGACCTGAGGTGTTCAGTGATTCGGTCAGCCAGGCGGCGTTTGGTTTCTCCCACATACAGGCAATTGCAACGTCCACAAACTAAAATGTAAACCAAGTTTGTGGAAGTGCAGGTGAAGTGTTGGTTCACACTAAATCTGTTGCCGTTAGAACCCAAAATATTGATAAGTGTGTTCTTGCCAACCACTGGGCATGTGTTGCACCTACTACGACCACAGGGAAATGTACCTGGTGTGTTGTCAGTTGGTTGTTGTGGGTGGGAAGCCCGAACTAAGTGCTTGGAAATGTTCTTTTCAACTCTGAAGGCCGTAATGGGGGGTTCAGGGAAAAGGTCACGGGTTGAAGGGTCTTTTCGAAGAGTCTCTATATTCCTGTAAATGGCACGAATGATGGGGCGTACCGATGGGTGATGGGAAATTACCAAAGGAATTCGTAGATTAGTAGACGTGTTAGACTTCTTACTCAAAGCCTCCGCTCTGTCGATTCCTTGGATTCTATGTAGAGCACCGGTAAGGACTTTGGTGGGATACTGACGCTTCTCAAAGAATGATAGTATATATATATATATATACATATATATATATATATATATATATATATATATATATCATAATAGGTTGCGTGTGTTGGAAAGTAAAGTACACAAAAGTCAAAAGAAGACAAAAAATGGATACATTCATTTCCAACTATAAATATATACAAATCAGTGAATACAAAATATTTCGGGCCGTCTCAGCCCTTCCTCAGTTGTATATAGGAACTAGTGCAAATGAAAACTAGCCTCACATATATATATAGATACAAGCCCCTCGTTTAGAGACCAACTGCTTGACCGCTCATGAAAGCCAAATCCTTATTTAAACCCGTCCTGTGAGTATTTAGAGAGATGATCGTATTTGGTTCTCGGTTGCATCTCTCCTGCACGCTTTTAAAATTTCCGTACAACAAAACACATTTTAAATCGGACAAACTATGCTCAGGCAGATTAAAATGCTCGGGAACGGGGAATCCAGGGCTATTATTTCTTATGCTCAGTTTATGATTGTTAAATCGAAGTCTAAATTTGGTGCTTGTTTCTCCTGTATATGTAGCGTAGGGGCCCTTCTTGCAGAAAAGTAGATAGACAACATTACTAGTATCACAATTAAAATTTCCTGGTTTAAGAGTTTTGCCTGAAGCAGCGTGAAATATGGTGGGGGAAAACTGCATGTGTTTACAAACCTGACAACGAGGTTTGTTGCAACTCCTGTTGCCCGTGTTTAGGTCTTCCGCGGCAGTCAGGGTTGCGCGAACTAACATAGATCTTAAATTCCGTGGTTGTTTGTAGGCAACCACTGGCGGTTGTTCAAAAATTTCATGGATGGATGGATGGGTCACTTTTGAGTATCTTTCAGGATTTCTTAATGCTGTTTGTTAGGGGTCGGTTGGATGGATGGTATGTGATAACTAAGGGTATACGATCGCAACTGGATTTTTGGCGGTACCGAAGGAGATTTTGCCTCGGTATGGCCAGCACTTTTTGGAAATAACTCTCCAAGAGTTTGTAGGGATACCCCCTATTAAGAAAAAGTGTACGAGATCTGTTGCTTTTTCCAGATAGATATTGTCAGTGGAGCATAAACGGCGATATCTTAAGAATTGACTGTACACGACAGAAGTTTTTGTGTGACGGGGGTGGAAGCTATGGAAATGAAGATAAGTATGCCTGTCTGTAGGTTTAGTGTAGACAGACGTGATTATTTTCCGCCCTCAATGGTCACCAACACATCTAAAAACGGCACTTCCTTTAAGGAATAATCAAAAGTAAATTTGATAGACGGATGAAAACTATTTGCAAGGTTAAAGAAGGTTTGCAGATTGTCAAGCCCTTTGTCCCAAATCATAAAGATGTCTTTATGATTTGGGACAAAGGGCAAAGGACAAAGAGAGATGCAACCGAGAACTAAATACGATCATCTCTCTAAATACTCACAGGACGGGTTTAAATAGGGATTTGGCTTTCATGAGCGGTCAAGCAGTTGGTCTCTAAACGAGGGGCTTGTATCTATATATATGTGAGGCTAGTTTTCATTTGCACTAGTTCCTATATACAACTGAGGAAGGGCTGAGACGGCCCGAAATATTTTGTATTCACTGATTTGTATATATTTATAGTTGGAAATGAATGTATCCATTTTTTGTCTTCTTTTGACTTTTGTATATATATATATATATATATATATATATATATATATATATATATATATATATATTTCTCTAATTCGGCACTTAGGGGGAAAGTTGTTGTTGAAAAGTCGACCTTAAGGGGAAAAAAATTTTCGGGTGAAATATATGTTTCGCCTTAACGTTTCCACACACTTCTTCTATAGGAATACGTAAACTTACAAGGGCGCCCTCTTAGATTTACAAACTAGATGCCATTACTGTACTTCAAAGTTGTCAAATTTACGGACACCTAGCTGTTAGCACGACCGGATGGCTGGCCATTGAAATAACGTTAATTATATGTTTAGACGTTAGGGCGAATTTATTTCTTATGTATTTTATTAACTTTTTTTCGCCCTATGTACAAGCAGATATAACAATTTCCCCTTAAGGTGGGAATTAGCGTCATATATATATATATATATATAATCGGTAAAGAAGAAACTGTAAAACAACAGTGCTACAAAATTGAATGGCTGGATCTCGGAAGAGATACAAATTAGCGGAAGGCTTGAAATTCGGTAAATAAAACAGCCAGAAATATATATTTATATATATATTTATATATATATATATATATATATATATATATATATATATATATATACATCTGGATGTTTTCTCAAACACGTTTCTTTCACTGTCCGAGTACGTGTGATCTATGTCCGAAGCTGCTTAACCCAAACACCCTACACACTGCCCTTAGATCAGTTGCTGTCTTACAGGGTGATCTCTAGCTGATCTATTTCTTCCCTCACTCAAGTGGGGATTCACAGCGGTCATAAACACACGTCGTAAACATTTGCATCAAGATGGAAGACTGTGTCGCTAGTGCACTAGTGGAGTAGAGTGATCAGACTAGAGTTGCTACTATGACTGGTGTGGATAGGTACAAATGTTTGGTCGTGAATCTCTTTTAATATGGGACTCCTCCTTAAAATAAACAGCTGCTCACCACTTAACTTTTTATCTTTATCCTGATTACAAAAAACTTTTTGGTTAAGAAAAAAGATACAACAGCTTCCCATAGTCACGTGTTGATGACCTCTACAAAAATAAAGTGTATTACAAGTTAAATGCCGTACAATGGGTCCAACATGTCCGAGCCTGTTGAATGAACTTAAGAAGACCTTGCAGAACATTGTTTAGGAGGGATTAACTCTAAGCTTGTCTCGCCAGTAAATTATTGCTTAGTTTTATTTAAAACCTCAAGGGTAATATTTTGACGTTGTCAAGGGAATGTCGACGGCTCGTAATATCGTATATCATTCAAATGAACATTGCATGGGGTAGTAAATTAAAGATATGAGGCATTTTAGAGGACCACCGAATTTCTAAGAACAATATACAGGAACTGTTAAGCCAAAAGTCTATGGAAGGAACGAAAACGAAGAAAATGTCACCATTAAATCAGACCAATAAGTCAATACAGGATAAATGGGAAAACCCTAAAACATGCATAGTAGTACTAACAAAATTGCATTCAATCATGTTATGTTTTGCTGTAACTCAGTGCGTGACGAGGCAACTTAAAGGAGATTGTAGTTTCTACAGTTCAGCCATCATCTGTTCAGTTGCAACAAGTACGAGGTAGTTTGTCTCGTAGATCCTATTCTAAATAAATGTTAGCCTGTATAAATTTGTATTCTCTTATTTTCCAAACCAATATGATTGAGGAAACTTCGAAGGAAGTCTTATGTAAATTCAGGGTTCCTCAAGTTGCAATTGCATCTATGTTTCACACGAAATTAAGGCCGGGGCTAAAGTAAAAAATTTATCCAGACTGTTGGTGATATTTTGTATTCTGTATGAGAATGATGGTATTAACAAGCCACTGACAGATCGGGGCGACAAGGTCGCCATGCCTAGGGATCTTATAATCCAGGGCTGTAGTCGAGTCCATACATGCCGAGTCCAAGCCGAGTCCGAGTCCAACTGCATTGTGGAATCTCTCTTTCGATGAGGTTTAAAGGTTGGCTGGGAGGGGGTGCTCACAGCCTCTTGATAACTAGCTGAAACATGTATGCTTAAAATTGTTTCACAAAAAAGCACAGTCTTTTGAGAATGAAACTGTAGAGACTACCAGTGTTCATGATATACCTGCAGACCTTACGTATGGGGACGGCAAGGTCCCCAATGGGCAGAGGCAGGGACTGCGGAGATGGGGGGGGGTTGGCATTATAACCTCTGCTCTTTTTCTGGTCATTTAGGGCCACCTTAAACTGCTTTTATTTTTTTAAACATTGGGCTGCTTTGATGATTAGCCCCCACCCCCACTTCAAAATTGGGTCTGCAGCCTCTGTGCGGAGCAGTTTATCTAAATTTATATAGGAGGGGAATGAAATAAGTACAGAACAAGCATACATAAAGCACAGAAACTAGGGCTTTCCCTATGGCTTCTTTGGTGTCCCATCAAAGTGACGTGACCTGTTTGGGGAGAGACGGTAAGATATCATGTAAGATATAACTGAAGAGAAAAAAATCAAGAAATGTGTTAATTTTGCCCACCTACATTGTTTTCAGCTTTGGTTCATAAATTTGGCTTTTCCATAAGAGAACAAAGATACCCTCTTTGCAACCCAAAATTGTTAGGTAATACCAAATGCCTCTCAAACAGTTTCTTACAGTCATACACATACATGCGCGTATACAGCAACAACAGTACTGCAAAAATGCAGGCAGAAGCAGGATCCCACAGGGATCTTTTGCGGTCAAAAAGTTGTATTGCAATAGCTTAGGCCTAGGGAACAAAGTGTATGTGAGAACTAGGCCTAGATACCCTAGGCAAAGTTTGGCTATACAAGTTTCACCTAGCTATATAGCAACAGCCCTCAAGTATTTTAAGCCAAAAGCCACTAGTTCTGATTTTCACTGTACAGTATGTACCATACTTAGCCAGGACTTCAATAAAAAGCTTGTTAGAATTTTAAAATTCTGGGACTCCTCAAATCTTCTGTGAACCACTTTTGTGCACACTGCACTGACTCCAAGATACGGTATGTTAGAACAACATGCATGACTATTGAAGTAGGCCTATTTTTGGTCTGACATGACTATTTTCATAGGCACAGGAAGTTGCCCTTAGTTTTTGATGGATGGGAGTTGCTGAGCATTTTATACCACCATCTTGGGAGAGGGGGGAAGGTAATTGTCAAAGGAAGGGAGCAATCTTCTGCAGACCATTTTTGTACATGTTGCATGTGGGCCTCAATTTTCAGAAATGGCACATGCCTTGGGCCACCACTTGAATTGCTTGCCTTATTTAAGCTTAAGTGCAAGTCTCACTGCAGTAGCATGGTAGTCTGTTCATAAGCTCATCCCTCCCTGTTTTAACTAGACACAAGCCTATGATCATTATGTATGGTTTATGCATTTTATGTCATACATAACCTGGGCCTTGTAGTACCTACAGTATACCTATTACGTACAGTACAACACAAGTAAATGGAAAATTTTAACGGTGTTAGCGAATGTACGTTACACATAAGCACAAGCACTGAGTTGAACATAGCCTACGTACGTAGTTCCTGCTTGATCGCTGAGAAGTTCCAGGCCTCACACTATTCAAAGCACTACCTACAGTTTATGCGTCACACACTGAAGACTACATGTACAACTGGCATGCATATGGTAAGTGGTGTTTATTCACAAGCATCATGCTTCACCTGTAGCCTACAACAACAAGGGTTAGCAATAACTATTTGATAGCTTTATCTAGAAAATGACTACAAAGCTGCTTACTCATACCAGTCCTGTGTCTTCCATGTGGGATGTGAGCTCCACAAGTTAGAGTAGTAACCATGATGAAGTTTATACAACAAAAAAGGTACTGTAAATTGAAGCTGTCAGTGAAGGTTGTTGCCCAGGTAAGGTAGCAACAAGCTAGTGTGTAACTTAATGTTCTACTGTAATGACTTTCTAGCAGAACTAGTACACATGTACAACACCTAGGTAAACATTGGGACTGGGGCACACACTGTAGAATCCCCATAATGTTAACTGGTATCACTGCCCTTATAAAAAAAAGTCCCACATATTTCCTATATGAAATCAGCATGTGGGATTTATGTGGGTTTTGGGCATGTGGGAAAAATTCCCACATAAATCCCACATGCTGGTTATCCCTTCCCATATCGGGTTCTTCCATTATAGAAAGGGGGATATATGGCCTTTGCTCTAGCCTTCATCATCATTTTTCATTCATCATCCTCAGAGGCCC
Source organism: Holothuria leucospilota (assembly GCA_029531755.1). Classification (NCBI taxonomy): domain Eukaryota; kingdom Metazoa; phylum Echinodermata; class Holothuroidea; order Aspidochirotida; family Holothuriidae; genus Holothuria; species Holothuria leucospilota. The sequence goes on along the minus strand of CM055974.1, from coordinate 51,138,841 downwards.
TCTAATGTATAAAACTGCATTGTACAGTCAGAGTAAATGTTCCCGTGACTTTACAGTGATTCCAAAAGAATATTATGGACTAAAATGTAATTTCACCTTAAGTGCTTTCTGAACTGTGACACTTGTGTTGTTTTTAAGTAAAAAATTTTACCGGACGGACAGTCTATAGGTGGCATGCAAATCTGTGCGAAATCCCGATGCAAGAGACAAAAATCCCAGCAACTTGTTTGAGTGTGGCAGCCTTAAAGCTAAATGATTATCCAAATTACGCCACTTAATTCATATGTCCTTCTCAGATTGGTTACAGTAAGTGTCGTTGTCTTCGCTAACATTAACAAACTGAGCCACACAGTTTAGAAGTAGTTCCTTTTATAGGCTCCATCCTTAGTCCAGTATAAGACAGCAAGATATAAGGTTATCCAAATTAGTAGGCCACTGCATGGGCATATGTCCTTCTCACATTGGTTACAGTACCTGTATGTCTTCGTTAAAATTACTTATCTGAGCCACACAGTTTCAGTTAGAAGTGGTTCTTTTTATAGGCTCCATCATTAGTCCTGTGTAGTCTGAATAAGACAGCCAAGATGCTATAAGAATACTTCATACCATTGAGCTCAAAAGAAATAGCACTGCATACAGCATAGTCCCTTACAAAACAACATACATGTAGTCCACTGACTGGCTCCACTACAACTGTGAGCAACGCCATTCTCACTGCTTGCTGTACACCAAATGCTGACCACTGTATTATACAACACAGTGTTCAAGTACACACTGTACTTGCTTTACTATACAGCTCTACACTGTGCATGTACCAACACAGAGAAGCCAAATTTGAAAAGGCCTTTGTTGTCCAAAGGGCTTTGAATAACCAATCACAATAGACTTCCTTCAAAGCTGTTCACTGCACAACTTACATAGCCATTTTGTGTCTTCCCGTATGGGGAATTGGACTTCCTATATGAGAAATTTTGACTTCTCCCATCGAAAGTTGTCTTCCCATATGGGGAACTGAGATCACATATGGGAATTTTACTTCCTATATGGGAATTCAGTTTCACCATGTGGGAAGTTGACTTCTCATGTGGGAATTCAACTATTCCATGTGGGAAAACTCTCGTTTGTGAATATTATCCCACATTATTCCTGTAGGAAGTTGCAACTTCCTACAGGAAATTGCAGATTCCCACATACTTCCTACAGGAAGTATGTGGGAATTATGTGGGTTTTTTATAAGGGTGTGGTATGTACAGTACACATTAAATTATAAATATAATTGCCTTTGCATAAAACTGAGCTTATTATAATAAGCTAGCTTATTATAATAAGCTAGCATGGCTGCCTAAAGGGTCAGATATTTTGAGAGACTTTAAAATAATTGTGTTCAGACTTTGTAAAGTGGACACTATCACCAATTCCACCAATCCCTGCTGAGTACTAGTACTCACCCAGTTCATCCCAACCCAGATCCCTTTATACATTCACATCAACAAATTTAGGTCTATTGCACAATAGTCCTCTGAATAAAATGAATTAAAAGTTCAAGTTCTATAAATGGGAATGCATGTAAATGACTGTTGTTCCTGCAACAGGTGACTAAATGACCAGTCTGTACTGCCTACATAGGCCTAATACCAATTGGCCTTTGTTACTGGACAGTTAATTCAAATAGACTAATCAGGATGACATAGAAAAGCAAAAAGTCCCTTTGTAGCAGTTACTTAGCATTGTTTGACTTTGTATAGTAGATTATTTTTCTTTCTTTGTAAAATTTGTAAACACACAGAGAGCATAACACGGAAAACAGCAATTGCCCTCTCCACAAATTAAAGTCCATGATAACTTCATGGTTTGAATAGGAAGCTTTAAGGGGATTCAGGTTCACTTACAATGTACTGCTAGTGCTAGGCAAAGCACAGACCTGTTCATTGTTTGCATTGTGCAAGATGTGTAGTAATCAATAAGCATTAGGCCTTCTGTTACACCAATGAATGGAGGTTCAAGGTGCTTGTTAGGCCTTCTGTTACACCAATGAATGGAGGTTCAAGGTGCTTGTTATTCTTTGGATCTTCTCAGTAATTGAAGATTTGTGTAATCTTCCTCTTAAACTTTCACTGCTTTCAGACTCAGCAACTTCTTGAAACCTAACTGCTGTTGTTGTAATTTAATCTGTTAATAAGCTTTGATTTGAGAAATAGATACTGCTGTTTGTGCTACATGCACATCCATGGTCATGTACTGTACACAGCAAGAGCCATTGGTTCAAGTTTACAGAACTTTGTATAATTATTCTGGTTAAGATTGTAGATAAATAGTCCTGATTATACAAAAAGTCAGCATGCAGTTTTTGAAAATTGTGAAAGTAATTAGGCCTAATCCTGGTGGACTCGACTGGACTCGGCCTCAAGTCCGAGTCCTCAGAGGTCCGAGTCCGAGCCAAGTCCGAGTCCAGAGAGGCCCGAGTCCGAGTCCACAAAAACATGGACTCGAGTCGGGACTCGAGTCCGAGTTCGGACTCGAGTCCTCTAGCCCTGTTATAATCAATTCTGGTGACTAAGAACCGTTATAAGTGACATAGTCGCTGGACCGATTATTGATTTAGTGTTTCGGTGATTAGATTTTCAAACCTTACTAGAGAAAATATACAAAGTATTACACCAACGATTAGTGATAAAAAAAATATTTTTTAATTTGTTGGCAACCCACCGTTACTCAAAATTGGCAGCGGTTGATACACAAAATTAGCCAACAGTGACAGTAATCAAAATAAGAACGAATCGCACTTACCAATGCCAAACATAACACCATTTTTAAGACAGTCCTTATTTTAGCACGTTTGTACTACTTTTAACGATAGGGTGTAGACCTACTTACTGAAAAAATACAAGAAAGGCTTTCCTTAAAAGAATCAGGGGAAAGGAAACGTTTCTTTTAAATGGTTTGGCCCATAGAAATAAAAGTAAGGGAGAACGCTAACACAATGCATCCATTCATGTTCAACCGGTGAAGCAACAAAAATGCAAGGGCGCTTTCGTTGTACGGCAAAAGACCGGTTGATTGATGTGTCTCCGTACGTACAGTGTGCATTCTGCTGCAGAAGTTATAGCTAATTTTATCCGTTTTTCGAAAGATTAGGAGTAATTTTCACAACAGAAATAAGTCATGGTGCCTTAAGTATTTTGTTTTATACTCCTTACTTGAAAACTTGTAGTTTCTTTGCCAATAATTGGGGCAAAAGCAATGACGTGATATTTGCAATACGCGCAGATGCTCTGTTGCCGTACAACCAAGCAAATCAATGGCTTCAGTCCAGATCGGCTGACGTCATTCTCCCTTACTTTTATTTCTATGGTTTGGCATATATTTATAGTTCTTTACAGTTTCTCTAATATATGTTGCAATGTTGTACCTATACACGTAAGCCTGTTTTATTTAAACGCAGTCCTATGCGGTGGCTCCGGGTGGGACAGAGGACCATGTCCTCCACTCTTGCTTAAGAAGGCTGGCTCCCCTGTCGTGGAATTTTTCCAGTTTCGTCTAAGAGTCTTAGTCAGTGTAATGAAGTATGTGAGGGCGACCAATCGCCTCGATATTTCACCTGTCTTGCCTTCAAGAGGGCCATTTCTTCTTTGTCGGAACCTAGAATTTTTCGGCGCGCTTTATGTCAGTTTCTTCAACATTTCTGTTCTATATAGCTAAATAATGAACCCTTCCCATCATACCAAGTATAATATAGGTATAGAGTACACAGTGTCAAGCAAAGCCCGAAATTTCTTCCCAGATAGCATAGCCTACAGCTAATGTTCTCTTCATGGACGTAGGGGACCAAGTTGATGGGGGGGGGGGGGCTGGAACTACTTGCCCGAAAAATATTACCAAAAATTTCCGCTCTCTCCACGCACGTTCGACATGTTAATGTACATATCACACCGCATGCCAATTTCATCCATAATTTACGAATTTTTCGATGTTTCTACCTTCTTTATGGGTTTTCATTATGGCGGAAGTCGTCGGCCTGGGGGAGGGGTGTAAGGGGAGGGGGTTCCCCTCCCCTTTGAAAATTTTTGAAAAATTAGGTGTCCTTAAATGCAATCTGGTGCCACATATCCTACCTTTGAAGTAAAATTTGTGTTAAAACATTTACGTATTTTAGGTACTAAAAAAATCGACAGTACCCCCGCCTCTTTGAAAAGTTTTGAAAAATTAGGTGTCCTTAAATGCAATCTGGTGCCACATATGCTACCTTTGAAGTAAAATTTGTGTTAAAACATTTACGCATTTTAGGTACTAAAAAAATTGACATTACCCCCGCCTCTTTGAAAATTTTTGAAAAATTAGGTGTCCTTAAATGCAATCTGGTGTCACATTTGCTACCTTTGAAGTAGAATTTGTGTTAAAAAAATTTACGTATTTTAGGTAGAAAAAAACAGCATCAGTGAAGGTGGGCATGGTCCAATGGCCCTCAAATACACCACTAATAATCATAATATAAGTTTAACCATTAAAAACACACTGATGAATAATATCGGAAAATATAGGTGCTGGTGCAATTCAAATTAGAACTTAATATTAATTACCAAAGAAATTTTTTGAATTATTAATACCCTTTAGCTACATCATTGCATTATTTTTCTTTCAGTAGGTGCCAGAAACATTCTCAGCATTTAGCCCGAATTTTAACAAAAATTTTTGGTTGGGGGGGCTGCACCCCCCAGACCCCCTTTCTCCTACGCCTATGGTTCTCTTGCGTCTGTCGTTCGGTTATACGGTAAGCAACTTGCGGTCAGTTCAGGGCTAATCGGGTGGATTTGATAGAGTATATGCCTATAAGGCCCAACAGCTCCGACAGTTCAATCTGTTTTTGCTCTAAGTGAGAACATATTCTTTTTTGGTTCCTTGTCTAACAAAGGAACCTATGTAGTCAGGTTGGCGTGTGTATGTGTGTGTGTGTGTGTATGTGACGCCATTGGAATTTGAGGTATGTGATGCGATAACTCAATAACCGAGTGATCAATTTTTCTCAAATTTGGTGTGTGCATGTATCATATTGAGTAGATGTGCCCTATTGTTTTTGGTGGAGGTCAAAGGTCACTAGGGGTCACTAAAGGCAAAAAAGTGAATTTCTTTTAGTAGCTATAACTCGGTGACCATTATTCAAACTGTGACATAATTTTAGGATAAGATAGATTGGTAGGAGGTGCAAGCACTGTAACATTTATCAACATAATCTCAAAGGGTCAAAAGGTCAAAAAGTAATGTTTTATTGATACCTCGCCAACGAAACATTATATGGGGATGTTGTAATAGAAAATTGTGTTCGTCTCAGTGAAGTGCACATGATGACCTACTTTGACCTCACTTGACCTCATTTGACCTTTTGACCTTTGTGACTTTTTTGTGACGCCTGGATTTGTCTTGTTGAGACGAACCAAAAAGTCAATTATACTACCCTCCTATGATGTTCCTAACTCGAGTTATTGACATTTAAGTGAAAGGTAAGTAGTGTGTGTGTCACATGCATTGGAATGCAAGGTATGTGGTGCAGTAACTCAATAACCAAGTGACATAGGAGGATGGTGTAATGGAAAGTTTTGTTCGTCTTAATGAAGTGCACCTGATGACCTTGTTTGACCTCATTTGACCTTTTGACCTTTGTGACTTTTTGTGACGCCTGGATTCCTCTTGTTGAGACAAACCAAAAAGTCAATTATACTACCCTCCTATGATGTTTCTAACTCGAGTTATTGACATTTAAAGGGGAAATGCAGTCACCCCAACTTGAAGTAGTGTAGTAGACTGTCCTGTTTCATGATTGGCTCTTTAGAGTCATGTGACAATATTTTTTCTCCTCAAATGTGAAATTTACTAGAAGTAACTGATTGGTTTACCTTGAATATGAAATACTGAAGTCCTAAAATATTATGAAAGATACTTTGAAGAGAAATAAGAAGAAAATTGTGAGATTTAGCTGTTGCTTCAAAATAAGTTTGGGGCGACTGCTCTTGACCTTTAAATGAAAGGTTAGTAGTGTGTGTGTCATATGCATTGCAATGCTAGGTACATAGTGCGATAACTCAATAACCAAGTGACATAGGGGGATGGCATAATGGAAAGTTGTGTTCATCTAAATGAAGTGCATGTGATGACTTTCTTTGACCTATTTGACATTTTGACCTTTGTGCCTTTTTTGTGAAGCCTGGATTTATCTTGTTGAGACAAACCAAAAAGGCAATTAAAGTACCACTCGTACAATGCTCATAACTCAACTTCAAGTAATTGATATTTTAGTGAAAGGTCATGAGTGTGTGTGTGTGTGTAACGCATTGGAATCGGAGGTATGTGATACAGTAAATCAATATAACCAAGTGATCAGTCTTTCATAAACTTGCGAGTATGTGTATGATTTTCAAATATGTACCCTTATGTTTTTGGTGGAGGTCAAAAGTCATTGGGGTTGAAGGAGCACATGCCTTCCCTTACTACTCCCTTTGTGCAAAATAATCTTGAAGACAAGGAACCATAGTGCCCTTGGGCTCTTGTTTTTTTTTTTTTTTTTTTGTGTCTACCCAAAAATCAAAAGGAATGATCGCTATGACGAAAAACGATGTGTAAGGAAGAAATTTTAAATCTAAAATCGACCGTTCCTGCATGGTTGCAAGGGATTACTACTAACAGGAACAAAAAAAATTAACTGATCTTAGATGCTTTTACATCTTGTCAATAATCTACTCTGAAGGTTTCATTTCATCTCATCAAAGTATGTTGGAGAAAATCCGAAATAAAATTACCTTCTTTTCGGGCGAAGCAATCGATTCTGTCTAGCCCAAACATTTGTTTGGCGTTTTGAACGGTGCAAGCCAGGACAATTTCAGGACAACGCCTACTGAGTCTGAAATCATTTGGCATTAAATTTTGTTGTTGTGTTTCGCACTGCGAAATGGGCTCATATTTAAGACTCTGCCGTCCTTGAGAGCAAAAACAGTCCTGGCGAATGACCGTTGTCGGCATTACTCTTCATGGTGCCCTCTGCAGCTCTTCCATGAAATCAAGAACATCCCCACAAATTATCGACCATCATTTTATGTTTGTATTAAATTGACAATGAAAGTATTAAAACAAATAGCCTTATAATAATTTATCGCTCCGACGGATTCTTATTTTCCCGACTGGAAGGGGCTAAACCCCCTCTAACGCCACTGCTTTGCCTTTCCATGTGAATCCAACTGTGATTATGATATGACGAGATACACGAAGCAAACCACTCTGCAGGGTTCACCGTTATCAAGATGACGCTCTCGTTATTCAATGTCCGCATGTGAACGTACCATGAACGTGAGACTTGTGTTTGAGCTTTTCGTCACTACATCATGTGTAGGTTAGGAACTGCTCTCTAAGATCATTCTGTAGCAGAGCCGAACATGATAGGCAATAATGGCTTGTGTGGGTTCGAAGGGTTGGTCAAGTTGATTTTATGTTCCTTTCTTCCTTGAGAGCAGTTTCGGGTTTTCATCTTAGGGAAAGCAGCCCGCAGGACCTTTAATAAAAATTGAAAGCTTCATGATGGGCTGGATCAAGTAAGAAAGTGCCTCAAAAAATTCGTTTAACTGTAATTTGAATCATAGACGAGCACATCAGGTGGGGACCGAACTTGTTTTGGTCTTAAGATGAATTCGTGACATATTGCTTTTTCGCAAGTATTTTGTGAAAATTAGTGGTTGAAGGTGGGGCCTTAGCAAGGCGTAACAGCAACATGAAACGTGTCAATATCGCCTGAGAAGTTGAGAAGTCAAGACGAATGTAATCCCTGTGAGCATGATCATTAATAATGTCATAGACTTGAGTATAGTAAAGAAATTTATACATCACTGCCTCTATACTATTTCCCTTTATTAGCTGGTTTATGGTGCAATGATAGCATTTGGTAGAAATATAGAAGGCTGATTAGGATTTGACTTGTTTCATTGACATGAAACTTATCGTGAGCGAATAAAACACATCGTTTTTGAATTATTTAAGGTGGCACTGGGACGTTTTTGCCACTGTGGTATATATCGTGGATCAACCACACTTAACATGACAGAAACCAGGACCGTCGAGAGATTCCGCGAAGGCCAGAGGATGTTTTTGCAAAAGGTTTTGGTCTGGTCTATGTGCAAGAAATAACTAAATAAAATTATTTGCAATTCGAGCAGGGGCGCACTATTACGATGGTGCCCCTGCGAAATTGCCTTCCTCTCCGACTCAGTTCTCGACGGCGCTGTGTGGAGTATAGGGGCTTTTAGCTCTTATATTCTGACGTTATTCGTACAGTTAGTATAGCTTCGATAGTTGCATAGACCGAACGCTGTGGTAAATTTAATTATAAATTTGGCGTTGGTATGAAATGGTAGAAGAAATGTAAATTTAAGTCGGCGACATACCTTCATAACTCATATTCAGCAATTGCTTCTTACGATGAACTTGACATTTTCGTTGTCAGAATAAATAAAGGATTTGACATGGTTAAGCCGGAATTGACTAAACACGATAAGATCGAATAAAAAGTTATATAAGCAGTATGTGCTTGCATTATAGACTTGCAGTATTAGTATTTCTAATAACTTACTTGACTGAGTATTTTAAAAGCCAGCGGCAGTTTGATTCCTAAGCTGCGCCAACGCCTACGCTGCACTAATGCGTGGCTGTGAAAGCGTGTCTAGTGCATGAGTTCAGCAGGACAAGATCGTTTGCTTTTGCCGTTCATATATGAACTCCAGACGAACCGAGCAGCAACGTAGAGCGTTGAGAGAATAAAAATACAGTTCCCCATCAGCTGGGATTAGAGGGTTGCCCAATGGTAACTTTCTGAGAGTGACACATATGACATACTTTTTCTTTGGGAAAGGGAAGCATGGGTAGAAATCTCTGGATATGCGATCACTGAGGTATCGTGTCTACAAGCTCAGGTTTGACTCTCGAACGTAATAATATTTAATGACGGTTGTATGGTCTCATTAAAAATTAATTACTTTACTAAAACTTAAGTCAGGGGCACTGACTACTTTCCTTGAAATGGGAAAATTTAGATATCACCTCACTTCCGTCAAGAGCACCTATGTACAGGGACGACGGCAGAGGGGGATCCACGCAGCCGGAAAAATCGTGCACTAGTCGGCAAAATGAAGGAAAGAGGGAAGTGCAAACGAAGGAAAGTTAGAGGGAAGAAGAAGAGGAAAAAAAGAGAAAAAAGAGGAGAGAGAAGAGGGAGAGAGAAAGACCGAGCGAACAGAGAAAAGAACAGGGAAGGGAGGGACAAAGCAGGGCAGGAGAATGGGGTTGGTGCAGACGGAAGACAGGAGATTGGAATGCATTTGTAAACAACGTTTATTACAATATTTTCAAAGCCCGTAAGCAACACTTTTTGAAACTTAAAACATATTCTGTCTGCAAAAAAGCTACATAGGGCTATTCAGTATAACTGTATACTAAAGGAGTTCATCGCTCATGAGTTGGTAAATTCTGCACCAGTCGACAAAATGAAGGAAACATGAGGAAAAGAAACAGGAAAAGAAGTGAAAGAAAGAGGACAGTTTCTGTAATCAGAACCCAAAATTTTTAAAGCACTACGCGCGCTGTAATGTCATTCCAGTTTCTTCAGTAGTTCCATTCCACATAGCTAGATAGCATAAGTCCAGGCCTGTCAACCTTACCAAGTAACATGTAGCTAGGCAGGGTACAAAGGTTATGTAGAGGTCGTAAATTTCATCTCATATCGCAAAGCCTAGTTGCCGTTCTCTAGTGTGTGTCATGCCAAATCACCAAAAACAAGAACACCAATCTTCCTTCACTCAAAAAGTTTGAGACAAACATACAATCCTGAATCTGTCGGGCTGGCTTCGGGGGGCTACTACGATTCAAAGTGAATCATAAGCTGCGGCAGATCAGGTACGTCCGTCTGGGGCCTTTCATTAGGTGGCCTGGACTAGTCTCACTGGAACCATCAAGCTCATAAAGTTCCAAGGAACTAGGTGGAGCATTAAGGAAGAGATTTGCATTTGTGTAATGCGATACGGTCAGGTGACTCACGGAGCAGTTTGGCTATTTCATCGGGTAGTCCAGGTGGTTTCGACACAATGTAGGCTATGTTGTCCCCGATACAGTCTACAACCGTTACAGTTTTTATGCTTTCTTTTTGTTCTTAATGATAACATGTTTTTTGTTTCAGCGTACCAAAAATTTTCTCGCCCTTTGCAATTTCACGATTCAGACTCAAAAGAACAGTATCAGTGCGTAACTCGGCTTTTGACATATTAAGTGATATAATGCTAAATGTACGGTACTCTGTAATGGCATGGGATATCCCTTTTCACCCCCTCGACATGCTGTCGGATCTTGAGGTCTCTAGCATGGCCCGGCCCCTTGTCGGGAAAATTCTGTCTCCACCCTTGGTCGGTTTATTTATTTTAGCTTTCAAAACGGTCATTTCTGCGATAAAACCCCCAAATTTTGGTATGCTTTGCCCACTCTTCCTCAGTTTCGTTACTAATAGCTAAATATAGAACAAACCCTTTCCATCTTTTCAAATAACTTAAGTAGAATTCATAATTTCATGTAAATGCCGGGAATCTCATCTCATTTCGCTAAACTAAGTTAATGTTCTCTTGAGTCTGTCTTTCGGTACTGCTAGTGACTCTAAGAGGGAAGTAAAATGTAAGTTGTGCCCGATAGGGCCCAACTGCCTGGACAGTTGACCTCAGTGGCGTACACAGGGGGAAGCCATTGGGCCATGTCCCCCTCACGGATGCCAAGTTTTTCAGGTCCTAAACAAACGTAAATATTTTAACACAAATTTTACTTCCAAAGGTGGCATATGTGGCACCAGATCAAAAGTAAGGACACCTAATTTTTCAAAAGTTTTCAAAGGGGAGGGGGACATCCCCCTCCCCTTACACCCCTCCCCAGGCCGGCGATGACACAACATATTGCATGCCCTCCCTCTTGAGAGAAATCCTGGGTACGCCTCTGGTTGGCCTATATAAGGTTAAAAAAGTACAGATTCTTTTTAGTTTTAATTTACCCAAAAATTTCGCGCGCTTCGCAATGTCACAATTTAGATTTCGGGAGAAACCTTCAATCGGGCGGAACTATTTTCCTCTAGTATATTCAAAATTTTATGCAATATATGCCCCGCAGTGGCATGGTATAGTACACAGGTTTTCTTCAAATCTCCCATCACCAACCGCATCGGGACTGTCGAGTCTTCGGGTCGTTGCCCCCCCCCCCACAAACCGTGGCACCACCCCTGCTGGACCACTACCGGTTGGACTAACGGTTCTCAGCTCTAACTGCATCCCTTATCAACACTTTCAGTCTGCATCTGTTTCTTCTCAGTCGCAAATACTGCACCACCACCCCACCCCCCATGATAAATTCTCTGGCGACGCCCCTGCCTATGTATCAGGATGTGTAAGGATGATTTTACATGCGACATTGACTTTTGGTTTCGACTGGAGTCGGGTCACCGTACTGATGGGGTACAGGGTACAGGACAACATGCCCAATGGGGCCCAATGGCGAAGCCGCAAAAACCCTGAGGTATTTACAAAACTGTGGGCATTTAACCCTCTCACTGAGACAGCTGTCTAAAACGTTGAACCCCTCCCCCAGGTTAAAAACAGTTTCCGTTGCCTATGGTATCTGATGTATCTTATACTTACAGTCCTCCTGCAGCTGTAATTGCAACCATCCTGCTGCCCCGCGAAGCGGACTGTTTGCTCAGCTCCCTGCTTCCCAAACTACCATATGACTGAACAAGGAATATACCGAACAGGCTGCTACGTAGGCAACCATGCTGTCAATTAAGGCAGCTAGTGAGAATTTGTTCACCGAGGCACTCCCTACTGCAGTGTAGCTACAGCATTGACTGCTGCAGTCATAAACAGCCGAATATATTTTATCATATACAGTGGTTAAGTTGCAGAGCACCAATGATTTCAGAAGATACGCTTAATTAATAGATATACTGTAGGCTGTGTAATGAAAATGTTGTATTCGTTTATCTGTCTTGTCACTTTAATTTCAAATCATCAGTAAGAGAAGTGTTCACGTGTTACAACCTTATATATTATGCAATTGGACCACAGTTTGACAAATTAAAAGCTTAATTTATGTAACATACCTGAGGTACATAATTTTATTATATTATTATTTTACATACAGAAGATTAGTTGTTGTTTTTCAGTTGTTCGTAGCAAATCAATAACATATAGTTTCATCTTGTAGTAACTAAGCAGCAAGAATTCGGGAAAAGTCATAGAATATCACAGTTTATCACTGTACATATATAGTTGTATATCTAAATTGCTGTAGCATGTACGGTGTAGAAGTGTAGATGAACTGTTTTAGTCCTAACCCTAATTTACAGGTGTATTACTTTTCCTGCAGATAACAAAGAGGCCTTTGATTTTAGTTTGAAGCTTTCAGTTCTCTTCGGCTGCTATAATCAATGTGGTAGGAAGTTAAATTTTTTATAAGAATACTTATAGAACAGTGTTTCCCAACGTTCCCAGCGTTATCGCCCCCTGGACGTTTTCGCTACTCAGGAGAAAGACGATGAGCGCTAAGGGGCAGCAGGGGGCGTTTTGAACAATTTTTATTCCGGGCCTTCAAGATTCCAAAAGGTTTCCTCTATCTGAGCTCTCAAGTTGGTTCCCAAAGAAAGATGTTCACTGAAGTCAACTAAGTCGAGTATGTCTAAAATTCCTTCTTCAGATGTACTACAAAGTTTGAGAATTATCTTTATTGCCAGATGCATTACAGTGTTAAATTTCATTTTTTCCTGGAGAGGACCCTTATTCCCATCAGTGGCTGCGAAAGCTGTGACCGAAGGGACCATGGTTAAAATTTATCCAGCCACTTTTTCCTCTAGTGCAGTTTCCTTTTTTTTTCTTTCTTTTTTTTTTGCTGTCCATAAATATAACATAGTGAGAGAAATAACAATTGTAAGTAACTGTAACGTGATAAATTTCTTTTGCAATGTACTATTTACCTGGATTTACCTGGATGGCCACCCTCTCGTCTTCGGCTCACAAGAGTCTGCTTGAGAGAATGGCTCTAAGGGATAGGAGGTCTATTGACCCTTGAAGATCCCGTATTTCATTAGTCTATGAAGTAAACGTTAAAATATTTTCAAAATGCGATTTTTCGGTAGGCCAATTCCAGCTTTCTAATTATTTTTACCCGTGGGACAGCTTGAGTGGCATAAGTCTTTCAAAGTCCCATCGACCCCAACCATCATTTTTCCTCGCACCCACAGGAAGAACCTCCTTTAACTCTTTACAACATTTCGTGTTGGGTGATGAAAGTTTAACTCCTTAAAATGGATGTGGTAGGGCGACAAACAAACGTTATCCCCGAAGAGGTTCTGTCCCTCGAAGGGGCTACGTTCACTGATGGATACTAGAACCTACAAACTCTTACAACATTTCGTGTTGGGTGATGAAAGTTTAACTTCTTGAGCTGGGTGCGGAAGGACGACAACCAAACATCACCACTGAAGAGGTTTTCTCCCCCAAAGGTGTTACGCTCACTGATGGATACTAGAAACTAATAACTCTTTACAACATTTCTTGCTGAGTGATGAAAATTTAACTTCTGAAGCTGGGTGTGGGAGGGCGACAACCAAACATCACCACTGAAGAGGTTTTGTCCCCAAAGGTGTTACGCTCACTGATGGAACATTTCGTGCTGGGTGATGAAATTTTGAATAAATGAAAAAAAGGGCTTGAAATGAAATTAATTCTTCCTTCTTACGTCTCCATAGTCTTTTCCATTACAGAGATATAAACTGATAGATATTTTAATTGTATTTCCTAATGCTGATTTCGCAATAAGGAAATAAGTATGTATGCAAGAAAAAAAATATTCCATATCTTTTCACTATAAAAGGCCATCTCTATAATGCGATCAAGTACATCTGGATCCTGGCTATTCCTACAGAGCGGATGCCAAAAGGATCAACAAAAAGACGTGAATAGAAACATATCTTCTTGATCAGGTTATCTCATTCTATGTAATATATCAGTGAAACATTATGTATGGACAAAAACTGTGTCTGCTTTGAGGTTACTTGTTGCCATATAAACAAGTTTCCGGGAAATGTATTGACTCGATATAAAAGACATATTACGTCTGAATCCTGGCTATTCATGCAGAGCGGAAGCCAAAAGGATGAATAAGTGGAGGTGAATGTAAACATATTTCTTGTCAAATGATCTCGTAATGTTTCAGTAATGCATCATGTATGAAATCAAAAATGCTTCTGCTTTGGGTTATTTATTACCATTTTAGCAATTTTACTGGAAATATGAGAGACCTAAAAATAATCCGAAATAAAGTGGGAATCGCTTGAAATTCCCAAACCATCGTATCAAGTAAAATGAATAAATAAAATCAACCTAGGTGAAATATTGACCACCTCCACTGGGACTCGAACCCACACCTCCTGCTTTGCGTGCAGGTGCCTTAATTACCAATAAGGCTATGAAGTCAGTCTTAGCAGCTCTGATCCCAGGGAGATGGCAATCCTCCTCCATCGAGGGGGCGCTATACAGAACAGTGGTCCTTTACCGACTCTGATCGGCCCTGTTTAAATCAGAGGAGGTTATTAGTTTGGGGGACAGAACCTATTCGGGGGTAACGTTTGGTTGTCGCCTTCCTGCATCCATAAGGAGTTTTAGAAGTACACGAAACGTTGTGTGAAGGGCATTTGTTCAGTTTCAAAGTATACCCTAGCTGTTATTTCCTGTATTCTTGCAGTTGTCATGTGATGGATTCTTTCAGTTGTTTAAAGAATTGCGGATTCGTTGTTTACGATCCGTTATAATTTACGATCAGGCAAGGCACCCGTGTGATTAAACTCTACTTTCTGTTCTCATCATACGCATCTTCAGTTACGAATAGTCGAAAAAATATCCATTACAAGCAGGAAATCTACCATCGTTTGAGACATATCCGCGTCTTTGAAATGTCACCTTCATGTGACATCAACAACATAGCTGTCTATCTCTGAATCTTTTATCAATCCCTTATCTCTCCGGAATAGTTCCATTGTCTAGGTACACCTCCTCAGGAATTTTCATAAATGTTGGTGGCGACTTTTGTTTAGTAACACTTTAAATGAAATATGCTGAATTGAATCCAACCAGGAAGCTGCTTCAGAATTTCCAGCCACTCCTTCATTCAACCAGTATTACTAAATTTATTACATGGTGAGTTATTACTTTTAGATCAAGGGGAGAAAGCAAGTTTGTTTTCCAAAATATCCTAAATCTTACAAATATCCTCTTATTTTGCTCACAAATATTTTTATTAAGTGTTTATATAAAAACATTGAACATTGGAGGTAAAGCAAGGAGTTATTTTGCATGAATTTAACAAATAAGTAACAAAAATATTGTCACATGATTGAAAGAAGCCATTCCTGAATTAGGATGACGGGGTACACTAATTCAAATTGGGGGACTGCATTTTCCCTTTAAGGGTTAAGCTACAATTTAAATTTGATATGTCTAAAAGGAATTGAATATACGCCCTTAAGTAAACTTCACATTGATTTCTATGTGTGATTCTTGAGATATTAGATTACGAAGTTGTCACATTTTCAACCCATAGTGAACTTGATGAAAACACACGTGACATAACAGCCTAATAGTAATAAATACTGTTTAATCTTGTCAACCAATTTCCTCTTTCATAAGTATGATTTGCGCAATACTACGAGAGGCATGGGGATTTCAAAGTTCACGTTTGCTATATAAGTATATTCATATCCCTATAGCTATTTGAGAGTTAAAACAATAGATTAAGATTTAAGAAGCAAAAAGAACAAATCAAAGCACTGCTCGTCAATGTAAGGAGATGACATCATTCCTGCTTGCTTCAAGTTCTCTTTGGACGTTGGGAAACAAAAGAAATCATTTTGTAAGCTATGATCTCGAGAACCACATGTAGCCTATAGGTAACTGAAACAAAAATGCTCCAAAATTGTTGGATTTAACTCCCTTTTTATGTATCACAATTATTTTTAGGCGTAAAGTCTTCCTTCAAAGCTTGTCCTCGGCGTAGAGCTGCATGTTTTCTCTTTTTCTCACAAAATGTTGAATGTCCGAGTACTGGATCTTTCTTTTCCTCTTTGTAAACGCAAATGTTTGAATATTTGAAACTCTTTACTTAATGATTCAAACAACTCAAATACTTATCGAATTTTATTATACATAAAAATAAAAATATTAATTGTCTTAATCAAAAGTTTTGACCTATAGCTGTTCTCTTTACCGTCAGAGGTTACCCTATGTAAGCAAGAATTTATATCTCTTACGAATCAGCAGCCCAGCACAATTAAACTGAAGTTCTAACTACACCTGAAGTCAAAACTTATTTGCGTATATGTTGGAAAGGTTGAAAACGAACCTTGTTGGTCAGACTCCCATCTTTACATGGCTCCTGTAATGAAAACGTCAACTTTCTACTTGCCCAATGGAAAATGGTCGATTGCGCAATAATTTGTGATGTCTCTCTTGTTCTACTCAAGTTACATGCTTTGCATTTCTGTGTTTTCCCTAAAGTGGTTCCAAGATGTGATCACTGTCCAATTGCAGTAGAATAACTTGGTTGTTCAAATCCTCTCCCCACAACATGCTATGCCACAAAAAATGATACTTTGCAAGGTCATATATAGATGCTTGTTTCAAGGAGAAACAAAAGCAGGTATTATGATTAATACAAGAAAAGCATCACAAATTGTTGCTCCAAAGATTATTTCAATTAAGAGAATAAATTTCAGTATTTTATATCTCAGTAACTGAATAAGATATGGAGATGGCACTGAGTTGGACCAAAGAGATTGTTTTTCATGCCTCTGTTATAGATTTTCTTGTATTTTGAGACTTTAGGTAGGATTCTCTTTAATCTTTTATGTCGACTTGCAAACCTTCTACGCATACTGATAAGTGAATGTGTATCAATAAATTATGTTTTCTTAAAACAAGGTGGATAATTACGCCCAAGTCCAGACTCGGACTCAGTTCCGGACTGAGTCCGTTTTTAACTGGACTCGAAATTGGCCCGGAATGGAGTACCGGAGTCGAAATTAGCCCGGAATGGGCTGCAGCTGGACTCGATTCCAGCCGAGTCAAGAGAAATGAACTTTACATGAATGTTATAGGTAATGTTACATTGCTATTGGTGGACACTTTTAGTACATGAATGACCACACACAGCCAACTAAAATATAGGGTGCACCAGACTATGACATTGACCCATAAAAATGACCTTTTAATTAACTGTTATTGAAAAAAAGTATCAAACCATGGGTATGATATGTTATACATTGTCAAATGGTGGGACTCAGAATCTGGACACTGGAATCGGAATTGATTCGGAATCGAATGGTTCTAGACTCCGAATTAACCCGGAATGGTGGTCAATGACATTAACTCGGAACTGGCAGGTTAGGTGCAATCGAATACAGCTCTGATAGAACGTGTACAAGAGTAAAGTCAAACATGTAAGTCGTACATGACGTCAGTATCAGTACTTTCCTTAATTTTTTCTTGTCTTTTTTCTTTTTCGGGGAGGGGTGATTAATGGCTTTTTTGACCTCCAAAAGAAGATATATTAAATATTGCATAATGGAAAAGGCCTTGTAAGGTTTTTATCCTCTCAAATAATAGTATACAATCGACCACTTGGAGTAGAATATCTAGAAATACAAAAATCATTCAGCATCGTCATGTTAACCAATTGAGCACAAATTTTTGACGTGAGATGTAAAAATCTGCAGTTATCTTCGGTCGTGAAGATCTTTACTTCAGAAAATCATTTGATTTCTTTAAGCAGACTAGTCTTACATTGGTGTAGAGCGTTTGAGAGTTTTGGTGATAAAACCACAACATGTGACAGCTCATAATTTTTGCATGGTAGACGAGCTCGTTACCATGGAACTGATTTCTCATACGTTTCCTAATATTTCTTCCTCTTAGCTACATAATCACATTTGTTTCGTCTGCCAAAGTGTTATTGCATAAATGTAAAATTACCATGGCAACCAAGAATTCTTACAAACAAATCAATGGCCTTACGTTTTGTCCTCCTTTATAATTTAACAGTTTAGGAAATTATTATACACTAGTGCCCATAACTCCAACAAGCTTACAAATCTATGAGTCTGAGCCGTTTGCGATTGTGAAATTGGAGATTTCAAAGGAAAATACAGCAATTTCCTAAAGCATCTTGAAGATAATTCAAATCCCCAGTACCGACCGGTCAAGTGTGATTTTGTAAATACCACAAATGCCAAAATTGCTCCCTGCGGGACCTGTTTCAATATTGAAACATGAGGTCTTTGTGAATCTCAATTTTCACAAATAACTGAAGGTCCTCACGTTTGAATTGAAGATTTTTATCAAAATGCTATCATCAAAATGAACATTTCACAATTCTCCCAGGACGCAATGATGATTTTTAATACACTCAAGACTTTTTTCTCCTGCCGGTGAAGGTTTTAATATTGCTAGCTTGCTCATTGTGTTAAATTGTGGAGATTAAAATTGATTGCTGATGTTAATGTTGTTTGTTGTTTTATTCCTATCTTTCAATTTATAAATAGATTTGCACACTCTCCGATTAAATATAATTGACGTAGTTAATTTGTAAACACAACGCATTCTTGGTAAACGCTTTAGGCTAGGTAGGCAGACTCCACGGTCGACACTGCTTAGACACTCGTATCATGTAAGTATATTGTCAGTGAAGGTCAGGATAATATTGTATATAAAAATATCATATAGGAAGATAGCGTGAATTTGGTAAGTTTGCATAAATTTTCTAGAGTGTGAGTTGGGTGGCGCGTGAGAAACGGAATTCGATCCAAACTGCATGACATACAGCCACAAACAGACTTTTTGATTTTCGTTTCTCTTCGCCGGTGTTGTTACGTATACATTGCCATATGACTAACTGCTTTGCCTTGGGGTGCGAATGGCCAAGTGAGCGTTCACCCATCAGGGATGGTGCCAGAAATTTACCTGGCATGGTTCCTGGGTCCCTGGAAAGGGGGGGGGGAAGAAACCCAAAGCTTCTACAGGAGAGAAAAGTTGCGGGAACGATGTCGACGGGAGAGGCGTTCAGGAGGGTATTTGAAGAAACTCTTTGCTCTATGCCAGGGGTGGGGAACTTTTTTTTCTATGATGGGCCACTTTGATAGTCATAACACGACCCGCCAGCTAACGACACCTTAGGTGTCGAGGGAGCAGAGGGTGCCTAGGGTGCACAACTATTTGGCACTATTGAACAAACACTTGTGAAAATTGCCCACGAATTCTGGTTAAGTGGACTCGGTTATAGCCCCCCCCCCCAGATGGTGCGTCATTCAGCTTGACGTCATGGTTAAAACAAGGAAACAAGAAGGACAGGGATATATGTTGGAACGTAAAGAGAGAACTCATTTTGAACGGAGATTTACCACGGAGATGTGATTAGAAGTCAAACGTATTTTGAGATCAAGAGGAAGTGAGCAACAAAACCACGTACCGGCTGTAGATAATTCGTAGTGTAAATTGACTGCAGATATATAAATGCAAGTGTATCCTAGTGTAAGGTTTTAATGGGGGGGGGGGGACCGGGTGCTTGTGAATGGGGTCAAAGATCATTCCTGTCCAGTAGAGGTTAAAGCTGATCCGCCACTTGGAAACGGTCTGCATGGAAGGAAAAATTGGCTGGAGGTCGTTAGAATGCGTCAGTCTCTTACAATAGAGGAGTTGGGAAAATGCTTTCAGGCAATGCATCATGGGATAGGTCAAAGGTCAAGTGAACCACTTACCTTGGTAAAAAAGTTGTCACGGTACACCTGACCTTGTGACCCACCGGAAGTACTGTATTACCCAACTGGCTTATTAGAACACAGTTCCAGTACCGTAGAATTTTGTGCACACGTATGCTAGTAGTCTTAGTCAGAAGTTCCGTAAGTTTGGAAAGCAAAAGTCTGTAAGTATTACTCTTCAGTTGAATATTTGAGTGGGTTGAATTTGCCGCTTCAATAAAATATTTCAGGCAAGTAATTACAAAACGCTTTTGTTATCTAAGCCTATTTTACACAGCTTCAGGTAAATGTATGAAATGGCTTACACAAATTTCAAACTGCGTCGTTGTAAATTTTATTCGTTAAATGAGTGTTGATGTGTTCGGATTATGTCTAATTAATTTTGTAAACAAAACTTTTATTGAGATACATCTACACCTCTAGGCTTTTATATCGGTCAAGTACGCACACAACGTTTAGTTTTGCTTTAAGTAGATGTAGGACACTTTCACGTACACAGGCGTTTCATTTGATGAACTATGGTAGAAAAATGTTACGTGTGTACTTGTGGACACACCTATATTTTTTTATCCTGTATGATACTGACTTAGCTGAACAAGATCTTTTCGTTCATAACACACATTTCCTCAAGAAATGAATCATACTTCCTGTTTAATCTTTTAGTCGTTTTGTTAACACAAATTGTTATTTAAAACTGGTCACGGTGCTCAGGAAGTGCCATAAAGGACTTACGAGCCCTGGCTAGTCCTAAGTAACCGTGCACAGTGTAGGAATAGCCACATAGTTTTCACATCTCTGTTTAAGTGAAACTATTATATTCCACCAAGGGTAATTACACACTCGCAATTACTGAAGTACACACAGATAAAATGGAATACAAAATTAAAAAGATAAATTATAAGAGGTAAATGACTACAGAGGTAGACATGAACTAACACAAAAATACGACATTAGAAAGTAAGTGACGAAAAGTAGGTCAACCAACTGAAGTGAATGTAAAAGACGGATGAAATGATGGAACTGAAAAAAGCAATACTTGCAGAACAGTAGGATCCACGGGCTGGGGGACCTCATCCGGATCCCCAGCCCATTTTCCTTCAAAAACTATCATTAGCTGTGCCCGACACAACGCAAAATTACCTTAGAATATGCCAAAATCCAGGAGCTAAATTTAGGGTCTAAGAAGCCCTCCGACGGCCTCTGACTTATGCCAGAGTACCTTTCACCCATATTCTGTCAACTGAACCTTTTAGATTTTTCGTTTGCATAGACAAGGTACACGTGATGCATGTGCATAAATGCAATTAACAGGTAATATAGTTGGTGATCTTGTTAACTTCAGTTTGAGTACTCTTCATAAAAAGATTAAATCAAAATTTTCCATTGTAAAGGGTATAGAGGGGCTTCACCGCGTCACGTGATCGCACGTCTCTTTGGTTTTGAAGGGCAAGATCGCGCGTCTCAAGTGGCTTTGAAGGGCACGCGTCCATTGTGTCACAGTAGTATCTGTAGTTATGCCGTGCCGGAGTGCTCTAAATACGCTTACTGTGTGTGTGGTTTGCCCTTCAGTGCCCGGGAATCCTACGCGTGTGGCGACACATGAAATCCCCCTATGGGCATTCCTTCGCACTTATTCTTATAAAGTACAAACAAAACCCTTGTTCTAAGAGGTTTTAATTAAATCCAGAAAGGCATTGAGTTTTATTGCTAACACAAAGAATGAAGACCAATAATACCAGAGGTTATTAGATGATCAAATGAATTTTAGGTGATGTATCTCTTGAGATGTGGAAAGAGCCTGTGCAATTCTTCGATGTTAAGTGACCGTGACATTGAAACTGACAGATAGGAAAGATAATTAGTAATTCGTGTCAGATAAATGTCGTACTTATGACAAGTCACAAGGAACAGGAAACAATTACATCCAACCATTTCCTCGGATAGTGTCCCATTTATTGTTTACATACGCGTATAAAGCAAGCCATTGGAGCCATTACGTCTCCCTTATATGCGCGTTTTGAATATGTTCTGTCCTGGTAATATATAGGAGATAGCCAATTCAGAGCATATTGGCGATAGCCACGGCCAACATCCTACCACTAATTGAGCCGTTACGAACATCCAGCCAAAATAATTTGCCAGGCAATAAATTACTTTTTTTCCAAAGTCCTCTCGACTCTCTGGCGAATAGCCGAAGGGCGAAGCCAAACGTTACTCCCAAAGTTCTGTTCCCCCAAAGGAGTTACGTCCCCGAAGGGACAACAAGACTTAAAGGTCAAGAGCAGTCGCCCCAAACTTATTTTGAAGCAACAGCTATATCTCACAATTGTCTTCTTATTTCTCTTCAAAGTATCTTTCATAATATGTTAGGACTTTAATATTGCATGTTCAAGTTAAACCAATCAGTTACTTCTTGTAAATTTCACATTTGAGGAGAAAAAATATTGTCACATGACTCTCAAGAGCCAATCATGAAACAGGACAGTCTACTACACTACTTCAAGTTGGGGTGACTGCATTTCCTCTTTAAACTGACCAGCCTCTTCACCTTCATACCTTTGCATCATGGATCTGTCATGCGTGGTCCCGTTTCATGCATTGTCCCGTTTTAGACTGACTGAAAAAGCAGACACTACACATGACCTAAGCCAGAAGGCCGAGAAGCGATTTGCGAATGTCAAATCCCTGACCCACACCCCACGACCAGCTAGCAATTAAGTAGTCTGGTATTGAGGCATACGGTATCTACCTACCTCAAAGTCCGCTTACAGGCCATTTTCGCCCCCTCTGATCGAATTCTCTTGCTCCGCCACTGTTACTATGCCAATACTTAGATAAAGGCTGTGGCAGTTGGAGCGATGAGGCAAGCTTGGCAATCAAAATATACCATGTACGATATTTCCCTCTGACATGACCTTTAAATATAAAAAACTGAAATATACATATATTGAATTAGAAGACAGCCTAAAATCCTTACAGGCTTCTCCCACTTGAGGTTAATATATACCTGCCTCAACTTAGACCTGATTTACAATTACAGTAGCCTACAATATTAGCAGAATATTCATTATCTGATTACGCAAGACGTGCATATCAAAAGAATGTTGCCCCCTTTTTTATCGTATGCCGGACTTTGCTTTAAGATTTCTAGTATATAGACAAATGTTTTGAATTGAATGAGATAATAGTTTCAAGTGATGCTGGTATGTGCACTGAATGCGAATTTTACAATGATGAAAGAGTTTTTCTAAACAAAATAGGCCATGAACAAAAATTTGAAATAGGTACAGTGACTTAAGGTAGGTTAATATCTTCTCCGAATATCTAGGCCACTTTCATGCCCACCTCATATTTATTTGTTCAAAGCATTATCGATTTTAAGAAGGCAGACTGAAAAGCGAATTGAATGTTTAAGTGGCTTCCAAGTTCATAGAATCCGATACACCATACCCGTTTCCCTCTGAAAACCTCTCAAAAATGAGGCACTCACCCTCAAGTTCGAATAGAAGTAAATACGGACACGGAAACTGAATTCCCCTAAATGATGTTACCGGAGTGTTTCGTCTGAAAGGTTGTCTGGAGCAGCAAGGTATTGTTGTCTGCAAATACTTTTCACCAACGTCATTACTTCGCACCTAATGTGTTATGGACAATTTTTGATGTCCATTAGTTCACCGTATCACAGTCGTATATCTGTAAGCCCAGTCACAATTACGTCACTGTAAGCACTAGTTGGCATAGAGGCTCCGCAACTTTTGAACGTATACGTGCATGTTAGGTTTCGTGCGTGTAAAGGCTGGAGCGATTGCACTCAGAAAGTAGGCGAATAAGAATCTATTTTTCATTGTGTCTACACGTGTAAGCGCGCCTTATCAAACTTCTTTTGCCAACCATCCATGACGTCATTTTTTTGTAAACATGAATGAGGTACCGTTGCCCACGTATACCGTTTATCGAGTATAGTGTGAATCTTCTGCGCATGAGCTGTGGTGGTCAGCATGGCAGTCTGAAACGCACTGACCTTAAGATAAAACTTCTAAAGGGGACCTGTAGGGTTTTGCCGTATGTCCGAGAAATGCATGGTAGTCTACACTTTATTACGGCATTAGTACATTAAAGAGGACCGTAAGATGATTTAGCGAGAATGTGACGTAGGCCTATTAGTAACTTGGTGTACACCATAAAATGACAGTTAAAGGTAAGTTATGAAAAAATAGTTGCGAAGTTAACCAATTTTCTAATTATGCTGCAGAACAGTAAAAAGCTCACATTTAGCGTTCAGTATCCATAAGATGTATGAACTAACACCATTTGTCCTAAAGACAAACCACTTAGCTCGAAGATAACAAGTATGTCAATTAACCTTCATGAATTTTTGTGAGTACGAGGAAATTCTTTCATTAGCTTTGGACTTTCGTGTGATCTCTCTATTAACTGGAATAAATCGTTGGATACCATTAGCTTTACGTTAACCCTGACAATCTCTTCTTCAGAACATCTTATAAAGTTGTAAGAATCAGGTGCTTAAAAGCGTGTTTTGTACCAGACAATTTCCTTTACACGCATGGATGCAATATATATATATATATATATATATATATATATATATATATGGGTGTTTATTTTAATTAGGGTACCAGACTATGACATGACATTTATAGCCCTAATTTCATGTATCATAATTTTTGATGTGAAACCATGGGTGGAATTGTTATATTTACTTGTTCATTGTAGGCTTAGGCCTAAATGATGTTGTACAAGTTGTATTATGAATGTTCAGATGACGTTTGACCTCAAAATAGCCCCATTGCACAGAAATTATAGGTTTCACAGTGTAACATGAACACCAAAAATATGTTTGTCCCACTAAGACTACTTATTGAGTTATTTTATATCATTTATGGGTTTTCTATAGTTAATCTGAGCAGTCTGAAGCTAAAACCTCTTGTGATTACTTAGTCAAGGGTTTCATCTCAATTCTGTGGTACAAACAATACGTTCCACGTGTAACCTAGATTGGGAGAACACCAAAGTAATATTGTATGATATTTCAAATCATAAACAAGGTGGCACAGTTTTACTACCTGTAAGTTAAAAGCTATGTTAAATACTATAGTTCAGCTAAAAATGACAATATATCAAGTTTAGGAAGTAGTAGTATTTTAACTGCAAAGGTTCACTATGTAACATATTTCCGTGACACCAAAGTGGCCTGTCAAAATGCAAAATGGCTATGTTTTTCTTTTCTGTACAATTGCTTTTGTCCAAACCTATATATGCATTAAACAATTGCACAGGCTTCAATCAACCACTAAAACAAGAAAGATTTAGTATTTACTGTAGGTAATTTTTGGGAAATAAGATACTGAAATTTCACACTGTAACGGTAACACCAAATGTTACACGTGGAACCTCTCTTTCGTCGAATCCCAGGAAAGAGAAAAATGTCAGTTTCTCATAAAATATGAGTTTCAAGGGTACAATTGATACCTCATCAACCATTTAAGTTAAAATAACTGAGCAAGATAAGTGTAAAAATAAGGGAAAATCTAATTTCTGCTATGGTAGTTTAAGTGTCACACTTTTGTGGCCCCAAAATTGCTAATTTTAGCCAATTTTTTCATCAAAATTGGGAGGATTCACTACAATGATACTTATTTTTTGGAAGATATGCACTTACATAAATAGTGAGGACAAAATGAAAGCATAGCAAAGACCATGTGGATTAAAATAGCAAGACAGTTGCCTTTAAAAGCATATTTTACCATTGGTACCCTAATTTAAATAATTACCCATATACATATATATATATACCCAATCTGCAGACAGAACTGTTTCGATCTTGTTAGGTCTCTATACATATATATATATATATATATATATATATATATATATATATATATATATATATATATGTATATATATGTATGTATGTATATATATACGTATGTATGTATATATATATATGTATGTATATATATATATATATGTATGTATATATATATATGTATATATATATATATATATATATATATATATATATATATATATATATATATATATATATATATGATAGATGAACGATCTATATCCATTTCTCCCATCCTAGTTCGTCGTTGCTCCGTCGGTAGTCTGGTCACTAAAGCTTGTTCCCCATCTTCCTGCCAAAAATTCATTCAACTTACAAGCACCATAAATATACAATGAAGCTTATACGGGACAGGAAATCTGCCGCTGTGAAAGCGTGTCAAGTAATTCTTCCGCCTGCCAACGATAAAAGGTTTCGTTATTAATGTATGCAGTTTGAACATTCTCGTGTTCTCTTTTTGTTGAGAAGGTAATGTAGTTCTTTGATTCAAATTCCTCATTTGAAAGAAAATAGTCCTTTTGGCAAAGGAAATCTCTTTATACAAATTAGTCTTTCAACATTCATCTATTTTTCGGGGTAAAGGTTTAATTTAAAATTCCCGCCTTCGCTATGATAAGAAAGGTCCGAAATAATGACGGATGAAAAATGTGTTATGTAAGGCAAGCAAAAGACTAGCCTGCTTACCGCCGCCCATCAGACAAAAACCTTTATCCGCTCTGATGGTAAACAAATGACCATACACTCTAAAAACGGTCTGTTCAAATTTGAACCGACCGGGGCTGGAGGGACAACTAACCAAAATCTGTTCAGAAATTTGACTAGATTTGGTTCAAAGTTAGACCATGCAATTCGACTCAATTCTGAACTAAATCTAGTCTAATATTTGAACAGATTTCGGTTAGTTGCCCCTCCGACCCCGGTCGGTTCACATTTGAACAGACCGTTTTTAGAGTGTACATTGTCATCATAAATGTATAAAGGTATTCAGTCTTATGAAATGAAAGTTGAGAGTATCACTTATATTTACTTCTGGGCGGAGTTAACTTTATCTGGGTATATACGTCTAACACTAACTTATAACCCTCCAAATTAAAAGTGAACAGGTGGTGAGATGAAAAGTGTATATCTATAAAAGTGATGCTTGGTGAGAAAGTAAGCAGCTTTAAGGCACTTTTCAATATCCGCCGGAGAAGATACAAGTCTCTCAGAAATGCTTTCCGTTTACTACTTAAACTGTCCCAGATCTTTCCTTTTGGATTGAGCTATACAGCTGCTGTCATAGATAACTATTACCGGTTACTTGTTGATAATTTCAAAATCTCGGTGAATTGTCAGAATATACAGGACAATCTTTGTTTATTTAACTTATTATGTTTTTTATAGATATTTGGTTCACGCTCTAGTGCTCATGATTGTCTTGTCTTAATCCACAATGATGAGGTAGGGGAAGCCATTTGTCCAATATTTCCTGTCATTTGCGAACCGTTTACACATTAATTGGCACGAAGATCCTCTCCCACAAGTTGTCCTCATAGCAACAATTGCATCTTACCATGGAGTAAAAGCTCCATGATCACACTTCCCACGATCTAGAACGGTTTTGAGAAGCTCAATACTTATTTATGGTTATACCATACTTCCGTGTAAAGTCAATCCATGGTGTGTTAGGCAACCATGCAGATAACATTCTAACCAGTAACGTAGTACCGTATTCAAGTTGGTCACGTTCGTACATAGAAGGCCCATGTTTCCATATGACGCTTAAAGTTGCAGATTAGCGTATACCAAGGAAACAGCTGTACAAGTGGGTACCACACAAGAAGTCGATATGTTGGTTTTAGCATGAAGTTGTCTCCCGTTGCTTTTTGCGTGATGAGATCGAGGTGACCCTCAATGACCCCATCACTCCAACTTGAAAAAGTGTCTTTTCCTAAAGTTTCAAGTTTTCTGTTAATGAATTATATTTTGGTTTTTTCTGGTGGAAATTAGCAAAGTTTCATTGCACTGACTACTATTGCAAGACCCTCAGAACCGAGGAGACTACATAATATAAGGGATTCCTTTGCATTTTCCCCTAGAAAGACCCTTTCCCCGAACGGAGAGTCCTATGTGAAGGTTTCGCCATAAAGAATAAGCGCCCTCCTTTTCTGCAAATCCAATTATCGGCCCTGTTGTGTGCCTGTTCCTGCATATTAATGAGCAGACAATGCATCTGTGGAATTAAAGCTGTCACTTGTTATTTCATCTTCAATTGAATTAACATATAGTTATCTATAAATGTGACTGTAGGGGCGTTTTGCAGGGGTGCCGCACGTGATCATAGCTGAATTTCCGATTGTTTTTCAGAGAGCAATTTATATGATTGAAAGACAAACTGCAGGGTATCCCCCCAAATCACCCCAACAAAACTTACCAAAGTTCACTAAAATGGTTATCGCCCTACAGTGACTAAAATAATCTGCAAGTAACTTGTAATGCGCACATTGACAAATTGCAATTTAATCCTTTTCTACCATTTCTAGCTATCCGTTAATGCGAATCCTGCATTCTGATTGGTTAAACACTGACCTGTTATTCCACAACATACGGTCAGTAAACGTAAACACTGATGAAAATGAAGTTTTTCAAACATTTCCGGTGGTAGAATAGGAATAAACCACATTTGTCGGACTATTATTGTCTAATAAACTGTCTTGACTCCAAATTTGCAAACTAAGGGACTCGGCTTTGCCTCGTCCGTTGTTTTGCCAAATTTGGAATCTCGACGGTTTATTCACCAATAATAGTCCGCCAAATGCCATTTATTCCTTAAATAAAGTAAGGATAAAGGGGATAACGAAGTTTATCACTGAAATAGTTACTGGGTTAGATTATTGAAACCATTGGCATTGCTTCATAGAATTATGAAGAAAGTAGACGTTGGTTGGATGCCTGATCGGCTTCAAATATGCCACTCAGTTCTTGGAAAACAGAAGATAGCAGAGTGAGCTATATGGAAAGCTGAAAAGTAATATATAAGAAGAGTTATCTGGTATTTCAGCTAAGTTTACACGGAAGTATTCCTCTCCACTATTTTCATTGGTAAGGTTCTATGTAATGGGTAGGATTCAGTGAATATGGAAGCCCAAAATGTCATATGAAGTTGATATCTATGTAAGTATAGTTCTTGCTAGTATTTTGTGAAAACAGCCCCGAGTATATCCCAGAGCTGCGTCATACAATGACACTAAATATCACACATGATCTGACAACTGCCTTCGTCTACCATTAAACACATTACCTTGACTCCTTCCTGATTAATGCACTATTACCCTATGGGAATTTTTCATCCTCCAAAAATCATACATTTTCATTTGGTGATGGTGAATGTTTCACTTGTTATCAACTTCTTCTCAGAGAGGTATATAAGTGTAATTTTAGACAACTAACAATATATTGTAAAAAATTACGGCAATGGTTTAAAAATATTTTAAAGAAACATACGCAAGCAGTTTTGACACATCCAAAAACATTTTACCCTGTAGTACAGGTTGTAAGTTCGTAATTTTTCCTCCTTGTCTTTTTTTTCTTCTTTCATTTGCTGCAGCTGGTAGTCTTCCTCTCTACCAGTGGTGTTGTAAAATCTCATCAACGAGCTAGCAAGCATTTAATTTCGCCCCAGCTCGAGTTTTCGTGGGAGAGATTCTACAGCTCAACCACTCCATTGTTGTTTTGTTTGTCATAATTTATATACAATGCGTGTCTCCATACCAAGCTGTACAGCAAGCAGTAATTCTTCGTTTTTGGGATGGAATTCAAGATTCAAGGAAGAGAAATCAGAGGAGAATATCGCTAAAGCAGGAGGAATCTGAGAATGTCATTTAATACGGACCAGCTTTAAATGCCTAATTAGTCTACTCCAGTACCCAATTCGTGTGGATTATGGTTCAAATTCAAGGCATTAAGATCATAGCCTGAAGCAAATTGAGAGGGCAGAAGGTCGAACGAATGAACAAAAACAATTTAGGTACGAGATGGTCAGAAAGCTAATACCGGATAACCATAGTTTTCAACAAGACGGAAACATTACCGTCTACTGATTGTTCCCACCTACTGCAAAAGTTCCACTGGGAAATGCACTTCCACTGGGAAAT
This sequence comes from Holothuria leucospilota, assembly GCA_029531755.1. Lineage (NCBI taxonomy): Eukaryota > Metazoa > Echinodermata > Holothuroidea > Aspidochirotida > Holothuriidae > Holothuria > Holothuria leucospilota. Next base: position 51,108,981 of record CM055974.1, on the reverse strand, counting down.
GCAGTCACCCCAACTTGAAGTAGTGTAGTAGACTGTCCTGTTTCATGATTGGCTCTTTAGAGTCATGTGACAATATTTTTTCTCCTCAAATGTGAAATTTACTAGAAGTAACTGATTGGTTTACCTCGAATATGAAATACTGAAATCCTAAAATATTATGAAAGATACTTTGAAGAGAAATAAGAAGAAAATTGTGAGATTTAGCTGTTGCTTCAAAAGAAGTTTGGGGCGACTGCTCTTGACCTTTAACTGAAAGGTATTACTACATCTAACTAAACACGTTTGTACTTACAGGCAAGTACAGAACAAACAGCCTGCCATGCTTACTTCTGAAAGCAAAAAGTTTCTACTGACAATTAGTGGAACCAACTTTACACACAACTGACAATGCAAGAAAAAATCTTCCAAGCAGGAAACAGGCAGCGGTATGACGATCCTACCGTAGTTTCGGACATTTGCGCATGTGCAGCTGAAGCTAAGATGTGTTCGAACGAATACGTGTGTTAGAGATCCTCGGTGTGTTGACCATCAGGAGACTTTTAAAGACTTGGTCTCGTCTTCAATGCCAAAGTTAGTCTGGAACTATTTTAGTGGATCCAGGCCCGTAGCCAGACGGGAGCACGGGGCCGTCCCCCCCCCCCCGTGCCGATTACTGTGCCCCCCATATGGAAAATCGATTGAAAATAAAATTTTAATACCTATGAACGGTGGCTCCGGTATGACCCCAAGCAATTTTTTTACCAAAAATGATCCCAACAGGCGTTAAATAATGAACGTAGTTTGTTTTCTGTTACATTTTCTTCTCTAAAATTACAAAAATTTTCACGCGATACGCGCGCTTTCGTTTTCAGTTACATTTGCTTTTGCACCCTTTTCAGATATGCTGACTTTATAAAGGTAAAGGTTACACAATTATGCTATCGTTCTTTCGTGTAGGCGTGATGCTGGAGAAACACAAAATTGAATCGATGAGAAGTTCTTTCCTCTTTTTATAACCATTTGGAAGATTCTTTAATCAGACTCATAATCATGGTAAACATAATTTGTAACTGAAGAAAAGTAAGGTGTTCAAAGCTGAGTCTAGGGGTGGTGGAAGGGGAATTCCCCCCGTGACCCAGTCGCCCAACATCTTGATTTTGCTCCTAAAGACAGACACTCATCACCCCAAGTACATTTTTTGTTGGGAGAAAGCAAAGTTCTCAATTGGTGAATGTTCCTTGATTGACATCAAAGTCAAAAGATGATGCAGAACTCACATTACACAGCATGCACAGAGAGAGTCGTGATTACATCCCACCAGGATAAGACGTGTAGACGTGTAAAACCTTAAAGGGCAAGAGCAGTCACCCCAAACTTATTTTGAAGCAACAGCTATATCTCACAACTGTCTTCTTATTTCTCTTCAGAGTATCTTTCATAATATTTTAGGACTTCAATATTGCATATTCAAGGTAAACCAATCAGTTACTTCTAGTAAATTTCACATTTGAGGAGAAAAAATATTGTCACATGACTCTCAAGAGCCAATCATGAAACAGGACAGTCTACTACACTACTTCAAGTTGGGGTGACTGCATTTCCCCTTTAAGTAAGAAACTAGGTTTGAATTATGCACAAGGAGAGGGGCTCATGACAGCTTTGGGAGTGGCTAGGAGTAACTTAGTTGGAAGAAGTGAACTGTCTTGGATAACTGTGTAAGGAGGGCAGCAAATTCGTCCATTGAAATTTTTTTTATTTTCCTTAATAGGAACCAATTATTTTCAATTTTTCTTCAACAGAACCTCAAATTTTTCGCCAGTCTTTGCGCGCCAAAAATGTTGCATTCGGCATCCTTTGGACAACCCGTCACTTCTGGCTGGGCTTTGGGTTGCAGTGCCCCTAAGGGCATATGCCTTTACCACCCCTTGCTGAGTCTGCATGCAGGTTTTAACATGGTAAATAATCACGAGCTTTTCCAACAATCGAAGCTGTGGGCTTTTGATTAACAAAAACAATAAGCAGTTAAACTCGGGGATTCGACTGACACAGTAACTGTATCCAAACACACCATGCCCTTTACACAATAGCCTACTGCAGTATTTGTTGTGAGGAAGAATTCCAAGATTTGTAACATCATCGAAAGGAAATGCCATCATAAACAGTTAGGACGCAGCGTAGAGGGATTATTTCTAACATATCTCCTTGATGACAAGAAATGACCATCCTCGGACCTTGCGAATAACCACTAAGTGTGCCTCTCTCACTTTTACATATGGCAAGGTAACTCGACAAATTTTTGGCGGCGCACGGCCCAACCCCTAGCGAATCTTGCACTTCTCATTTCCCAAAATCTCCTTTGCGGAGCACAACTCCTTCGGGAGTAAAACTCCTTCGGGAGTAATGGTGCCTTCACACCAAAACCAAAATCTGCTGCGTTTTTCGGGTGGGACGCGAAATTTGTTATCTCAGAACGAATGGGGCGATTTTCTAAATTTTCATTGAAATAAAATTGCTCCTGTTTGTCCTGGGAAAAAATTTGTGCGTCCCGCCCGCAAAACGAAGCAGATTTCGGTATTGGTGTGAACGCACCTTAAGTTTTGGTTTCGCTCTTTGGCTCTTAGCCAGAGAGTCGAGGAGACTTCGGAAATAACAGCATTTTCCATAATCACCCAGGCCCGTATCCAGACAAGATGCTGAAGGGGGCGAAAAAGCTTCTAGGGGGCGAAAAATTTTCCAAGGGGGCCTCTCCCCCTTGCCCCCCCCCCTCCTTGACTACGGGCCTGTAATCACCCAGAGCTTTTCGGCTACAGACGTGCAAAGAAAGGTTGGATCACGGAGGAGTGACTTAGTGGAAGGCGTGGTGTCCCCCTTCCCCTTTCAAAAGAAAAACACAAATAAATAAACATTGTTCATTCCAGAAATTGAATAGTATACATTTTGTAAACTTTGCTCACTAAAATAGTTTCTCTTGCAATTTAAACAGCATTACAAGATGTATTTTCAAGCAAACAATTAGGTGACAAATAAATTTTATCACTGCGTGAGCCGTTATATTTTTACGATTTTAAAATTCATAGTTGACTTACATCCCTTTGGGAGGCTCTCGAGCTTCGTGATCCCCCACACCCCAAGTTGATTTCCACTTTATAGGTGTTGAGAAAACGGTTCGTGAACGTGGCATGGAGACAGACGTTATAACCCAACACATTATTTTTAAATTGAAGGTGTGTTTTATACCTACATATATAATGAGGCATGTAACAGTGCAGATTATCCTCCATGTCCGGTCGAAAATAAAATTAGAGCAAAATGCCCGATCCGAAACTACTTTCAGGTAGCAAACCCACTAATTATTGTCCCATTGACTTGCACACTAAATCAGGCTACTTCCCCGCCCCCTAGATCCTTGTAGAAGTTTTCATCCTGGACATGCCACCCCTTTGGTTAAAGCTTACAATTTTGTGCTCTAATGACACTTTCAAATTTATGTACCATGGCCAATGAGATTTTGAGCTAGAAGAGCTTCAAAAATAGGTTCATGTTTCTAGCCCTGATCACTACTTAAAGAAGGCATTTCACAGATCGGAGTAATACAATCAATAACTGGCACTAAAATTAGTCAAATTGCTTGAATTTTGTAGTCTGTATTTCAACTCATCTCCTACAACAGCCAAATCACAAATTGATATACTTCTTAAATAAGCATAATAAAAACCAAGCTCCCCAAATTTTTGAGGGGGTTAAATTTGTCAGACAATATTTTTCTGTGTAGCAAAGGCTTGAATTAGTGGTCCGCTACCTTCAAGGGTAGAACTGAAGTTTCTTTCCCCCTTAACATATGGCACGCCAAAAGTTCGGCAAAATATAGGGATCACATAGCAAATTAAACGTGCGTTCATTCTGTAAAAAGGTTGTTGTGCATGCAAAACCAGAATGCAAAAATGCATTGAGGTTTCGATGATATATGTTCTATTCCAAATAATGCCATGATGTCCCATATCTTTCAGTCAATGGTCAAATGCTATCTTAACATGTTGGAAAAATACAGTTTTGTGTTCCTATTTAATTTTGGGAATTCTTGGGAAATTTGCAGTTTGACCTCTGGTGACCCCAGATGACGATCTTGGGAAATCTTGGAAAATTTTGCTCTTTGACCTCTGCTGAACCCATATAAAACTCTTGGGAATTCTTGGGAAATTTTCCTTTTTTACCTCTGGTGACCCCTGATGACCTTTGACCTTCACCAAAAACAATAGGGTCCATCTTTTCACCATAACACATCCACATAGTACTGTAAGTATGAAATCTATCCAAGCTTCCTACCTGGAGATACGTGTTAACAAGCTTTTCAATGTTTGGCCCACGTTGACCCAAGATGACCTTTGACCTCCACCAAAAATGATTGAGTTCATATTCTCACCACAATGCATCCACATACTACGTATAAAATCTATTCAAGCTTTCTCCCGTGAGATATTGTGTTAACAAGGTTTTCAGTGTTTGACCCTCAGCCACCCTAGATGACCTTTGAACTCCACCAAAAACAGTGGGGTACATCTTCTGACTATAACACATCAATTTACCATGTATGAAATCTATCCAAGCTTCGTACGTGGAGATATTGTGTTAACAAGATTTTCAGAGCTTAACCCTCAGTGACCCCAAATGACCTTTGACCTCCACTAAAAATGATGAGATTCTTGCTCTTACTATAAGGCATCTACATACAAAGTATCAAATTTATCCAAGCTTCCTACATCGAGATATTGTGTTAACAAGGTTTTGAGGGTTTGACCCCCAGTGACCCCAGATGACCTTTGAACCCCACCAAAAATGATAGGATTCTTCCTCTTACTATAAGGCATCTGCATACAAAGTATGAAATTTATCCAAGCTTTCTACATCATTCATCGTGTTAACAAGGTTTTCAGGGTTTGACCCCCGGTGACCCCAGGTGACCTTTGACCCCCACCAAAAACAATAGGGTTCTTCCTCTTAATATGGGGCATCTATGTACCAAGTTTGAGAACTGTCAGAGCTTCCCTTCTTGAGATATCGTGTTAACGAAGTTTTCAGGGTTTGACCCCCGGTGACCCCAGATGACCTTTCACCTCCACCAGAAATGATAGGGTTCTTTCTCTTACCATAATGCATCTGCATACAAAGTATGAAATTCATCCAAGCTTCCTACCTTGAGATATTGTGTTAATAAGGTTTTCAGAGTTTGACCCCCGGTGACCCCAGGTGACCTTTGACCCCTACCAAAAACGATAGGGTTCTTTTTCTCAATATGGGGCATCTATGTACCAAGTTTGAGAACCATCAGAGCTTCCCTTCTTGAGATATCGTGTTAACAAAGTTTTCAGGGTTTGACCCCCGGTGACCCCAGATGACCTTTCACCTCCACCAAAAATGATAGGGTTCTTCCTCTCACCATAACGCATCTACATACAAAGTATGAAATTCATCCAAGCTTCCTACCTTGAGATATTGTGTTAACAAGGTTTTCAGAGTTTGACCCCCGGTGACCCCAGGTGACCTCTGACCCCTACCAAAAACAATAGGGTTCTTCCTCTCAATATGGGGCATCTATGTACCAAGTTTGAGAACCATCAGAGCTTCCCTTCTTAAGATATCGTGTTAACGAGCAAAGTGTCACAAACACACACACACACACGCACATACACACATACATACACACGCCATCATGACTGCATAGGTTTCTCTTATCATCGAAACCAAAAAATGTCACGATGTACTACCTGTTCATAGTAAGCTAGATGTCATTTTTCAATATCACATAGCAACATTATATGAGCATCATGTTTAAAGACTCTATCCATGATTATGTCAATTATCATTGTAAGGATATGTGGAATGCTTCCAAGATACATCTGAAATTATCATGATTGTCGCAGGATTGTTTGAGTGTGGTAACTGATTAAGGATTGATGAGCTTTAGGGGATACTTCTAGCTCCAATAAGTCCGAGCTTTCAGCACTAATAAATCCGATTACACGTTCCACGTACAGACGTACTTCACCCGGTCAAGTTATTGTGATGCAAGTCGCCAAGTCCTTTAAACTTACTCAACCCTCTTTCTTGCAAAATCGCTATGAACACAAACACCCTTCTCGTTACAAAATCAACCAGTAAAGGTCCCAAGAATTCGAGAAGTACCGTATGGGAACGTGGAAAGAATGATATCTGTTTCCTTCGAGAACGGGTGTTATGTATGTGAGGTGTTTCCCTCTCCTGTACAGAAATTTTATATTGCTTGATGATTAGGGTTTTAATGTGCAAAATTTTGCAATATTTCGTAGATATTTAACACATGGTGTTGCATATATTTCAGACCCTGAAATGGTATCAAAATTTGGAAAAATGTGCAAAAAGCCATATAATGGGTGAATTTTTTGCACACTTCACTCTCAGAATGCGCCCTTTACTTTGATCATCCTTTACCATACTTCTGCCCCCTACTCGTCCTGATCATGCAAAGCTTGCGAGCAACTGACAAACTCGCCCTGAATAACCCTACTTGAAAATTTCAAACGTCTAACCTTCCCTCTCTCCACTTTAAATAAAGTCGCCCTGTAAAAGGTTTAGCCTATCTGACGCTAGCAAAATAAATTTTCTTAATTCTATCTAGTAACCCTTGAGCACGTTTCTGAAGTACCGTATAAATCAATTTCAAAAGCAAGATTGGACTGGTGGCCTCTTACTTCAAGTGCACAATATTAATTGTGCGCTAAATATATTCTTACCTTTCTAGAAGTGGTTTTTAAAAACGAAAACCACACCAGCAGGTCAATCTAGTGTTTAGGAGTTAGTGTAGGCGTAGGTAGCTTTTCTCAGTTGGGGGACTGAACTTTTCCCGGACCTCCATCCTCGGGGAGGGGTCTAAGGGGTGTCCCCCTCATCTCTCCCTTTGGTATTTTTTAATATTTGACTGTCCATAGAAGCAATCTGGTGAGACATATTGTGCAAATTTTAAGGAAAATTACTGCAAATTTTGAAATTTTTTACAGAGGAACCAAATAATGGGTTTCGTCCTTGAATTGTGGGGGCAGAAGCACACTTCCGCCCCACCACATATTTGACTTTATCCCCCAGCCCCCGCTACGTACGCATATGGAACAGGGGTGGCGCCAGGATTTCCCCGACAGAGGGGCCAAGCTCCCCGACGGGGGGCCAGCAACCCAAAGTCTCAACGAAGGATATAAAGTGCCGAAACGATGTTTGAAAGTAAATTTTGGCGCGCGAAGCGCGCCGAAAATTTTGGGCCCTTTTTGGAGAAATTTTGAAAAAATTTGCCGGCATTTTCCATGGAAAATTTGAAAAAATGGGGCTTTGAAGAAGAAAATTGGAAAATTTTGGGTTTTAATTGAAGAATTTGCCCTAATTTAGACCAAAATTAAGTATAAATCGTCGGAGTGACTGGGCGTTGTCGGGGACTACATATTTTATCGTATACATAACAGCTCCCCGACGAAACCGAAAAATTTCCCCGACGGGGTGGGGGGGGGGGCATGGCCCCGCTGGCGCCACCCTTGGATATGGGACTTAGCGCAGGTAGTCTATGCACTATATTATCTTCTCATCAACAAGACATTTTCCTGGAGCGATCAACCTAGGCTAAATTAAAAACTTTTCAATAATCTCATATGGAGATTATATCAGTTGTATCTGTTTGTATGGATGCAAATTTTTAGAGGAAGGTTTAGTAGTTGCACTTGAAATTCTGGATTCTCAGTTTAACCATGAAAAGTTGTAATTTGCAATTAACTCACTGGTTTGACGGTGCGTAAGCAGAGCACACATTACCAAATCCTTACCCTGCATATACATTATTACGTATCTTAAAACCTCATAGAACAAATTACGAAATTTCAAAATGTTCTACTTGCTTAATATTCATATTTTGATGGGCATTCGATGCCATATTTCAAGGCGAAAAATTATCAGGTCTCCTCCTTAGTATTTTTAATGACAAGTTATTATACACTGATTTTACTTCCAGGACGGACATGAAGTCCGGCTTCAGATTGAGGTTAGTGCCACCTGGAATGGTAATTAATGCCACCATGTTCTTTTCGATTCCCTAACATGTCTATAACCCCAAACATCAGGTATATTGGTATCTTCGAGTGGGTTGGGGAAATATAGCGGGATATCTGCCAAGAATCAGGGTGCTGAAAAATCAATAATTTTGGGGTAGGGGAAATAAAATAACTATTATTTTTCGTCCAGAAACTAGAGAGTAACAAACGACCCCACAAATTATTGGCCGAGAAATTGTCTTTGGTTGACATAAAGATTTTGTGAATCACTGTGACTGATGAGGTCATTAAAGGTTGAAATGGTACGAAATTTGACCTTCGACCTAAATCTTGACTATGCCATTTTAAAATGTAATTGTGAACAGTCAACTGATTATTTGTCCTATTTTGACTTGGAATGACTTTATTACATGTCTATAGATAATACCAGCCAGATCCAAGGTTTTTACTAATGAATCATCAGTGTTAAACGAAAAACCAAGAGTAATGAAAAATTTGTTAGAAAAACTTACTTTTCCAGCCCGGAAATGACAATCTATCCATGGTCACTGACCATTACAAGCTTACAAGCTCTACATCATCTCGAGTTCATTTTCTTTCATATATATATATATATATATATATATATATATATATATATATATATATATATATATATATATATATATATATAAACATTCGCTCTTACCGTAAGTTAATTACTTGTATATTTACATGTGCATATCGATACCCTCGGCCCTTCTACCTAAAGAGGTGCAAAATAATACAATGAGATATCTGTACTTATAGCTTCATACTGAACATGAGATTGAGGTAAGTGCCACCTGGAATGTCATTGGTCAAATGACAATACTATGTTTTGCCGAATCATTTACATTTACATAAACAGATAAAATCAGGTAAGTGTAACCTTCTGGTGGGTTAGGAAAATATACAAAGGGTATTTGATAATGGCAGCCAGTGTTGAAAAATCACACTAAGGGGTAGGAAAACTTAAAGGGCTATTACTGAACATCCAGTAGTTCTAGAGTCATAAACAACGCCCTTTAATTATCCGTCTAGGAATGCTCTTTCACGTGATAGGTAGATTCTAATAATCACGGGATTAAGGAGGTCGAAAGCGGTCACAAGGTCAAGAAATTTGACTTTTGACCCAGATTCGAACTACTTTATTTAGATTGACTTAAACTGAGCCAAGAGAAAAGGTTAAGACGATCTATCCTTCAGGGCTGGAGGACTCGAGTCCGGACTCGGACTCGAGTCCGGACTCGAGTCCATTTTTTGTGGACTCGGACTTGGCTCGGACTCGGACCTCTCTGGACTCGGACTTGGCTTGGACTCGAACCTCTGAGGACTCGGACTTGAGGCCGAGTCCAGTCGAGTCCACCAGGATTAGGTCTAATAACTTTCAAAATTTGCAAAAAGTGCATGTTGACTTTTTGAGTAATCAGGACAATTTATCTACATAGCTTTACCAGAATAACTATACAGCTGCAAACTTGCACCAATGGCTCTTGATGTGTACAGTACATGTATGACCATGGATGTACATGTTACACAACCAGTAGTATCTATATTACTCCAATCAAAGCTAATTAACAGATTAAATTACAACAACAGTAGTTAGTTCAAGTTGCTGAATCTGAAAGTTTAAAAGGAGGGTTACACAAATCTTCAATTACTAAGAAGATCCAAAGAATAGAACCAATGCCTTGAACCTAGTTCCATTCATTATGGTATAAAGAAGGCCTGATGCTTATTGATTATTGCACACCTTGCACACTGCAAACAATTTACAGGTTTGTGCCTTGCTTTGCAGCGCATTGTAAGTAAACTTGAATCTCCTAAAGCTTCCTATTCAAACCATGAAGTTATCATGGACTTTGTGGAGAGGGCAATTGTTGTTTCCAGCATTATGCTCTCTGTGTGTTTAGAAACTTTACAAAAGAAGAGAGAAATAATCAACCTTGTATATAGTCAGACAATGCTTAGTAATGCTGCACAGGGACTTCTTGCTTTTATATTAAGTCATCCTGATCAGTAGGCTAGTATGTGAATAAACTGTCCACCTGCATAGGTCAACTGGTGGCTGCTGATTTGTCTAAGTTTACTGAAGAGGAATTATGTAGGATGCAGATTGGCCATTCACTCATTTAGTCCCCCTTTGTAGGACCAACAGTCATTTACACAATGCACTATAATATCATGCAGAGCTTAAATTTTCAGTTCATTTTATTCAGGGGACTTATTGCTATAGTCTATATTTGTTGATGGGAATGTAGTACTATGAGGGAAGAGACTGGGTTTGGATGAAACGGGTGAGCAGGAATTAGTGATATTGTCCACATTACAAAGTTTGGTCACAATTTTTATAAAGCGCCTCTTCAATTATCTGACCCTGTAGGAAGCCATGCTAGCTTTACAGCAGTTTTATCCATAGGCAATAATATTTTTATAATTAAGTGCATACTGTACTGTGCAAACCAATTAATGTTGTGGGGATCCTACTGTATGCATGTGCTCCAGTCCCAATGTTTGTACCTGTAAGTTTTGTACATGTGGTACTAGTTCTGCTAGAACGTCCTCACAGTACATTAAGTTACACATTACCTTATTACTACCTTACCTGGGGACCAACCTTCAATGATAGCTTTAATTTACTGTGTCGTTTTAGCTGTAAAAACTTCATCATGCTTACTACTCTAAATTGTGGAGCTCACATCCCTGCTTGGAAGACACGTGCAGTATGAGTAAGCAGCTTTATATTAATTTTCTGGATAGATCTATCAAATAGTTACTGCAAACACTTTGTTGTTGGAAGTTGTAGGCTACAGTAAAAGCATGATCCTTGTAAGTACACACCACTTACCATATGCATGCCAGTTGTAGGCCGCAGCATAGCTTTCGGTCTGTAACATGTAAATTGTACTAGCATTTCTTTGAATAGTGTAACGTTAGTACAGAATTACTTCTTAGCGATCAGGCAGGAACTAACGTTAAGCTTATGTGCACTGTATGTATTGATTTGTTCAGTGTGCATGCTCTGTGTCCAGTATATAAACTGCACGAAAACACCAGTCTAGTTTTGGGCACATGAACTTGAATTAGCCAGTTCTGTGAGGCGCTACCAACTTGCATGTAGGCTGTGCAACTCAGTGCTTGTGCGTAATGTGCATTCGCTATGTACCACCGTCAAAATTTTATCATGGCTACCTGCATATGTGTTGTACTGTATGTAGTACTAGTAGCTGCAGGTACAAGGCCCAGGTATAGACATGAATTGCATAAACAATACAAAATGATCATAGGCTTGTGTTTTAATTATAATACAGGGAGGGTTGAGCTTTGAACAGATTAGCATGCTACTGCAGTGAGACCTGCACTTTAGGTTAAATTAGGAAGCCATTCAAGTAGAGGCCCATGTGCCATTTTTGGAAATTTTGGCCCCCATGCAACATGTACAATAATGGTCCACAGAAGATTGCTCTCTTCCTTTGACAATTCCCCTCCCTTCTCTCCCAAGATGGTGGTTTAAAATGTTGAGCAACACCCCATCCATCAGAAACTAAGAGCAGCTCCTGTGCCTATGAAAATAGTGATATCAGACCATAAATAGCCAGGCATGTATGCTGTTAGCTTACTGTATGACTGTTGTTTAGTTATAAAATTAACAGAATTTGTTTTTAAGACCTCTGTAGGTGGTTTTTAACTAGTAATTTGGATTTCCATCATTCGAACTGTGAGTGCGCATTTCATCTTTCTCCAATGCAGAAGCTGCAGTGCACATTTTCATGTGGTCTTTTATTTTGTATGTTAAGTTGTAGCCTGCCGGGCGGCCCGGCAGGGTGTAAATAAGAAATTAATGGTGTTACAAGACGACCCGTCAGGAACACCGGATTGAATCCATCGACGAGCGAGTGGAAAGTTCCAGAGACGTCCAACTTCAACGCAGCCTTTCTAGAACTGTCTAGAAGTGAGAACTGTTTACGTTATGTCCCAATTACAACTACTGTGTGTTCTAGAAGTTTCTATTAAGGAACGTTCTCGTAATTACTGGACTGTGTACACTAGAAGTTTCTGTTAAATTCTGGAGAGTTCTCGAATAAAAGCCTAGCATATAAAAGGCAGTTCAACAACTGCTAACTAGGAGAGAGACATTGAGAAATGCCCTAATACTTCATCGAGTCCAGACGCTGTTGAGAAGTTATTCCCAGCCACTGACACTGCACACTTGTGATAAATTGCCTTACGCCGTTTCTGCACTGTGTACAGAGATTGTTATCATCCATCATTCATCGCCTAGCCTTGTCATTATTCGCTCGTGGAACCAGTTCCTACGCTACAGCACGCTACAGGTCTACTACCGTACCAGGTCTACTACCGTATCATCGTGCATGCACTACCAGCCCTTGGACCAGACCAGGCAAATATTAATTAAAGGATTGTGAGTAAGTCTAATTAATTATTGTAAATTTAAGTGAGATAAGGAGATTGTAAATAATCATTAAGTTGTTGAATTTTAATCTCGTTCTTCTGTGATCTTTCGCTGTTATTGGTTTGACTCGCGACCACAAGCCGTAACAGAATTGGTGGCCTAACATCCGGGAACGAAAAATACTAGAAAATTCGAGAAATTCTGTTGTGACTCGTAAGCACCTGTGTTTGCTCAGACTACTTATTTGTTTGTTGAAGGCTTGATACAATTTCAAAATGCCATTCAACTTAGATAAATTTGTGGCTAGTCCCTCAGTCGAGGAACTAGATTCATTAAAGAAGTCTGAGATTGTAAAGGTCGCAAAACATTATGGCATTGAATTTCAGCCTTTAATGCGGAAAGACGAGATTAAAAGATATGTTCTAGAATATCTTGTGGATGAAGGTGTCCTGCCTAGTACAGTATTGGAAACAGCTATCACTGTGCCAACTGACAACACATTTGAATTGAAAAGGCTTGAATTAGAAATGAATAAGGAGATTAGATTAAAAGAAATGGAAAGAGAAATGCAAAAGGAAAAAGAGGAAAGAGAAATGCAAATGCAAAGGGAAAAAGAGGAAAGAGAAGAAAGAGAAAGAAGGGAGGAAAAGGCAAGAGAACATGAATTTAGGTTGAAGCAACTAGAGTTAGGGGTCATAAAAGGCTCAGACCCTAAAATAGGCTTGGATACTGGGGGATTCGATGTTTCTAAGCACGTAAAATTTGTCCCCAAATTTCAGGAGGATAATGTGGAGAAATTCTTTAATCATTTCGAAAAGCTGGGTGAGCAACTAAAATGGCCAAGAGATAAATGGTCCATACTCATCCAGAGTAATTTCACAGGCAAGGCTCAAGAAGTGTATTCCGCTCTGTCAATAGAGGACAGCATGGATTATGATAAGGTTAAAAAGGCCATATTACAAGCCTATGAATTGGTGCCTGAAGCTTATCGCCAAAAATTTAGAAAGTATCGTAAGGCGGATACACAAACATACGTAGAGTTTGCTTATCAAAAAGAAAGGCATTTCGACAGATGGTGTGCTTCCAAAAAGGTCTCCACATTTGACACTTTAAGACAACTGATGCTGGTCGAGGAATTCAAACGGTGTGTGAATGATGACATTAAGACTCACCTTGAGGAAAATAAGGCTGACAAATTGAAGGAAGTTGCAAATTTGGCTGATCAGTATGCACTTACCCATAAGTTTGGTAAAGTGGGTCAGACTCAAAACAAGGGTCAGTTTAATAGGCCAAATAAGAAATATGGCAACAGTAGTAATAGTAGTGGCACAACAGGTAACAGTGGATCTCAGTCTGGTTCTATCTCTCCAACAAATTCTGGTAAAAAACAACCAGATTCAAGTCGTCAAAAGAACGACCAGGTCAGCTCAAACAAAGCTGCCTTTAAAGACATAAGCTGTGGTTTCTGTCACAAAAAGGGCCACACAATGGCAAGTTGCTTCACATTGGCAAAATTAAAGGAGACTGAAACAGCCTCCAATGCCTTAGCCAATGCAGAGAATTCTTCTGAGGTAGTCGTGACTTTACGGCCTAATTCTAACGACAAAATTAAGGAAGAATACCTTCCATTCGTGTCTGAGGGGTTTATTTCCCTAGATGGGAATTCAGCTCATCCACCCGTCAAAGTTAAAATTTTGCGTGACACAGGCGCAACTCAGTCGTTGCTTCTTGATGGAGTTTTGCCATTATCGGACTCTACTTCCACAGGGGCAAATGTACTAATTCAGGGGGTTGAGTGTGGATTTATTTCTGTCCCTCTCCACAAAATTAATTTGAAGTCAGATTTAGTTTCTGGGTCGGTCATAGTAGGGGTCAGACCTACTCTACCTGTAAAGGGGGTATCTCTGTTGCTAGGCAATGACCTAGCTGGTGGAAAGGTAGTAGCCAATGCAATTTTGACAGATAAACCATGTGACTATAACAACACAGAGCAATTAGAAAAGGAATTTCCAAATTTATTCCCTGCCTGTGCTGTCACTAGAGCTATGTCACAAAAGCTCGCTGTGGATGATAATCTTAAACATCCACCCTCCAAAAGTGAGGATACAGTTCCCAAAAGTGGAACAAGTAGGGAATCATGTAAGGATGATAATCTTAAACATCCACTCTCTAAAAATGAGGGTATGATTTCTGAAAATAAGGATGATAAACTTAATCATCCGCCCTCTAAAATTGAGGAATTAGTTCCTAAAAATGGAACAACACTCCCAAAAGAGGAGTCAGAGTCTGGAAAAGATTCTAGTAAAAATATTCATGAAAGTGAAGATTCTTGGTATGATCTCAGCCAATCTTTTATGACTAATCTTAATGATAGTCAGGATTGTGAGTCTCCTGGCCCCACACATAGTGAGGGGGTAGAACAGGAAAAATCAAAAATGTCTGACACACTCCACAGAGACCAGTTGTCAGTCCAACAACAACATGATGAAGAGCTTCAGCCATTAATGGCTGGTGCACTCACTGAGGATGAATCGAAAGACGTCCCAGTCTGCTTTTATTTGAAAAACAATATTTTGATGCGTAAATGGCGACCACCTGATGCACTATTGGATGAAGAGTGGAGAATTTACCATCAAATTGTGGTACCTAGGACCCATAGAAGGGAAATACTGAGTATTGCTCATGAAATGCCATTTGCAGGGCACCTAGGAGTCAATAAGACTTACCACAGAATTCTAAATCACTTTTATTGGCCAAAACTTAAAAGTGATGTGGCCAAATTTTGTAAGACCTGTCACTCATGTCAAATGGTTGGGAAGCCGAATCAGAATATTCCGGCTGCACCCTTAAAGCCAATTCCTGCTTTTGAAGAGCCGTTTAGTAGAGTCATCATTGATTGTGTAGGTCCCCTACCAAAGAGTAGGGCAGGGCATCAGTATATATTAACCATTATGTGTGCTTCTACAAGGTTTCCAGAGGCAATACCTCTGAGAAATATTAAGGCTCGGACAGTCTTACAAGCTTTACTTAAATTTTTCACATTGTTTGGGTTGCCTAAAGAGATCCAATCAGATCAAGGTCTAATTTCATGTCAACTGTATTCCAACAGATGTTGTATGAGTTAGGCATAGACCAAATTAAGTCTTCGGCTTATCATCCTGAAAGCCAAGGGGCTTTAGAAAGGTTTCACCAAACATTGAAGAATATGTTAAAGACATATTGTCATGATAATGAGAGAGATTGGGATGAAGGCATTCCATTTGTAATGTTTGCTGCCAGGGAATCTATGCAAGAGTCACTTGGGTTCAGTCCATTTGAACTTGTCTTTGGACACACAGTTCGTGGACCATTGAAATTGTTAAAGGAGAAGTGGTTATCAGATCCAGGTGAAGACATACATCTACTTGATTATGTATCCCGCTTTAAAGATCGTCTTAATGGAGCATGTGAACTTGCTCAGGAAAATCTGAGACACTCTCAGAAGAAAATGAAAGTGTGGTATGATAAGACCACTGTGAAAAGAGAGTTTAAGCCTGGTGATAAGGTGCTAGTCTTTTTACCTGTTTCTGGTCAGCCACTTCAAGCTCGCTTTCAAGGACCTTATGTCATTGAGAAAAAGGTTAGTGACACAGATTACGTCATTTTGACACCTGACAAGCGTAAATCTAAAAGAGTATGTCATATTAATATGATGAAGAGATATTATGAAAGAGAAGATTGTGACATTTCTAAGGATGAAAGTGTACATGATGTAAATAGTAACACTAATGATACAGGTGATCAAGTGTGTGTTATCAATGCTGATTATGAACTCAGTAATGATGAGATCAAGGCTAATAATGTTCCTGACATGTGTATTAAGTTACAAAATTCTGATGTGTTGAAAAATCTTGACCAGAAATTAAGTCATCTGGATCACAAAGAAAAGTCAGAAATGAAATCATTAATCTATGAATATGCATGCTTGTTCTCAGATGATCCTACTAGGACAAATTTGATTGAACATGATGTTGATGTGGGAGATGCCACACCAATCAAGCAGCATCCTTACCGAGTTAACCCTAGAAAACGACAACATCTCAGGGATGAGGTTCGGTACATGTTAGACCATGACATTATAGAACCTAGTAATAGTGAATGGTCTTCCCCTTGTATATTGGTCCCCAAGCCAGACGGTGGGTACAGATTTTGTACTGATTACCGAAAGGTGAATGCGGTCACAAGAACGGATTCCTATCCGATACCCCGTATCGATGATTGCATTGATAGGATTGGGAAAGCTACGTATGTATCAAAGTTTGACTTACTAAAGGGGTACTGGGAGATACCACTCACTGAGAGGGCTCGGAAAATCTCGGCATTCGTGACGCCAGATGGGTTATTTCAGTATAAGGTTATGCCGTTTGGTATGAAAAATTCACAAATGACCTTTAAACGCTTAGTAAATAACCTTACGTCAAATTTAGAAAATTGTGAAGTATATATTGATGACCTTATTGTGTACAGCAACTCATGGGATGAACATGTACAACATGTTAAGGCATTATTTGACAAGCTTGCCAAAGCTAATTTGACTGTCAATTTGGTCAAAAGTGAGATTGCTTGTGCCCATGTGATATACTTAGGGCATGTGGTTGGTCAGGGTAAAGTTAGACCAATTAAGGCTAAAGTTGAGGGCATTGACAAATTCCCTGCCCCTACTGATAAAAGGCAGCTCATGCGCTTCCTAGGCATGGCTGGTTACTACAGACGTTTTTGTCCGAATTTCTCTGACATTGCTGCACCACTGACAAAATTGTTAAAGAAGAATGAAAAGTTTGATTGGACGGATAATTGCCAAGCAGCATTTGAATTATTGAAAAAGGCACTAATGAGTTCACCAGTGTTGATCGCTCCAGATTTTGAAAAACAATTTAAGTTGGCAGTGGATGCCAGTGACAATGGCATAGGAGCAGTTTTGCTTCAAGCTGATGAGCATGGTGTTGATCACCCTGTTTGTTATTATTCTAAGAAATTTGACAAACACCAGAAAAATTATTCAACAATTGAAAAAGAGACATTAGCTTTGATACTGGGTCTTCAACACTTTGATGTATATTTGGGAACTACTAGTTTCCCTATCACTGTATACACTGATCATAACCCTTTGACATTTTTATCTAAGATGAAGAATAAGAATCAAAGATTGATGAGGTGGAGTTTATTTCTGCAATCGTATAATGTAGATATTAAGCATATTAAAGGGAAAGACAATGTTGTACCAGACTCTTTGTCAAGAATTTGATTTGATGCAGTATGTTGAAGATATCACTGTAAGTTTTGAAATTTTGTGTTAACTATGGCACAATGTGTATTGATGATGTTGCTGTATTCATGTATTATCATCACCTTGCAAGACAAGTTGTATGTTATGATTATACCTTCCATTGAATATTGGACTACATAATATACATACTGTAGTTATTACTGTAACATTATACATTGTAAATATTGTAACTTAAGTTTTGTCCGAGACGTCCAAAACTTTTTCAAGGGGGGGAGTGTTACAAGACGACCCGTCAGGAACACCGGATTGAATCCATCGACGAGCGAGTGGAAAGTTCCAGAGACGTCCAACTTCAACGCAGCCTTTCTAGAACTGTCTAGAAGTGAGAACTGTTTACGTTATGTCCCAATTACAACTACTGTGTGTTCTAGAAGTTTCTATTAAGGAACGTTCTCGTAATTACTGGACTGTGTACACTAGAAGTTTCTGTTAAATTCTGGAGAGTTCTCGAATAAAAGCCTAGCATATAAAAGGCAGTTCAACAACTGCTAACTAGGAGAGAGACATTGAGAAATGCCCTAATACTTCATCGAGTCCAGACGCTGTTGAGAAGTTATTCCCAGCCACTGACACTGCACACTTGTGATAAATTGCCTTACGCCGTTTCTGCACTGTGTACAGAGATTGTTATCATCCATCATTCATCGCCTAGCCTTGTCATTATTCGCTCGTGGAACCAGTTCCTACGCTACAGCACGCTACAGGTCTACTACCGTACCAGGTCTACTACCGTATCATCGTGCATGCACTACCAGCCCTTGGACCAGACCAGGCAAATATTAATTAAAGGATTGTGAGTAAGTCTAATTAATTATTGTAAATTTAAGTGAGATAAGGAGATTGTAAATAATCATTAAGTTGTTGAATTTTAATCTCGTTCTTCTGTGATCTTTCGCTGTTATTGGTTTGACTCGCGACCACAAGCCGTAACAATGGTAGCTAGGAGCAAAGCAAATGTTTTTTAATGTGGCTATATGTTATTGGTAAGACCAGTAAAGAAAGTGTTTGAAGGGCATTTGGTACATATGTAACAATTAATTTGGGGTTTGCAAAGAGGCAATGTCCTTGCCAAAAAATACATTGGTGACATACAGTACTTACGGACCCCAAAGCTCCAAACTACTGTAGGTGGGGAAAATTACCACATACAAGTCAAGTCACTTTGATGGGACATCAAAGTTGCCATCATAGGGGAAATCCTCAGTTTTTATGCTTACAGTAGGTATGCTCTGCATACTTGTTCTGTACTTATTTCATTCCCAGCCCTGCATGTTTGTTCCATACACATCTTATTCCATTCCTCTGCCCTGCATGCTTGTTCTGTATATATTTGATCGAT
Organism: Holothuria leucospilota; assembly: GCA_029531755.1. Classification (NCBI taxonomy): domain Eukaryota; kingdom Metazoa; phylum Echinodermata; class Holothuroidea; order Aspidochirotida; family Holothuriidae; genus Holothuria; species Holothuria leucospilota. Next base: position 51,089,839 of record CM055974.1, on the reverse strand, counting down.
CCCCCTTCTATGTAAAATTTACTGCCCCTTGCAGAGGCTGCAGCTAGAGCCAATTTTGAAGTGGGGGTGGGGCTAATCATTAAAGCAGCCAAATTATATGTTTAAAAAAGCAGTTTAAGGTGGCCCTAAATGACCATGGCAGAAAAAGTGCAGGGACTATAGCCCCGAAACCCCCCCCCCCCCTTCCTCACCGCAGTCCCTGCCTCGCCCCATTGGGGACCTTGTCATCCCCATGCAAGTTTTCAAGTTTGCAGGTAACAACGCTGATAGTCCACAGTTTCATTCTCAATGGACTGTGCTTTTGTGTGGAACAATTTTAGCCATACAGGTTTCAGCTAGTCATCTGTTATATGAGCTGCCCCGCCCCCAGGGCAACCTTTGAACCCTATCGAAAGAGAGGTTCCAAGATGCAGCTGGACTCGGACTCGGCTCGGACTCGGAGCCTGTGGACTCGGACTCGGCCCGGACTCGAGGTGTTCTGGACTCGGACTTGGCTTGGACTCGGGCCCTTCTGGACTCGGACTCGGCTCGGACTCGAGATGTATGGACTCGACTCCAGCCCTGCTATCCTTGTTTGACCAAAAAATGATTAATTATGATTAATTATGCACCTTTGCTCAGTTAAAGTCACTAATATTTCAAGAAATAAGAAAGTTGCAAACAAAATCATTTTAGAGCCTGGAACTGGTAATCTCAAATCAAAGGTGATGGTCAATGTACGCAGTGTATCAATGTAACTGTAATATTTCGAAGCAATTCACTCTTACCTTAATTAAATAATGACAACTATTAATTTTAGTTTTAAATCAATACTCTCGAGTCTTTGTTATATTTAGTAAGGCTCACAGCAATGCAGTCAAATGTCCGCATATTGAGACACTTATAAATTTCCCTTACACAAGTATATGGTGAATTTTATGACCAGCCAGGATCTTGGAATTCCAGCGTGGAGGTTCAGCTAGTCACATCTCTGAAATGTCTTCTCTTTCAAATAACACTTTAGCTGCTATAAACAACACTTTTTGACGTGATGCCGTAAAATAAGGGTCACTCAGAGTACTAAATGTACGTCATTTCACGTACCATGCATGCATGCATGCGCGTCTATAAGAGGTTTCTTCACGTGACGTCAGAGCGTTTCAATTTGGCATACTGGTTGTCACTGCTCATGCGCAGAAGTTGTGTTATCGATAGGCGCACACGACAGGACCTTAGCTACAATTGTTCAACAATGGACGTCTCAGGCTGGCCGTCAAAATAGAGAGACGCGAACGCAGAGAAGGTCGGTGAAAAACTCTCAGAGAAAAGCTAAGCTTGGGATTTCTCTGAAACCGCTTCACGTTAGTCACGTGACGTGACGTGACGAGTTCTTCACGTGACGTCATACGTTCGACTCAATGATGTGCATGCTAACGCCTTAGCATGCACATCATTGGTTCGAATTTACCTGTACCGCCAGTTTGGACGTCAATATTAGTATAGTGTGTACACACAATATCGGCCAAAGCGTGAAATGTGAAATGTTTTGTTCCTCTTCTGAAAAAAAAAATGGATAGATTGTACTTACGTGTACGTGTAGCCCTGCTTTTGGGCTACATGTGTTTAGTTTAAATGCCTCATAATGACCAGAATGAAAAACTCACCCGATGAAAAGTGAGCACTAGGGCAATTTAGTATGTGGACTCCCGAGTTCAATATTTCTTCTGAAGAATTTCAGCCTGAACCATCTAGCTCTACGCTGTACATTTTTTGGAAATTGATAATAAAACTGGTGGCCATGTGATTCTCCTTTACGATTACGCAACAGACTTTCGCTATCATCGAGAAAACATTCTTTTCAAAAATTGTACTTAACATTTTAACCTTTGACCAATACAGTTATACGCAGCGTATAGTTCCTAGTAAGGATAACTCTGCCGCGACGTTACGTGTTTGCATTTGGTCTTTTCACTGGTACCTCGACGTCAGGGAGCGCATTGTGATAATTATCACTTCCAGTGAAGATGGAACTCCGAGTCTAAATATACATATTTATGAGGAGCGCTATCACTATTAGTCTCTTGAAGCTTTCAACCAATAACACTTACATCGTACAAGGTTTGATTCGCAGTGAACAGCCTAGTGGCGTCGTTTCGCCGTAACAAACTAATCCGGAACAATTTCAATGATTTTTTATGTAGGCGTGAGGCTTTCAGAAAGGTATGGAGCAAAAGTTATCTTCTTTTCTTGTGCTTGACTTCTCGGTAAGGATTGGATTCAACGAAAAAGATAGGTTGTTGTGGTACAAGAAAATTTTGTTTCCATCCAAGAGTTTTCCATAAGCTTCAAATTCGCAGCCATATGGATATTCATATCAGATGAGCGTTCTTATCCCTGACTGGCCCTCCAAGTTTTTTTTCTTTTTTTTTTTGGGGGGGGGGCAGGCGGTGACTTTCTTTCACGTTTTGCTGACGTCGAGGTATAAGTGAAAAGACCAAATGTAAACACGTTACCTCACAGCAAGGTTACCCTGACTAACATGTTGCACGCGATAAGTCCAATATGGCAGTGACTTTGCTGTTGTCACATGTATTTGTGACGTCAATGAAGAGTCGTAATTCTCAATGAATTTTACGGTGTACTTCGCTTGAGCGCAATAGAAGTAGGTGTCTAGTTATAGTACTGCTGTAGTAGAACTTCTGCCAAATTGCAAATTATTACTTCTTGTAGGATCAGTGCTCGAGTAAATTACTATTTCAAACCCTTGCAACCCTTCCTGCTCTTCACTTTCCCCACCAACTACCACCATTCTCATAAAATTGACCGACGCTTGCTATCTGAAATTTGCAATCACGATAAGAAAAGAATTTCATTAACCTTTCATATTATACCTGAGGGGTAGGATTTCTCTAGAAATGGTCCAGAATGACCGAAAAAGCCATCAAATTAAGAAAAATTCCCGAGGAGGATCCTCAATCCTCAGCCTTCGGCACTCAAGATTAAAAGCTTCTCCGGCCAAACCTTGCGAAGATGCAGCCTCCAACAAAAAATTGCTTCTCTGGCATTTTTTACTGCGGACGCCTATGGCATTTTTTTTTTACTGCGGACGCCTATGGCCATGTCTCTGTTTGAGTTACTCATAACAATATTTCATTTATTTTAGGAGGTATTATGCACCATCATCCTCAACCTTTCATCGTCCTTATTATACAGTAATGCTTTATCCTGTATTTTTCATAGTGATGGAAAACTTGAGGGGTCCCTTGTCCCAAACCATCAGCAAAATAAAACATAAAAATAGGGATAGGTAGCTGGGGAAAGTAGGAAAGTCTTCGATGTAATGTATAATATTGCATTAAAAAATAAAAGCAATAGACTACATGAAAGTGCTGTTTTCTTCGTGCGCAACCGTTTTAAGTATTGTGTCGTGAATACTTCTTGTAGAACATCTTTAAGATAGCCAAATGCTTCATTCTAATGGTTTTAAATCTTTAAATACCCCAGGGTTTCTGTGACGTTCCCCCATTGGAAGCCCACCAGGGGCCCTAAGGTGGGTCCCTAAGTGTCCCACTACTTAAATGGAGCGCTTCGTGCTCCCGCGGCGCCTTCGGTGCCGTTTGGTATTCCGCCCGGGTTTGTCCCCCCCCCCACTTTCAAACACCAAATCCCGCCCCTGGCTCACGCTCCACCCGATGGTCCATTCCATAATAGGGTTCTAAAAAGGACAGCACGCACCGTGAACCCGCCTTGTAGGAGTGACATGCCACAGCCGACAAATTCACTATAGATATGTAGAATTTCTGAACGTTATAGTCAGTTCAAAGCTTTACCAAAGATGGCACAATTTTGGATCTAAGAAACTTAGTACAACAAAACTTACTTAAACAGTAGGGAAGGCACCCTTGCGATTAGGCAAAATCTCCCTACAACTAAACCCAATCAAAAAAGAGAAAACATCACTAAATAGTGAGGATTCCTAAACATGTAATCAATTCAAGGCTTTACCCACCTTTACCAAATATAGCACCATTTTGCATCTAAACCACCTCAGATAAACAAAAACTTCTCAAGATTAGGAGTGTCATCCCCCTCTTGCCTTACACCTAGTCAAAAATTCTCAAAAATTCACTTAAAAAAGCAACTTCTAAACTTATAACCACTTCAAAGCTTTGCAAAAAATAGCACCATTTTGCACCACAGCCACTTTACATAAATGCCCCGCCCCTTCTTAGTACCCTCCACCAGGATGGCACCCATCCGGGGATGACATAGAAATGGTCCGCCCGGGGCTTTACTATCATTAGGCAGGCCACTCGGTGCTCCGCTTAGTGTCATGATCCACCCACTAAGGGTTTCACCCAGACTACCGTCCTGGTCAAGACCTTCAATATTAATACTATCTCAAAACCAGCTAAGATTATGATCTTGGATCTTTCTTACTTTATTCCATGAGGGGAGTAAGTTCTCTAAATTTAACCGACAAGCTAGACAGTATCATTTATATAATCAGGGAGTTGTTAGGAAGGAGATACAACAGCCAAATCTGTCAGACAATATGTACTTGAAAATGACTTAATTCTTTTCAGGCACTGCTATTTGATTGACAGGTCTCTTTGTTCCTATTGATAAGTCTCTGTTGACTAAACCCTTTTAATGATGATCTCCCCCTTTCTTTTCCAAGTAATCCCGAGACAAAGGCCATTGTCTATACATGCTTTGAAGTAAGGTTTGTTTCCGCCAATGAACAAGATTTATTCAGGATTTTCAGTAAAACGACTGACAACAAACTTTTAAACAATGTACTTCAATTGTGCCCCAACGATTTTATACGTCACCTGCTGGAAACATTTATCAAGCCTATACATTTCTCTTAGTTTTTAGCAAATTTTCCCATCATTCGGAAATATATTCGAAAAGTAAGTTGTAAAGAAATTCTCAGCTGACTTTAAATGAAATGATATTTAGTGCGACGAATAACGACGAAAGGTTAAAATTTCACAGTTTTGCATGACGGCTGGCAATAAAAAGTTAACGAGTTCAGCGTAAGAGGTGTGTTTTTTCATTGTCATTTTGACAATGCATCACTGATCCTAGTTGATCTAGGTATTGAGACAAGAATTTTGAGAAGAAAGGCAAGATAACTGTCGGAAACGAACATTGCTTCAAAGAGTCTATAGAACGTTGGATCTCCTTCCTAACACCTCCCTGATATAATCTGGGAATTTCTGTGGTCATAGTTTCTTCCCCTTCCTTCATTTTCAAGGCCTTCATTTTCATCACGATGTCTTGTAAATACGGCCAGTTGAACAAAGCACAATCATGGAGCTTCATGATAATACCGAGTGTAATATTCTTCTAATTTCATTTTGGATTAACTCTTTGGCATGACCTTCATCGCTACATATTCGCTGTACTGGTCAAACTTGAACCGAAACTGTAGTCCCAAGTCTAAGTACTATATAATAAACCACATCCGTTTGTGTAACGATAAATTAATCTCGCATTCGTTTTAATTACGTACAAACGTTTCCGATGATATTCGAACTTCAGTGACTCACAAACATAGATATAATAATTATTAATTGATGGAAGCAGTTTATGACAGTTGTGTGACAGACAGTCACGTGTTCTAGATTCTGTGGTGAACAAAGACTGTGGCTGTTTTAAAAAATCTTCACTTCTACATTTCAGTAAGGAAAGAATGGCCTCTCTTGTTATATGGCAGGAAGGGGACTTATGTTCCTGCATCGCCCTATAATTTGCAGCTCGCAATTTTCACTTTCTTCCAAACATTAATTGAGTTTCAGAATCGCCAAAATGACCTCACCAGCGTTAAATCCACGAGCCAGAATGTTCGGTCTCAATCTTAATTTAAGGGTTTAAGCAAAAACCATAATTTTATAGGTAAAAGAGGAACTAAATCTACGCAATTTGGTAAAACTTCCATTCAAATCGGACATGTAGTACTCGAGATGTCACAAATGAAGTTACTACATTTGTGACCCAAAGTGAGCTTGAGGCAAACAGGGGTTGTATCACTTCCTCACATTGATGAGAAATGCTTTGTTTCTTTTCTTCAGTCTCGCTGTGTTGACCTTGAAGTTAATAGGAACAGAACCTCCTCATGTGGAATGTGAGGATTGTAAACTTATTATGCCTCTCATGCAATCGCATTCCGATAACATGTGATTGTTCAGGAGAAAATTGGTTGTAAAGTTCATTGGCGCCGGCGGGGGGACATGGGGCGCGTGCCCCCCCCCCCAATCGATTTGTGAAAAAAAAATTCTAAAAATTTTAAAATTATCCCAAAGGCGTTTAAGCTATAGATTTCTGTAGGGGGTAGAGTGAGGTGTGCTTTCGACCTAGTGATCTATCTATTGTAATCATTGTCCATCACAAATGGTTCTCAAACTACCAGAATTTTCGCAAATACTTTGCAAACTATCAAAGTTTCGCCCGCTCCGCGCTCTTCAAAACTTACCTCAATACAGCGGCGTAGCCACGGGAGGGGGGGCCTGGGGGCCTAGGCCCCCCAGATATTCGTCAGCCCCCCCCCCCAGATTTTTTGTGTCCTAATAATATGTGTAGGAATTAAGAAAAAATAAATGTGTGAAAAACACATTTTGCGCACGTATGAAATCAATTTATAACTTTAAAATGCCTACTTTCACTAAATTAGGTATATAATCTGCACTGTCGTTTACTTCTCATATAATTCACTTGGACGATGAAAAGAACGTCCCGACGACTAATTCGGATGGACGTTGTCAGGTTTAGACCCTTTCTGCCTTTCGGATGGCTGGTTGGTTTACTGAAAACATAGCAACCATACACTGAAGACCATTCTTACACGACCATTCCTATGCGGTATCATACACAAAATATGCCGTATACGGTAAGGTACTGCGTTCGAATAATTCTTCTGTCCTTAACAAGTATGTCCTGTCTCTCTCCTTGCCCATGACAAGTGCACTGTAGAACTATTGTTTTCGACAAGTCCTCTTTTAAGTAGTTCGCACTGGCGTCACGGTCCGGACGGATTTGTAAAATTACCAACAAGGTCCGGATTTCATGTGTTTCCCACATGATCCCTACTTCTGCTTTGCGAGTTAAATAGTTTGAAAGATTTACTGGTGGTATTATAGGTCTGACCAAGTAATATACCGATGACTTGAGTCCGTGAACAAATACATCACCATTTTGCATCTAGACACCATTAAAAACCGGAAAAATTTCTAAAGGGAAGGGGACACCCTTAGACCTCTACATCAGGACAGTGATCTATGTCCTCCTTGCTACAAAATAAATATGGTAACCCTAGGTTAGAGACAAATGGTATGATCTAGGGGATGTGTAATTGAGTAGAAGTGGACATGTAGCCTATGGATAGGGTGATGGACAAATGTAACAGAGATATACTAGAAGGTGAATATGGGAGAACTGCAGGCAGAATAAATGAAAAGGATGCATAATTCAGTATGCGATTATACATAGCTACAATGTTGCTGTTATTGCTATAGGTAGCTTCAAATGTTTTTAAACCGTGCCAGTTCAGACATAAAAACGTTTTATAGCCAATAACACTCCCTCCCCTCCCTCAAACCCTCCCCCACAACAGAGTTCAATGGCTGAGGTCATGCTTCACATCGTATCCACCACGCTCTCAAAACTGACTTTTGTCGCACTTAGTCACAACTACTTTTCGTTTTCCTTTTAAAGCTGAAATCCCTCAAATATTGCACCATTTGCTATCTATACGTCCTCCTGAAATTACAAATTTTCGCCAAGGGGAAGGGAGACATCGGTTCCCTTTAGTCCCCTCCCCCAGGCCACAGATCAGTAATGCCCACCTTTTGCCCCCTAGCAAAAAAGTGTATGTGCGGCCTTGTGTGTAACCATTTTTCATGGAATGATTTTTTCCCATTATTTGAGAAATGGCAGACATGAGTTTCGAATTTCAAGGCTGGGTACATGCAGCTTAAACACGTGGAAAGTGCCGTTTCCGGCCATCTGGAGGGTTTGTAGAGCTAAAAATTTTCTTGCACGCTCCGCGCCAACCGATGGTGGCGCTCCGCTTAGATAATCTTGACAAGCCTGACCCTCGGCAGTACCGCCCCCCCCCCCAATTTGTTACCTAGGCCCCCCTAAAAATTTCATCCTACGTACGCCCCTGCCTCAATATTGTTCTTATTATCGATATCTTTCGATAGCAACTCCCGCAGAAGCACAGCAGCAAAAGTTGAAAGCTGTTTACTAATTCCCAGGTAACAGGCTAGCTTTATGATTGGCATATAGGTTTGCTGGGGAATTGAAAGTGTCTCGATGCAGTGCCTGTATGCAGGTTTTATCATGAAAATCTTATTTAGTGAAAAATTTCGGCACTCTGTGTCATCACCATAATTAAGGTAATAATACATGTAACTATTCTGATCATAACACTTTTCTGAAAATCAGAGGTATTTTGTAACATGATGTGGAAGGTTGAAAGTACGTATTTGCCGTTAAACATTTTTCAAAAAAAAAAAGATACCGATCGCTTCGCGCGCAGCCATTATCAGTGTATATGGTGAGTGATTAACACTTATGACTAAAAAGAATTCTGAAACGTGCTTGTTATTCCTTCACAACTTTTGCTATACCTATCAGGGAGGTCTAACAGTCTAATATCACCTCTCTGCACCTATACTCTTCCTCCCATTCCCCATTGTTGGTAGCTGTTCGTCTGGATTTTCGTTCAAACCAGGGAGTTGTCATTTATAGCAACTCCCTGTTCAAACTTAGTAAAATTTCGATAATTGTTAAGCACTCGGCGTCATACTCTATAGGCCTAGTTTCATTTGGATGTCAGGTAATCTGGTAATAAGCATCATGTCAGTGCCCCATTTTATATAATTAATCCAAAGCTTTTAGGAGGCCATAAACCAGTGTCTGCCAGCCTTAAGCCTGCCAACCATTCATACGTGATCCATGATCCGTGTCCTCGTCCGCGTGGGTGTCCGTGTCAATGCAAAATTGCTCACATAGAAAAAACATTACGAGCCATCCATTCATGCGTTCCTTGTCCGTGTCCGTGTCCGCATCCGAGAGGAATCGCTTAGATACCCTTTTATAATACACAATGAAGCAAAGGAAGATTTTCGTAATAGTCCAAGAATGTTTGTATGGACTCCACGCACGTATTTTTGCGTAAAACCTTTCCCCTAATAGAAGGCAGTAAAGTAAGCAAAGGGAGGGGGATATCCTTCCCTTAGACAACATACTCTCCTCCAGGGGCGGCGCCAGGGTATTTTGAAAGGGATGGCAAACGTGGGGTGAGTAATCGCCGTCCTGCGAGAGGGGTCGAAGGGAGAAGGATACCCCTCCTTTTTGAGAAAATTTTGTTAATTTAAGGTTGCTTAGATGCCAAATGGTGCTTTCATTTGTTATATTTTTGTACTGTCACCCCACCCCCACAAAAGTATGCCTTAAAAACGTTATTTAGACGATTTTATTTTTTGAGCTAAAAGCCATAGGGGCGGCAAATGCCTGCCCTGCCACCCCTGTGGCGCCGCCTCTGCTCTCCTCTTTCATCTAACCAGGTTTACTAAATTACGGACAATTTCCAGACATATATGTATAGTTCCAAAAATATTCCAAAGATAGAACCATTTTGCATCCAGGCAACCTTAAATTCACAAAAATTTCCCAAAGGGGAGGGGGACACCCCTCCTCTTAGACCCCTTTCAGGACGGCACCTTTATGTGGTGACAAAGGAAGGATCATATATGCAATCGCAGGGACGCATAGAAATGGTACAATTTACGCAGACTTGGGGGTTTAACTGAGGTGGCATTACGACGTCTTCTGTGGTGCCCCCCAAATCACCAAACCCTGGCGACACTATACTGGTAAAGTTTAAAGAAAACCAAAAGAGGACTCATTAATGTGCGGCTATGATGTCATTTGTGTTTGCTTCAAGTTCACTTTGTGTGAAACACGTGATAACTTTAACTGCTAATATCTTGAGAACCACGCATCGGATTTGAATGCAAATTTCACCAGATTGCTTAGAATAAGAAACCTAACATATCATAACTTTTAAAAACCTCCCCATGCCCCTGCACTCATGGCAAAGAGCCTTGTTATTTTTTACTCCGACGACCCTACAAGAAGCAATGAAAGATTCCATGAGGAGGAACACATTAAGCTATCATGAAGAAATTTTAGCACCGCATATTTTCCTGAACTTACCTTGACATTGTGGTTCAATTTGAACTTTGTTCCAGACAGAGTTTTGTTCTTCATAATTGCATCTAGTTGTTTGTTTCAGTGGAAGCCGTGGTCACATAAAGTTACCACCTCGTGCCAACTCGTGCATTGTTTTCATTCCCAATAAACTATCAGCCTTTTTAACCGCATTATTGATTGTTATGAGAAAAGTAAGTGTGAGTCGTTTGGCTTTAATTGCTACTAAACAGCTCAATTAATAACACACAAAAAGCTTCCCAGACAAGGTCCTAAATTGAAGGGGCGCGATAGCTTCCAGGGGGCGAAATGTGTTGGGGTGGGATATGCTAAAATGTATTGTATATAAAATGTATGTGGGATATGCAAATGGTAACATTCAATTTTCAAAGGGGTGACAATTTTTCGGGGGTCGCCTCTTCCCCCTCTCCCGGCTAAAAGCTTAGTGTTTGGGTGTAGAGAATGCTACTGTTCTGCATTAATTTCCATGTGACCCAGAGTTGTGGTTGTCTAAAAGGGTAAAGGAAAATAAGTCAGTTTAATAGGCCTAATATGGCAGGCATACGGTTCCCTGATGGGCCAATCGATTTTCTATTCCAAGTGAGGCAGAAGGTTTAAGTAACTTCAGTTACTTATCAAAGCTGTGGCTGAATGTACAACCGCTTACTTAGATCATGTAGGTGGTTCGATAACTTATCAGGAATTGTCATCGTATTGTTTCGATTTAGATTTTACCAAAGGCGCGGATTTTCTCTAATGTAACTTGACAAGTAAGGATACATTAAAGGGGATGACAACAATAACCATTTCAGTGACATAATTGAAAAGTAAACAAAATTCTCAACACAGTGTAAAAAAACCCATCTTCATAGCTTATTCGGTTCTTGAGATATCGCCATTCTTATCATTTACATTGCAGTTGCCATTTTCCAAACAAACTGGCTTGTAGCAAGTTGATTTTGACCTTTCAGGCTCACTTTGTAATTGAGATGTTATTGTTTTCATTTGTATTTTGTTTCTTTGTTTCTCTCCACACAGTTTTAGCATGTTCTTGTTGGTATCAGATTTCAAAATTACAGGACTCGCTCTCTGCATTTCGGAAATTATCTTTTAAATAGTAGCTGGACCTTTGAAAAAATTGAATTTAATTATAAAGAAATACATAAGTATTGAAAATCAAGTGAGCCTGTGACATCATAATAGACTTGCTACAAGTTTGTTATAGCAGTGCCCCTGTAAGGGATGAGAACTGTGATATCTCGAGAACCAAATAAGCTATGAAGATGGGGTTTTTTGCATAAGGTTCAGAATGTTATATACTTTCTGGTTATGTTCCTGAAATGGTCATTATTATCATCTCCTTTAACTGAAATTTGGCCAACAGCGCCATCACTACTCAACTAGTGTCCCCGTAGTTTGCCTCATCGCCCTTTTAACCAACGTGAAACTTTTCTACTCGTCAAAATTTTTGAATTTCTTTTCTGCCTTCCTACCGGCAAAAAATTGACTGAATTATAAAATGTAGAAACTTCTATACATGATTTCACATGTGTCGTTGTAGTGATATAACTGATTACAAGTATAGTATTCTATACATCGTAATTTCGAGAAGTGAAGATTACATTATCTCACATTGGCCGCAAACATTGCAGCATTTTAAAGGCTCTCTCCCTTTCAATATCTCAATTGTAGTAAAGTTTGTTGAAGCTAGAACAATTGTTTTATTTTGATTGGTACAAAAGCTGTTTTTATAACCACTGGGTTAAAAGGGGAATTGCTTTTATTATTGATTTATTTGACGAGGAAGGAAAATTTTATACATGTGTTCTCATAATTAATACTTTGCAAATTAAAAAGAACTTTTTTGAATTTTATGAGATCCTTTCAGTAATCGAGACACAGTGGAAACAGTGTTTTAGGAACCTTAAGTTTTATTTAAGTAATCCAGTAAATAGTTTCATGAATATCATTCTTTACAGTGATATGCTGTTTTGCAAGGCAATTTATGACAATCTTTTAAATTCGCAGGATTCTTGTATCAAATCTTATACAAAATGGCCTCGTGTTCTTGGCGTTCCCAAAGAATCATGGACAATTTATTGTTCCATTCCTTTTCATTGAACTAGCTGACTGTGATGCTGCTCAGGGGGTGTCAAGATATACTTATCCACCGAATTATTGATTCTAATAAATATCTTTATGTCATCAGATGATTCAACATTCTGTGGCAATTATACCGAAACTAACATCTGTAATGCAAGGTTTATATTACTTCAGTTCTTTGGGACTTCTTGTATAACATCCTTGTAAACGCTGCAATTAATGTTGACGAAAGTAGTGACTCAGTAATATTATTGGGGGAGGGGGGTTTTGCACGGAAAGTTAATTTATTGATAATTTGAATAAAATACTTTATATTTCATTGCAAGCAGAGAAAAGTACCGACTTTGACTAGAGGGTGATAAATTATTTAAGGAATTATTACAGTATTCTCCTATGCATTAAAGGAAAACTTAAAAGTGAGCTTTTGGGAGTGTTATTGGTTGATCTGGCTTACTTTACTGGGTCTGTACTTCTAAGTATATCTTTGTCTTTAGGAATTTGATAAAAGTTTTTCTTATTAAACCTTGAAAGAATTTATTACTTAATTAATGTGAATGTGTGCTAAAGTGTACAGATCATCTATTAAATATTGTGATAGCAATTTCATTCTTTGCTTTAAAGTTAATGCAATACGTAACACATAAATGACTCGAGGGGAAAAATGTTGAAGTGGTTAGACACAGCTCTTTCGTGAAAGGGCTGCATGGGGGTTTTTTGTTAAGTCTCGTGTCTCTCAAGGTCATAACTTAATGTGGGTATAGTTTCAAGTTTTCGCCAGCAGTAGGAGATTACCCAAAAAAACTTTTCTTACAAAGAACTTGAACTTTCATAAAATAAATGTTAGTTATTTTAAAATTTTACATGGTGTAACGTAAACTCAAACTCGGTTTGGTCATAATGGGGCACTAAAAAGGCCCTAAGGGCCCAAATTTAGGGGGTACGCTGGGAACAGCTAACCATGAATAGTATAATTATACTGCTAATAGTGAAGATATGTTAGGGTAATAGTGGTATTTTAAGTTGCATAGCCTATGATATATGAGATGCTTATGCTCAGCGGCGGTGACTTGTTCTCAATATGGGGGGGGGGGGAGGACATGACCCCATTTTCAAATAATTTCAGACTGTGTGAAAAATCAAAGTCAAAGGACGGTTTCTGTTCCCGGGATCGCCGCCCATGTTTATGCCTAGTTTACGGAAATTGGGCTTTACATAGCATTCTTTACCATCAGACCCAAACGAAAAGGACAAACGTTACTTTCAAAATACATCGAAGGCCCGCATGGAAAAGGACATCGGACCGCACTCTTTTGTCCTCAAATGCATACCGGTGCTATGGTAATTGTAATCGTGATTATTGTGTGTACGGTATGTTAATAGATCGGGTGGCTGAAGGTACGTTCAGATTAGTAATGTTTTAAAGGTGATATTGCAGAATCCAATAATACTGTATTCTAATATCTCCCTGCATGGTCTTACCAACTTCAGCAAAGTAATTCTTTCATCACACTTGGGAGTGTTAGGAAGGAGATACAACGACCACATCTGTTAGACAATATATACTTGAAAATGATTTAATTCTTTTTCAGACACCACCATTTGATTGACAGGTCCCTTTGTTCCTATTGTTCAGTTTCTGTGTACTAAACCCTTTAAATGACGATCTCTTCTTTTCTTTAACAAGTTATCCCTGGACAAAGCCATTGTCTACTGGCTACATGCTTTGACTGAAGTGAGGTTTGTTTCCGCCGAAGACCAAGCTTCAGTCAGGATTTTCAGTAAAACGACTGGCACCAAACGTTTAAATAATGTACCTCAACTGTGCCCACAAGATTTTAATACGTCATCTGCTGGAAACATTGTTCAAGCCTATACATTTCTCTCAATTTTCAGAAAGTTTTCCCAACATTACAAAACATATTCGAAAAGTAAGTTGTGAGGAAATTCTTCGCTGACTTTACATAAAATAATATTGTGTGATAACGACGACAGACTTAAATTTCCCATTTTTGCATTACGGCTGGCAACAAAAGGTCAGCGAGTTCAACGTAAAGAGTGCGTTTTCTCATTGTCATTTTGACAATGCATCACTGATCCCAGTTGATCTAGGTATTGAGATAAGAATTTTGTGAAGAAGAGCAAGATTACCGTCGTAAACGAGCATTGCTTTAAAGAGTCTAGGAACGTTGGATCTCGTTCCTAATACCCCCTAACACCTCCCTGGTAGCGTAGTCCAAAACGTATTCTCGTATATGCAATACTGTAAATATTCAGCACACCCGTATATACTAATCCACTTAGTCGGCTATTTATTGAAATTCGGAAAAGAAAAGCTGTGATGTCACGCAAAATCTGGCATGCAATATTGCTGAATTGCGATGAAGCGATATTTACATTTAAAATCTAGAAAATGTGTCATAAAGTGAGTAGCGTTATCGTTTTGTTACTTATTTACATAGATAAATTAGTGCCGACGCAGTGTATGATTGCAACTATATGCTATACTGGTGTTCAACTGTTTATACAGTGTAAAATCATAATTAGCTTCTGACAACTTTTTCCCCAGGATAAAAGTATGAATATTTGATGAATATTAAGCATGAAACATGATACCAAAGGTGTGTTTGACAAACAAGTCTCGGCTAGGTGTGTACTACATACAATTTCTTGCAGCACACATTAAGTTTTGATGGTCAGCTCCCCGACGTGTAACTTTATCCAGTCATAATCGAAGTGCAATATACTGCATGCATACTGTAAACATGGGGCTACTACCTGGACCAAGTATTACACTTCCATGCTGTAAAGCTGATTTGGACATAAACAGTGTAGTAACATGGACCTTAGTTTTAACGAAAACAAGAGAAAATTACCGATTATGGTCTTATCGCCTTCACAACTAGCATGTATATATGGTCAGGTCAGTACCGTATTTTTAAGAGGCATGGGGGTTCGATAATTGTAACAGGCTCCTGGGGGTGTCCTCTACATGAAATGTATAATATAAAAGTAGCTTTCTTACATTAGAATAAAAAAAGTAAAAATTAGATTATTTCAAGTGTCCTAAAAGTCTAGAATTACAAGAATACATATTTAAGCGGTTGGACAATAAAGACTCTTTCGTCCAACTCCCATATTTAAAGCTTACTCCCTTGCTGAGATACAAAATGTTGAAATTTATTCAGTTAATTTGATATAGTTGATTGCGCAATAATATGCTATGTCTTTCTTGTACAACTCACATTTACCTGCTTTTGTTTCTTTTTTGACGTTAAATGTTTATATAAACTGTTAAATGTTTATAAAACAGTAGTGTTCTCTTATAAGGCATGTGCGGAGAGGACTTGTATAGTCAAGTCACCCTGTAACAGACAGTGATCACATTTTGGCACAAGATGCAATGGCTTTTGAACAACAACAACAAAAAAACACGGAAATTTGAAAATGATATCACAACCATTTTCTATATTGAGTGGATAGGTATCAGTATTTCATATCTCAGCTAAGGAATTTCCTGTGACAAAGATGAGGGTTGGACCATCGGGATTCATTTTTTCAAGCTTTGCAAATTAAGGATATATTTGAATTTTTTAAACTCTAGGTTTCGTGGCTAAAATACTGTAATAACTTTCGTATGCACTAAGTTTATGCGAAGATGCAACTTACAAGACCAGAGAAGTGCAGTTTCTGGCATTTTGGGGCATCTTTGGTAAACCGTTTCTTTTTACACTATGCACCGAAACTGATGAGAGGTCGACATCTAAAACGGCCATATTCATAGTGTTTTCAAGAAAATATTGCATATGACAGTTAAAACAAGGAATAGCAATTTACAATTTCTTTATAGCCTGTAAGAACTAAAACAGTTTGTCTCGTGAATAACCCCATTCCTGAATTAGCATACCAGAGTAGCGGATATAGAGGATTTTCTGAGGAAAAATGTGGCCAATTTTCAGAAATTACAGAGAATGATAAAAAATATAAATTATGTTCAGGTTAGGGTCAGTTGTAGACATGGGCGGCGATCACAGGAGACAGGGGGGACATGTCTCCCTCAATATTTTTAGAGGGTGTCATAATGTCAAATACCCCCCCCCCCAATATTTAGAGGTATGCAGAAAATAAATGTTGTTACACACATTTTCGCTATCAATAACTGTGATATTAGCCTATTAATGGGGGAGAACTTTAGATCAAAAATATGTGATCAGTGTCCTCTAGAATGCGCCAAATCGCTTGGCTTCCAGAGGCTTCCCCCTGGACCCCAACAGGGGACCTATGGAGGTCCTCCTGTACTCCTGGCCGGAGGGGCAAAGTGTTCACTCAGGCAGATATAATTTTAACAGATCGCCGCCCCTGGTTGTAGTTGTAGTTGGCCCAAACCGTCCTCGCGCAAATTCTCACCCGTAGTGAGTTCCTTAAACAGGGTAAACGCATTTTTCATATGGTACTTCCATGATAAGTGAATATAATGGGTTCGAGTGAAAGGCATTTGATAGAGCGACAACGCCTTCTTTGACGTATACGCTAAACTTGGTCAGCTTTGTCATCTCTGGAAGTTATCAACAGCTACAGTTACCCTCAGAATTAAGGTTAACGAGAAGGCCTTTCACTCGGTTTCCTTGTGCCATGATCATTGGCAATTTAAGCTAGGGTAGTTACTACATAATAGCTAGGGCACTTCCCCTTTCCGCTTGACACTTCACTTAACATACGCTAAAAAATGCCCCAGTGTCTCATCCTGTATGCAAGGTTTCCATAGAGAGCTCTTCGTGTCGTTATGAAATCTTAGATGTGAAAATTTTTACGTACGTATTAGTTATGACATATTTTGCTTGTGGTATCACGTCGACACCGACATGATTAGAAAAACTCCCTGGATAGGGTAACAAGAAACCTCCCCCTCCCCCTCCCTCCCTTCCCTTCCCGTTGAGTAGCCTATCGATTGTTCGTCCAAAATGCTTCTCAGATTGGCGAAAACGGCGCTTACTTGACCTACAAAGTAGCATCATAACATTTTTGAGACTTCATTCTGTAGAAACGAAGACTTCAAGAAGAGAAGTTTAACTTGAAAAACTTACTCAGTCAGATCACTGTAGGAGAAAACAGGACTAAACGGTTCTTCACATGCGCATCGATTTAAGAAGGTAATTAGGCCTATAGGCTATTAGTTGAGGCAACGCGTGAGAAGAGGGGCGTCGCCAGAGCATTTATCAATTTATCATGGAGGGGGGGGGGGAGGTGCCGTATTTGCCGAATGAGAAGAAACAAATGCCGACTGAAAGTGTTGATAAGCGATGCAGTTAGAGCTGAAAACCGTTAGTCCAACCGGTAGTGGTCCAGCAGGGGTGGCGCCAGGATCATTGCCCAACGGGGTGAGGCAACGACCAGAAGCCTCGACAGCTCTAGAGTTTCGGTTGGTGAGAGGAGATTTGAAGAAAACCTGTGTATTATACCATGCCATTGCGGGGCATATTTTGCATAAAATTTTGTATATACTAAAGGAAAATAGTTCCGCCCGATTTAAGGTTTTCCCCGAAATCTAAACTGTGAAATTGCGAAGCGCGCGAAGCGTGCGAAATTTTGGGGTAAGCTTACACTAAAAAGAATCTGCACTTATTTAAAGCTTATATAGGTCAATTGTTCAGCTTATATTGTACTTTCCTCTTAGGGTCTCTAGCCGTACCGAAAGACAGACTCAAGAGCAGTGGCGTACCCAGGATTTCTCTCAAAGGGAGGGGGCACGCAGTATGTTGTACGATCGCCGGCCTGGGAGAGGGGTGTAAGGGAGGGGTGTACCCCTCTTCTTTGAAAATTTTTGAAAAAATAGGTGTCCTTCCATGCAATCTGGTGCCACATATGCTACCTTCGAAGTAAAATTTGTGTTAAAATTCTAACCTATTTTTAAGAACTAAAAAAGAATCGCTGACATGGGGGAGAGGTCCAAGGGAAGGGGTGACCCCCTTCTATCCTTTGACAATTTTTGAAAAATTGAGTCTCCTCACATGCAATCTGGTGTCACATGTGCTACCTTTTTGAAGTAAAATTTGTGTTAAAACGTTTACGTATTTTAAGGAAGAAAAAAGAATCGCCGGCCTGGGAGGGGTCAAAGGGGACGTCCCCTCCCCTTTAAAACTTTTTAAAAATTGGGTGTCCTTACATGCAATCTGGTGTCACATATGCTACCTTTTGAAGTAGAATTTGTGTTAAAAAATTTACGTATTTTTAGGAACTAAAGAAAAAATCGGAATCTGTGAGGGGGGACATGGCCAATGCCCCGCCCCCCGCGTACACCACTGCTCAAGAGATAAACTTTGTTTAGCGAAATGAGAAAAGATTCCCGGCATTTATATAAAACGATAAGTTCCACTTAAAGGTAGACAGTCATTACACCAAAGTATATTTTTAGTGTGGGTATGAAAATTCTCAGTTGGTGACTGCTCTCTGATTGACATCAAAGTTTGAAAATTTGAAAGATGCAGAGTAGCTCACATTCCACACAAGGCAGAGAGAGTACTTTTATTACATTTTATAGCCTTGTATGCTCACCACGACATCGCCTTAAGCAATAAAACAGTAAAACAGGCTTATTCCTGCACAAGGAGGAGCTTCATACAGTTATGGGAGGAGCTAGAAGTTGCATAGTTGGGAGAATTGGAACTGTCTGGGATGATGAAAATTCCCCTTTAAATTACTTTAAATGATGGAAAGGGTTTGTTCTATATTTAGCTATTAGTAACGAAACTGAGGAAGAGTGGGCAAAGCATACATTAAATTTTGGGTTTTAACGCAGAAATGACCGTTTTGAAAGCTAAAATAAATAAACCGACCATGGTTGGCGACAGAATTTTCCCGACATGGGGCCGGGCCATGCCAGCGACCCCAAGTTCCGACAGCATGTCAAGGGGGTGAGAAGGGGATATGAAGGAGCCTAACTATACCATGCCATTGCAGAGAACTGTATATTTTGCATTATATCACCTAATATGTCAAGAGCCGAGTTGCGCATTGATACTGTTCTTTTGAGTTTGAATCGTGAAATTGCAAAGGGAGCGAAAATTTTGGTAGGCTGACACAAAAAAAAAACATGTTATCATTAAGAACAAAAAGAAAAACTATAGGGGTTGTAGACTGTATCGGGGACAACATACATTGTGTCGAAACCACCTGGACTACCCGATGAAATAGCCAAACTTTTGAGTCGCTCACCAACTGATCGTACCGCATGACACACACTAGAGAACAGCAACTAGACTTTGCGATATGGGATGAAATTTACGACCTCTACATACCCTGTGTACCCTCAATACACGTTATTTGGTAAGGTTGGCAGGACTTATGCTATATATGTAGAACGGAACTACTGAAGAACCTGGAGTGACATTACAGCGAGCGCAGCGCGTCGAAAATTTTGGGTTCTGATTACAGAAATTGTCTTCTTTCTTTCACTTCTTTTCCTCTATCTTTTCCTCATGTTTCCTTCATCTTGCCGACTGGTGCAGGATTTCCGACTCAATGCTGGAACTGAATTCCACATGAAAGATGAACTGCTTTAGTATACAATGCTACTGAAAAGCCCTATGTAACTTTTTTGCCGACAGAATATGTTTAAGTTTCAAAAAGTGTTGCTTACGGGCTTTGAAAATATTGTAATAAATGTTGTCTACAAATACATTCCAGTCTCCTGTCTTCCATCTGCACCAGCCTCTTTCTCTTGCCCTGCCTTTTACCTCCCTCCCCTGTTCTTTTCTCTGTTCGCTCGGTCTTTCTCTCTCCCTCTTCTCTTTCCCACTTTTTCCTCTTTTTTCTCTTTCTTCTTCCCTCTAACTTTCCTTCGTTTGTACTTCTCTCTTTTTCCTTCATTTTGCCGACTAGTGCAGGATTTTGCCGACTGCGAGGATGATGAGGATGTCACACCCCCCACACTCCCCTCTAGCGACGGCCCTGCGTGAGAAACACCCCTGAAGTTCTGTAACATGCAGGCTTCAGTTGTGTTATTTGCATCATGTATGAGGAGGATCGTTCGTCAGTGTGAGTTGCTCGCATAAGAGTCCCGGAAACATTTTGGAAAAATGAATCTTTATGTATTCGATTTCCTAGGTCCTGAGGGCCTTGAAAACATAGTCAGTACAACAGAGTTTTAAGCATTTCAGTATTTTTACAAGTAGGCTATTTTTCATTTAGGGTTTGGAAATCTCAAGGGTAAATTGCCCCCTACCCCCGCAGGCTACAACCTTGTGCTACCACATCATATGAAAACAATAGGCCTACACTCATAGGGGCACGAGGCTGCGCCCTCACCTTATTTCTCAGGTAGATTAAAAACAAAATCAGGCATAGGCCTATTTGTCTAGCCATGAAGTTACTTCGCGGGCCGCTAGAGAAAAAATACCCCCTACGCATGTGGCAGTGCCTCTACCAAACCTTAGACCCTCCCTCATTTTTTATTCCTTGCCGAAGGCAGGCAAGGAATCTATGTGATGGTGATGTCGTGTGTGTGTGTGTGTGTGTGCGTATGTATGTGACGCCTGCTTGTACACACGATATCTCAAGATGGCGAAACCCGACACACTTCATATTTAGACCATAGATTGCCACATTGAGAGGGAGAACGCTATTGTTTTTGGTGGAGGTGGAAGGTCATTTGAGGTCACCAGAGGTCAAAACCGAAAATCTTGTAAACACGATATCTCAAGACAGCAACGAGCGACACTTTTCATATTTGATGTAAAGATTTGTGATGGCGGTAAGAGGAAGATCCCTATAGCTTTTGGTGGAGATCAAAAGTCATTCGAGTTCCCCAGAGGTTAAGCTGCGAAAACCTTGTAAATGGCTTGTAAACACGATATCTCAAGGTAGCAATGACCAACACTTTTCATATTTGGTATATGGATTTGTCAAGTTGAGAGGAAGGGCCCTATTGTTTTTGATGGAGGTCAAAGGTCATTTGAGTTCACCAGAGGTAAAACCGAAAACCTTGTAAACACGGTATCTCAAGATAGCAGTGACCGACACTTTTGATATGTAATTTATAGGTTTACCATGTTACAGACACTTGTTTAATTTTTTTTTGTCAATTTTTGGTGGGTTAAAATGTCATGTGAGGTCAGCAGAGGTCAAACTGTTACAACATTGTAAAAATTATATGGTCTCAAGAAGTAAAATATTAAAAGTTGAACCTCAGTGTATAAAGGCATCCCCTTTTGGTAAGGAATTAATAAGCCTTTTAGCTTTCTGGTTTCTATCTTTCTCCCCCTCTTTCATATCTTCAAAGTAACTTCAATTACAGACACGGACCGTAGTTTCTAACATACCAGACATTCGAATCGCATATTTTACCATTCCTCAGCCCCTGCATTGCTATAGAAATTAATCGTAAAATCAGCCGGTTTGTCCATCCTCTCCAAGCCTTTGTCCAAATTTCTCTTGATGAAGTTATTTCATACTCCTACTCAGGAAACTGGCAGATCGACCCGAATATTTCCTATTTCCTGTGTATGAAAAGCATAACAACCTAACAAGCTACTACTTTTACACAGGTCTTGGCAGATCTGATTGGTTATCGTCAGTGCAACAGTACCGTATGCATGTATGTGCCTCGGAACAACTCATTTTGTGTGTGTATGGTAATACTGCTTGGACTATAGAAGCTGACGAACTGAGAGCATCAGTGTGAATTAAAGACTTCACGGAGCAAATCCAGTCCTGATTCTGTTCACACATTGGAACAACTTTTATAATGCATTGGAAGTAAAGCATTACTTAGGACTGTCGTCGCTCGTAAATAGACTATTATTTTAATTGGCCAGTGCTTACCGAGTGTCAGAGGGAAATTGCTCCAGTGATTGGAATGGATCGGATTTAATTACAAAGTTTCCTACTCGTATAAGGATATTGTGTGCAGAGAAATAGTGGTATATTAGAGGTAAGTTTACATCATTTCGTAAAGTTTCAAGAAAATGTTGGAGACCACATGCCTACTGTACTAATTTGGATGAGGTGGTGGCTTCAAGTAGATATGGAGTGTTTTTTCCGAAAGGGTATTTTTTGAAAAACAAATTTGAAATGTCACTGTTCGCCTGTTTTATAAACCTTTCGTAAACGGTGTAAAATCTGGCCAAATGGGGGAATCCCCTCCTCCCAACCTCCCCATATCATACAGTATGCTGATGTTACACTATGTTATTGGCCTCGCTCTATAAAAAAAACAAAGTTTCAAGAGTGCGAAGTCATTTAACTAACAAGTTTTACCCACGTAATTGTGCTTCTTTGCGAATTTCACCAAAATTGTTGGCAGTTCGGTTGTTCCGAAATTCTGATAAACAGTCTTCCACAAAGACTTAAAACATTTGCTTTGCTTGAGTATTGCTTCCTGCTGTCGTGTTCCAAGATGGTAATTCAAATCTAATTATCTTGTTTCAAACGGAGCTCGTCTTAGGCCCTATTTCACATGGGTTTAGGATATTCCTGCTTTGCGGGGACTAAGGGAAAAGGCTAACTTCCAAATCGAGAATTGTTCGCACAATCTTATGGACTTTCCTATCTTCGCATTTTATCTATTGTCAAATTGAGAATTTAATATTCCTATCTTTCAAAAAATTCGTCACTTTGCGAACTATCTTCACAAGACCTAAAAAGTTTTGAATTTTCGTACGAATTCAATTTGTTTGGAAACACTCCCTAGTAACATTTACGAAAAAGATAACAGACAACAGCCCGAGCTTTGATAGCAGAACGTTTTGAATAAATCCGTCGAAATTACACAGAGTTACTTATTTGGATGTATGGGAAGGGAAAATGGATTCCTCAAATGGCACGGTAAGCCCTGTGCCCAGGGCGCAGAGCCTAAAACGAACATGAGGCCTTCGACAAAGATAAGGAATTAAATTGCTTTATAGACAGTGTCGTGGATGTTGACTTTCAAGTACATGCAGGTGCTTACAAGGCCTACGAAATAATATGGATCTGCTAAGGGAGGAGGTGTTACCAAAAAATGATGATGCGGTATACAACATTGTAATCGGATCCGCAAAGGTGACTACAGGGAAATAGTTGCACGTAAAAAAGTAGTAAAAGCGTCGTTGGTCCAGCCTGATGTTCTTCGTTTTGTAACCAACAGTTAAACTTATTACAGAATATAGAATACTTCAGTCTGTTGTTGTCTTTGGGAGGTTGTAAATAGGAGATAACAAAAAGACAGATGCGTAGACTTCTAAATCAGTTTTGTGGAGTTTGTCTTTTGCCTTTATATGCTGTACCTCGTTGTAACTACACTTAGCAAAATCTTTTTCGGCAAATTAATTCCTCTTTTGGTCTCTGCCAACAACTCTCGGAATATGCATTTCACCTCGAATCTGTCCCCGTCCAGAGATCTACATCCGTGTGAGGAGCGCACTCAACGAGGGAGTAAATCATTTATTTTATGGAAGGATATCATGCCGCATAGACCTTACTGATATATATATATATATATATATATATATATATATATATATATATATATATATATATATATATATATATATATATATATATATATATATATATGATTGAAAAGGAAAATGGTGGGAGTCAACTAACGGCAAAAAGATGGGAAACAGCACCAAGTAGGAAGCTTTCGGTTGTTTATTCAACCTTCCTCAGCCTTAAAATGAATTAAGGTTGAATAAACAACCGAAAGCTTCCTACTTGGTGCTGTTTTCCATCTTTTTGACGTTAGTTGACTCCCACCATTTTCCTTTTCAATCATATTAATATTTTTTGGTGTGGTCTGTGAATCCGTTGCTGGATCCTACTGGCATATTTCGAGAATATCGTTGGTTTCCGGCTTCTGCATTCAAGATATATATATGTGTATATATATATATATATATATATATATATATATATATATATATATATATATATATATATATATAGATATAGATATATGTCACTGAAAACAAAAACTAGTCAGGATGGTGCTTCTACTGACTAATTTGACTGACTAGAATATAAATTAGTCGAGTCGGTGGATTAGTCAGTGATCACAAAGTACTTGATTAGCCGGTGTCACACGGACTAATCCACTGGGTAGTTTGTGACTACCGACCAATCAACCGACCAATTTATACTCTAGTCAGTCAAATTAGTCAGTAGAGGCACCATCCTGACTAGTTTTTCTTTTCAGTTAAAGGGGTTACAATTCTATGAACAGACTGTGCAGAGTCCTACAGACCTTGCAACTATATAGACGAAAAATTGGTACTGTTTCAGTGGAAGTAAGACGGGATCTTGTACCGTACCTTACTCAAAAAAATTTATTTATGAACACCTTAATAAATAAATTCTAGACATATGGACCTATGAATCGCTTTAAAGACTGATTTACATCACCCCAAGTATGACTTTTAGTTGGGGGTAGGCAAAAGTCTCAGTTGGTGACTACTCTTTAATTGACATCAGAGTTACAAAATTCAAAAGATGCAGAGCAGCTCATATTACACAGCATGCACAGAGAATGTCTTGATTACACATGGGGTCTTTTATGCTCACCAGGATGTGGCTATGTTTGTGTCTGCACAAGAAGCAGTAAAGAAATTATGGGCGGGGCTTACCAGCAAGTAAAAGTCATACTTGGGGGGATGTAAATCCCTCTTTAAAATGTTGCGGGACTTAGTGAAGACTCGAATGTGCAATGGCCGACAGCCCTGCACTCACAGGGCCTTGCTGACTAAAAGGTGTAAAATTAACACAGCATTATTTAAAACGATTACCAGTTCAGTCCTTGACTAACAAATCATGCTTTCATATATATAGTAATCTAAAGACAGTTATTATTCCGTGTTCGAATAATGTTACAATATATGTTTTTGTGAAATAATCACAATGCAATGTAACTCAAAAGAGAACCACATTTCATTATAACTGGTAAGTGCGAATTATTCAGGGCCCCGCATTCCTACCGGCCTAGGGCACCGCGGAATGATTCAGGAGAGACGTCGTCAGCATGCACGGCGGGGAAGGAGCACTGGTAATAGCAATAGGCATCCATTTCCCGTATATGTCAAAGACAACGTTTCCTGTGACGGGATTGATCGAGCCCTCAGTTTTCTCATTTGTAATGTTTTTTCTCGTTTCTTTGAAATATTATTCTCAAAAACCATGGGTTTCTTCATACATTTGTCACGTTAGCGACTACATCCGTATGGCGAAATGTTGAAAGAGGCGAGCAAACACGAAACGCCTTTTCCCCACTGATGATGGATGATTTAATTAGCCCTTTTATGAGAAAAAAATATCTGA
The DNA here is from genome assembly GCA_029531755.1 of Holothuria leucospilota. Lineage (NCBI taxonomy): Eukaryota > Metazoa > Echinodermata > Holothuroidea > Aspidochirotida > Holothuriidae > Holothuria > Holothuria leucospilota. The sequence continues at coordinate 51,064,249 of CM055974.1, read as the reverse complement.
AACTTTAAAAGGTTTGCAACAGACACTATACCATGCAACGAAAAAAATTTAGATGAATGAGGCCGAATAGCTACACGGAAAAATACATGTGGCTTGTGTAATTGTGTCTGTAGGACAAATACCCCGTAATAAGACCTAACAGCAAAAAAAAAAAAAATAAATAAATAAATGATAACAATAACAAAGAATGCCCGCGTGACTTCATATTTCCCATCATAATTTTCAATCATCAATTTTCGGCATATGTCCTGTGATAGAGAAATGATCATTGTGATAAATAATATAAACTTGAATTGCACTATGCATTAAAATTAGGGCAGCCTTACAGGGAAAAGGATACCACGTAGTGTGCAACAGTCCGTAATTGATAAACTTTGAACTATATGCGAAAGAGAATTTTTCAACAGTTCGGGAGATTACCCCTTCTGGGGAGGATTTACAAGTTTCCCTTGATTGGGAGAAAATTGGCCATGTGGCCGTCATTTTACCTATTTTTGCCCACAGTTCCATTCCTTCTTTGTGTACATTTCATAGAAGTTGAAGTACTTACTTCATTTTCCATGGTACATTCTCAATAGCGAATGGTTTTGGAACCCCTGCCTCTCAGTTTGCAAAGTTTTTCGGTCTAATATAATGGAATTAAATGTATATTCGGTGGGTGTATCGTCATACGTAGCTACCGAAGTGCTTCAGTGGTTCACCAGTCTGTTTTTGAAAAAGAAGGAAGTTCGATCTTGAGTGATCTTCGTTCAGTTGCTAGACCTTGTCTTCGTTAGGATAGCAAGCCTATATGCCGTGTTGTACAAGTTTTCCTCTATTCTGGAGCACTTTGGTTTTATGCACATTGGCCAATCTTCCGGACTGTTCAACATGTTTCTCCTTGCTTCCTAATTAAGAAATGGATTAAATGGCGCCGACCCGTTGGCTAGTAAACCTATTAAGTAGGTCGGAGGACGGAATGAAAGAAACACGCTTTGACCGAACTCCCAGAAAATCAGAAATCACCACAGGTGGTTTGTGCGTTTTAATTACCTTAAGAGGTCTCAAGAAATTCAAGTTAAGAAATTTAAGTTAACTTGCGCTATCTGAGAGAGATAAACAAAAACAGTAAAATATCAAAATAAGTTAGTAATATCTCAGTAGGCCACATTTCAGTTAGTGTAGTTTATCTGGCATAGGGAAAATGGTGGCCGCTGTGGTGAGAAGACGCTTTTGGTGAAATCCACCTAATGGGCCCCTCCTATAGTCAGCTCGGCCTTCTCTCATTCAGCCGTCGGCCATCGTTTTCAATTGTGAGATACAATTCATAATAAAGATTAAGTAAAGACCCAAACCTTGGGTAGACTTAATAGGGTTTTACAATTTGCACAGAAAAGTATATTGCTGTTAAATCGATCGAGCTGGCTGTCAAACCTGCTCCACACTACTGTTGAACGGGTATGTTAAGTCTCGCCTTTGTGTGATACATAAAACAAGTAAAGGCTCTTTAGTTCTTTATGTATAGCATTTCAATTGTTTACACTTCTATGCTACGATTGAGTTAGCACCTCAGCTTATCTTTTCTCAAGTAGAAGAATCCCTTTTTCATGAGGTGGATAAAGTTGCCGGAGGAATGTTGTTTTCTCCCTACGTTCATCTACCAAAAGCCTCGCCACTGGATACGGCCCTTCCCCCTTGATAAATTCTTAAGTTGGAAGGCGTAACTGCAAATGATCACACCCCTCTCAGTGAAGCCGGCACGCGAAGCAGAAAAACTCGAGTGCTGTTTGGACCCAAACCCCCTCCCTAGGGCTAGAATTCTTTGGAACTCGGACTTGAGATTCGTTCTAAAGTTCGGCCATAACTTATGATATACAACTTTGCAAAGAATTTGTCTCCGGTAAGCTGTGTGTATAACTATTCAAAGCTCGTGATATTTCAGAATGTGGACATAAATTAATCTTTCAACTCGACATTGAGCTTATCACTGTGACCTATAGTGTCACGAAATGTTCCTCATCAATATTTCATGACTGATGACGTTCCTTATTGCTTTGTTTATCTGTGTTGTCACGAAGTATTTACCGTTCACTACACAATGCTAATAAAGTTGTTTCTGTTTACATAAAGGGCCATTAATGTTTCCAGCCGTAACGAACACCTTAAAGCATCGTTAGCGTTGAAGTCGTGTGCGTATTCTCTGTTTACATGTATCTAAAAAGGAATACTACGTCGTTATAGAATTTAATGTTAAGTACTCATTTGTTAAGACCTGTGGTTATCCCTACTTTTTTAAATCCTTCGAGATTTCATTGGGCTGGATTATCGCTCTCGACGCTAATCAGTGTGACAAACATTCTACCTACGTTTCCTCTGCAAAAAACAAAGTTTCTTCGTCTGCTTAAAACCTTAAAAAAATTTCTTAAAGGTATTCTTCGAAAGTACATTTGCCTTGAATAAATCAATACACCTTAACCTAGCAAAATTAGGTCAAAATTGATAGGAAAGTTTTGCTTCTAATAACACAATCTTTTAAACCTGGATTGATTTTAAAGCGAACTAGGATCGTTCATCTCGTTTTTCGGTTAAAAAATGTCAATCGTTGCCATCATGATGAAATAATATTTAGGACATTGGTTAGTAACGAATTTATATAGGCATATAGCCTACTACGTAAATACTGTGAATGGTATGACCTACAATAGCTGAATAGTAATGAATGTCAACTCTCATCACGCTCGCCATAATCGAAAAGCCTCATTCAGTTTACGGAAACATCGTCCTGTGTCGGCTACAATTATTTGGGCCACTTCCCGAATCAAATATTTCTTTTCAGCAAGAAATTCAAGAAAAAATTGTAGTTTGTATCATTAACAAATCTGGAAGCAACATTTTTATGGGAATGTACTTTGCGACTTCGCAACTTTGTGTTTGCTCTTTCATTCACTTCACATTTACCTCAGAAAGCTGTCGGTAAGGGCTCTTACGGCCATCTGATAATTACAGGGAGCTGTATAAGAGCTTTTATATAGCTACCTGCAGATAATACCACGGAGCTATATGTGTTATCAAGCTACCTGCTTAAACCAGGAAGCTTTATGCGATATCACAGATACCTGATTATACCAGGGAGTTAGAGCTACTTGATTATACCATCTAACTAGTTGTAAGAGCATTTACAGCCAGCTGATTATACAGGGAACTGTGACAGCTCTTACATATTGAGCTCCCTTATTGGCTTATTGTACCATTCTCCCGATACACGAATGTAGGAGAGTAAATCACACTTAAAAATGTGAAGAACTCATTTTTCTTAAAGAAAACGGCCACCCCTTAAATTTTAAACTGCGCGCGAAAGTACCAAATTTGTTCTTAAAACTTGAAAGTTGATTTCATCACCAAAATAGATTTGAACACGCTATGTACTCTAGATACATGCAAAAGTGGAAACAATGAAAAGCTATATGTTAGCTGTAAACAGCTGTTTGATAGACCATTCCCACCGCAACTAGCACAGCGTTCATGCATGTCAAATGTCCTTCTCAACTGACTAGTAAAGAAGTTCAGTGAAAAATTGCGTTCTTCATCCTTCAGTCAAGCCTTGTTGGGGTGTCAGGTTACTTACCCCCAGTCGGGACGCTTGGCTCTCTTGTTGGGCAAGTCTTGGCGCCATCCATGTAACCAGCTGTAGAAGAGGAGTGGGGGAAATCTGCATGTGCGTGCACGACAGATATAGCGATAGCGCTGTGCTTACACCTTCCTAAGGTTCGCACAGATTCTGGGCGGATTTTTCCGCCTGCTATGCAGGCTTTAAAACCTTTTATTAGTTTATATACTAGCTGCCTAGGCTGAAGTTTAAGAAACCTAATTTTTATGCTGTAATCTTGATTAATTACGGTAGGATTAACTACAGTATGGTACCTTTGATACATAGACTCTGAAAGATTGGTCATTCAAATAAATGAAAGATTGGTCAATTAAATAAACGAAGAGGCCTTTGTCACGCTCGCTTTGTAATTATATGATATCCATTCAACAAAATTAAATTTATGCAGACTGCGTTCTGGACTGATTTCAAACGTGCCTTTGATAGATAAGATAAACTGTATTGTCCATATCCTCTTCTTGATAGGGTACAATAAAGGGGATACATAGGCGCTTGACCCATTTTTAAGACAGCCATTAGGTTGAGTGGTTGACTAAATCATTTATACATTCAGCTTCTATAGAATGCCTCTAGAAGCTTTTATAATTCAAAATTGTTTACACATTGTCCAACTGGCATCTTAAGCAGTCATGAAGTGGTAATTTTTAAGGGGGTATAGATAACAAAATTCTAACTTTTTATGAGACCAGGCGCTCTCATTCGGCTTGCGCTAGCCCCTTCAATCATGGCTATTTATGACGTGTATAAGTACAACACCGTATTTAATCAATAAACAGTGGTGTATCGTGGAATATAAATCTATTCGGCGTAGCCTTACAAAATGTTAATTTTAGTTTTAATATAGAGCAATGAAAATTTCAGAATAAGGAAAAACTTGTTTGCTATAATCTCGGACCAATTGGTACTTCCCCCGTGACATTTCCTACCGACATTCAAGTGCATCCACAGCTAAGAAGCAGTTGTTACCACGGTAACTTGGAATCTTGTTTACATTTTGTCGATGAGATATCTCTGATGAAGAGATATCTCTGATTAAGTTTGTACAAGAAACATCCATCACCAGGTCAATGTGACCCGGAAACACACTTTTGACTGGAAACTCCATGACTTGTTTACGGTTGTTGGATATTGGTCACAGATTGTAAAAAATGTTTCGCTACATTAATCTAAATTTCCTATTCATGTGGAACACATCGTGAGCCTAGCCTATGCAAATAGGCAAAAGAGCCTCACTCCTTTGAGCTACGTCCATTAAAATACGTCGCTATAGATAATACCGGCGAAAGTACAAATATGGAGTCTGAAGTGAACTCCCAGTAATTCAACAGGATTTCTCTGGAAATGGTAAATGGCAAATTGAACATCTAAACCCAACAATTCGGGGGAGGGGGGGGGCTCACTGACTTTGCAAGAACGCATGCAAATCTAAGCGGTTTTACGCATTTCTGCCATTATAATCTTTCGCAGTGCAAAATCGTTGTTTGAGTGAAGCGTCAAATTTGGACAGAATTAAAAACAATGTAAAATGCATACTTGTGAGCCCGCAAAAGTTTGAGCGGTTGCTAGCCTTGCATCAAGTTGGCTACAAAAGACCACTTTGCTGGGTTTCAATTAACCCATCATGGGTACTTTTTGACTGACCGTGGTTAGTTCTTTACCTAATAGATCAGTATGTGGTATGCGTGCCCAATTTGGGTAAAAGTTTGCCCAAAAATTTTTATAGCGCATTGCTTCTAATACTATAGTCCAATTTGTCATGAGCGTGTTCTAAAGCAAAAGTCTGAAAGTAACATTTGGCCTACCGTCGTAATTGAGGAGCCTCAAGAAAATCCATGCGTGGGCAGGACTTTCATTCCAAAAGCTTACAGGTGCTTGTATTGTAAACAGACTTGAAATTCATGGAAATTAAAGTTCGGCACTTATAACCAGATCCAACAACCCGACTCATGAGACGCGTAGGCAATGTCTTAAGTTTTGCCTCTCTGCTTTATGTGACGTTTCAGACATTTAAAAGAGGGCACTGTTTAAAATAAAGAAAAACCAAAAAGCAGTATTTCAACTACTCCAAAAGGTAGTACAAGTTAAAGTGTTGTGTTGTTGTTTTACTTTTTTTTCTTGTACTTGCGGAAAAGTATAAAGCAAAGATCAGTGGGTGGTTATACACATGCCTATCACTTACCTTGCACATGGACTATAAGCCTTTTTCTAATTTTATGTTATAAATTTGAAATTATTGCGCATTTCTGTTTAAATTGAAATGATGTGTAATGAAGACCGAAGTACTGTAACGTTAGTCAATCAACAAAACGACAATTCCCTCTCGTATATGATCATCCTGGCACTCGTCTTAGAATAGAACGGTGTAATTTACGGTCACTGGGGCTCTTATCTTGGAAAATAGAAACTGACCGTAAGGATGTGACATGAGGAAAATTAGTAAAGTATAACGTTAATTGCGCACACATGGGTATATATAGGCCTGCACGATACGCTCATTGAACTGTACTGCTGTCATGGGTCAAACTTCAAGGAAAGAACTGTGGATAAATGCCAGGGAATGAGGCAATGATACAAAATTGTATCTTCTTTAGGTAACTGTCATGATTCATACCTGCAGGTCCCCCCCCCCCCGCCTGCTCTATCTTACTTGCCTCAACCCTACAATTACGACAGTTTAAATTTCTAGTATGAACTGTTTAGACGGAAGTTTTATATTCCCTTCCTGAAGACAAATACTTTTTGAATCTGTAAATGCCTTAGCAGGTCGGGGTTTTCATCCAGTTTCAAATTAGAAAGGGGTTTCATGTAAAGTGAACATCAGGCTGACTCGCAGTACTGAAAGAATCAAGTGACAACCAGTCCATACAAGCGAAGCTGGTGTGAGATCATAGTGGGGAGCCTATCTATCTGTCTGTCTGTCTGTCTGTCTGTCTGTCTGTCTGTCTGTCTGTCTGTCTGTCTGTCTTTAGTATCTGAACAAACCCTGTACAGGGAGCGGGGATGAGAGTATGAAGTGTTAATGTGAAGTTCCAGTGGAGAGATTGTCGAAATTAGTACTGTAACTCCACTTGTTCAGACATCCAACATCTTGCATTTTGTGTCAACTGAGTTGGTGCAGCTACTGATACGCCACTGTAAGTCTTGATTTATTTGATGGGGGTTGATGGTTGTACTTCTTTGATCATTTTGTTCATTTATGGAGACATACTTCTTATAATAAATCCTATCTGGTATGAGCTTCTGTACCATTAGAAGCTCTGGTTTAAGATACCACATAGGAAACCCTTTAAGTGTTGTAAAGCATTTCAACATTTTTCGTCTCATATTATGGCAACTGATTCTAAAGTCTCAACAGGGAGGGGACATGTCCCACCCCCCAAACACACACACTTTTGTCCAGAATCTTACAATGAAAATAGTAGGCACTTTTTTGATTCCATAGCTTGCAATATATAACTGATTCAATGATATCAAACTTGAAAATGATGGATACAACCACTTAATGGATTAAAAGCATGTGAAGATGCCTCAGATTACACCACCAATCATCTGGCTCCAAATTTTTCCAGAGACCTTGAGTGAACCCCCTATCTATCCCTCGCTTTTATCGTTACGCTATTGGCGTTTGGGATAGTTCTTGTCAAGGTCACCCCCCCCCCCCCCGCACACACACACACACTTTTGAGAAGCTGCTGACGCTCTTAAAATCTCCACAATGTTAATCATTCAAATTTAAGACTGACTGTGGACACAGCCTAAATCTGAACATGCATGTAAGGCTGGTTCATGATTGCACCCAGGGACTATACTCCCTGCAAAGTGGCAAATAGTCATACTGGCATCCACACCTAGGATTGTAATTTAAAATCATTTCCCTGTGATTTTAGCTCAGCTCCACCTCTTGTCAAGTTTGGTAAAAACTTGATCATACTGATTTGATTCTATAATTTTTAAAGAATATTTTGACTGTATAACTAAACCATGGAATTAGAGTACGAATAATTCTGTTTCCATTCCAAAATGATGACTTGATTAGGGAAGGTGCTAATATCAGGGAGCTGTTATTATGTTAACAGCTCCCTGCTAATATAATTGAATGAAAGTGTGTTCAACAGACAGACAGGGAGCTGAAAGAACCCCTGGATAGCGTAACAGAAGAATTGTATACAAAAGTGCTAACTTATTAAATCAATTGAATTTTTATGGGCCTGTGTGAAAAAACTCGATCTAGCAGTCGTATGAAATTTGAATTCAATTCCATTATGACATGTTTTTGAGATATTAGTCATTAACGTTGTTGCCATAGTTTCTTTCGAAAATGAATATGCAACAGGTGAGTGAGATGCAAGAAATGATCTAAACGCCATTCAAACCAAATATTAGAGATGGAAACTATTTATCTTTCGATGTTGAATAAAAACATTCAAAGACAAAAAACTTTACTATTTAAATCCGAATCAAGCCGGCAGCCAAGAGGTTAGGGGGGCCAATCGCTTAGAAAAATTTCACCCCTCAAAATTACAAGTTACCATTGTCTTAAAACATTTTTAAACATCCCACCCCTCCCCGAGAAAATATTTATTCCCTGGAAGCCATCTCGCCCCCTCCCTTTAGTGCCTGGTGTGGCTGTCTGGTCAAGGGCCTGAATCAAACCCATCATTTTGAGATGGAGACATTTGTCATTAAATTACTAAACGATTTCTTCGTGCTATCGACTCCATACAGTTACAGGATATTCTTTGTTTACATGCAGTAAGTTCTTATTGCGTATACCATTGACGTTTGACATTATCTGATAATCTACCGAAGATGGTTTGCGGCTAGATTATTCGTTCAACTTACTAACTGCAACGTGACAAGAAAACTTTAACATCGCCTGTATCCTTTTTTTTTTAAATTTGTCTTACTGTTTATTCTGTGGTGTGACGAAGTATCTTGAAAGTATACAAAACAAGTTATTCATATTAACTTTAACAAATGCAAATTTTAGTCATGATGAAACCATCCGTATCGTTCTGATTTCTTTTCAGGGAAAATGCATAAAAATCAAGAAATACGTTGCAAGTCTGCCCAAGACTTACTGCTCTAGACTTACATTAAATCCTCTCATGGTTATTACATGTCAATAATTCCAAATGAAAGTTTGGTTAGGTTATTTTGATATCATTTAAATTTTCATCTTCATCGATGGAAACAAATCTTGTATCCTGGATTTTCTCCTCCTTAAGGAAGACACTGTGACCTACTTATCTGAATATTATCATCGGCTTAAGTTCATGATGAATTTTTGTTGAAGTTGTTGATGCATTGAAGTTGGTGTAACCGCTTCATAATTGTGAATGTACTATACTGCTGCAGATAAAAGTCCAAATTCAGGGATGCTGATCTAGTATTACAAAGATTTTAATAAGTAGGAAGAAGACGGTGGGTCTGAACCTTGTTTTGCAGAGGATGGTATTAGAAGTAGTAATAAATTTTACATCATATCAATGGTATCTCCTTCCATCAAAGAACAGCATTTCTTTAATTTGTCGTTTGACTTTATAGGCAGTAGTAAACTGAGTGCTAATTAAGAACAGACTACCAAAACCTGTAACTGTATATCAAGCTGAAAATGTCAAGCTCTATTTAACAGCTGCCAAACTGCATTCTCTGCTGATTAAACCTCCCGCGTCTGTTTTGATGATTTCTCTTCAGTTTTATTTTAAAACTAAACATTCTCAAGGTGCTTAATTGAAAACACGTCATTTGTTTACTAATATCTGACAAAATGTATAAATATACCCCACATTCAAAAGGGCATATAGCCCACCTTCCAAAGGGACGGCAATAAAAGCCTGTGTATATTCTTGCTGTTACAAGAGCTCGTACCGACACCTTAGGCTTTTAGTGTTTTAATATCGATTTCTATGTTGACGCGAGATTATGCGTAGCATGCATTTCGTGTGCCAGTAAGGCCTTTATGTTTCAGATAAATGTTGGTGTAAATGCCATGCCTTTCTTGTAGTTACCTCCAATCTGCCTCTGACGTTGAACTAAACAGGGTATAAAATTTCGTATATCAGGCCCAAACACACGTACTTAGATCTTGTTACCCTACAGTGTTACTCAAATAATGCGGAAAATTGGAATATGATTTTAAGATAATGCCACCTTTCGTCTAAGCTGGCTATGGTGAAAATATTTAAATGTGGACAAAATTTACCGCAATTACCATACAGTTTCTAAATCCCTGCAGTGATTTGTTGCTTGGCGACGACGGGTGTTATACGTTTGAAATGGGAAGCAACATAATTATTTTGCTCTGAAGGTCTCTGGTATATTAAGTAGAAAATGCAGTCCCCCAATTTGAATTAGTGTACCCCGTCACCTTAATTCAGGAATGGCTCCTTTCAATCGTATGCCAATATTTTTGTTTCTTAGTTGTTAAACTCATGCAGAATATCTCCTTAGTTTACATTCAGTATTCAATGTTTTTTTTATATACAGAAACATGATTCAAAAAACGTGTGAGCGAAATAAGAGGAGATCTGTTAAATTTGGCAAATTTTTAAAACTAAACTTGGAGCGACTGCTTTCTCCCTTTAAACTGCCACACGATCTCTGTAATTACCTTTGTTTTATTCTTGAACCAACGAACAACACCATTTCAAACATAATTAACCGTCATGCTTTTCCGAATTAAAATTAGCGTGAAATATGATAACCTGTTGCAGAACTTAAGTTTGAGTATAGGAAGTTAAACATGTCGTAATAACTTAAGTAGTCTCTAAAACAACTCCCGACCTAGTTTTCCAGTGTTTTGGCATACCTTTAACCTAACTGTATCATACTGTCTGTATGTTTCTTTCTCTTTTTTTTTTTGTTTTTGTTTTTTGTTTTTGTTTACTTCATTTTTTTGTGTTGGAAGTCTTATAAGGACTGTTGGTTTGGATTGGATTGTTCCGTTCTTTCAAGAAGTGACCTTACACTGCAGCAGCTGTTAACCATACAGGAAAGCGTTACATGACAGTTCCCCCCCCCCCTCCCATAGAAGTACTGATCTCGAACTTTGGACTGAACAGTAGCTAAATAAAAATGCCTTCGTATAGGGTTTCCTTGCGACTTCTCTTTGTTTCCGCACACAGCAATGAGTTGAGCTAATTGCCATAAGATTCCCTCCGTCACCTAGGTGCTTCCAAAGCCGCAGTGACCATTGAAAAAAAAAAACTAAATATTGTGCTTCGCATTCCTAAGTTTTTGTATTTGGCACTGAAATATGGCATTTATATCTGGCCCTTAAAGAGTATCTGAATTTAAAATTTCAAAACTTCACGTTACAAAGTTTGAAAATTAATCCGAACGGTCCAACCCCCATCTTCACGGGGCGTTCCTGTGCTGAAGTACAAAATGCTGAAGTTTATTAAGGCTACTCAATAAAAGTCAGTAGATTGCTAAATAATGTTTGATGACACTCTTATATTACTCAGATTACCCTCTTTGTTTTTCATTGCACTTGTTTGTTTTTTGTTTGTTTTACTGATCCTCTCTTGCGGGAACTCGATCGACAACCCTCCAATCGCGGAGTATTACGCCAAGCTGGCAATGCCAGTTTCAAAAGACAAACTCACAGTTTAACGTCTATGATTAAGGGATAGCAGACAACAAGCTACACTGTAAAACCCACTTTGTTGAGATAACATTACATTTGAGGTAACTTGCTGCATGGACCTTTTAAAGTTCAGGCAACTGAGTGTCTCCGATTACGCATCTCATTACTAAGAGAAACTCAGTTGCCTGAACTTTAAAAGGTCCATGCAGCAAGTTACCTCAAGTCTAATAAGTTATCGCAACAAACTGGGTTTTACAGTGTACAACCCAAAAACTAGACGACAATTTTATGTCGGAGCTGGGATTCGAACATACGACCTCATGATTGGAAGTCGCGGATCATAACCACTGTACCACTTGCACTTTGTGCTAATATGCGATCACTTATCTGTTGTTGCAACTGTATAATCCCTCCCCTGCCAGCCTTACAACATGCTATGCACGAACAATAAGTTTTTCAAGATCATGTAACCATTTGAATTTCAAAAAGGGAACAAACGCAGGTAATGTGAGTTTCACAAGAAGGACATCACATGTTATCTTTGTGAAATCGACTATTTCAAATTCAGTGAATAAATATCCATAATTTATATCCCAGCGATGGAATCAGCGATAAAGATGGAAGGTGTATGAATGAGATTGATTTTCCAACCTCTTAAATATTTCTAGGCTTTAGGTAAATTTAAATTATTCTAAATGTTATTAACTGGCAAGCATATTTTAGCATGATATAATGAACTTCACAGCCAGTCAGCCATTAAAAATCCTATACAAAACATGCCTTTCCGAGAACAATTTTACAAGGGCGTGAAGTGCTTCCGAAAATTTTCCTAATTGTCAATCAATTTTATGACTTAAAATTAGCCATGAAATCTTTATATTTTGCTGAAGAGAGCTGCGATCCCCTCCTCAAATACCTATGTTAATGGGTTTTGTGTTCTGCGAAAAAAAAAATGTGAAGAGTATTTTTGTTACTTTGATGGTCAGTTGTATATGTGTATACTTGCGTTGTTTTTCCACGTGCCCAGTTGATGTGCACAACGCATAATTTGGAACGGATTTAAATTACCCCACACAAAATCATGTTCCCATGGGATCAAGTAGCCCAAGTCTAAATAACCCCTTTTCTCACAGTACGCCACTACACTACACATAGATATGTGGAGGGGTCTGGGAATGGAGCATCCCCGAGGGGTCCACTGATCATCGGGGGGTATCATGCGTGACCATTGATTTTTTGAAAGCACCCTAAACACTTATTTGTCCGAGACTCAAAATCGCCCTAAGTAAGTATAATCACCGAAATTTGATGGTCATTTCGTGAACTTCCGAGAATGCTACCAGTGTGTTATTCGCCACTGTTTCATCAGGGGGCGAACCTTATAACAGGATAAAAAGGTTCGTATTTGACCAGAACAACAAAACTTCTTCCAATTCCTGAATTTTCCGAAACATTCCATGGTTGACTTCCAAACTTATTCTTTCTTCTGGAAATTTTCCCTGGGGATTTCCCAAAAAATACCTAGTTTAAAAAAACAGGGTATACGAAAATACACCCTTTTTCTTCATTTTGGTGGCTTTTCAAACCCTATTCACGTTGCTTAGGTATCGTGCCTATTCTCAAAAAATGCCCTATTTACGTGGATTCTTGGTCACGCTTGATACTCCCTTGTCAACGAAGAGTGGCCCCTCGGGAGCATCCCTGCCAGCAAAGAACTCGATTTCAATTCAAAAAGTGTAGTTTTTAGGACAAAATTCACGTTATGAATTCGAGTGGTTGCCAATTAAAGAAAGTTTCAACGCAAACACCTCCACCCTCATCGAAACGTCTTCCGACGCCTATGTTACTACAAAACGATATAGATTTATCTGCTCTTGTGGCTGCTATTCACACTCGCATACCATTTAATAAATTTCTCGAGCAAATGCGTCCTAGTATCTCAGTATTTGTTCCGAAACAATAGTCTCTGATTTCTCAGTTAACGAGGGCATAATTAAAGCAGCACTCCATAATGACCTTTTCATGTTATCATTCAGGGCAATAAAAGATCGATCTAGTGCAAAGGAAATTGGTTCTTCTTGGTTAGCCTAATATGATTACCTAATTGAAAACGTTTTCAAGGGCATGTGCAGGTGTAATATGTTAACTGCAAGACAACAATATTGGGTTTACCTCTCCTTGTATTGTATCCATATGCGTTTCAAATGACGGAAGCGTCAGCTAGGATTTATTTATTTATTTTTTATTTTTATTTAAACTTTTGCTTAAAAGAGGGTAAAACTCGGTTAGCCAAAGCTAATCTTCCCCGAGGCCCTCGGTTACAAAGTGTAAGACATAAAATTGAAAGAGAAATATTAGTAAACGTTAAACAAGTCAAAATTAAAAACATATAAACCTTACAAAGAGAAAGAAATTCATAATTAAAACATAGCAAGATCCTAAAAACAGAAAACAGGCTAGATATATACAAAAATATAGAACAGGAAAATCAAGTTAAAATCTTACAAAAGTAGACAAAAGGGGGAACATCAAAACAAACAATAAGAACACCATTTAAACTGTAAAAAATATCGCGATAAAAAGATACCCACGACTAAGAGAGTATACGGTCAGTAAAATATCATAAAGTATCCTTGATTAAAGCTTTTAAACGATTTAAAGTTGCTACACTCTTTATGTTGTTGGGAAGGTCGTTCCATTCTTTTGCTCCAATATAAGAGAACCTTTTGTTATTAAAATCAGTTCTGCCCCCGGACATGTATAAAGCTAGCGAGGAAGTTGACCGTAGGCCGTGGTCGTGAACAGAGTGTGTATATTCAAACATATCTCTCATGTAAGGAGGGGTGTGGCCATTTAGGGATTTATATACCATAATTAAACGCTTTTGCTTTAAACTTTGTGAAAATGTTTTCCATCCTAGTTTACTAAAAAGGTCTTCAGATCTCTCATCATATGTGGTATCAAGTATTATTCGGGCGGCACTCTTTAGAAGTTTTTCTATTCTAATTACATTATTGCGCGTACATGAACTCCATACAAGGTTACAATAGTTAAGAAAGGGTAAAATATATCCGTTAAAAAATAAAATTCTTGTAGGTATGTCAATGAATTGCTTAATCCTTCTTAATAGTGCTAAACGAGTGCTTACGGTTTTACACACATAATCAATTTGATCTTGCCACGTTAAATTCGAATCAACCCTGACCCCCAGTAACTTCTCCTGCTGAGTTTTCTTTAGTCTGTTTCCATCAAAATAAGCATTTAGGGTGTCAGCTTCAGAAAGAGTGCGTTGCTTCTGTTTGGAGCATATCAACATGCTTTTTGTTTTATCCACATTTACGACCATTTTGTTATCGTTGCACCATTTTTGTATATTTTTGAGATCCTCGCTTAACTTTACAGATAGTTCTTCAGTACTCTTACCAGAAACATGAAAAGTGGTGTCATCAGCGTACATATCAGCTGAACAATGTGAAAGGCATAAATCGAAATCATTGATGTAGATGAGGAACAGAAGTGGGCCAATTATTGACCCCTGTGGTACACCACTTACAACTGGTAAAGGGTTAGAATACGTACCATTTAGGTGGACACATTGTTTCCTGTCGGATAAGTATGACTGAAACCAGTAAATAACTTTCTCGGAACATTGATACAAGGGTAATTTCTTAAGTAAAATGTCATGGTTTACAAGATCAAATGCCTTTCTTAGGTCTAGAAGGATAGATCCTATCATTTCACCAGCGTCAATGACTTTTAACCATTCGTCTATCATCTTCAGTAACGCCGTTTCGCACGAGTGCTTCGCTCTGAACCCAGACTGTGCGACTCTGAGAAGTTGAAATCTCTCTACAAAATCGTAAAAGGCTATGTGCACATGCTTTTCGAGAATTTTTGAAACAATTGATTCAAATTTATTCAAATCAAATTTTTATTTAGTAATATACAGAAGCATATTAATGAAACCTTGCTAAGTTAGCAACCACCTAGGCCTTGCAAGGATACCGGCCTCGTATTCATCTTTCTCACTGCTTAGCCTAAGATTTGTGTTTACTTTGCTATTCTTTTCTTATATGATTCTATCCTTAAACGAAAAGAAACTTAAGTATATTCTTCCGCGCTTAGTAAGAACTGCTTCATCATCATCATCATCATCATCATCATCATCATCATCATCATCATCATCATCATCATCATCATCATCATCATCATCATCGTCGTCGTCGTCGTCGTCGTCGTCATCATCGTCATCACCATCACTATCACGATCGTCATCATCATCAGCAGCAGCAGCATCAACTAGTCCTTTAGAGTTACCCTGGGTGATTGGCAATTTTATTTAGCGACTAAATTAGCATGTAATTAACACCAATGTCTCATGAATACCAACTAGTTTTCAACTCGGCTTAGTAACCAACTGCAGGCCATTTAGCTACCAACTATAGGCTCATAAATGTTTCATGAATATGGTCAGGTCTAGCCTCTGTCGAGTCTTTCGGGCGGAAGTTTCTTTCACCTCCTCTGTAAACACTGGCTGTTACCTACTCAGTGTTATACTCCCCCGGTATGCGTTACGCCCGCTAGATCCGTGGAGGCTCAGTGAATACGAAGCCTATAGCCTTAATCGTAGGTAAACGTGAACTTTCAAATCAAAATAAATGAGGGATAACAAATGGCAGAAAAGCCTTGACAAAGGCTAGGTCAGGTCTAGAAAAGAAATGCTAAACAACTCGTTTCCCTGTTTCCTGTGACTTTAGTAAGAATTACACATCTGATTTCCAATCCGATCATCAAATTTGCTCACAAAAAGTTTTTCCTATGATTTCTAGATATAGCCTACCATCCTACGCTAGTTACCCACAGCTAAATAAGTCGCTGAGAGCTGTCACGGTATGAAAAGGCAGGTAAGAGGTCAGGATCGGTCAATGAGTTCCGTGATGGCTGGGTACGCTGATCCGTCTACATATACTGTTATATACTTGCTACCTGTAGAATTTTGTCAACTTGCCTTTGAATATCCTATGTCGTATATGCACAGAGGAAAGCATATCTGTCATTTGCCGATATGTTTTAGCTACTGTGTCATTCTCATACTGCACTGACTATGAAATGTATTATTTCCGGTACTGAGGGTCCTTAATTATGGTTAAAGAAGCCACTAGATCACTTTTATGAGCTGTTACCAGCCTGGTTAAATATGAATTCAGTATCAATTAAAAATTTCCTGAATCACTTTCGTTAACAAGAAGCTATCGTCTTGATAAATAATTAGTCAGATCCGAAAACAGAGAGCGACTTTCAAATATCCCTGAAGTTTACCGCACTTTTGTCCGATATCTTGTAAGGTCATGGAGTTATTATTCTGACGGGACTTTAACTCCAAACCGCGGCTGCCTCAAGGTAGTGTGACCATGGAGATAGCTCAAACTACGTGGTGTCAGAGGGAAAACCCAACCCTAGATTTTGCAAGGCAATATACTTTTCATAGACTAGCTTGCCAATAGCATTTGCTTGGTTTTCATAGATCGCAATGTGTACCCTGTAAGACCAAAGGCCCTTAACTAAATTTAGATCCAGAGAGTACAACATGTATATATATGTCACAGTTCTTTATCAACATATCAAGAATATATTAAGGTCTGCAGTATTCCTTTAAGTTCTACAGAGTCCGACACTATTTGAATTAAGTTTTGTTTAATTCCAACTTTTACCATTTTTAATATCCCAAAGCCTTTCGGCTGTCCGAGTATTCACTGCTAACCTCATCATATTACCTTGCGTAGCCCTATTAAGAGAGACTGTAGCAATGTAAAATGCAAAATTGGTATTATAATTAACAAAAGAAAACGCCAAAAAGAAATACTTAACACAACTTATTTACACCTGAATTCCTCGTGTAAGCCTCCCTCGGAACCTTTCGTAAGTGTACTTTCAAGCTGCAACCAGCAAGGCCTGTAAAGAGCAATTCCTGCAATCTAGGAGACAATTTTGGCAAAAATTCTCTTGACAAGCTACTGCTCTTACCGTGTTTTGATGGCCCCTTTTGTGAAAATTGTCCCCTCCTCCAAAAAGTCTTTGAAAGAACCCTTTGTGAAGAAGTTCAAGAAAAGTTTAATACTGCTCCCCTATTTGGTCATCAGTTATAATTCACTTAAGAAACCCTGCCCAACACGTCGAGGCCGGGACGAAACTTCCAACTTAGGGACTAAAATTTGCCGTCCCACCTGGAAGCGCTCGTCAAACCCTCGTAGAAATGTAACCAAAACAGCTGTCTTACTCAAGAATGATAGAGTGAGATCCCCTGATTAAACATTTGTTGGAATCATTTGAATATTATTAACCGTTTTCAAGAAATACCTTTCAAAAATTGACTTTCTGAGATTACTCATTTGCTGTGCAAAAATTGTGATGTGCAGTATTGCACAGTGTGTCTGTATTTCTTTTGTTAATCCTTTATAAATTACCTGTGCATTACTTACCAGCTTTAGTTTGGTTTGTAGTGTGGACAGTTTCAAAGTAATAAATAGCCACTTCCAAAATAATAACCTCAGGGCATGCCTTCATTACAACTGTCCTAGCAATGATGGTTAAATATTACCATATAATTCTGTAATACAAGACCACTGTACTAGACAATCTGATTACTAGCATATCTCTAGCTGTCGCACAAGCCTTTTAGTGAGGGGGATTGTACTACCGTGCAGTTACCTTGTGGAATTCACTTCCAGATATTTTAAAACAGAAACAGTCTATTTTCAGCTTTAAGAGCAGCTTACACAAATATTTCATCGGAATGTATTCATTACTTTTTTATTATGAATCCTTTAGGATTAGGGCTTGCTTCTTTGTAGGGTTTAGAGGCATGGCTTAAGTTTGAAGTGGCGGGGGTGGGTGGGTGGTTTTTAGGCAGTTGCTTTATACAGTGCATTCAGTGCTTAAATTCACCTTGTCTTGTGTCATCTCCTATGGTACATTACTCTATTTATTTTTAGCGCTTTATATTATTTTTCCAAGGGAGTGTTCTACTTTTGATGTTAAGCCCAACAGGGTTTTTTGTGGTTGACTTCCTTCCGCTACCACTACGACGAATTGCCTATGTAACTGTACAACTGTGATTTTGTCATATTGTACATTGTAGTGGTGAAAAAAAAATGAAATGAACAAAAGACAACATAACACACCTTATGGGTCCCTCTTTCCACATCATAAATTTGCATAGGTAGCTCGTTGTTATTCACGATGTAAGTGATGACACAGTAATTTCTTGCAAAATGGCCAATATCTGATGGATTTTGACGGAAATTGCAGCTATTTTTAAGGTTTTTTAATGCATTTTACATCAAATGGGCAGGTGTTTCAATGAAATGTCTACAGGCCTTTAAAGGGCAACAAATGTTACGTGCCAAACAGTTAACATTCTCACAACTAGGTTTACTCTCCAACTTCCAAAGAGCACCTGTTCAATGCATCTCACGGACAACGAAACAATAGCCTTTGCTGATTTTAAAATGCTCAAGGCATTATCCACAAAGGTTGTATGTAAGCTATCTGGGTACACCTATAAGTAATCTGTACAAGTCACCAGTGACACACCAATCAGAGTGATGCTATTGTTTGAATTCATGTCAATCACACCGCAGCCACCAATTGTATTTAGAACTATAGGGCTTCTTCTAATATGTTTGAGGAATGCCACGAACCCTTTAAATGGCACTTATTTCGCGGAAATGGTAACAGTGACAGTAAAATGTACAGGTGAGCAAAATAAGGTGAGTGCAAACTGGATATAGCGTATTACAGTATGTGCTATATTGTAGCCTGTATCTGAAGTAACGCAATGTCACTTGTATACAACCCACCGATGATCCATTTTGCACGGACATCGGACCATCGATCCAGGGGAATATGATGGATCTGTTGTCCACAGGAACACATATACAGGCAAACTATAGCTGCCGTTATCAAACATATCATAGCTCTGCCCTATGCAATCTCGCAAACTCAAACCAGCTCACTGCATGTGTATGGCAGCCTAAATCCTACAGTGTGCATGTTTCAATATTTTTGTTGTGCGAAAATGTGGCTTTTCAGTCACAGGAAATGAAACATTTATCACTTTTCAACCGCTGGAATACTATGGGTTTCTTCGGCATTTCACCATAGATTTTATGACCCGAAGCCGACCACTCATCTCGCTAATTGGAAAACGGTTTCTGTCTGAAGGGAGAGGTTATTCAAATTAAACTTGAAACTGAACTTCGAATGTAGTCTTTTTGAATTCTACTGGGAAGTGCTCTCTATAAACTGCCATAAGGAGGGACACATTTGCTTAAATTTGATACGTCGTATCGAGGTCGCCTGAATCAGTCGGAAAATTTAGATAATATCGAAAATGCTTTTAAAATTAAAAAGTGCTGGAAGGTTTGCCTGTGCTTTCTTTCTCAACAGAATTCGTGGGTTGGCAAACAAATTCTATTTTGTTGATTAATGTAAGAACGGCACCAGAGTATTTAAGAAACTTGCATCACATCGCATCTGCGTTGACCGAAGCACTTGCTTCTGATTTTACACTGATCTATAGGTTTCGATCTTTCAGAGCCCTATAAACAGATAAATGCAGTTACATTTGGAATGTTGCCTCGACCTCCATTCAAGAAATGGCCTATAAGAGTGCATTATTTTACACATTTACCAGCATTAAAACAAGCATAGAAAAGACTGCAGCATACCATTATTAAACTACCGTACTTAACCATTTTGCGAAGCGTGAAGTTTATTTTAAAGTTTGAAATATTCTTTACTACTTTCAACTGTTCAGACCATTGGTCTTCGCGTAATGTTATTTTCACATAACGATAGGTATCATGCATGTAAAGGCCGTGTAGAATAAGTTGTACCTGCATAAATGGTCTTCAAATGTCGTCACGTTTGCCAAACAAGCACTGTGTCATCATTTGCTGAGGTATTCTGTCATCATTCGCAGAAGTATTCTTATGATTTTGCTTCAAGTTTCTCCTTCTCTCCCTTGCTGCCTCTCTCCTCTTCAATCTGTCGAACAGCAATCAATCATGTTGTGATAAATTACTGTGCTCCCACCTTACCTTAACAACTTTATCAAAAGTACTTAAGCTGTGTCGCAACTTGTGTACGCGACTCAAATTATATTAATAAGCTTCAAAACTTAGTCTGCATTTAAGATTTAAATTGAAGAGAAGTGTAGTGCAAAGAAAACGTATCAAAACGGAGTGAAGCTAGCTAGCAAAGATACTCAACAGTGGAATAAATTCGGCCATGTCGTTCCCTTTGTCCGTCGTTTTACAAATCTGTACATGTACAAAAGGCATTCTTTGAACCACGAGGAATTGGTCTACGCTGCGGGTTAAAACCAAAGATAAGCTGGTCAACATCATTTGAGAACCACATCTTTAAACTCATTTCACCTAATGTCACATTTTCTAATGACAACGTCAAAAAGCCGCCATGTTGGGGGAATAAGCGAAGAACAGATGTGTCTGTACCACACTGTTCCATTAGTGGGTATACAACATACCTTGTCATATGTGTTCTCCTTCTCTCCCTTGCTGCCTCTCTCCTCTTCAGTCTGTCGAACAGCAATCAATCATGTTGTGATAAATTACTGTGCTCCCACCTTACCTTAACAACTTTATCAAAAGTACTTAAGCTGTGTCGCAACTTGTGTACGCGACTCAAATTATATTAATAAGCTTCAAAACTTAGTCTGCATTTAAGATTTAAATTGAAGAGAAGTGTAGTGCAAAGAAAACGTATCAAAACGGAGTGAAGCTAGCTAGCAAAGATACTCAACAGTGGAATAAATTCGGCCATGTCGTTCCCTTTGTCCGTCGTTTTACAAATCTGTACATGTACAAAAGGCATTCTTTGAACCACGAGGAATTGGTCTACGCTGCGGGTTAAAACCAAAGATAAGCTGGTCAACATCATTTGAGAACCACATCTTTAAACTCATTTCACCTAATGTCACATTTTCTAATGACAACGTCAAAAAGCCGCCATGTTGGGGGAATAAGCGAAGAACAGATGTGTCTGTACCACACTGTTCCATTAGTGGGTATACAACATACCTTGTCATATGTGTTGATGGGGCATGAGGTCATGCAAGGTCCGGAAAATGGGGGGGGGAACAAAATTTTATAGGGCAATTTTAAGGGCAACTATAGTTCTTGACACCAGTGGCGTAGCCAGGATTTTTTAGCAAGGGGGCACTGGGGGGCGCGATTCTTTCCTAGGGGCACAATTTCTGAATCCTTTCCCTTTCTATACGGCTTATAATGTTGGAGCGTAGCCTACAGAGAAAATTTTCACCCGAACGGTCCCCAGATTGCAGGAAATGACATTTCTCCAGACATATTTTTAATACATCTTAACTTTCTTTATTTTGATAGTTTATGCTGTAGGAATTTTCACATCCAAAGGAAAGGTTATTGTTACTTTACAAGCATGATAAGGGATTGGAAGACATTTGCTATATAAAAAACCACTTTTCTCTTACGAGCTTAGATGTCAATTATGCTACATCTTTCTTCTCACATGTGTTCATGCAGTAGAAATTACCAGTTTTGTCCACTAAACCATTATGTTCAGTGTAACAAGTTTAAAATGTAATTTGGAATAATCAAAACGAACACCAGTTCTTCATACACCACCCAGCGATGTTCATTCTTCACTGACACACAGCCTGTTCAGTAGTGGTGTAAGGTTCCACCTCTATGTTCCGACGGACGTCTCTATATTCCGACAAGTCTACATTGAGGTCAGTGTTAGGATAATGGTTAGGTTCCGACTCAACCCTTATCCTCACACTGACCTCAATGTAGACTTGTCGGAATATCGAGACGTAATAACAAAGAGACGTCGGAAGAGAGAGCAGTCCCC
The DNA here is from genome assembly GCA_029531755.1 of Holothuria leucospilota. NCBI lineage: Eukaryota > Metazoa > Echinodermata > Holothuroidea > Aspidochirotida > Holothuriidae > Holothuria > Holothuria leucospilota. The sequence continues at coordinate 51,042,098 of CM055974.1, read as the reverse complement.
TCGGTGTAGTGGTGATTTAATGTTTTTATAAATGTGCTGTGCAGAACTACAAACAGCGCCAAAAAATCTGAAATACGTCTTGAGAAATCTGTATTGATGGGGAGCAAAACTAGAACCCACCCGACAGGGTGCAACATGTGCGAACTAAGCTGTGCAATTGAGGATGATATTTGCAACAGCAACAAGAAAGTGTGAACGCTTTGCATGTTTTGGCTACTACGTATGGTCACTGCATGAAACCAAACTGTATGAAAGAAAATTGACGGGACTCTACAGCGCGCCAAGCGCGTCTAAAATTCTGTGTTCGTGATGAAGAATTTTCCCTCCTTTAGAGCAACAGATGGTTAACCGTCCGCAGTCGTAAAACTGGTAAAACAGAACGCCGCCGGTAAGCACACTTTATGCATGGTAAACACGATGGCTCCCAAAGAAATTCAATAGTGGAAAATTCGACGTTGGTGGTGTACAAAATAGTTATAATGTCATTATTCCTTGAAATCGCCTGCCAGATCAAGTGATCTCGACGAACGTAGCTGCATGCGGCATGCGGAACGAGTGTTCTTCATACCTTATGAACTTCTTAATTGTACATTCCTTTAAATGGTGTTGAAATGTCAAGAAACCAACAGCAAAATTAAAGTATAACCTACAAAAAGGGATTTCTCTAAAAAATATGAGCCCCTCTTTCATCATATAGGTTTCATTAAGCAGAACCAGATGTATATGACAATGCTGAGGGTGTTTGTAAAACAATAACAAATGTAGGTTACACTCACCTTCTTTGGTGGCGTAGAAAGTGGATGGGGGCTGGGAGCAAACACCCAGTCAATAATGTGGTGGGGTGGAAGCACACCCCATCCATTCAAAAGTGAAACCACTTATTTATTCCCTCTGTAAATAAAAGTCAACATTTGCAGTAATTTTCCCTAAAATTTGCTCAAATATTGCACCAAAAATTGCATCCAGGGACTTTGAATATGCAAACATTTTCCAAAGGGGGGGGGAACCTCCCCTTAAAACCCTCCTCACGAAGGCGGTCGGAAGCAACGTTCAACCCCCTAGTTTGGAAAAGCTTCAACCCCCCTCCCATGTCAGGAACAGCCTCCTACGCCTATGGTACATAAAGCGCCAAATCAATGGGATGAAAAGCGCGCGAAAAGATTGAGGAAAAATGTGAATACATGAAAAAAAAACATTATGTTGACATGTTACAGGCAATATATATAAATTATAGATTCAGTACTTTTCAGTACTTGAGAGTGTGGGCGGAAAGGGGAGTTCGCCCTCTTCTTTTCCTGAGCTGATGCTGCTTGCGAGCTATTACACCTACACAGGTGCAACGTGCATAACATATACAAGTCCTTCACGTGTGCTTCCGACATGGTCGCTTAAAGGGCAAGAGCAGTCGCCCCAAACTTATTTTGAAGCAACAGCTAAATCTCACAGTTTTCTTCTTATTTCTCTTCAAAGTATCTTTTATAATATTTTAGGACTTCAGTATTGCACATTCAAGGTAAACCAATCAGTTACTTCTAGTAAATTTCACATTTGAGGAGAAAAAATATTGTCACATGACTCTCAAGAGCCAATCATGAAACAGGACAGTCTACTACACTACTTCAAGTTGGGGTGACTGCATTTCCCCTTTAAACAAGCCGTGTAATGCGGTGTTAATGTAGAATCCCGTGAAAATCGCTTATCTTTTACACGTGATAACCGTCGTTGAGAACGAAACATATTATTAATGTGTACTTTGTAATGTGCTAAGTACAGGGTGACGACCTCATCCTAGCTATCGCCGTATATGGATAGTCTATCCATACTAATATCTGGGCCTTTTAGCATAAATAAAGTCTTGAAGTCATTTCTGTAAATGCAGTCTGTACTCTCATGTACTGTTATTCCCTTACACCTCGAAAAGAGTCCACTGTATTGTAAAAACATAAAGAAATTATCTAAAATAAGTTAAGATGTCTTCTCTTGACAATACGTAAACTATTTTAACATTCAGACTTCATCATGAACTGCTGCGCAATTAAGATTTCGTTTGTCCTGCTGGGCTGAGCAAACGACCTAACAATTGAAGACCTTTTGAATAAATGAGGCGCTTGACGTTACCTTTGGAATTTCTCTTCGGATGGGATGATAAGTAGTTTAAGGCAAAATACTCATTTCTTCAGCAATACCACGTATTTAAAATGTCACAACAGAATAACTTTGCACAAGATCCTTCAAAAATTTCTTGTAGAGTTGATCTGTTGATGTGACAAGCCAAACTAGTCATTAGGTGATACTGGTGTTAAATTATGCAGGCATTTTATGTCATGTTATTCATTGAATTTTACTAAAAGCGTTTAGAGCCACTTTTTGTTGATGATAATCTTAGAGACAAAGTGCTTGACTAATCTGCCTTAGAGAATGAATGTCTAATAACCATATTTACACATGCGTTAGTCCCCATAATGTTTTCATGATCAATTCACCACGAAATCGAAAGGTGCCAAGGCCTCAAAAGGTTGGCCAACTACTTCTTTGTTCCTCAAAAGTAAACCGTACCGTTGAAAGGGGCACTGTGTTAAAAACTGATTCATCATTTTTCTTTCTAAATGCTCACAGGTCATGTTTTACTGTGTTACATTCTACACAATTCTGGGAAAATCACAGTGATGGAATAAAACACTTAATGACGTCACCGTAACTTCTCTGTGGATGCAAGAACTAGGGCTTAAAGAACTACATTAAGCAGGGAAGGTCTGACCAGGGAACCGCCATTCTTCCTTGTCCGCCTTTAAGAGGATCGCACAATCCCTTAGTATAGGAATTCTTCATTCTGAAGACAAGGAAGGGTCCCCGCTGGGCCATGCCAAATTTTTATCCCGGCCCCTCCCTTCAATCGACCTTAAAGATTTAAAGCAGGTTTTCAAACCAGTTGTTTATTTTCATTTTCTTCTCCTGCACAGACAACTTACCTTTGATAATTATTCTGAAGAACGATGGAGATGGAGAGATTTCAATTGGTTCTCGTCTTTCTCTGTTGGATGCTGCCATTCCTCCTGAAGGCTCAGGACTTATCTGCATGTTGGTTAGGCGCACGTAAGTCACGCTTGTCGTTACCATTCACTTCATAACTAGTAATCCCTGTTTACGCAGGCCTCGAACGCCCTGTTCGGACACACATCTGGATATGTTCATTAGACCCAGTGGCGTAACTAGAATTTGCGCCTCAGGGGGTTCTTTGACTTTATCGTCCTCGTATGAAAAACCTATAATTTTAAGTGCAATAAAGCAAAAGTATTAATTGACCAAGACAATGCCGCTCTGGCTGACCACCCTCTTGGCCCTTCGCCGCTTCCTGTTGAAGGCGGCGACATAAGCCAATGTTCTATAGGTCAGGGGTCTCCAAACTTTTTTGCTTGGTGGCTCCAACTTTCTAGGCCTAGGCTACTCCGGAATCTTGGTGGCCCTCACACGGGTCGGTGAGAGGAGTTTGATTTGACTTGGTTATGCAGTGTTAATAAAGCAGATCACTGGTTCTTAAAGTAGAACCACTCCCATAGCTTGTTTTAAGTGAGAAATTTGGCAATTATTTTTCACTCCGGATTTTCGCGACCCTCCGAAATATTTTCGCGACCCTCACAAGGGTCGCGACCCCTAGTTTGCCGACCCCTGCTATAGGTTACTACTAACGACGTTTTGCGTATAAAAGGAGTAGATTTTTAAAGGTTTTGATAGTTCTTTTTCAGAACATGAATTCCCTGAAAAAAAAATTCCCTAAAAGCTAAAAGTGTACTACAGTTCACAGACTTGGTAACGTCAGATAGTGAACCACCTGCCCCCCCCCCCACCTCACTGTCCTGCTATAGACCTGAGCACTGGTCGAACGCAGCGTATAGGCCTACTTACGTTATTTCATTGAATATAGCCTAGTGAAAGCGAACGGATATTAGACGTAAGCCCCACGTTTTATAATTTCTGTATTTCGTTCGAATTAATACATTTCATTATTTTAAGCCACGAGGTCATGCCAGAATGCCTTAAGGAGACCAATTCATAATTTATAAGGAATTTTCTCTTAGTCCGAGGGTATGAAAGAATCAAGGCAGCGATGTTAAAGGCATATTCCAGTGGCGTTTCATAAGGCAAAAAAGACAAAAATCCAAATACACGTCCTTTAAACCCTGTAGCAATTCTCCATTCCTAACTCAAGATATTTCATTTTAAAGAATAGTTATTTTCGTCACCATATACCTTAAGCTCTCATCGTGGAATGCAATGAAAAGTAAGCACATTGTCTCAGATTCCTTTTGCTTTTGTTTATAATTTAACGTCATGTTTGTCCTTGAAATTTGATACTGTTGGAATGTTTGAATATCTTTCCATGTAGATCTAGCATAAAACGACACCATATGTAGGGTTAAGTGAACAAAGTTATTAAATATTCTATACAGCAGTGTCAATACCTTAAAGAAGTACAATTCTATGCCTAATCAATGTGCCGAAATGACATCACACATTTCCCATAATGCGCAGTATATCCCTGGAAAAAAATCCCTTTTCTTTGAACACTGGTATCTTCCAACCGTTTTATGCTATTGAGATACGGATTTTCAGCTCCTGAACATTTTTTGCATTTTGTTTATTTTGAAATCATTGAATTTAATCCCTGGTAAATTTAATTCGAAAGATATACATCCGACTACATGTTTCTTCACAGACTAAAAGACTGTAGAAATGCTAGCTATAGTTTCAAGGCCTCACCTTTAATTCAATGGGCACTTATTGTTCTCTTCTCTTCACAGACTGTACCTACTTGTGGACTAGTCGTATACTCCATGTTTCATACGTTTGACAGTCTTCCATGCAAAAATGTTATAAAAACAAGTGCTCAGAGAGTCTCATGACCGTCACAAAGATTTCTCTATACAGACACATTTTATGCTAATTAAAAAGACCTCAATAATTTCATATTATCCTTTGGAGAAAGCAGGTTGTGGACCGAAAGTACCCCCTTGTCCTTCTTATAAACAACCAATCCTAGTCATCCGCCTCTTGATAGTCGCCAATCATAAAGATCATTAAACTTTTATAACTTCCCTCCCAATGAGCAAACAGGAAGTACATGTTATCATTGATTGGTTATTTAAGTTTTGGTTCATCCTTGTCTTTTCACTGAAGAACAGACCACCTAAACAAGCTTAAGACTGATACGGTAACAATACATTACATTCAAGACAACTATCAACTACAGTAATTGAAAAGTAGTCACATACGCTGCATGTAATGATATCCAACATGTAACTAAACATTAAGCTCCTGAGAGACCGAGAGATAATCTTTGAATTGTCCAATGAGTTTTCTTTAAAGCCTTGGTATGTTTCTCTCCTTCTTATCATTTTCTTTGTGATTTTCCCACTATGATGTCAAGTAAAATTGGCGCCCTATGTGCAGCGGAGAACAAATCAAGTTCTTAATACATTGCAGGTGTTTCGTGGGCGATCTGTCACACCAACCATGTGACAAAATATGACACAATATGACAAAATGACACTTCATTTTTTTGTGTGATTTCACAGGTATAGGTTCGCATCTATTCACATCTTAATTCTTGGCAAAAGAAAAAACATGGCGGTATTGTTACCTCTTTGCACTTGATGACAATTATGACGTGTTATTTCTACGATTATTACTCCACAATACCATTGCCTGAGTCTTTATATGTCTTCTTGACTGATCCCTGATAGAGTAAGTGATAAGCGATGCTTATGCTGATTGGGATATACTAATGAAATCATTGATGATATACTGAGAATGTCATTCGCGTCCTGTTGAAGAGATATAACCTTCTACTTAGGCTAGAGCTATTAGCATCGAAGAATTCAAATTTAGACAAATGAGAACGTTGAAGATTAATGAGCCCATGTACAGGAGGTAATTCAAAGATAAATATATCCTGATGAAAAACCACGGTTTAAATCACCGACTGATTCGCTTTCAATTTGAAACTCTCTTCAGCCTATATAAGTGAAAGTTCCGTCACTCCTGACATATCTGTGGTGAAAATGCCGATATCAGCAACTCATTTCAACTGGAGTATACAAGCGAGTGTTTCTTGGCAGCAACCGACAGGTAGGTATAAATCATCGATCGTATAGATGGTTGATATTTAGATAACATATCAAATGGTCAAATGAGGCTATTTTACATCCATTCCCCAAACGTGCGATGTATCATTATGGTAATATCAATGTGTATCATTACGGTAATAGCAATGCATAGTGCTCAAAGGTTCCTTCCTGATGCATTATTTCATGAAAAATTAGCTTAATGTCAGGGAGAGGCGGGTAGTAAGGCATTTTAAGGAAAGTCTTCTGCGATATTACGGAAACCTTAGATGGGATAGCTCATGAGTGAGCGACAAATTGTGACAGCGATGCTAGTGACTTTCGTCGGTGGAGAGCACTTCATTACAAAGTTGCTTTTAAATGATTTACAATTCGACCCAGATTCCTCCTCTTAGCCACTGATTGAAGGCTTTGCATGAGAGGCCCTCGGCGCCTTAAACTTGCACTTAAAATATCCATGGACGTTCAAGCATTGGAACTGTTCTCCTGTCAGTAATCCATACTTAGACTTAATTAACTGAGATGAATTCAAAACTTTACATCCTGTCAACGTTTTTACCTTCTTCACCAGGAGCAGTAAGATACTTGTTTTGGAAAATCAAATCCCCAAACTCTTTTAACTCCAGGAGGAGTCAACTGAACTTAAACGGATTTAAGCCAAGCTAACATTTTTCCTGATAAATTCACTTCATGTGATCGGCCTTCTGAGTCCATGCGTCGAGAATTCGGAATCTCTGATTGGTTATGGTGAACGAACCTTATAGTCCCCACAGCAGAAGTATTATTACATTTGCTTTTCTGGGGCAAATTAAGCCTGCGGACGTTATTTACAGAAGGGAGGAATGTTCTCTTTCGGAGATCATAGTTGTGATGCAACACAATTATAGAGAATGGATGTGAAAAGCTTTCTCTCTCTGGAGTGCTTACTACCCTCTGTATACCCTACCTACGGACATTCCTGTGTCCGAAATCGGCATTGCAAGGAAGATTCACGGTCACACGTTGACAAACTTGAAGTTTAAGAGTAAATTGCTCTTAGAGCCTCCTAACAGTTTTGATCAAAATATATCCAACGTCGAGAAAAGTCAAGTTTTCAAACTGCACATCTGTCTATGATATCTTGTTGTCTTGCTATAGAAAGGCTAGTCCCTAGTTAAATGAAAGTTCAGCTATAGTCTACAACCAAACTTGGATCGTTGGTGCACCATGGAGGTCGGTCACTGAGGTCAAATGACAGGGTCAAAAGATCAGATGAAGACGAATTGTAGTAAAATATTCTCAAAATGTAACAGTCGGTCTCCAGTTCAAAGCTTTTTAAGTTCAGTTGCAGCCAAAGTTATATCATACATGAAACTGATTAGCTTCAGTCTTCCATGGGGTCAAAGGTTACATGTGATATCCAAGGTAACAGACCATATGAAGGGACTGATATTGTAAAATATGGTAATTATAAGTTTGACAAGTCAGCATCCTGAGTTTACTATGTTCCATCATGTACTCTCGATCTGACACCTTTCAAGATTTCTGGTGTTGTTCATATGGTTGAGAGAAGCACTGAACGTTCAGTGACCAAAGACCAAATTCTACCAAAAAAGATCGGAAATTTTTTTCGGAAAGGTGATGACTTGCAGTCTCGTATATTCGATAGAATCATGTCATTAGAATTCCTATGTTATCGACATTTTGTGATTGTGTTTTCTCAAGATTCCAATCAGGACTGATCCATACAATTTAACACTGATTATACGCCTCGAGTGATAAATGCGATACTGCTCGAATCTTTTGCATGGAAACAATCTCGCCTCTTCAAGTTAATACAGCCTACGCCAACATATAGCCCTACTTGTCTCTTTCAATTACGAGTTTGATACATGTATACTGTCCATTTCAAATTTCGTTTTGCTATTCGTCTTTTGTTAACCGCTGAAGAATGAAAATCTCCAAATTGATTATGTGGTTTTCAATAATCTGCCATCAGTTACAATCCTAGCACACATCTCGCAATGACGTCACTCATTAAGTATGATGATAACCGTAGGCATTTTTTATATTTAACGCTTATTAAGTGGTTTTTTTTTCATGAAACTATCGACGAAATCATCGTTTTTCTGAACCCACATGTGAAATGGCTGGAAGGGGCTATCATATAACTTTCAACTAACCTTTGATGATTCAAATGATTCACGTGATATTGTCGAGTTATTATATTGATAATAATGGATGATGCTTCACCATGAAGTAGAGAGAGGCACGTTACAATTATTACTGTTCAGGCTAAAGGTCCGTGGACATGTAACCAAAACAGCTATTTTACACAACAATAAAAGCTTAAGAACCTCAGATGAATAGTCAGTTGAAATTATTGTCATTCCTTTTACCGTTCTCAAGGTCTACCACTAAATAATTTGACCATTGTTACGATTTTCATTCACTATGCAAATGATTGTGATGTGGAGTGAGGCACAGGGTCTGTATTTCTTTTGTTAATCCTTTACGAATCTGTGAATTTCTTACAAGGTGATTTCTAGTTTGGTGTTCAATGTGGATATTTTGAAAGTTATCCATACCTACTTCCAAAAGAAACTCAATACATGCCACATTACAACTGTCCTTGTAATGAAGGTTAAGTAAAGAAAGGATAACGTAAGACACATCTCATGAGCCCATGTTTTCACGTCACAACTTTGCATATGAAACTCATGTTTATTCATGATGAGGTTAGTGCAAAAACAGTCATTGTTTTGTAAAATGGTCAATATTTGATGGATTTTGATGGGAATTGCGATTAGTTTAAAGATTTGCAATGCTTTTTACATCAAATAGGCAGGTATGACATAAACATGTCCACACACCTCTAAGCTGAAATTTGCAAATGTATTCACGTCAATCTCATACAACCACTTTGCAGACTCACCTCAATCTTTCGACAAAGCGTTGATAAATCTGTTTGTACTACTCGAGTGCTTCAACCATAGATTTAAAATGGCTGATTTCAGATTGCAGTCTTCCTAAATTTAAGAAAGCCGTCAAAGACAGGTGTCAGAGCTCCTACTTATGAGATGTCTTTCCTCTGATGTAGAGGGCGTGTACAAAACGACACAGATACATTTTGTGCCCGTCAGGCAGAATGACAAAGTCTGCACCTACACAATGTATATTGTGTATTGTATACGGTCGACATTCTTACTTTCATTTCACTGCAGTATGTACTTAACTGTTTAAGCATTACTTTTTAATATAATACGATACAGTATCTACTTAGCGTGTAAGACTGCCGTCCAATGTGCTCGTATAAACGTATGACTGATGATGTAACTGTGCATCTTCCCAGAGCGTTAGAACTTTTCTGTATCTCCTATACAACGTTGGAGACTGTGTTATTAGTAAAATAACAAATCCATCATGAAGGAAGGTAGATCAAAGCTGGGGTTTCAAATAATCCTATGATTTCTGTACTTACTGTAACTTTTTCTCCCACTTTGCAGGGTTCGAAGCTGGAACAGATTCATATGTTGTGTCTTTGAGAAAAGTCGAAGACGGACACACCCCAGAGGATGAAATATGTGCTGTAACTGGGAATGAGATAATAGTGGTAAGAATAAGGTATTATTTATATGTAAATGAGTTGTAGTCAGTCTTCAGATTAACTTATGAAGGTCTAAAATTTCAAATTAGTGCTAAAATAAAGAACTATAAAGCTTGCCATCTGGAGTGATGTCACAATTACTATTACTCATCCCTAGCGGATTGTTCGAAATACATGACCCCTACCTTCAAATCCTGAATTTAACTGAAATCATGGGAAATCATGAGTCGAAGTTTCTTAAAATTGTGTCTGGATGGAAACCTTTCCCGCCAGGATACGATGGAAGCGACAGTGGCCTACGTGTAACTGGTGTGATGTATATATAACGTCTGAGGAAATCGATCTGAATTACCGTACTTTTCAGGTGGTGGTCTGTACTTTCTAAGTAACGTTGTATTTCTGTTACTGTGCAGAGATATACCGGATATGGGTTACCAACCTCATTTAGTCCTATGATACGTAAAGAATTAAACTATGTGGAATTTTCTGGTATCCGTCAAGTTTTCCATGATGGTATGGTGGTCACCTGACTTTTAAATAACAGAAAATTTAAGCTTGGTATAAACTTGAAGAAGTGTGTGATTTTCACGTATAATTCGGGGAAAAACACTGCAACTGCATATTCTGAACTTTAATAGCCAGAGTATCTGAGGTTTAAAGGTCGTATATTGTCGCTCCAGCACTGTAGAAACCTCAGCTAAGTCTTCTTTACTCTCCCTACAAATATTTTTCATGATATGAGCCGAATGTATAATTGGTGTATAAACGTAAAAGGACTTCTCTAGCAATTACTACTTGACTGTACCTTAATTGAGACTTAAAATCTAGTTTGAACATTACATTCCTTCGGATGAAAACGAAATTATTGACTAAATGTGGATCACTCTAGACAGGCGCAAGGACATCATCCGTTTTTATGTCACTTTCAGCGCAAAACACGCTCTCGATGACATGTGAAGTATTTTCCTTGAAGCGCCTCTTGATATCTGAAATACAAACAAGATTCCACTGTTATCATATCGTAAATCAGAGACATTCCTCGCTAAGGGCTATACCAAGCATTTTAGTAATTTCGGCCTTGCGACAAATTATCAGAATGCTAGTCGATTGCTTTCACACAGGCCAGCTAATTGGCACCTCTGGGGAAGGGGTTAGGCGATCGGGAGTTGCACCGGGAATAAGTTGGATAGATCAATAAGTTTACTGTATTATATTCTTATACGGGAAACGAAGAACAATCTCGGTAGGAAGGTATAAGTACTTTAAAAACACTGGAATGGCCTCTTAACGTATTGACCGACCGGTCAGATATCCTCAACTGACCCAACATTGTGTGTCTCAGTGATTTCTATTCAGTGACTGACTGTTATAGTACAGCTTTTTCCCTGATTTGCTGCACTGGATATTTATCTAAAAGTGTGCAGTAGGAATGGAAAAGACTGAAACTGTAGACCAACTTATAATAATCGCAAGTATAGTAACTGTACGGCTGAGGTAACGAAAAATTATGTATTTTTTTAAGTTTAAAGTGCAGTTTTAACACGTTGTTGTAGATGTTTCAAACGGAATCATTTTCCCACAAGCAATCCGCCGTTATATAACGCTATACTTCTATACGTAGGCGTAAAATAACAAATCATGAAGCGGCACTGATGACTACAGAAAAAAAAAGAAAAAAATATGAACAAATGAAACAAAATATGCGATAATATTAGTAACAACCGGATGTTGTCAAAAATCACTAATGTTGAAAAAAAAAAACATTAGCGCAGGTCGTTACTCGCTAAAGGGTTATTTAGTTCCTGTTTGTGCAACTTGTATAGGTCTACTACAAAGTAAACGGTACTGCAATAATGCAACGTCTTTTCATAGTTTGTTGTATTAGCTTAAATCATATCCCTACTAAGCACCTACCTTCATAGCAGGTGTCGAATATGTACGTGATATATATATATATATATATATATATATATATATATATATATATATATATATATATTATATATATATATATATATATATATATATATATATATATATATATATATATATATATATAACAATTACATGTAGGGCCTCCTTTGTGTTATTCTGTAAATATTGGTTGCCATTGTTGTAGTACCGGTACCCGTAGCTGCATGTACTCAAGTACAGGTTTCCGTACCCGCACCAGTATATACCTGTACTCTAGACTTGGTACCTGTGCTCATGATCTGGTACCCGTACTAGTACTCCTTACAAAGGTTTCTCGGGACTCGTACCCGTACCCACACTCATCATAGTGACCTGGTACGCGTACCCGTACTCGTACCAATGCCATGTTACCCGTACCCGTACGACTTAGGGCGACTGCTTATTTCCATTAAAGGCAGAAGTCAGTCACCCCAAAATTGCTTTGATAAATCACCAGAATCTTGCAAATCTTCTCTTATTTGCCTTAAAAGCATCTCTAAAGATGCATTTTAACATAACTATTAAAAAACACAAGGTAAAGAAAAGAGTTACTTATCATGGATTTAACAATTCAGTAGCACATATTGTCACATGATCAAACCAAGCCATTCACGAATTAGGATGACGGAGTATACTAATTCTGAGTGAGGTGACTGCATTTTCCCTTTAAGTACTGGACTGGCGCTTATGTCACGACAATGCACGTTTCAGCACTTGTTGGCAAAATTACCTGTGATATTTGTTGTTCATACACGGTATAGTACATGTTCATATTCGTATTGCATAGTGGGTGGCTCAAATCAAAGTTCGAACACTCTTTGTAAATGTCCATGGCCGTACATAGTGGCTGCGGATTGTAGGGGAACAGGGGCAGTCACCACCCCCCCCCCCCCCCCTCCGAAATTTCAAAGCAAATTTTATCACACGGGTCTGAAGAAATTCCTGACAATTTAAAATAAATACTGTTCATATTATGCAACTTGTAAAACATGAAAAGTGCCATTTCCAGTAATACCCCCTCCTTGAGGATTATTTCCTATTTTTTCTATTAGTCATAAAGCAATAAATGTCAAAAAAAATGTGATGTTTGGTGGGCTCTGCAGGCACCCATTCTTACAAATGGTTTTCCCATTCTTACTTCCAAACTGTAGTACAATTATGGTAACATTATTTTCCAAAGCCCCCGGAAACCCTCTACATAATCTATCCTCCCCTCCTGCCTCAAGCCCTCTGCATTGCCAATCCTGGCTGGCTGTTAGTCACACAGAGTAAAGGCCGATTCATACATCAGTATAGCGATATAAAGCTATGAAAGGTGAAGACTGTTCAACTTTGAGCTATGTTTGTGACAGTGTTGTAGTCGAGACCAGCATATCCGAGACCGAAACCGAGACCAGGGGTGTCGAGACCGAGACCGAGACCAGGACAGAAATTCGAGACCGAGACCAACAAGGTCCGAGACCGAGACCGACTGTGCATATTGTACAGGAAAACGAAACAAACTGCCCAACTTTCTGAATACTTTTTTACCTGACTTTATCACCTTATGCTCCCCGAAACGGCCTATACAGTACCAAGTGTGCGCCGCTCATTGATATATACACCTGTTTTCTATTATCATATGCCAAACATAGTTAACATAATAACATAATCATGTATTTTTCTAATGTGACCCTTCTCTTTATATCGGAGTCAGTCAGTGGTACAAGTGTTCCGTCTTGATGAACTTGGTGCCAATTAATTATCATAGTGAGTTTGTCCACCCCACAGAAAAATGAGTCACAGAACTCTAGACAGTGCCAACCTTTCCTTCGGACCAAACATGACCATGGAGTACTCGTAGTTTAATTTCCGGGCATTTTGTTTTCGAGCCTAGGATAGGACTGCAGATAACAATGTAGGCCTAGCAGGCCCTAGCATATAATATACAGTTAACAGTGCGTAGTATTTAAGCCTAGGCCACAGACTTCTTATACATATGGACAGGGGATCACGTGACCAATACGGTCGCCACACTTCGAAAAAATTTAGGCTTACTAAGATGGCCGCCGGGATGCCACCATTTGCCCAATTTGACAATGAATCTGCAACATTTCAGACAAAATATAAACATGAATGGAAAAACAATATCACAGTTCTTCATTTTATTTGTTGAATTTGACCTGAGCTTGCATTCTTTCGAATATATTACAAGTTTCTCACACAATCTGCCGATACCCGGCCACTTGAGCAAGTCAAAACTTTGACACACAAGGCTATAGAGGCAGCCATATTGGTAAGCCTACTCGTGTACGTACGGTGGCGACAATTTACGCATAGGACATGAGTGCAATATGCTCTGTCCATGTATATAAGAAGTCCGTGGCCTAGACCCATAGCCGTCAGAGTTGCCAGATAGCTGTAGTATTATGTCTAATCATGATGGCCAAATGTTTTGCAGTTGCACTTTTTCCATCTAAGAAAGACTTCTGGTAGATAACTTAAGATATTTATGTATGGAACTGGTGTATTAGTGCATTCTATTTTTTCAATAGCCAAATGATCATTTGTAGACAGATTTGGTTAAATATGGTCATGAAAAAGCCAACAGGCAATTCCGAAGAGCTAGAAAAGGATAGCACTGAACAAACACTGAGAAAGGGGATTTCAACATACACACACACATGAACACCCAATGCAGTGCAGTACCAGACTGCCACTGTTCTGACTACACTGAGTAACCTGACCTGCGTGCTAGTCCAATACACTATTATCCCCATTGACCAAGTTTAGTTAAATTAAAGATCCACTCACTAGCAAAGGAAGTTCAACCCATTTAGGTACAGTGTATGGACTCGCTGGATGAATGATTTTTTTAATGAATTATTTTTTCAATGAAAGTAAATGAACTTAAAAAATAGTTTGAAACAAACGAGTTTATTTTTTGAAAAATGAAAAAAAAAAAGTTTTTTGCCGGTCTCGAAGCGAGACGGGAAAATATTCCGAGACCGCAAGGGTCCGAGACCGAGACCAAGCCGAGACCACAGGGTGTCGAGACCGAGACCGAGACCAAGAAAAAACCGGTCTCGAGTACTACATCCCTGGTTTGTGATTGACCCGGCCGAAAGAGCAAGTGATGACCATATATCGTTCTTATAGATTTATAGCGATTGAAAATTTTGAAGAATGAACCCGCCTTAAAACCATAGAAGAAACTCCGACAGTCGCACTGTGTTTTTGTGGTCTTTTAAGTGCCCATCCAAGGTCATTTGAAGGGCTAAAATGCATCTTTCTAATGCCCACAATTTGGTGAATACCCGAGAGCTTCCGAGGACTGCGCCCCCTGAATCCACCGGGGTATTGCCCCTGAACCCAACAGGGGCTCTAAGGTGAGTTCCTGGACCCACTGGGAGAAAGCTTCGCACCCCTCTGCCACCCTTGAGGCTGTTGGGTATTTCGAACAGAATTTGCCTTCGTCCCCCTCCCACCCTTCACCGAAAACAATCCTGCGTACGGCCATATAAATGCCTGTTTAAATATCTGTCAAAGCATTAGCTGATTTGACTGAAAAATATGAAACAAATGATATCTGCGTGACAAAGTTAACTCGTATTTGAGCAAATCGGCCTACTACAATATCTTCCATAGAATTTCAAAAGATCCAAATGAAATAACTGTTCGCTTTGGAATTTTACTACCGAACTGGGGGCCCAGAAGCCACTTCACGAACGTAATGCGGTACTGTACGTACTGCATATCGTGCATACTAAAATATAACACTGCTGTCCATTCCCTTTAGCTCAAACCATAGGCTACATCATTCGAGTCCTCTTTGCGGAAATACTGTTTACAGTGACTAGGCTAATGTTAACTGAGATGAGTCGTCCGCGTGCTGGCTACTAAATAAAAATAGCTTGTTGACAAATTAATTGACGCTCTGAATGAACTTGCACAGTTTCTTTTGTTTCAATAAATACTGACACATTCATAAAGATGAATCCTGCGAATGACAAAAACAGCGAAAACCTAGTCAATAAATTGTGCTGCATGTGAGACGTACAGTAGCCTACGTCATACTGCACTCTGTACATACACATCCTTAAGGTGCGTTCACACCAAAACCGAAATCTGCTGTATTTTGCGGGCGGATGCCGCAAAGCAAATGGGTTGTACGTATTTCTATTGAACCGTTCAAACAGAAACGTTTTCACAACGCGATTTCTGTGTGAACGGTTCCATAGAAATACGTACAAGCCATTTGCTTTGCGGTTGCCGCCCGCAAACGCAGCAGACTTCGGGTTTGGTGTGAACACACCGTTACACTGCAGTGTGTGGCGCGTGTGCAGACGACTGCAGGGCCGTCTTAAGAGATCACCGGGCCCTGGGCCCGGCATTGGAGCGGGGCCCCTCAATCAAGTGTGTTCGAAAAAAGTTGCGTGAAAAATTGACATCCTTGACCATCGCTCAAGCATAGACATGCCTGCATGTACCCCCCCCCCCCCATGTCGTGCATAAAGCATGGAAATTGGAACTTTTATGTGAATAACATATGTGATATATCTAAAAGCTGAAATACATTATAGAAGAGTAATCTTCCAGTTGCTCTCCATCCCTAATAACAACACTGGACTTTTGAAAAGTATTTCCACACAAAAATCTTTTACGCAAGGGGAGGTATGATTTTTTGCGCAGAGGTCAATTTGCGGGGCCCCTGACATCGCGGGGCCCTGGGCCTGGGCCCAGTGGGCCCATGCGTTAAGACGGCCCTGGACGACTGTGGTCTTACCAACCACATCAGTCGCAATTGCGTGACGTCATATGAATAGTCTTGTAGTGCAACTTCTCAAGCTACGCCTGCTTTGACTACGTAACAGGCTGCTCGGAATACTCCCCTGGAGAGTCATATACCTGGTTTGCGAAACCTTACAGAGAGACTGGGTGAACAGAGTCCGCTTTGCAGGGTATAATCTGAGCCGTGCGTTAGCTGACTGGTGTTTAGCGAAGTCAACACTTTATAATGGTAACTAGAGACCGATTCCCAGGAGCTGACTCTCCCTGGATACCTGATTTTAGCATAAGCCACTCTCCACCACACAATTTCCATCCAGACACTTACCAGCCCTGAGAAACGTACTGACAATTTAAGTTTCCAACCAGAAATCTTTATATCCTCTGGACACGTACAGACGTACCCCTCCCCTCCCCTCACACAAAATCGAATAACTATATATAAAAGGCTTTATAGGCCATTTTGTCTTTTATTTTCGGATTGTCCAGAGGAAGTTGTCCTGAGTTTGAATAAGCCGGGTGACCAGGGTCGTTCAAGGGGGCATTGACTGGATTGGAAACCGTTCAAGGTTGGAATTTTCTGAGAAGAAGGGGCAATATGAGGAACTGAAGCTGTCCGAATATCCAGTAATTAGAGTAATGCAGTAAAGACCTGCTATCCATGCTCATAACCACACTCATGACTCGGTACTCGTACTTCGACTTGGTAACCGTACTCATGACTTGGTAACCGTAGTCATGACTTGGTACCCGTACTCATGACTTGGTACCCGTACTCATGACTTGGTACCCGTACTCGTGACTTGGTACCCGTCCTTACACTACAACACTGCTGGTTGCAGCCAACAAAGAGTAATACACGTCCGCCGGCCGCGGGCAAACTAAGCACATGAGGAAAATTGTACATCTATAGCATATGACAACACTGAAAATAACTCGGAGAAGAAGGAACTCATCCGGTTACATTATCCCCATCCATACACATTGGCTTTCACACACATCCCACCTGATGCGGAAGTCAAGGCCAGGCAGGTCAAATCAATATTTCCCCTCAATATGTTTTTGCATTCCTTACGTCAAAACCGCAAACTGACTGTTGTGTTGTACAGTGCCATGATTACTGTACATTTATTAAAAGTACTTAATGGGGTCAAATCGCTTTGCTCCAGTGTCATGGTGACTTTACTAACAGAATTGGAACAACTTAAACCCAATTTTTAGAGATGGGTACACTGGGATTAGCATGCAGTAACAGAAATGACAAAACTAGGCCAAACTATGATAGTTTGTCGCAAATTGAATTACAGTCTTGGTTCAGTCTTCTCGGAGGAACTTTACAATTGGTCAAACTTTGTAAAAACGGGAGAATAAATTACTGTTTACTGCTGTCTACAGGCAAAGGAAACCGGGGCAGTCTCTCTTTGGCTTCCCTCACGGAACTGCTCATAATGATTAGAATGCCCGGGGTGACTCAGCTACAAATTGGACATGTGTTTTGTAGGTCTATCAATCAAGTTTTACATTGCCTAAATAGCAGGCTGTATAGAACAGGCGGAGAAGGGGGTATCGTCACCCAAAAGCGAAATTTATGAGACCAAGTGGACACCACCACCCCTGAAAATGAGCCACTTCAATGAATAGCCGGGCACTTAAAAATTCGCTCATGGGCCTATCCTAATCCCACAGGCAGTTGAGCCATTCCCTCGATCACGCCTTCGTACACACCACTGTGAATTTCACTTTTTATGCACATATTCTTCCCTATGCCATAGTTCGGTGACCGGTCCTGCGAACTGTGTCGATCAGAATCGATAAATGAAATTACCTTAAATGTTCTCTACGAATGATGTCATGGAATATTTGTCACTCAAGCCTTTATTGGACTACACTAGTACTACATCTATCCCCCATAACTACAAGGGTATAATGGGGTGACCGTCGACTGCGCATCTAGCATAACATACCATACAAAAAGCTTGAATTGGTAGGGTTCCTTAAGTGCGCATTCGACGGTCAACACACACACACACACACACACATATATATATATATATATAGTATATATATATATATATATATAGTATATATATATAGTATATATAATTAATAACTGAAGAAAGAAGTCAACTTACAAACCACGAACGTGCGATGACCAACGCAGCCTTAGTTGTCGTCTTCGTAAGATGGCGTCAAAGGGTGCACGTGAAAAGTTAACAGCGAGTTTGGATAGCGCGTGTACTGAACGTGAAGCTAGCAAACGTGATTTTGGCTAATTGGCTAGGGACGGCATTCGCTATACGAAGGCGAGTGGCAGTAATTCCTCGACGGAGGGCGAAAGGGTGTACCGCGACTGTAAAAGCATGGCATGTACGTATACAATTTTATCCCTCCAAAAGGGGTCCATCGTTCCCAGATGGGGAAGGAGGGGTCGTCAGATAGCGCCACCCCTGCCACTAGCTCTAAAATGAGTATCTATGGTGTTGTAGGGTGTGAGGCAGGTTTCTTTTGATGTGATTTTCCATAACTCAAACCCTCGGCCTATTTTTTCTGCTAACATTATAATTTGACCTTTGACCCTATCTAATTTGCATATTAATATCAATATTAATATTTCCCAGTTTTTATCAGTAGACATCCCTTTACAGAATGTAAGGACCAATTTTACCTCAGCCAATGATTTGGCCGTAAATATATGGAGAAAAGAAGATTTTTGACCTATAGGGGCGCCCTTCAAACTTTAAACGAAAATATGGCGCAGAAAAGCCCGGATATGGCCCGAATACCCTCGATTTTCGGAATCAGCGACCCAAATTTGACCAAATCCACTTGGTCTCATAAATTTGGCTAACGGGTGACGATACCCCCCCCCCTTCTCCGCCTGGTCTAGTTCGGCATATTCCCTGATCTTCAATAGCCCTTACAAAGTAGAGTATGTTTCAAGGGTTAGTTGATACCCTGATGATCCTGACTTTACTAGTTTACGTTTTGTTTATCAATACGTCCGAAAATCTCAGAAAGACATTTGGGTATGACCATGTATATATAGGCTATGGTATAGACTACCTATTTTGGTACAGTTTATGTACAGATGTACTGAATCGTATTTTTGTTGAACTAGGCTGTTCTGAATGCATACTGTTGATTTTTATTCGTAAAAATTAACCGACAATGGTTCAAAAGTTGCTTTGTGTTATCGCTTTAAAATAATCAATACACCCGTCATTATGTTTCTCCTTTTAATATCTTCCACAGGATGTAGAAGCAGTTACATTTACAAATTTAAGTTTTGGTTTTCTTTACGAATTTAAGGTAAGTTTACACTTCGACTTTTCAAAAATCAACCATTTCTCAGTTTCTAGTATCGCAAATTTTAACTGGTAGCCTACTACTCCGCGGAGCGGTCGAAGTTTTTACGTTCAGCTCATCGCTGCGAAAAAACTGAAGGCGCGACAGCCTAATGGGGTGGCAGCCACAGAGGCTCTACGCATACTAGTAGCTTGTCCGCTATTCCATTCCCTAATCTTGTACTCCTTTACTACATCATGTGATGAATTTACAAGCAGGGTTACTTTCTGTCTTATTTATGAAAAGAAAGACTATACATTAAACCTATTATCACCGTGGCCATTTCACAATTTCCAGAAAAGAAGGACTTTGTCAAAGCAGTGAGTTGTCACCCGCTCCCTCGACAAAGATTGCGATTTTGACTTGCTCAAGTGGTTCAATATAGGCCTACATATGAACACTAAAAGGAAACATTTTGAGATACAAAGCTTGAGGATTTTTTATTACCCCTGGCCTAGCCCTAAGGCTTCGAGGGAGGCAGCGATAGCAAAACGACTTCATTAGCATAAATTTGTGATATTTGGTATGTTTTAATATAAATTTATTAATTTATTTATTTATAAATTTATTTATTTATTTATTTTATAATTTTATTAAGATACTGCATTGTTACTGTAGGAGTACGACATTGTAACACATTATCGTGCAGGCATTGCTTTCTTCTTCTTTTATGAAAATACAGTTACCGGTATCGAAAAAGTTTGAAATTAAGTGAAAAAGTCTGATAAATTTCGTAGAGTGGACAAATAATGGGTTTTCGTCCCTTCTCCCTTTTTGCCGATGGATTAATCACAGAACAGTAACGTTCAACAGGTAATAAAATTTACAATAGTTGCATAATGATTGATTTCCCCAATCTTCTTCTTCTTCTTCTTCTTCTTCTTCTTCTTCTTCTTCTTCTTCTTCTTCTTCTTCTTCTTCTTCTTCTTCTTCTTCTTCTTCTTCTTCTTCTTCTTCTTCTTCTTCTTCTTCTTCTTCTTCTTCTTCTTCTTCTTCTTCTTCTTCTTCTTCTTCTTCTTCTTCTTCTTCTTCTTCTTCTTCTTCTTCTTCTTCTTCTTCTTCTTCTTCTTCTTCTTCTTCTTCTTCTTCTTCTTCTTCTTCTTTTGATTTATATTTAATAATACAATAATAACGACTAGCAGGCTTGAGACTTTGTAAGAGCTAGAGGATTAGTGGCAACGTGCGACGACAGTCACCCCAATCAGAGTTAGTATGCCCCGTCACTCTAGTTCATGAATGGCCTATTTTGATCAAGTGACAATGGTTTTGTCAGTGAATTGTGAAATTCAAGGAGAATTTCTCCTTGCTTTACCTATTGTTTGTAATAGTTATGTTCAAAATGTCTTCAGAGGTGCTTGTAATGCAATAAGAGGAGATTTGCAAGAGTTTGCTGATTTTTCAAAGCAAATTTTGGGGCGACTGCCTATTGCCTTTAAAGGAAGATTTTTGGTACGGAAATTTATCATATAATTGATTCCATGAAGTGGTGATATACAGTGATAGGCAAATTCAAACTTACATAGATTGATAAGTATATTTTCAAGAAATAAAATAAATAAGATTCTCACAGAAAGAAAGCCACTGCTTTGTGGCTCAGGGATGATTTTCAAATGATGCAGAACTTACCTGGTTAATATGTTTTGGAGGAAAAGCTATTGCCATACAGACGTTTGATGAGACTGAAGTGTTTAAAGGGAAAATGCGGTCACCCCAATCAGAATTAGTATATCCCTTCATCCTAATTCATAAACGGCTATTTTGACCATATGACAATATTTTTGTTACTGAATTGTTAAATTCACAGAGAATATCTCCTCGATTACCTTTTATTGTAAAAGTTATGTTCAAAACAATTTGAGAGGTACTTGTAAGGCAAACAAGAGGAGATTTACAAAAGTTTGCTGAATTTTTAAAACACTTTTGGGACGACTGCCTATTGTCTTTAATGATAATAAAACCTTTTCCTGTCATTGCTTTGTTGACACCATGCAAACGAAAGAAGTATCCCTTTTTAACTCGTACACATTGGGGACACTTTTGTGATGACCTTTTTGGTGAGATTTGAACCTGAGTGCGGTAAAGACTAGGTCCCGACAGGGAGATGAACTACTGATCGTAAAGACATTGTTTATCTGTCATTGTTAAATATTTACTGACGTGCAACCACAATCGAAGTCACAAATTATCAACCGATAAGTAAAGATAGATTAAGATACTAGACCTAGATCACAATCGTTAGGTCACAATGGTTAGATTTGAGAACACTTTCAAAAATGTATACAGTAATTAAGCTTCTTTTGCTTTAGCGTTCTTGATCAGAAAATGTCATCGCAACCCCTGGGAATCATTGCTCAAGGCAAGCTTGTCGAGCGATGTATCCGCAATAAACAACTTAAAATGTTTGTTAAATTAAACTCAGTTCAAATAAGGGTGACGTACAAGAGTTTTAATAGACTGCGGTATATTTTGGAAACAGCCATAGGTGTATAGTGACAGTTATTTAGGGGAGGAGGAAAGGACAACGAGGTTGATTGTTTTCAAGAAGAACCAAAATATATCTTTCATTGTCTCTTACTTTTAAGGAAAATTTCCGGAAAGCGGGTCACTCCTGATCCACATATTCTAAAAAAGATGGCCATGCTAATTCTAGCAAAGTATTCTTTCGTTTAGTAAAATTTTATTTTGCTTTGATCAGAAATGTGTAAGGAACATTTAGCAAAAGACTCTTACGCGTAAATACTTACCTATGAAGTTGACTGTTTTCTTCATCATTACAAATCTTGCAAAATTTTTCTTTTAAATGGCAAGTTGATCAGAACATTACGCATTTCAAGAAATAACACATGGAGCAGTCTAACGTATCCTGTGTTCCATCTGCGTGATACCATGATCAAAATTTGAATTTTGGATCGATTAACCTAGTTAAAGAATGCAGATTTCAACATCCCTTCTATAACTGGAGGAATGTCAGCCAAGATAATAAGAACCAGTACAATCAGTTAAAGAATTAAATTAAGTTCAATTTTAAAGCAATTAACAATTTTTGAAATGAAAGAACAGGAATTAAATTCTTAAAGTTAGGTATGTTAGTGCCTTCGTAAACCAAGTATAGCAGAGGTTAAGTAGGTAACAGCGCGAAGAGAAAGTTTTAGCCCTTGCACAGCAACTCAAGAGACATGTCACCCTTGTGCACCGTTAGACCTTCTTATCCATTTGTGTATACTTTTAATCACAAGGCGCAAAACTGAAGTCCTGAGAAAGCCCAGGGCGAATACACAACCCTTACACCCACCCCGTCCCCTCCCTTGTTTACCCTTGTTTACACACTAACTCACGCTTAGTGTTCCTTGCATGCAACCATGGAGGTAGTACTTCCATGATGCAACTAGAGGAGTTGCCAACGTAGCAGGCTGTACGGCTTATTCCTTGTTCAGTCATATGGTTTGGGAAGCTGAGGAGCTGAGCAAACAGTCTGCTCCGCGGTGTACTAGAAGAGTTAAATGTGTTCGTCATTTTACATTGGCGTTAAAGTATCCGAGTAAGTCTGCTCTGTGAGGCCTTCCAAGTACATGATGATCTAAAAAACTTTCACTTAAAAGTTAAAAAGGAGACGGTCAGTAAACTTACCTCCTGACCATACCTCTTTTAGAGTATGCCTCGACATCTGGCCCTAACTAATACCAATCAAATTAAATGAAATTTTAATTTGAAAGGAGATGCTAGTCTCCCCCAACGGGCTGATCTGTTATCAAAGAGCAAATCTGTGATTTATGTTTCCTTGGAGTCCCTACGTTGACCCGAAGAAAATGGAGATTAATATGGACCATTCTCTTACAAAAAGCTCATCAAATCCTGTGGGGTTGTATCATTTCCTTTCAAAGGAAATGACAAAGTAAAATTACCATTTTCAAGTTTTCCTGATCACTTTTCGATGAGAACAGAGAGTTCTCTTCAAGATGAACACGTCAGGTCAACCGTTTTATGAGTGGTCAAGGAAACTATTAAGTCCTGTCTCCATTGAAAATCGAAGCCGTCAAACGAAAGATCGAAATGGAGTCTGACAATTAATTTCCACGTGGTTTGAACTTCTGTTGAATTCTAATAGATTTATATGCTCTGGTTGTCGCCGACGGCCATTCCTGTAATTTGTAGGAGACTCAAAGAAACTATAAAGTCAACAGTTGTATGGAATGTCAAAATCTCATAGCAGCATAAAAGTATGGGAAGTTTTCACTGTATGGTATTTTCCTCTTAAGTCAAAGGTTAAGTGTATCTACAATTTTGTAAATTTTTAAGTTTGCCCACTGGATTAAGGGCCAAGTTCTTTCTAGTGTATTTTTTCTTATTTTTTATTTATTATTATTTTTTTAGCAGATTGTCTTTCTTGTCTCACATGAAAACCCAGATTCTACAGAGTCTGTCTATTGAATTTTACTCCCTCTGTAATAAGATTTCTGCTTACTGCCCTTCTTCCGTGACGTTATTCACTTCCCATCCCGACTGCCCTCGGGTACAAAATCGATGTTCAAAGAGAACTTTTTCAAGGCAGAAACGAAAAGAGAGACTAGATTCGCCAAAATAGACTTCCTAAATTGCAATTAAACGGAACAGCAAATTTACAAAGTAAGTCTGCGTTGCTGGTCGGACTGTAGCCTTCGCAGCAGGTGTCGAATGTACAGGCCTACTTCTTTCTAACGTACATATTGCGAGCGCAACCAATGTAGGCGCAGGAATAGTATGCGTATACTAGGCAGGCAAGCCGAGCCGTCTTTACCTAAATCAGGGCTACAGTTTATGCAGCCAAGAACGAACTCTTTCTGCTCTGCAGGGTAAATTGTAATCCATTATGAAGACTATAGGGTTCTTATGGTGTTTCATAAATCCATGGAATAGTACGGACCTCTCCTTACCAGATTCCCATCCAGAAATTCTCGGAGGGGGCTACGATGATGAGGTGTACCACCAACGCGAAGCTCGAGTTTGGATGTGTGGAGCCCAAGGGCCCACGTTGGGGCTTAGCGCCTGGGAGGCACAGAGGGTAGCCCAGGAAGCTCTAGTAATATTTTATAATGAAAATGCAGAAAATTGGCTTCAGTTACTCTCTACACTGAAGCGGATGTTATATTTCATTTCATATTTTATGAAATGCGATGTTAATGACCAAGTATAGATTAGGCTACTACAATCCGCCGCCGGCTAAGTGAACTTCGAAGAACCATTTCATGAAATTTACACTATTAATACATACTTCGATTTATCCGTCTAGAGGGCTAGCTTCCTCTTTATAGGTGTGTACTTGGGTAAGGGGATTAATTCATACACCCATAACTTGCAGTCTGCGTTGGCAGACGGGCCATTGCACAAGGGAGAGCTATTGGTTATGTTGCGGTGGGTGGCGGCGTCGGAGTTCAAATTTAGACGGGGAGACGTAGACCCTGTTGGGTCGGCTCACCGATATCGCAAATTCTAAGAGGGTTACACCAGGTTCCTATTACTATTATTCTCTTTCACACGCCACGGTTCATAGATCCTGTCGGGTCGGCTCACCGATATCGCATATTCTAAGGGGGTTACACCAGGTTACTATTACTATTATTCTCTTTCACACGCTACGGTTCATAGATCCTGTCGGGTCGGCTCACCGATATCGCAAATTCTAAGGGGGTTACACCAGGTTTCTATTACTATTATTCTCTTTCACACACCACGGTTTGAGGCCGGCAGATCAGAGGGGGACGCAGATGAGAGGGAACTCGGATCAGAGAACGGGTAGAGAAGATTTAGGTTATATTGTATGTTATATATAACAAAAGGCCGAATAGCCCTAACAGGGTGTTAGGGGAGACACTGAAACAGGCGCGGTGATTTGTTTCCGCCAAATGTGAAGAAGTATACACACATTGACCTTGTAACACCTCATCCAGTCATCGAGTGGGCCACCCAGTGTCGAACGGATTTTGCGTGCATTCTAAAGCAACGAATGGGCCTATCACATTTAGGCCATTCCTTACAGTGGCCAGTCCAGGATACTTTTATTTAAGCGTTTTCTTAAGAGGGTAGCTGAATACAACCAAAGCCGACCTCATCCTCACTATGGATGGGGCTGATGAGCAGCAAACTTGGCACTCTGAAAGTCCTAGACTGCAAGAAATCGATCGAATTAAAAACAATTTCGTGGCTACATCTCTGCGTGTACTAAGGGAATCAATAGTTTTACAAAAGTGGAGGGACATGAACTTTGCCAGAACCAACGCGAACGCAAAGCCTAGCAGCGGAGGCCGGGTTCTCTTAAAGGCACCGAAACAATTTTGATTCTAGATGCTCTGTAACGTAATTCGAGGCATTTTCTTGTCATTTTTAGTCATTTTTCAAATAAATCAGTCTTCTCAAAAGTTACTGGAAGGCTCCAAGAATTTCACCTTATCACAATTTACAAACTGCCGTAATTCCATAACGATGCTTATACAGATGAGCATAAACGAATAGCATATTGACTGCTGAATACTCGGAAGTTCGAGACGGCATTGAAGAAAGAAATGACAACGAATAGAACTGGAGGTAAAAGTATACGATGAACGAAATTTAGGTAATTTGCGGAAGATTTGTGATAGAAATCTTCAGCTTAAAGTTGTTTTGGGTCATTTTAAACTTCGATGGAGATCATTGGAAGAACATCCCCCCCCCCATGCAAAACCATTCACTGTTTGTTGCTAGTACACATTTAACAAGCCATTTGGTACTGAAAACGGAAAGGGAACAGTAGTTGGCACCTTGGCACGTCCTCATGCCAGCTTGGCTACGGGTCTGGCTACGGGTCTGGCATTTGTCATCAGCCCAGACGTCTGCATGGCGAAAATTTGACATCTCATTCTGTCAAACACCTAGACTGCACAAAATTGCACTCTCAAACACAACTTTGTTATTAGAGGTCAATGGAAAAAGCCGTTACCCCTCTCCCCTTCCGTCTTCCTCACTAGAATAAAATTACGTCCATTTCCATATATATGTGTATACTAGCACCATTCCTTAGCCATTTGACAGTTCCTTGTACATTTATGTCTTGTCGTCAACCTCTTTAATGGTTTTTTAATAGGAGTAATTTTAAATGGAAGCTCCATCCAACATCCACAGGAAAGTTAAATTTTAAATACATTTTAGTAAACTTTCTTAGTTTCCCTCTCCTTTCTTCTTTCTCCTTTCTTTTTTCATTCTGTTCTTTTCCTTTCCGTTCAATTTTTCTTTATGGCTATGGGGAGGGGAGGGGCCCCTCCGACAAATCAGTGCATGCTTCTTACATCCAAAAGTAAACTAAGTTGTCCGAAGAAAGCGAAGCTTATTATTCTAGGTGTTAAGAATGAAAGCTTTTCGTGATAACGGCTGCCTCTTTCCAAAGTCTTCGATAGAGAAGCTAGGTTTTCTATGAGAATTATTCGAAAGGAGGGCCAGTTACTCCAACTAGTTAGATAAAGGCTGCTCAGTATTACATACAATTCTTGCTATAGACCTTATGCACTGACGTCACGCTACGTCATTTTGGAGGCAAAACAATGAAGCACATGGAACGTACGCAGTAGATTTCAACGCGTGTCCGATTGGTGACAAATCAGCTGTCCACATTTTGTTTGTGCAACTACTTGCAATGATACGTGCTTCCCTCCAAACGAGGGAGAACTTTCTGCACTATAACGTCATATGCATAAGGTCTATTGAAAGTAGCTTCAATGTCAGTCTCTGGTGCATTTTTTGCCGGCGGATAACATAGCCTCTGAGAGAACGAACAGATCTCGTGATGATGTATCAGTTGTTAACCAATCCCTAAAAGTCTTCGCTGCTGTTAAAATTGTCCGTCATTGAATAGTGAAAACATAGTTTATTTTAGGAAATTATTGCACTCAGTGTCGGATTTGTGAAGCATAATTAGGCTCTCACTTCCGATGCGTGTGTATCTGGAAAATTTGAATTTCTATCTTCGTTACTCACTTGCATATCGTACTTTCGGCTGTATGCACACGGGAAGCCTGACATAAAGGCATTTATTCATGATACCGTTTCACCCGCAAATAAATATCGTAAGCTTGTATGAAAGATGAAACAAACTCTAATTTACAAAATAACTCACTAAATTGAGCGTGGAATCAACTTTAGTGGATGCGATGTCATGGCGAATTTTGATGCAACTGGCTCACCATCGACGGCAACAAATTTCTAATAGAGAGCAGCACGCAGGTATAAACAGTTTACCATGAGCAGCCTGAGATATATTTGTGTGCACATCCTTGGCTTCAGAATCTTTCTGATTCGGAGAAATGGAAAGAGACCAAGTGACCACAGTTGCAGGCTATACTCACTTGGACTGAAGGAGACGATTTTTTGACCCTTCTTAGTCCGTTATGGCCTGACATTTTGAAAATTTATATATTTTCCATCTTCCATCGAAATTCGCAACAAAAGTTGCATAGACTTGGAAACAAACCATACAAAATCATCCCGCTGTGACATTTTTAGGTCAAATTGGCACCCATCGTTGTTAAATACCTGAGACACGCCATTAACTTCGAGGTGTTGTCCTACTCATCGAAAGCCCGCTGAGCGGACTAAGTTTTTCGTTCGGACCATGGCTACGAAACCTTTATGGGCGATACCTGAACTTAAACTAAGTATCGCATCCTTCGGGCTGCGTGAAGAGGATCCACGACTATGTAAAGTGGACATATCAAGAAAGGTTCTGTCCAAAAATGCCTCCCACATTGCCGGAAATGGTACTTTTTAGTCCCTGTAACTTGCTCCTATTTTTTTTTAATGCTGTCAGAAATTTATATATCAAGATGAAGGGGTAAATTCGATAATTATCCACCAAAACACTTCGTAGGGGGAACAGGACTTAACTTGTAGCATTACATATTCATTGTTTAACTAAAGGGAATCTGCGCTATTTCGTAAAAGCATGGTGTGGCATGCGTGAAAAGAAAGTAAGTCTACGAAAGAGCTTTATCCTACCCTGTCCTATAGAGGGATTTCAGTCACGTGACTTAAACCAACTAGACGCAATTTTGAAGGGCAAGATCGCGCGTCTCTTTGGTTTTGACGGGCACGCGTCCATTGGGTCACAGTAGTATCTATGGTTATGCCGTGTGCGTGAGCTGTAAGTTCGCCCACTGCGTGTGTGTTTTGCTCTTCAGTGCCTGGGAATCCATTGCGCATGACGTCACATGAAATCTCTCTATAGATAGTTCTCAGTGACGTCACAACTGGGGTTGGCAACCGCCATGTCATAGGGCAAGCTTGTACGTACATGCCGGGGTTTCCCTATGAGATGGCTGACATACTACACGTGAAAAGCTCCTATGACGTTATGTGAGAACTATCTATAGAGGGATTTCAGTCACGTGACTTTAACCAACTAGACGCAATTTTGAAGGGCAAGATCCGCGCCTTTTTTGTTTTGACGGGCACGCGTCCATTGTGTCACAGTAGTATCTATGGTTATGCCTTGCGCGTGTGCTGTAAATACGCTTACTGCGTGTGTGTTTTGCCCTTCAGTGCCTGGGAATCCATTGCGCGTGACGTCACATGAAAACCTCTATACAGGTCTCAGACTCTCAGGTGTGTTATACATCCTGAAGTTGTAGTTAGAGCAGCAACATTCATGGGCTAACCCGGGCATGGGCATCCAACATCTAAGGAACAGGCTCATTCGTCAGGACTATTCAACCACATAGGGCATCATCCCGGGGCAAATCTCTCGAGATTTCCAAACCCTTACATGAAATCTGGCCCATTTACAAAAATATAAATGCCGAACAGGCTGAAAATGTCATTGTCGCAATTATGATTTTAAATACCCTCAGAATCTGGGAAATTGCACTACAATGGCTTGATTTTTTCTTTTAAATTCCCGGAGAGATCCCCAACCCCCTATATGAATGTGCTATGAGGTTCACTACAGGAGGATCCAGGATTTTACAAAAAGGGGGCAAACTCTGTGAGGGTTAAGTTCGAAACTACGAGCGTGAATCGCACAAACCCTCTAAGGAAGGCGGGGGAGTTCAGGGAATTTTTTGAAAATGGACAATGCTAAATAGTATTCATGGTACCTGGCAATCAAAATTAATGCACAAGCAGACATTATCTGTGTGCTTCACTGGTGATTGCAATTTCGGAATAGGCTGACCAGAATGGGAAATATATTTGAAATCAAAGACTGTTAGATGCGATTTCTTGGCATTTGGCAATCAAGAGAAATACAGAACCAATCCTTTTTTCGTACGCCACCGGTGCTATGAAGTGTGACCATTATACTATTGGAGCAGGCCTACCAGCAGGCTAATAATAGTAGTAGACTAGTCAAAACACGGAGGGTCTGGGAACACTTTGTGAAATGGAACTCTGTTATTAGCGACTTTCTGACTTCTGAGAACTGATACAAATAGTAAGTATACAAAGAGCCATTTTGTATGACTGAGTACTATTATTATGCAGTTTGACCTGTGGTAAAATAATTTGGCTATCCAGCGAGCAAATCTGGCAGAAATTGCCGAGTAAGGGGATGGGGAGTTCTTCTCTAGAAAAAACTGACACAGAGCATTGTCACACTTGATATTTTGCCATCTGACATTCCTGTTAGTAGGGCAAATCGGGAAGATAGTAGCTGGAGCAATTTGTAACACTACTCTTTTAAACGTCATCATGAAGTATCAAGCGAAAATGGGAGTTGTTGCTTCCTATATAAAAAGAAACCTACCGTATGCGTTCATGATGGTATGTGTATGTATGTGCGTGTGCGTGTATTTGTGACCCTTAGCTCGTTAACATAATATCTCAAGAAGGGGAACTCTAATAGTTCTCGTACTTAGTATGTGAATGACCTGTATAAAGAGAAAGAAGCCTATTTATTTTGGTAGAGGTCAAGATCATTTGGGGTCACCAGAGGTTAAACCCTGAAAACACAAGATAGGAAGTTTGGATATTCTTCGTTCTTAGCTGAAACCTGTTATTTTTCGTAAAGGTCAAAGGTCATTTATGGTCATCGGAGGTCAAACTCTGAAAACCTTGTTAACTCGATATCTCCAAGATAGCAAGCATGGATTTTCTTCATAATTGGCATGTAGATGCATTATGTCAGGAGAAAGGTCCCTGTTGTTTTGGTGAAGGTCAAAGTTAGTCTAAGGTCATAGGAAGTCAAACTCTGAAAACTTTGTTAACACAATATTTAAAGATAGGAAGCGTAGATACTCATCATACTTATATTAGCATGTAGATGCATTACATCAAAAGGAAAAACTCCTATTATTTTTGGTGGAGGTCAAAGGTCATCAAGGGCCATCGGAGGTCAAATCCTGAAAACCTTTTTAAACACGATATCTCAAGATAGGAAGCATGGATATTCTTCATACTTAGCATGAAGATGCATTATGTCAAAGGGAAGAACCCTATTGTTTTTATTTTGGTGGAGGTCAAAGGTTATGTAGGGTCATCGGAGGTCAAACTCCTAAGCTTGTTGATACGATACCTCAAGGAAGGAAACATGGATACGCGTTATACTTAGCATGTAGATGCATTATGTCAAAAGAAAGAACTCCAATGTTTTGGTGGAGTTGAATTGTCATTTGGGGTCATAATAGGTAAATTTTGACAAGCTTGTTAACACTGTATATCTCTAGATAGAAAGTATTGATACTCTTCAAACTTAGCATAAAGGTGCGTTGTGTGAAGAGGAAGAATGCTGTTGTTTTGGTGGATATCATAGGTGGTCGCCGCATCACCAGAGGTCAAACTGTGAAAACCTTGTGAAAATAATAATTCCGGATACGAAGCATGGATGCTCCCCATACTTAGCATGTAGATGCATTATATGAAGAGAAAGAACCCTAACGCTTTTGGTGGAGTCAAAGGTCACCTGATGTCACCAGGTATTATATGCTTCAGAAACCTAAAAATAGCTTTATTTGCCTTGTGAAATAAAAAATATGCTGTTGTTGTTAATGTTGGTTTTGTGTTTGACGAAAAGTCATTTCAGCTCACCATTTGTCAAATTCTTAAAACCTTGTTAGTACGATACCACAAGGTAAGAATCATGGCAATTTCTCGTACATGTGTGTGAATGCATTACATTGACCCAGAACATCTGTAATTTTAAATAAAACTAAGGTCTTCTGATATGAATTCATAAAAGCCTCAATAAATTTTTGCATTCTGGTTTATCTGTTTATATAAACCTTTTTCGGCCCTGGTAACTAAATTATGACCTAGTCACAAAATTTTTTGCCACTGTCTAGCACAGTGGTTCACAAAGGGGCGCCAGGGGGCGATGAGCGCTAAGGGGGTAGCAGAGGGCGTTTTTGAAAAATCAGATACTCAATTCAAACCGTGGCTTGACTAGATTCCAAACGCTTTTCTCTAGCTGAGCTCTCAAACTCTTAAAAAGGAGATAAATGCAGTCAACAAGTCGAGTAGGTCTAATATTACCTTCCAAGATGCCACGAAATCACATCTAGTAGTGTTTAATTTCATTTTGTTTTCCTGGCGAGGACCCTCATATATCCATCAGCTTGACAGTGAGAGCGGTGACCGAAGGGGCCATGGCTAAAATTGTCCGACCACTTCTTCCTCGAATGTATTTTTTCCGTGCAGTCCATAAACATGAAATATTGACAGAAGTGATAATTGTAGGTAACTGTAACATAATAGAAAACTTTTTGCAAAGTAACATGAAGTAAAACGTTAAAATATTTTCAAAAATGCAGTTTTTCGTTGCACCAATTTTGGCTTTCTCATTATTTCTACCTGTAGGACAGCTTGAATGGCATAAGTCTTTCCAAGTCCCATGCGACCTCTACCATCCTTCTTCCTCCCACCCACACGACAAGTCCCTTGCAGCATCAAAGGAAACTTCCGTTTTTATTATTGAAATACAAACTGGTCTAAAGGTGATTTTTGTAATCTCTTTCGTGCTCATTCAAGGTTAATAGGTAATCGGAAGATAATCGATAATAAAATTTGACTGACAGTACCTCAGTCTTGTGTCGATAATATCGTTAATACGTAAAAGCTACTGGGGCTTCCCCCGAGTCCCCCCCCCCCATTGGGACGTTGCCCCTGGTCCCTATAAAAGATCCTTGGGGAAACGGTCCACAACTCAGTGGGGACCCTGGCATCTGTTAAATTCCAAAAACATTTTTGAAAAAGGTTGGGAACCACTGGCCTAAAACAAATATGCCTAATCCAAGCTTAGTATTCTATTTAAAAGAGATGTATTTAAGGCGAGTTTCACTAGTAGAAGTTTACTTTTGAAAGAGAAACTTAGGTGAAATGTTTTACATGTGTTGGGACTTCAAAATGAAATATTCCACTACTTGTTTGTAGCCATATTTATTGTTGTCTCTGAAAAATAAAAGGCTGTACAACTTGCCACATTAAATGTAACGATCTGTCCTACCTTGAGGTTGATTGAAAAAACTTGCACTCACAAATTTGTTCAATGTGTATTTCTGTGACCTTTTTAAATGCAATCATGATATTAGGTTCTTCTTAAAGGACACGTCGATGTTTATTTGAGAATGGATCTCGAGAAAATTAACCACCAACAAACCCTTAAAAGTATGTCAACGTGCTCAGGTCTCCCTTACGTATATGCCCCCCCCCCCACCCCAAAAAAAAACTTTGTAAGGAATTGTGCATTGTAATGCAGTGTGACCACTCAGCAAATTGAAATAGGCTGGTTATCAGAGGCCATGTATCTAAGGCGGTATCCTAGTCCACCTAACCCGGATACGAGCCAATCAAGAGTCCAATATTCCCCCATTTCGGGCCATTTGACAATGCAGCATATCATACAAGTGGTTTTTATACTATTTTTCAATTAAAAAGGTCATATTTACGGGTCACTTTAATAGTGTGACTCTATAGTTGACCTGTGACAATCCATGTATATACACTGTATGCCTATAGCCTACCAATGTAGCCTTAAGTAACAGTTTACGAAAACTTCCAATTGGTGAACTCGGCGGAAATCGGCCCGAGTCCGAATTCATGATCGGCAGCCCATTCTGATTTCAATGCTAGGACCTCCAGTTTTGGGCCAATGTGTTTAGTCAAAACTGGACTCGAGTTTGGAATTGAATCCTCGTCAGGACTAGGAAGCTACAGTCTGTCATGTAGGTCTATACTTTTAAAATGGGCAGTATAACGAGTCTGGGCTTCCCTCGGGTAAATTCTAGAATTAAGCACTCTTAGCTGCGATTTCCTGGAATTTGACAATCAAAATAAGTACGCATAAACATGGTAGTGCATCGTTGGGATTGTCTCAAAAAGTGGTCCGGAAAGACCCCCCCCCCCCTCTGGATACGCACATGTACTGAAATATTGGATTCCCCTAGTTGTCCGGTTACGAATGTTGTTGTACTTTATATAACTACATGATGTAACACACCCGAGACCTGTACTCTTTAGTAGGCCTACTTCTTCTCTATACGCATGCCACAGCATGCTTTTATGAAACAGTCCACATTCTCTTAGTTCAATGATTAAATTAATGAATTTGTAAAGTAATTTGAAGTCCTGATTTCCCTAAAAAAGTGTTTTTTTTTTATAATTTTTTCGCATC
Organism: Holothuria leucospilota; assembly: GCA_029531755.1. Classification (NCBI taxonomy): domain Eukaryota; kingdom Metazoa; phylum Echinodermata; class Holothuroidea; order Aspidochirotida; family Holothuriidae; genus Holothuria; species Holothuria leucospilota. Next base: position 51,007,723 of record CM055974.1, on the reverse strand, counting down.
TTCCCTTTTCCCCTGAAGTCTAAATTTCTAAAGCTTGAAATCTCAAAATAAAAAAGTGGATAGAAGCAAGTTCAACGGCCTTTAAAGTACCATTCAAGCAATGTGGGAGGCATTTTGACAAAAGTTTCCTTGATGGGCCTACTCTACGCGACAACGAATGGGGTGGCCCTGGAGCTATGCTAAGGAAGAAGTGAAGAACATCACTCGACAGTAAAAGTTTCTAAACATATAATAAGTTCGAAGCTATAACTGCTATCTTGCCAGATAGCACCATTTTGCATCTAAGCCATCATAAATATGAAATGTTCTCAAAGTTGGCACCCAAGGCGCCTCTACTTGTTATCCTTCCAAACAATCGGAAAAATCACTCAATAATGAAAATTTTTTAACATATAATCACTTCAAAGCCTTAACAAAGATAAAATGGTGCCTAAACATACTTATGTAAACAAAAATTTCTCATAGGGTGAAAGTGTCACCCTTTCCCCTAAATCAATGTACCCTTCCCTTTAGTACAGGCAAAAAAAAAACAAATATTCAATACACAATGGAAATTTCTAAACAAAGAATCAGTTCAAGACTTTTTTTCAAAGATAATACCATTTTACACCTTAGCTGACTTACGGAAATGCCCTCCCCCCCCCCCCCGCTAAGACCACTCCCTTCGGGTTACTCCCTGACAGGGTGACAAAGGAAGGATTCGCCGGGGTGTCACCTGTCCTAGGTACGTCATTGGGGCTCCACTAAGATAGTGCTATTTAATGTCCCTTGGGATTTGCCCAGGCTACGGCCCTGTAAACTTTTTAAATGAAATAGTCATATTCCTAGACCTGTCAATTCAGGCAGTTTTCTCGCCAGTTCCATGGACTGCAGCTTGTTGTGAATGCAAATGTCAGTAAGATATAACCCACAGTACTTCTACAGCTTTTACCTTCAGTATTAAAACATAATTATCTACTCTTGGGCAGAAGGCTCTGTTATATGCCTTTAATTTTACTTGTACCAAAGTCCACATATTTTTGGTCGAACGCAAAATCCACTTCACTCTTACGAATGCAATTCCGTTACAATAAACACTTCAATCGGTCATCAAAACCGCTCTCGGTGAAAGTTTCGCAGATGTTTCCAATTCAAGATGGTCAAATTGTTTACAGACTCCAGAAAAATGACTGAAAATTTCTCCTCAAAATATCGGAATTGGCACGGACATATAGAAATAAGTCAGCCCAAATGACCAAAGATCTGAAGATGAAGAGCTAAAATTTCAAAAGTGATAGACTGGATGAAGAGATCAAGTTCCCCTGACTGTGTATATTAAACCTGAAGTCCTGAAATTACAGAAATGAATTTTACAAAAAATTAAAAAAGTGACCCCTTTGGTCCAACTCCTATTTCCACACATTTTAAAAGGTGTTGTGAAAACTTTTACCCAGTTTGGTTACGTATGTCTCCTGTAAACTATTGGGTAAAAAACTACTCCAGGTGGTCAGAATTTACCCTCGTTGGGCAAACCTTAACCCAGCAATGGGTACTTCTGTAACCAACTTGACTAGTGTTTTATCCAACAGTTTAGCAGGAGTCATACGTAACCAACCTGGGTATGATATGAAATTTTGAAGTTTATTCATTCAATTTAAAATTATAGACTGCACATTACCATGTGATATCACCCTTTTACCAATCAGATCAGTCTATTTTACCTTTTTATTTCATTAAATCACTTTACTTGTTCCAAAACATGATCACAATTTTCTTGTCACAGAGTGACTTGATTATACAAGCCTTCTCCTCACAACATGCTATGAATTGAAAGAGTGTGACGTCATTCAGTGTGAGCTGTGCAAGTCATTATATAGCCTAGTATTGCACAATAAATCATTTCAAATTAAGTGAACAAAGCAGCAATAAAGATGAGACCTGCTCCAATAATATTCATTTTCTTAATGGAGTATAATACCCAATTTTCGTAATTCTACTTGCTTTCATAGGAGTCACAGAGTAATATAAGGAAAGAGTAAATACTCCGACCAAGTTATTCATCCTTTTTACAACAAAAAATCTACTCAAGCACTTAATCCAGAGAGCCAGGGTAACAATAGGGTGGGATCTATTGACATTTTGTCAATGGAGCTTTTAATTGACAAGTGATTACAGTGAACATATTGCATACAAAATAAGCGGTGGCGTTACACGTCATATGCATTGTAAACTTAAATGTACTGTAAGAAAAAAATCAAGCGGTTATCTAATAGCTTATCATACGCATGCCGTTGGATGTAAAAGAGAGCTTATATATATATATATATATATATATATATATATATATATATATATATATATATATTTATATATATATATGTGTATATATATATATATATATATATATACATATATTATATAAGATCAAAGTACTGCGTAGCACTTATGAAGTATGTAGGTCAACAATAGTAAAATAGTGTAAAGGTTTGTGAAAAAGTCCACGACGTTTCAGGTGTAAACCGTTTATCAGGTGGCAAAAATGCAACTGATCGTTGACACGGCCAAACGTACAATTTAAAAAATACACAATAAAATTGGGCACGGTAAACCTCGGCTAGGAAAACAGACAGTGTTAAGTGGTTACCACAAGTCAAAAAATACAGGAATTGCTGTGTTATAACAGTTCAAGTCTAACGTTCAGACCATGTGGGGACAGCGTTCCAAGTTTCATGATTAGGCGGTTTTCGGCAGCTAGGCGGTCATGATCGGAACCTCGACACGAGATGGCCGCCGAAACCATCAAGTCACGGATCGAGCATGTTGACGGGGGATTGAAGTGTGTGGCTACCGGGAACCCTGGGAGGTTCTGTTTGATTGACCTCAGGTGCTCGGTGACTCAGTCAGCAAGACGACGTTTTGTTTCTCCCACGTACAGTATATGACAGCGTTTACATACCAGAACGTAAACAACATTGGCTGAAGTACAGGTAAAATGCTGAAGAACATTAAACCGGTTGTTGTTGGGACCTACAATGGAAAGGTTTTTGTCATAACTGACCACCGGGCAAGTATTGCATCTCCCACGGTTGCAATGGAAAGTTCCTGGGGTGTTAGGCACTACTGCTTGAGGTTGAGAGGCACGGACCAAGTACTTGGATATGTTCTTTTCAATTCTGAATGCTGTGATGGGGGGGGGGGGGGTTCAGGGAAATGGTCACGGGTGGATGGGTCATGACGGAGGGTCTCAACATTCCTGTAAATGGCACGTACGATCGGATTTACAGATGGGTGAAAGGATAGGGCCAACGGGATACGTCTGGTAACACGGAGAGAAAATTGAATCACACGAGGTATTTGTAGCCTGGTTGTCACTTCTGCGAATCACAAGCCGAACTGGTGTAGTGGCCACAGACTCTGCCCGGAAAGCGGAGGATGGCGGGTTCAAACCCTCGGTACGGCTCAATTTTTCTCTCTGGTATTTTCTCTGAGCCTTTCCTGCTTTGATAAGGGCTATGGCTCTATCTAGGATTGGTATAAAAATTCAAGATCGAATGTACTACTATTTACCTTTCGACCTATATATATATATATATATATATATCTATATATATATATATATATGTATGTATATATATATATATATACATATATATGTGTATATAAATATATATACATCAAAGATTATCTACATCAAGTTAATGGTAGAAGAATTTTCCTTTTGTTTCTAGCTTTATAACTCGTATGCCACATCCATGCGTTAGTTAAATCACTGAATCTACACCTCATGATATCTGAGTTTCGCCTTGACTCTGATTAATTATCTGGACTTTGTACTAAGGAGATGCAGAGGAGATTTTCCAGCTTTATTTTTCCATTGTTTAATTTCTGTAAAGTCCTTTTTATGTCAAATAGGACAGGCCTATCAAATTTATTCTTACTTTGGACATATTCGGTCGATTAGCAAGTTGGCAGTTGGATTTAATGTGAACACCGTTCACTACTTCAGTAGGATTAGAAAATCTTACATAATGCCAGTAAATGTGTTTTAAAGAGGAAAAGCAGTGGCCCCCAAACGCAGGTAAATCTTGCGATACTTCTCTCTATTTCCTTACGAGTATGTTACAAGAATAATGTTTCAGAATATAAATGTTTCATAAATCTTGCATGAATTTAACATTTCAATAATAATGATATTATCACAACATTTCAATAATAATGATATTATCACAACATTTCAATAATAATGATATTATCACAACATTTCAATAATAATGATATTATCATACGATTAAAACCAGTCACATATGAATTAGGATACATGGGTATACTCATTCAAACTGTGGTCAGTGACGTCATATTTCTTCATCCTTGCAACCCTTTGTTTCTTCTGTATGTCATGAAATCATATGAAGACTAAACCCGAAATGTTCCCAGTCAATAATTGTCAAAACTCGTTTTCAAGGTTTTACATAGGACTGATAGATCTTGGTGATGTTACTGTCCTGTCTGCGTAAGCCTACCATACATTCGTCTACAAAATCCCCGCATAAGTATGAGGGAGCATGAATGAAACCTTATTGAAGGCATCAAACAACTGACAGAAACAGGTTAATCTAGATTTATCGATTACTAATTGGCACCCCAATCACACGTAACTGGATGTATAATAAGATTAACATGATTTACAATTTACTTGTGACTCCATCCCCGTGACGTATCACTCGTTTTAAGTACATAACTCTAACTCACATAGACTTATGGGTACCTGAGCAATGCGTTTGGTAATGTGGTAGTGTATCGGTATGCAAAACTACAGACAGACATGCTAGCGAAAGCAAAGGTCTTTCACCGTACCTCTTTCTGTACTCATGGAACTGACGTATCCTTTTTATTCTCACCGCGGCACCGCCTGAGGCAGCTGTCGCTTACTCTTACGGTTGAGGCACTCCTGTCGCAGATTTGTAACGCTTCTGCGGTTAGGGTGTATACAGAGCCTCATTTTAACGGAATTTAGGCAGTGTTTGCACGTCTCAGAACATAGGCAAAAAAAATCTTTGAAATTCTTAGAAACGTGAGTATATTATATTGATCATGAAGTAATCAGTCTTAGAAACTCGAGAAATTTGTGCATGTTATCTATTTGTGACCATGAGATTAGATACGGAATGAAATGTACCCTCTTCTCTGTAAAAAGTGAAGTGTATCTCCATTCGTCCCATTAACTATTGCCTTGACAAAACTGATTTTTTTAACTAAGTACCCACCTACGCCACTGCTTGAAATTTATCAGCTCATGTCTGTCTATTGGCATTCCATTCCTTCCGTACCACTATCAAAGTAGTTTACAAATGTTTCAGAGCGTAGCTATAAGATGATGGGTTTCCAGGGTATGCACTCAACATACCCAGGGATCCACTATGACATAACCAAACAGATGGCAGGAAGTTGACTGGATATTATCTGCTTCTTTATGCTTTTAAGTTACGGTTTCCGTCCGTTATCCACGGGGATATCATTTTTCATCGCGAAATATTTTCAAACCTACACTATTTTACAGCCTGTATCTCTTCTTTTATGTCAGATTTATTTCTCTCCCTTTCGCTTTGAATAACGTTGATAAATATCTCAGAGGCTCGCTTTTTCTGTAACAGGAAACGTTTTTACTCTCTGTAATAAATTGCATAGAAAAATTACCCAGATTTCCATTTACAACTTAATCAGATTTCCGGGGCAACCTCAAACGCCACAAATTACTTGGAAGGTGATTCCGCAATGTTTGAAAGAAAATCAATACCTACTGGCATGTGAATGTACTCAACAACTGGTAGGAGAACTGGTGATGAGTTCAAGCTAATGGGTATTAGCATACACAAAAACTAGATGATTTCTTTTTCTGAAGAAACTGAAAGCTTCATCTAGCTAACAGCTTTCTGTGTGACCTTACATTGACAGCCGTTTACATAAGCCATCTTACATACAGAGGTCACATGGTGTACGCAGCACAAAGGAGTTTATGCATGTCGGTCTATAGAAGATGGACCATATTTCCTATTACTTTCTAATGCCGTATGTCTTCGTTCAAAGTCAGCAGAAATAAATCACAACTGATTAAATGAAATGGCCTCCATTCATACATCCTGATATGTATTATGCGAAGAAGCAAAGTATTTCAGCCAGAAGTGACAGTAAGTGCGAAAAGTGCGGTTGTATTTCCGAATAGGGGTTTCAGTAGGCTATAGTTTTTAACATCTTAGACCCTGACGTCACGATGTGAAGTTTCGAATGGTATGACTTACATGTCGCTTTGGGAGAAAAGTTGAAATTTGTTTAGTTGATGCAAACATAGTCGCTCTATATGCCTCCCTGGATATTTGAAGACACGCAATTACGCCTGTAGAATACAGTAGGTTTGTGACGTTCATTGAACTCTTTCAGTGAGATGTTTGAGAGATGCTTTCAATATTCCTTCAGTGCTCGGTATAAAGCTAAGTACTAATTCTACGATTTTAAGACATCGATAAATGCATATGTAGATTATAATGTGGAATATTTAATGTCTCTTTCTTATGAAGAAATCCGTTCACCATTAAATGAAAGTGAAACCATGGGACGATAAGATCAGAAACTAAGCAAGTTAAATAGCTTGCAACATCAACCTTTAAAGATTTTCTTCTTGAACGGAGTAATTAGTTTCACTATCATGCGCTGAATTTGGTTCTGTTTTGATTGATGCATATTCTCGTGTTTCTTTACTTCATCTCCCAAATGAAAAAAAAAAACTTGGGAAAGCAAACCTTGTCTCGTTCTCTGTTTTCGATGAAGATCCAAGAGTATGCAAGTAAACAACATTCCGTAAATTTGCTTCTCAAACAAAAAGATTTGCTGATTGCATGTATATAGCTTGAGGAGGTGTTGAATTCCAGTTATGTACCCTAATAATACGTTCTTGACTAGTAAGCATTAAACACAAGTTTTTACCAGACTGCGGCTACAGAAAATAACCACATTAATTAAAGAGTCAGCATTCACCCGTTCATCCTACTTTCTTGATGCTTAACGTGACGTTATCTTTCTACCGGTGGGATTACACTTTTTCACTTCGGTTGCCTGTAAGAGCCGTCCTTCCGCTTCTTTTCTATATAGCTATGCTTCTATTTTACGTCCATGTTTATTGTAAGATGACGTTTATTGTGTACGATGCATTAATCAAGGCAGCCTTGCATAAATTACAAAAGTAATATTTATGAGCACCATCGGTATTGTTGCGGGGTTTTTTAAGTTAAATAGAAAACGAAGTGGATACATATTCATCAGTTTAAATCTTTCAAACCCCTTCTTACTTTGATTTTCTCAGAACGTACCGTAAATTTCGGAAAGTCAAGACAAAATAAGAAGTTGCCTTGCATGTTTACATCGATGCAACAGCAACGTAGTAAAAACATAGTTACATGATTAATAATTCCATACATGAATTACGTAGGGTATAGGCTATGCTAATTTATATCTGGCTGACTGCGTTTAGAACCCTTTAGGCTAAGTTCTGAACACGTTGAATAGAACTTATTAAAACCCTTGTGGTTGTTGAATGAAGTGGACCTAGACGACTTGTCGCCACTGCTCGTGTAAACTAGTGAACTAGAGAACTATATAGTCTACTCTGTCTGTATGGATACTACCAGTATCAAAGTTTGAGGTGATGTATACTTAGTCTTTCAAAGTATGACAACGATGTGTTCTAAAACAATTGACAGATTGAAGAGACAATATTCAATGGTTACAATGATACCGGCGTGGTATTTGTATATCTATCCTTCCCTAGACTTTAAGGGGGCATACGCAGTTACTGTAATCTTTAACTTTCAAATATGAATTTGCCCTGGCAAACGCAATGCCAGGGCAAACCTCCTTCCTATATTTTCGATGCATGCAAGCATCTTCCACTATGTTTTCCACCAAGTATTCCTATACGCATTATAAATGTAAACTTAGGTCTTACCTTGTAAAAATTTAAAAGTTCATCATCTTTGCGTGGTTTGCATTTCTGAAGACTTACCAGCCTGAGTATATGCATTACCTTCGCCGCATGTGTCGAATATGTACCTCTTTTTCAGGTATACGAGAGCAGCCAGTATAAAGGCAAGAGTAAGGAACATTATGTTCGTATAAAACTAAGTACGCAAAATATACATAATGAGGATCAGCAAGTCTATGTTCATTACATACACTGATACATGTTTCGGCTTATAGATCTGTCATAATCCAGTTTTGTTGTTCTTCGCTTATTTTGTCTAATACATTCATGAGACGGGAGGATTAAGTTAGCCATCAGTTATTGCACAAAGCATATTCCTCAAATTCTTAATGGTAAGTAGTGTTAAAAGTTTGCCATGTTTTACTTCGTTATCTTCTATAATGAAATGAAATCTGAAAAAGGTAAAAGCCTGCGGCATGAGAAAAAAATGCCGTAAATATCAGGAAGTTGCACTTGAGTAAGTGCAATAACATTACTTAATTAAGCGGAAAGTATCTGACAGTGTGTATAAGCAACTAACTGTTTGATAAAATCTCAAGAAGCCGCATGCACTGTGGGTGACCTTAATTGCGAATGCATCATTGATCTGCAACCGATGTCTTGGCAACCTTGTAATTATGCGCAAGTTTAGAGTATTTGTTATCGTAGTACTGCGTATCATACAGTTGTAACTGACAACGTGTTGCTCGCAAATTGAAAGGTGGGCGTTAGTTCTAAATAAACCAAAGTTTAAGACTTATTTTCATATTGAATATTCGTTGGGTTTTCTTCACACCAGCACTAATTTGCAAATGTGACATGCCGAAGAATTTTTGCAACGTTAACTTTTGTGCAATTCTGTTGTTAGGCTATAACGAAGTATAAAGAAATTGGTTGTCAAGCAGCAGGGACACCTATCCTCAACGGAAAACAATTTCAACAAGATTCAAGTTTTATAGATGTAAAAAAATATGTCTAACCTATTGTTTAAAATTGACCCATGGGTACAAAATACAGTGTGTGATAATTCGCCTTCAAAGACACATGATAAAGAAGAGTACGATCAGGACATAAAATTTCCTACATAGCCTTGGTTTTAAATGTTAACTATATGGTTCTGCTTGTACCCTGTAATGAAAAAACAACAAGTCATTATACCCTGCATGAAACCCACTAGCTGACTAGGACGTAGACGAGAATGGTTTCCTTAAAAACAGGCTAGTAATTTCAGGAAGGCTCACCCATCGAAAGACTTCAGAATTCGTGGGTTTTAAAATTAATCCGGAAATGAGAAAATTGAACTCGTTTGTGAAGGATTCTAAGGACGTTCTGAAGATAATCAATTCTATTAACAGCAACGGTCGTCTATCTCCTAATGTAGCCATGTTTAGTATTGTTTACCGTTGACGTCAGAGCAATGTACTCAAGTAGTAAGACGTGCTTCAGATCGTAGAACTTGTAAGAAACCATCTACTGATAATCTGGTGGAATATTTCAAGATTTGTTAACGTTGAGTTCTTTACACAAATTCACGGTACCTTGATAGGACCGAAAATGGCAGCTGGCTATGCCTGTTTGGGGATGGATTTGGTAGAAGAAAAATTATGGGAAACTTGTTCACAGAAACCTTCGTAATTGATAATCTTTGGGATTTGTGGCCACATAAAAAATGTTTTTATCTCTTTTATGGGGACTTTGAAATGTTTGTATTCTGCTGAGTCATGGATCTTTACGGTCATGGGTCATTAGGGTCATGGGTCATTAGGGCCATGTGAGTAGTTCAGTTCCTCAATGCTCTACAACCTGTTGATTTAAGTAAAGAACGTGAAATGTGTAGTGTTCTACACTCCTATAACCTAATGACCCGAAGAGATTGCACAAGAACAGAATAACAACTCCGAACAGGCCCATTATGAAATGGGATCAGAAATCTGCCATTTTTGGAAGCTTTCAGTGGAGCATACATTCAATTAAAGTGTTCTACCAAACGTACCTGAATGAGTTGAGAGATGTCCGAGGTGGGTTTTTTAGGCGGTATGTCACATGATCATAGTATGGTGCCATCAACCAATCAATGAAAGCATAATTATTATCAATGTTTTCTCATTTTGTCTGTAGGTGTATCCGTACAGAGCAACCGAATCTAAGAAATCACTTGTGTCCACCATGACAGCCTTCCAAACACCTGGTGAGTGCAATAAAAGGGACAACACGTGTTAAATAAAAAGTATTGGTTATCTTCAATTCACTTGATAAATCCCCAGAAACAGAGAAGAAAAAAGGGTCCGCTTTCAGTAAAATTGAGGAAAGATAATAAGATGATTCTTTATCCCGGTCAACACTTAAACTGCATCTTGACATTTTGTTTGTTTGTTACGATATCACCGAAATTTTGATTCACAAGGAAGTTACCATTTTCCAAACAAGACAGTATATAGCAAGTCTATTACAATGTTACAAGTTCACTTCGTTTGAACAGCTGTAAGAATTATTTCTTAGAATATGTATTCGTTGTGCGTACAGCACGTTAGTCATAAATATGAAGTTATCTCATGTCAACAAGATATGTAGGTACAGTTTTTTGCATAGAACTTATACATTTTTGCCCTCAACTGTGTCTCATCTTACTGAAATCTAAACCTTTTCTCCGACTGAAAGTCTCTTTAGATTCTAAGGCATAATATTGTTAACTAAATTCTTTTTTATCACACATGAGAATTGAACCTGAGTCGTTTGAAAAACGTTTGTTTCGAAGCCATGATCACTACCCACATATGCAAAGCAATCTTATCTTTGAATTAAGGAAGGCAAATTTTTTTCTTCTGACTAGAATAGCACCGTTTCTTAACAACTTTCTCACAAAATATTTACATAAATAAGGTCGTTCAAATTAATATGTAAAAAGCAAAAGTGTCAGAAAGGTGATGAAAGGATCACTTTACAGTAATAAATATTTGATAAAGTCCGTGATTACACATGACTTGAAGATGAAATAATATCCTCTCAGAATAAGTGGGATGAATTTCATTCGATAGATGTAACGCTTTCAAATAACGAGGCTGGTAAATATAATCAACCTACTTTAGGGTGAGAGAGTTTCCAGGGAGAGAGGTATTTACCAGTGTGAGAGTCAGGGATATGTTTAGGCAGTAGTAAAGTTTATTTCCTATAACTTTGAACATGTGAAATGTAAATTTTGAATTGAAAATTGAATTGCAATGACCCTTATATGCCAGTAGTAATCATCTTCCAATTTACGTTCATCTGATAGTATAAGTTTAAAGGGAGATATCAAGGAATCCAAAACTGCGTTATACGCAGGTATAAAAATATTACTATCCAGTTAGGCAGGAAAGTTAGACTTATGTGCATCAAACTTCGAATAATCTTTAAATTGAAATTCTAGAAGAAAAAAGTGGCTATAGAGCTTATGCACGTGACGTCAGCGCGTTTCAATTTGGCTTACTGGATGGAACTGCCATACGTAGTAGGTGTGTTAAAGATACGCGCTCACGATAGCACCTTAGTAACAATTGTTGCACAATGTACGCTTGGATGGAAAAATAGAGAAACGTGACGTAGGTGCATAAGCTCTATAGATTTAAAATATTAAAATATTTTGACTTGTTGCAAGAAGTTTATGGAGAGGAGATTACTAAAACGTGTTTGTTTGGCTTGGGTTTTTAATTATATTACATTTACCTTTGTTTTACAGGCTTCCGTTTTATAATTTTTTGTACATTTATACGAATAAAAAAAAGAAATATTTCTCCACTTGAAGAATGTTCCGTTTTTTGATAACCTGTTTTCTTCTCCATCCAGACTGTTACCAGGCAACAGGGGATGAAGAATTTTGTTCCATGGTTGGTAAGGCAAACTTTTTATCTCATTTGTACACAGAGGTAAATCACTGATCTTATATGCAGGTATTGTCTTACGTGTGGTCGATATTTATCACATTGTTTGTGGATTAATTGTCGTGAAAATGGATCGGCATTTTATTACTTCGTCAGTTAAGACAAATTACAATTGTTCAGTTTTCTTCACTACTACCATGTTGAAAAAATTGATGTAACGAAACAACAGAAGACTACCGGTATTTTCTGTGTACAATAAATCGATTTCTGTCACTCACATCACTGTCTCTACTCACTTCTCCTGAGAATTTCCCAGATACTATGCATTTAGTAATGTCAACAAACATGAGTAACTGCTCGCAAATCTATCTCTACTTCTTATGTAAATTCATGCCTAAATTCAATATTTTAAAGGAAAGGTCATCTCAGATTAAATTATTATATTCTGGCCCTGTTTCATAAAAAATGTCAATTTGATTTATCATGCAATAGGCTTATACAATGCAAATGTAAGATCGAGCATAATTCTTTATGACATGGGGCATAGGGTCCGAGATCCTCTTTCATATATGATTCTTCTTAATAAGTAAATCATATGACAATGATTTTGTTTCTGAAGTTTTGCATTGAGTCAGAAGCACACCTACGTTTTACCTTTGATATATGCACTGTTAAGTTATGATTCGAAAGGTGTTTGGAAGGAAAGGAGGAAATCTGTAAGATTTAGAAACGTTCAAAATAAGGATGTTGCGAGTTCTTATGCCATTAAATCTGAAATTAAATGTATCAGATGTGAAAAGGATTTCTTTTGTCTTATATTTAGTTACCCTTTGAACTTTTTCCAGGCTTTGTGTCCTTTTTAAGCATTTTAAAAAGAATCTCTTGTTCCACTTTTCACAGATGTTCGATACTCAGGAGCTCCTCTTGATCCTCACTTGGAGTCGATATGTTTTAATGAAACGTCACAGTTCATAGAAGTAGAAATATCGTGGCTACCACCAATACAAGTCAATGGCATTCTTTCCTTCTTCGAACTAATAGTGGCATCACCTTCAGACGAGTCTGTCCCTGACGGTAACCCCTTCAATCCACCGCCATCTCTTGAGCCACCTGCTGGATTTCCAGGGGGTTTTGGATCCGACATAGGGGGTCACCAAGTGATAGTCTATGTGCCTCCGTCATATCAGGAAGTGAGCCAATATAAGATCTATGCTGATATTACATAATTTGCATGCTAAAGACATTATTGGACGTTTCATATCGTCAAAGTAGTGATGGTAACCCTATCTTATAGTCGTTATAGAACCATCGAACCAATCAGGTTAGATTTTCAGACCTTACTAGACAAAATAAGTACAAAAATGCTCCCGCAGATGATGGGAATAATAGTGAAACATACAGAAAAGTTGTGAGTAAATCTTTCAAGTTTAATTACTTCGGTCGTTAGCCACTGGCAGTTAAAATATGGAGGTAATTGCTGGTCAAAGGATGCTTTTTACAAAATTGTCAGCTAAAGATTGCACTACGCATAGTCAATTTAGATATCTTTCAAAAGATCCCAGAGAAGTCATAAAGACAATGAACTTTGATAGTTTAATATTGCTTGTTGGAAAAATGCCTGCGGATACCCTGCTGACAGAGACTCGAGGCCTCCTCCAGGGCCCCTGATATTTGAACTTTTATGAGCAAAATGTGAAATTAGAAACAAGTTTTCATATTAGCAGAGTGCATATTGCGATGTTTTAAATTTGTTTTAGGTGTAGCGTTTCTTCATTTGTGACTGGAAAAGACGCGACAGCATTACAAATAACTGTGAGGTAATTTAAGGGAAATGATATACAAGTCACAAAAATTACAGGAGAGAACTATAAATCACCCTCTTCGTTACTGTCATTGATAGACAGAACCCTCAAGAATCAATATCTCGTTTCTTTGGAAATTTAACGCTATTTCCTTGTTCAGGGATCAAACCTTTAAGGATTACTGTTATGTGGATAGTGAAACTCGAGAATTCAGATGCTTATTTAATTCCTTGTACGTTTGTTGAATAGTTTAAGGTACTTAACTGATGGTAAAGAGACTTGTACGGGACATCAAAATGTTCCAAATTCTTTTTGAAATGCTGATTGGGTCTATAAAAATCAGTAAGTTCTTTGCAATATCCTTCTTGATGCCTCAGACATTTAAGATGATCTTTAAGGCTAGCTAAAAGGTTTCCACCTAATGTCTGACTTAGCAAATTCATGGACAATATTCGGGTAAGCGAGGATTTAAGATATCATACTTAATCAGTTTATATTGGAGGCTACATTTTCTCTGTGAATCAGGGACAGTGGTGTAGCTAGAGGGGGGCAGGGGAGGTCGCCCCCCCCACAAAGCCTTTGAATGCCTCTGTCGGAAATTTCTAGTGTCTGTCGGAAATAATTAAAAAAATTCATTTGAAACACTTACAACACTTGTTATGTTTTTAAGCAGAATTACACATCGAAATGTCAACGTGAAAATCAAAATTCGGTCTCAAATCGCCAGGAAAGCAAAAAAAAAAAAAAAAAAAAAGGTCCCCAGATAATTACACATCGAAATGTCAACGTGAAAATCAAATTCCGGTCTCAAATTGCCCGGAAAGCATAAAAAAAACAAACAAAAAAAAAGGTCCCTAGATAATAGTCTGTCGGAAATTTTTGCTTTTGCCCCCCCCCCCCACAAAAAATGTCTAGCTACGCCACTGATAAGGGATGCTCTCTACATCAAAAACTTGCTTTCTGTGTGTGGCGTGTTTAAAGGAGGCATTTCCACCACCCAGCTCCATGGCCAGTCGCGGAAGTCACTCCGTCGGGAGATTTTAGATAAAGGGGAAGAGGGAGAAAGAGGTTGAGATTGAAGAAACAGGGTGGGATTGAAGAGACAGAAGAAATACCCAAAACTTAGAATTATCGAACCGAGTCAAATTATTTTGTCGTTAAATCTAACTTCTCCGTACAGCACTGAGGGAGTAAAGTTCCTCGTCACCACTCGTAAATCAATAGTCAGTACCGGTATCCGGGACCCAAGTACTTTTGATTTTCTTTCGCGCGTCCCTCTTTTGGTAGACGGTAAATGCAGTCTATAAAGCCAGGCTAGGCAGGACACAGTATGAAACAAAACAACTCTGATGAAAAATGTGTCAACATATGTGAAGAGAGATTTTCTGTATTTCGTTGTGTTTAGGATGCCAAATATTTTCCACACGGGCGTTCTGTACATGGTAGACTTATCGGCGAATTTGGCCCTCTTATTTTTCCCCTGACTTTGCTGAAGGCCTCTAATTTGCACCTAACCTTGAGTCCGTATCGTTTAACAAAATGTAACTTGATCATAGTGCCTTTAGAACCAATTTGCAGTCTAATTATCTTATAGTACAGGAGTTTCCGGGGGATTCTCCCTCTGCACCTTCACCTGGGTTCTACCCGTGGACCCGCCAGGGGCCAAACCCGGGCCCCTAAACCCCACGCGTGCAAACTCGCGCTTCTCCCTCGTGATGCACCTTCGATGCACGACTTTTGACACCCGCTCCCGTTGCACCACTCCTCCATATCAGTAGGGGGAATCAAAAGTTGTTCCCCCTCCTCCGAATACTACACACGCCACTGCTGTCGTGGATAGCTATGAAAAAGTTTGTGAAGAGTAGGTGAATGTCCTCAATAAACAAAACATAGCCTAAACACTGACATCTTGGTACGGACCTCTGTAGGTTACTGATGGTTATGTGCAAGATACTTGGCAGAAGCGTTGACATATCTTCAAGTTCGAGACTATTTTGAGCTCACTTTAAAATATGGATGATATAATTACATTTGAGTTGTATATTGACGTGTTCTGTAAATTCAATTGATGTTGACAGTGATGAAACGGTTGAAAAATATTTTACGTGGTAATCAAATCTCCCTTTTTATTTCATCTGGCAGGGCGACAAGATTACAACTCGGCTAACTTCACTGCGAGAAAACGAGCTATATTTTGTTACGGTAAGTCTTTTGACTTTTTGGAAAAATCTTAGTTTTTTCCCAACCTGAAAGTCTCCTTCTATTGCATCAACTGCTCTGTATGACAGTGGAGAAAAACCAACGAGTTCGTCTTTTTTCCACTTGTACTCAAAGAGAAGCTAGCCAGTCCTCTACAAATTGTCCCCAGGGCTAAATTCCTGGTATCCTCCACCCCCCCCCCCATTCAATTGTTTTAGCGTCCCCATGCGAATAACATAGTGTGTTGCTGGTATAAGGTACTCTCCCAAAGGCTGAGAGAGGCGGAGGACGCCGACAACAGTAAGGTATATTTTTTTTTATCCCACATAACCAATATAACCTAGTGCCTAAAGGTGTGGCCCCACTCTGACATCATTGCGAGTGTTTATGGCCTACGAACGGTTTTCTCGTGGCACTCTTTCGAAATGCATCTCTCGTCAAAGTTTGTTAAGTCCTAGCAAGTACGAAACATTGCAAACGAATTTAAGTTCGGTGATGAGTTTGAAGGTTAACATTAAATTCTGAGCTTTAAACGTGCAACGAATGCAACAAACCTTAAAATTAAATAAAGTACAAAAAGTATAAAAGTTCAGGTTCAATGGAATGACCTATGCTACAAAATATTTCGCATTGGTTTTTCACTATTAACAGGGGCGGATCTAGGGGGGGCCGACCCGGCCCCGGCCCCCCCCCCCTTTTTGAAAATGCAAAAAAAAAAAAAGAGAGGAAAAAAAAGAGAGAGAAAAAAAACGGAAAGGAGAAGAGATAGAGAGAAGGACAGAGAGTGGAGTGATAGAGAATGAAGCTGCAATTAGCAACCTTGAAGCATGGGAGTCATAGCGCAAAGCAGATCAGTTTGAACGTCCATTGGGACAGTTCACACGCATGCTATCTTACTGCACATGATTGGATACAATCAATAGGATACAATACCATCAGCCAATAGAAAAAATACCTTACGAGACAGTGTGCATCAGTTGAGATGGGCTGCTATCAAGCCTGCGAGTGCCATTTCCGGCCGTCTGGGATGTATTAACACCTCAAATTTTCTTGGAACTCTCCGTGCCAACCTATGGTGGCTCTCAACTTAGATAGTAAACGCAGTGGCGTACACAGGCAGGAGGCCATTGGGCCATGCCCCCCCCCCCTCACTGATGCCGATTTTTTTGTTTAGTTCCTAAAAATACGTAAATATTTTAGCACAAATTTTACTTCAAAAAGTAGCATATGTGGCACCAGATTGCATGTAAGGACACCTAATTTTTCAAAATTTTCAAAGGGGAGGGGGACACCCCTTCCCCTTAGACCCCTCCCCCAGGCCGGAGATCACACAACGTACTGCATGCCCCCGTGAGAGAAATCCTGGGTACGCCACTGAGTAAAACGGGATTCAAAGTCCCACCAGCTGAGCAAGTCCGTCCTAGCAGAAATGTGTAATAAAATAAAATCATTTTGTTCACAAAAATTGCACTTCTTGATGGCTGCTATCAAGCCTGGCAAGTGCCATTTCCGGCGATCTGGGATGTATTAAAATCTCAAATTTTCTTGGTACGCGCTCCGCGCTCCGCGCCAACTCATGGTGGCGCTCCGCTTAGATGGTAAACGGGAGTCCTCACAAAAATCTCCAGCCCCCAGAGCCCTCAACACAAGAAATCCTAGCCACGCCACTGCAAAAGAGAATTAAGATGGAAAATCATGCGAGTTATAAAGGCCTTAGAAGTGTCTTTTCCGGCTATCTGGGATGTGCTTTTACCCAAATTTTCTGGTATGATACGCATAGGCGGCAAAAACGGGGAAACGGGGAAAGGACACGATTGGCCTACAGTGCAGTTTTGATACTATGTAAGGCCTACAATAATACCATGATTAGACTGCCTGGACGTACCCCCAAGACAATGACAGGGCTGCCAAGTCTCGTGCATTTTGGGTCATTTTCACTTTCTCACTGAGTCCATGCAGAACAAGAAATTAGGCAGAGGGGAACATGCACGTGATAAAACGTACATTTACGTCCACATGTCAATGCAAGGTCACCTGGGTTCTGGCATCAAGTCGAACTGAGATATGGGTCACAAGTTTCTCAAGGAAGTCCGTCAATATTCACCAAATTAGAACATGACTACTGTACTAAAGATCTGATTAGACGCCTTGAACAGGATGCATTGTAGTAAGGCACTGTACCTATGATAACTGTCTGTTAATAACTTGTGGAAAAATTAATGTGTTGAGAGTTCAGACATGAAATTATATGAAGCAGAAAATGCAAAAATAAGACATGGGAAGTGCTATTTCCGGCGATCTAGGAGGTCTATTTTGTCAAAAATTTTCTTGTACGCTCCGCGCCAACTGATGGTGGCGCTCCGCTTAGATGGTATTGTGCCATCGATCACAGGTCGAACAGCTTCGGCCCCCCCTTTTCAGAAATCCTGGATCCGCCCCTGATTAATAAAGAATTTGAAGGCGGGAGGGCCATTCGTCCCATGCTTTGGGTCTGTGCCTGAAATAATGTAGCATTTTCTATAACACTGCATTCCATGAAATACAACCCTTGAGGCGATGGCATTATTACATCCTCAGAGCAGCTCCAAAATGCTTATCTAGATTCAAGAAATACAGAGAAGACCTTCAAATACGACTATTTGACTTCTGCGCCCTCTATTCCAGCCCCTAGGCTACCTTCATTATGTTAGCTGGTTGAGGTCGTTGGCATTCGTTGCACTGAAAATGTTCAGTTTTCAGCCTTTTCTTTCATATATTTCCTTGATAACAGTTTCTTGGAAAGTGGTTAAGTTTCCTCTCAGACCAGGTGAGATCACCCTATCACTTGTAACTTACTACTTTTCAAGTCTTATAGGATTCGTTCTTAAATGAGTGAAGAAGTTTTGCGACGCAATCAATTATTTCCAACGTCCATCTTTTGTAAGCGAGTCCCTAGACGTGCATGTTTGTGACACTTAGGATAGTTCCGCTAAAATATTCGTTCTTTTTAAGGAGGGGCACGAAGGGACTTACATGATATTTTAAATCCATTACCAGGGGCTTACAAGGGGAAGGTGTCAGGGGTGGGAAAAGTTGGTGAGCAAAACTGCATGGAAAGTGAAAAAGGTCTGGTTGTTGGTGCGGGGATATTTGGCCAATTTACAACAATGCGGCTGCTTAAAATGCTGTCATCGGGATAATGATTGGGACAATATCTACTTATTTGCAGACTTTTGAGCAGAATTTACACTGACATCTCCTCAAGCATTTTTCATTCAGACACAAGTTACCATTCTCAACGACCTTAAGGGCGGAGTTGGCTTGGTGGTTTGAGTGCACTGCCTTGCACACTAGAGGTCCCCGGATCAAATCCCGGTGGAAGCACTTGGAAATTTTGGAAAGGACTTAAATTTATTTGTTCAGCATGGGGGGGGGGGGGGGTAAATTGGGGAATTTTAAGTGGGTTTTTGATTGTCCGTTTCAGGAAGTTGTCTTACTTAGGATGTTTTCCGATTCAGGAAGTTGTCCTCTTTGCTCAGTTCAGCTGTCGGGCAATGGTGCAGAACAAGGAACCTCCACCCCTCCCAGCCTTTGGGAAAGTGACTAAAAACTGGGGATACACTCACGTCAGTGGGATGTCGACGTTAAATGGAGGGTCCCGGGAGCAAGTTTGGGAGCGATTAGTATACGCTTGAGTCGTTAACCTCAGAGCACTAATCGAAGAGAGAAGGCGAATCTCGCCGGTGTTCACCGTCACGTTCACTCTGGTATATGGTCGTCGATTAGCCAATTGGCTTCCTGACCCTCAAACGTTAAACTTAAACTTACATTTACCTCTTTAGCAAAGACAGATTTCCTCTCCCATTTATCTTCAGCTAGATGAGGATTAAATTGAAAAGTATTCCAGTCTTCTTATATACCAGTTTTGGGCTTTACAAGCAGTGATTAGCATAAAGAATTTTGATAAGTTGAAAATGTAATGTTTGGAAGAAGAGAGAATGGCTTTAAAGTATTAATTTTCACGTCTCAGGCAGATAAATTCTCCAGGCGAAAGCCTGAATATCTAAGAATATACATGTACTTCAGTGGCCCAAGACAACATTGACCTGAGCACACTTCTGTGTGAGATGGTGGCTACACTACTGTAAAACTCACATTTCTCTGATCTGCACATGCCAATCAAAGTGTAATCACCCACAATATTTTCAAATAGCAGGGGTATGTACCGAATGATACCAGGGGTAGTACCGAATGATACCAAGGGTAGTACGGAATGAATGTAGGGTGATATAAGAGCACAGCAGAGAATCATATTGAAGAAAAATTACTCGAATGGATCAGAAAAAATAATAATAATGTTCACGACAGCTACAACAAAACTTATATCAACACAAGAAAAGACGAGGTAATTGATGGTACAGAGTGGAGATACAACCGCTAGAAGTTTGGGGAGAAAGCTGACAAAAAATAAGGTGCAGTGGAATACTTTACATGGGAGAGAGAGGTCAATCGATAACAATCTATACAACGCAAATTCTCACGCAGCAGAACTAGAATGAAAACTTTATAAAACAGGCTATGGTGAAGATAAATATGGTAGGGAAACACAGTGGTGATACTTTAGCTACGACTAACGACACTGAGAAGGCGATGCCGACGACGTTGATAATGTCGATAATGACAACGTTACAAAGTGCTTACATTACTATTAATCTTTAAATCGACTATCATTACGTCAAAGACGACTACATTACAATATCAGTCATAAAACTGATGCGATGACGTTCACAAGTCTCGTGTCTATTTATGAAACATCACGCAGACTTTGTTTTGCAATCAGGTAAAAAGTTTAAGTTGCTCCGACTTTCCGAAGAATCTATGATTCCGAAGGAAAACCAACTTACCGTACTTACCCAAGTTATCTCCTAGAAAGGAAGTTAAACGTTGTAGTGATCATTTCGGTGGAAACTATCACCGACTAATTTGATAGAAGTACATTTAGATATTGTTCCTTAAACTAAACCCTACATCAGTAAATGTCGTCTCGAAGGTCAGAGAGCTCATCATCTAATTGTACAAGAATATAAACTCACCTACCACAGAATCAAATATTTTAGGCCTCCCCGATACATATAGGAACTTTGTGACATTTAATGCACTCACAGATTGCACAGATGCACTCACAAATTGCGACGGATGAAATAATAGCTTTGGATGCTTCAATCGATGTTGTTCTATAGTCTCAAATTCCCAATGGGTTTTTAAGCAGTTAGTAAAAGGAGATCATCTTCATTTGACTAATCTACTTATAGCGTAATGCTTTGAAAAGGGAGAAAGAAAACTTCCATTCGTAGCTAAATGGACATAGAAGTTTAATTTATTGGTCCATCAGCTAATAAACGTGCAAACTATGTGTCACGTTTTTTACCAATTTTTAGCATGTAAAATCTTTAAGCTTTATCTGTTTGTGTTGATTGGTAACAATGGGGAAGTACCATCGTTTCGTTTAACGTCAATTTAGTTTCATTAAGTTTAAATGCGGTTTTATGAGTAAGGCAGAACGAATGAGGGGCTCGGTCAATCAACCCGCATATACCAGACGGTTGTTGTTGTTGAAGAAACTGGGTGGAATGTGTCGGCAGAATCGTTCGAGATAAAATGTACCTAAGCCATATGGGAGACGAATATGTGAGAGGCATATAACAAAACAGGTGACAAATTATGAAACTGTCTACAGGGAATAAAACTGGGTTATGATTGTAACTAGGTCTGGATATATTGAAAAATTGCAAAAGCTCATTGTTTTCATATTAAAGAATATTAAAGAATAATTTGAATAAATTTGTCGGAAGTACGACTACAAGTTAGTTGGAAGGTTGGATGGTGAAGATAAGGAATGGACGTGCCTGTTATTTTTAAGACTTGTTTCATGAGGATCGTATCAGTAAGAAATTACCGGTATATAATGTTTTTAAGTGATAAATGTGTTCTGTAACCTCCTAAACAACGGTTAAATAAATTTAATATCACCTATACTCAATATGAAAACGGATTATTCTTCAAGAGATAGACTTTCACGTGAAAAGTTGCCTTTGAGTGCAAGTCTGTCCCTGGGGAGAAGGACACAGAACTTGTAAATAAGTTGGAGTCTATTCACAGGTATATGAGGCAGCAGCCTTCCCTCTCCATCCCCGTCCCACCCTTCACGCACCCCACAAAAAAGCGATTTTAGGGCATTGGTATATTGTCGGGGAAAGACTCATGTCATGATTTGCCTGTCAGGGAGTGCTTTCAAGGCAAATGCCTTCCGACCTCCTTGAAAGGTCTTCCTACACTTCTATGAGCTCAATTAAATCATTCAAGGGATACACAGTTGCCTCAACCTTATTTTAAAAGTTAGCTAAATTATACAAATCTCTTATTTCCCCTACACTGATCTTTCTTGATACCTCGGGACATAAATATTGCATATTAAAAGTAATCGAAAGTAAATAGCAAGGATTAAATAGCTGATTCTTTGCCATAGGCTGTAAAATCCGTGGTGTGTACAGTCATGATATGTATATGGGTGCACTCACCTGCCAGTACCCCGTAAGGTATCGAGTGTGCGTATGGGTGTGTATGCATGTGTATATGTGACACGTTTTTAGCACGATTTCCCAAAAAGGATAACATTGAGTAATCTTGCACTTAGTAGGTGGATAAACCTTGCTAGTTACAAGACCTCTACTGAGTTTGGAGATCCAACATCGTTTGAGGTCATCAAATGTGAAACTGTGAAAACCTCGTTAAAGCGATATCGCATAATGTATGACAACCTCATACTTGGCATGCAAGTGTCCCATAATGAGTATATGATAAGGTCGAGGTCACTTAAGTTCACCAGCTGGTGGAACTGTGAAACTCATATAAAGTGCCTGTAAAAACTAAATCTCAAGAAGATTAACCCTGGGTTTGTCACGCTTGATACGATAATACCCCATTTCGAGTACAAGATCCTATAGTTTTGATAGATGTCAAAGGTCATTTGAGGTCACCAGAGGTAAAAACGTGAAAATCTTGTAAGCATGATATCTCAAGGAGGGAAACATGTATGAATTTTATGCTTGCATGTGGGTGCGCAATATTAAGTACACGATCCATATAATTTGGTGAGAGTCAAAGGTCATTCCAAGTTACCATGCAGGAACAGGGCTGTGAACACCTTGTAGACAAGATATCTTAAGAAGTGTAAGATGTATGAATCTCAAACTAGGTATGGGGTGTCTCATATTGATATTCAAAACATAAATTCTATAGTTTTGGTGGAGGTTAACGATCATGTTAGTACACCAGCGGTCGAGCTGTGAAATCCTTGTAAACCTTATATCTCACGAAGGAAACCATGTATGAATCCTACCTGCCTACACTTGGCATATCATTGCGGAAGCCCCTAAGGAAGTCATCTCCATTGTTGTCGGTGGAGGCCAAAGGTCATTTAGAGTCACTCGATTCCCAGCCGTGAAAACGTTGTCAACATGACAAATTGAGCATGACAGATCATTCTCTTACCTGCAAAGCCCAAAAGCCACAAGAAGCTGATTTATGACTTTAAACATGATATCAATCTGTTTGATCTGCGTAGCCACGTGGGACATTTGGGGCATTTAATTGGGGTTCAATCTTTCCCCCATGAATCAATCGCGAAGAATAATAAGGCCCCAAATCGCCTGTTTCTTTGGGCAATACTCCGATATGACTCCCTTTTAATTTATGATAACTTACTAATTGTTATCATATTAGACTTACCCGTCTTGGGCTTACCACCCTGGAGTTAAGCAGGATTAGGTTAGGGGGATATGTTCCAGGTTTACAAATTTCTCTCTGAATGCAACCCTTTGTTTCCTAGTAGCTACTTAAAGGCTCAAAAAAAAATTCTCGGGTTCGAGGCCATTGTAAGAAGCTAGTGAAGTGTTTTGCAAGGCTTGACATTAGGAAGTTCAGCTTCTTCTCATCATGGGGCTTTTATCTGGACAGGACAAGAAAGTTCGACTTTAATTTATGCTAGTCCAATAGGCCCAGACACGCGTGAGGAGATAATCCTGTAGTAATCGATTCTTAAGACTTACGGCTTTTCAGTTCTTTTACCTAGACTTACAATTTACAATTCTTATCATTAGCAACCTCATTCATTTCTACTAATACCCTATCAAATGGATTTTATAGAACAATTATTTGATGCCGGGGGAAGTTGTCGATAGCTAAATAAGAAATGCCTAGTAAAAATTCAAAGCGACTGGTTATTGCTTCGTAAGAATACATGCTGGTGCTAGGAGTAATATTAATGCCATATGAAAACGAGCAGACAGTTATGAGTTTATACTTAGCAGTTGAATTTTGATCAATATCCACATAATTGCGCACATTGTAAAGGGTTTATGTATAAGCGACGAGATGAAGCGAGCAATTAAATTTTCATTTAGAGAGGCGACTAGCAATGCTGACGTGAAAGGGCAAAATTCGGCGATGTCCTCTTCAAGATGTAGCAGACGACATGTACCTATTGTGTTTAGATCCTAACACCTTTTCAGCTGATTGAATCTTCAATGAAGTACGATGGGAGAGGAATTAGTGGTGTTAACTAGTTTTATGAGTTTGACCTTCGAGGTATAATCGTCGTCTTCAAAGGGATTTGTGACATTTTGGGTGCATTTACACTAGATCCGGATCTGATCGCCTGCGCGGGGTCAGATCCACTGCTCGAGATCAAATTTGTAGAGTAAACGCAGATCAGATCCGGATCTGATCGCCCTATTTTGATCCTGGTAAGAGGGGAGGATCAGACCCCGCGCAGGCGATCAAAACTTGTAGTGTAAATGCTCTAGGATCAACGGTGACCCGAGATCAACGGTGACCTCACACGTTTTCTTATTTCTTTGTTTATACATTTTGGAGCGCACACGCGTGTGCTTCTATTTCGTAATTCACTTGGAGGCAGAGGCGGCGCCAGGGTATTTCGATAGGGGGGGGGGGCAAAACGTGAGATGAGTGATCGCCGTCCTGGAGGAGGGGTCTAAGGGGAGGGTTTGTCCCCATCCCCATTGGGAAATTTTTTGTTAATTTAAGGTTGCTTAGAAGCAAAATAATGATGTCTTTGGTACATATTTTGAACTGATCATATATGGCTGGAAGTTTATAATTTAGTAATTTTAATTTTTGTTTTGGGAAAGATGCTTTTCTGGGGAGGGGTGTCCCTTCCCCTTTGAGAAATTTTTTATTAATTTAAGATTGCTTAGAAGCAAAATAATGATGTCTTTGGTACATATTTTGAACTGATCATATATGGCTGGAAGTTTATAATTTAGTAATTTTAATTTTTGTTTTGGGAAAGATGCTTTTCTGGGGAGGGCTGTCCCTTCCCCTTTGAGAAATTTTTTATTAATTTAAGATTGCTTAGATGCAAAATTGTGATATCTTTGGTATTTTTTGAGCTGATCATATATGGCTGAAAAGTGTTAATAATTTATTGAATTTTAAGTTTTGGTTTAGTGAAAGAGGACAGTAGCCTTTGTTGTCTAAGAGAAGGGTATGTAGTCAACAAACCTCCTGAAGCCACCCCCCTTTTATGTATGGGTATGTTTTCACACAAAAGTACGTGCGTTGAGTCGACAGAAACACGAACAATTACGAATATTTTCGTTGCTTCATATGTGCATTATACAAGGTATCTAAAGGCTTGCAGACACCGGAATAGGGCCTCCTGGAAGCTCTGGACTAATTATATGGATCAAATATATGCCTACCCCACCCTCCTTTTTCTTTCTCCTTCGCGTCCCCTTCTTCTCTTTCGTTTTGTCCTTTTCTTTTTTCCTGTTCTTTTCCTTCTCCCTTTCCCCTGTTCTTGCAAATGATAGGAGACGGTTGTCCCCTGCCCCATGTGACATCGCCCTGTTTTTCTTTGCTCTTATTCTGATTGACTCAAGATTTCTTAATACAGTAAAGATTGTGTTGTGTACGATCATGCACCTACTATTTAAAATTCGTTTTCTATGGATTACTCCAGACAACACCAAAATAAAGCACAATAAGGTATAGGCGTAGGTAGCTTTTCGAGACTGGGGGCTGAACCTTGTTTGGGATCGCTGTCCTGGGGAGCCTGAGGGGTCTAAGGGGAGGGTGTCCCCCTCCCCTTTGGAAAATTTTTGGGTATTTGAGGGTCCTCGGATGCAATTTGGTACAACATTTTGGGCAAATTTTAAGGAAAATTACTGCAATTTTTCATTTTTTACTGAAGAGACAAATAAGGGGTTTTGGCCTTGGATATTGGGGGAAAAAGCATACTTCAGCCCCCCAGATTTTTGACTGGGGGCTTTGGTCCCCAGCCCCCCGCTTCCTACGCTTATGCAATAAGGGAGACATATAATATTACTTCACAGTTTAATTCATTTTATTAAATGTTTTTTATATTTTTGTTGTCAAAATGTTCGTTAAGTGATTGACTCGTGATACCCCCAATATATATGTTCACGTTCTAACTTTAAACGGTAACATGCTGGGAATGGAGAGACAGTAAATGTTTGAGATTGACAAACATTACATAATCCGGACAGGGGGGGAATACCCATAGACGAAAGGTTCACTTGGTCGAAGGTTCACTAAAGACCCGAAGATATCCCCGGACTAAAATATATTCCGAGTTACGGGTTGGGTCGGGGTTTTGGTTGGACAGAGATTCATGGATCAGGCTCATCCCCTGATGCACAAATTAGCTGTCTGTATTTTCTGGTGTAACTTGCAATGATACGCACCTTTTCTCCAAGAGAGGGAGAACTTTTTGCTCTGTGACACCAGGGAGTCTCTAGCAACTCCCTGGTGACACCATATGTGTAAGGACTCACAATAACTTGGCGTTAGTGTATACTACTGTATTTTTTTAGCTTTACTCTCGGCTCCTATGCTCTTTTTGTTTGCGCGTTATGTAAAATGGCCTTAGTGTTTATGTAATGCTTAACCTGCGTTCACGTAAACAGTGGAGAAAACAGAAAACGTTATCCTTGTGGGGATTGCAAGTTTCAGGTATTTTGTAACGAACAATTTAACTAATATTGTGATAGATGGGTGACATACTGTAACACCTCACCCCACCCCCTACAAAATTATGTCTTAAAACGTTTTTTGGACGATTTTATTTTGGGGGTTGAAAAACCATAGGGGGGAAAATGCCTGCCCTGCCCCCCCCCCCCCCCTGTGACGCCGCGCCTGCTTGGAGGCCACTTCCGCTGAAGCACGGAGGAGGATCTGTAAACGAAACAAGTGTAAATGCTCCAGGATCAAGCCACACGTGTAATTCGATCTACTGCTAAGATAGGGCGATCAGATCCGGATCTAGTGTAAATGCACCCTTCTTCTCCTATCCATGTTCTCATAGGAAGTTTAGCTTCTCATAGAGTTGTCAACGAGTGGAATAGTCTGCCTGAGTGGGTAGTTAACTCCACATCTGTGCACTGCTTTAAGCAGGGAGTTGCTATTTGACATTGACAAGTTCTTACATAACTGTGATAGGATCTAATTGTACTGGGCTCGTCTGGTGTTGGTTGGTTGCTTTTAGTTAAGGGGTTTGGATTTCAGGCACCTTATGGGGCTTCAGCTCTCCTTTGCCTTTAGCCTGTTATGTTACGTTTCGTTATGTTAAGTGAAGGAAAACATTACCAAGTTGTCATTAAAAATGGCATTTTCGGCGTGCATGGCTAACACCTCGGCAAGTCGTTGTCATATAATTCCTGAACCCCCCCTCCTCCGACCAAATCCTATGGCATATATATATATGAATTGGCGTAGAGGATTGCGAGAATTCATATTGAGGTGTTAGCATAAACGACTTAACTTGTGACTTTCGATTGTTTGATTTCACTTGATTTGTAGATAACGCCAATCGTATCAACGGTTGAGAGTGTAACCAGTGATGGTGAATTCGACCAGGGAGGGAATTTGGAACCAGAACTTAATCCAGGGATTGAAGTGGAAATGAGCTTCCCTACGGACGTTAGTTCTAATGGCTCTGCAACAGGTGAGTAACGGTAAAGTGGAGAAATTGTGACAAGTCCGTGTTTCTTCGTGTTGTAGTTTTTAAATTATCTCTCGCTTTCGCTCCTTTTGTCGTTAAAGCAGGGAGCTGCCACTCTAACGGCAGCTCCCTGGTTAAAGCATTTTTCCGAGATTTAAGATAGTACAAGGTACGTTCTTCTCAAGGTATGGATACCGTCCTGCTCATCGCTCAGTCGCTTAGGCTAGAGCTATAGAGGCAGACTTGGAGGCGGTACAACCCACAGAGTCGCTATACGTAGTGATTGTGAGTACGTTCCGAGTTACTTATCGAAGCCCACAGCTTTGATTAAATTACTTTTTTCACGTGGATTTGCGCCTTCTTTTGTAGCTTGGCGTATGTATTTTTTAAGTGTGATGCGTGTGGATTTGAACAAGATTACAACGAACATACCAGCAAACTTCATCTGCTACTCACCAGGGATATCCTATTTGACAAATAGCAACTCCT
Organism: Holothuria leucospilota; assembly: GCA_029531755.1. Lineage (NCBI taxonomy): Eukaryota > Metazoa > Echinodermata > Holothuroidea > Aspidochirotida > Holothuriidae > Holothuria > Holothuria leucospilota. The sequence goes on along the minus strand of CM055974.1, from coordinate 50,979,364 downwards.
TGTACTCACTTATTTTGATTATTTTATGAAGGCGAATTTTTTATCATTTCCCCGATTTCACGGACTTAACCGTGTTCCAATGTATGAATTGAAAACCCATTTTAGGCATCGATACAGTCTTTCTCTCGAAGGATGATAAACCGTTACCCAGTTTTATTAACTCTCTTTAGTTTATTTTGCCTAATACTGAGTGTGATCCGGATAAAATAGTTTCAGACTTGAACGTCGCTACACAGGCAACTCTAGCTCTGGAGACGCGACAACACCTTCTTAAATTTCTGTTTAACAAGCTGATCTCTCGCTCAAATTCGTAGCTTCAGCTTCCCACTATGCGCAAATGCCCGAAACAAGGGTAGAAACATCTTACGGCCATCTGCTGCCTGCCTTGGAAGATTGGTTTCTTGCATATGTGTAAAGTTGGTGTGAAAATATGGCAGCAGAACTTTTTTGCTCTCATAAGTATGCAAAGAAGGTCGTTTGCCCCTTCTTGTACCTCACGCAATATTTATTCGATCAAGAGATCAGGAGGCATAAATATCTGGGCTTTTTATCTTCGTTTCATACCACCTTCAGGGGCTTCGATCTGTTCTTGCCTGCAAACAAACCGTCTAATAAATTTGGAGCTCGAGTCCTAAATTAACCTGAAGTTAAGTTGCCATTTGTGAAAGTGAGCTACAATTCGCCTACAATTACCACACTATCTGAATCCTTTTTCTTTTCAACAGGAAGACGTCTGTGTGGGGAAATCTCTGAAATGTCAACAACTAAAATGTTTGAGGAACCTCCGTTATACATTCAACCAACGCAGACAGCTACTACTCCAAGGACCCTCACAAAAGACCCGGATGGTAAATTTGAAATGGATGGAAAAGGACCGTCTACTGCAAAAATAAATTCCCGTGGCTCTGGTAAAACAAAAGATACCACTAAAGCAATGAGCAGAGGAGGAGCTGGTATAATGCCTTTACCCCATGATCAACCAATCACACCCACGGGAATCGTCATCGTTGTGGTAGCAACCCTTGTAGTGACCATTTTAATTGTGACGACGTTAATCGTGGGGGTGCATTATATGCGTGGCACTGCCCCAGAGAGCCCCACGAAACTTGGAAGCATGAATGGGTCAGGCCGAACGAACGGTAAATCTCCAGACGAAATTGGAACCCCTTTGAAAGAACATGTCTGACAGACGAAAGCCAGACTGGTCGGGGGATGTGGCGGCGGTCGACGACGAATCCAGAAGGCATGCCCACGTGATGCATTATGCAAAGATGTGAATATTCCGTTTATAAAACTTGCTACATGCGGCACGAATGATGGTTGGCGTTACTGCTCCTTTCATGAGTACAAGGGCTTATGTAAGATTACGCCATGGAATAGATTTTGTGGTCCATTCCATATCACATGTGATTTTCTAAAACGCACCAAGCTATATTTTTCTACTGATGATCACAAACTGGTAAGGTCTATGAGCTTCTCTTACGTTTTACAGGGACAATGCACCTTTCACAGCGTGTTTGTGTCTTTATAAACATGACGTTTCAAAGTTTGACAATCGTGAATGTCATTCGCAGGGCCGTTGTAATATTACACCGGTGCTTCCTGCACCCATGAAAAACTCAGCCCATGTCACACCGGTGAGAAGCGTTATAAAACAGTAAATTGGCAAAGTATGAGGGATGCACAACGTCAGTAACTTGAGTTTGAGTTATGAACAGTTCTTCACCACCTAGGACATCATTCCACTTCACAAGCTATTCATATACAAAGAGACTGACGTCTTGAGTAACACGATCCGATTCAAGCCCGACAGGTTTCGGGGTGACGTCGTATTTTTTTCCTTGCCGAGGAACACTTTGGATTTAGCGGTGTGTGGCTGTTGCAAATGCTGCACGTTCTTTCTCCGTCAGATAACAAAAACTCTGGATAGAATTGACTATGTATATACGTGAACACGACTTCACATCCTGTTAGACCTCAGAGTTAGTTATACCAGGGAGGTGTTAAGAAGGAGATCCAACGAAGAAATTTGTCAGACAATACGTACTTGAAAATGAATTAATCCTTTTCATGCACTGTCATTTGATTGACAGGTCCCTGTGTTCCTATTGTTAAGTCTCTGTTGACTAAGCCTTTTAGGTGGTGATGTCCCTCTTTCTTTTCCAAGTAATCCTGAGACAAAGGCCATTGTTTGTAACTGCTTTGAAGTGAGGTTAGTTTCCGACAATGACCAAAGTTTAAACAAGATTTTCAGTAAAACGACTGGCAATAAACATTTAATTAATGTATTTCAATTGTGCCTCCGCCATTGAAACACGTCATCTGCTGGAAACATTGTTCAAGTCTATACATTTTTCTCATTTCAGCAAATTTCTGCATCATTATCTAATATCTTTGAAAAGAAACATTTAAAGAAATTTTCTGCTGACTTTAAATAAAATGATATTAAGTGCGACGAATAACGACGAATGGTTAAAATTTTATATTTTTTCATGACGGCTGGCAATGGTAAGTTAACGAGTTCACTTAAGGGGTGTGTCTTCACATTGGTATTTTGGCAACGCAGCACTAATCCTGTAATTGATTAAGGCATTGAGATAAGAATTTTGAGAAGAAAAGCAAGATTACCGTCGGAAACTAACATGACTTCAAAGAGTCTATAGACCGTTGTATCTCCTTCTTAACACCTCGCTGGTTATACTCACACGACATTGACTGTGCAGAATGCAGTCACCCCAATAAAGAATTGTATAGTAGACTATCCTATTTCCTGAATGGCTCTTGAGAATCATGTGACAGTATTTTTCTCACGAAATGTAAAATTTACAAGGAGCAACTGCTTGGTTTACCTTGAATATGCAATATTTATGTCCTAAAATGTTATGAAAGATACTTGGAAGAGAAATAAGAAGAAACTTGTGAAATTTAGCTATTGTTTCAAAATAAGTTTGGGGCGACTGCTTTTGAACTTTAAGTAGAACTGACCTTAAGCGCCAAAAGGTGAAATTGAAAAATACAATGGTATATACTATTTATATTATTTATTTTCTCATACAAACAGCTTCCCTTGTTTAGCTATACAAAGGAAGTATACAAGATAACATGAGTAATTAGGATTTGATCTTAAAAACAGAGGAAAGTTTGAAAAAGTGCACCTTTCTAAAATACCATTATTGTGTTGAACTAATAGAAGCTGCTGCCATTGTATAAATTGTAAAAAAGTCGTAGGTGAACTGGTTAGTCCTTCTAACTTGGGTACATGAACGGAAAATACTGAACGGGGCAAGCTTTAATAACATGTATTGAAAAGTGTCTCTTCTTTACTTCGCGTACCTAGTACCTGCTAAAGGGGGCTAGAGCGGGAATATGTTATTTTCACTGGCCGCAGAATCAATGGCTTTCTCGTAATATATTCAGATTTTTTCCATAATTTCCATAAAACTAACTGCTGAAAGGGTATGGTACGTTGTTTCATTTAAGCTTGCCGATTATCGTATAAAGTGGAAATATTTTATAGTAATGTCTGAGCGATACTGCTGTTCAGACAGACGGGTACTCGAAATTGATGGTGAGGGCAGCAGACACCGGCAGACTGGCAAAGCTAAGCACTGAACTGATTGTGTGCCAATAGTTTGCACAGTAGACTAGGCCTAAACATTATTATTCATTGGTAATTTCTATTATTTAGTGTAATTTACCAATCAATTAATGTTGAAAGATCATGGTGTCTAAATGAGATGAAAACGTTTAAATTTTTAAAGACGTATGAGAATATGAGCAAAATTCAAAATCTGATGCCACGGACCGTATCTGCACGTCTTGTTTGATTCACAAATCACAAATTGTAACTAGGGAGTTGCAATTTTAGAAACAAGTTGACTTGTGACAAATCTATATGACATAGTAATCTCACTAAATTTGGCCAGCTTTAGTTATTTTTTTATAATCTAACGTGGAGCTATTCCGTAATAGCTCCATCCACGGTTATAGAGCTAATCACTGAAATGTAACATAAAAGACGTCTGCCTGTCTGCGAGGAAAGCAGTTTTGGTGTCTGACACTTACAACTAAACCTCCAAAGTAACTTTGTGAAAAAAGAAAATGTAAAACATAGTACACAGAAAAACAAACGGATCTTAGCCATGACGAGAGGATGACATATCAGAATTTGTCACTGAAGTGACAAAATCGAATTCGCTTTGTTGCAAGTATTCTGCCATGGGTTCACTAAGATATCTCCAAAACTACTACAGATAAATACTAGTTGTTCGTATTATTTGAAAAAGAAACTCTCTTGATATTTCTTGATAATGTAATGCAATTGCTTTTGTTCTCCTTTAAAGGGACACTTGTATCCCCCCAACCATATTTTAAAATGTCCCCATATCTCTATTAACAATTGGTGACTACAGTGACATAAATTCAAACAATAGCATCACTGATTGGTAAATGATTACTGAATGACTTGTGCAGTCACTCAGTATAGCGAGCAGCGCTCACACCGTATTGTGTCAATATGGCCTTGAGCAATTTAAACTCAGTACCGGCCGTTGTAGCTTTTGTCCAGAAGGTGCACTAGACAGGTGCTTTCCTTCAAAAATTTTAGAAGGGGCTAGAAGAAAACTTAGTAGGGAGAATCTTTACTCTCTTGGGAGGGATTTGTTGCCCTTTTAAAAACGGACCGAACTAACTAATTAAAAGCAGCTCAATTGTGAATGCATGTTTTTCAACATTTATGTGGACATACATTCGTAAATGTTCGACGTCTTCAGGGAAATAAAAGATAAGCAAACAATTAATGCAATGGATATTTTCATATTTTCATATATCGATGATGGCATATTTTTTAACATAGATCTAGACCAGCCAACACTTATTGGTATTTCTGAAAGATGTAGAATTGTTTAGTATAATTATGAACGGAACAATTATTCCTCTATCATATTCTACTCAATTAGGCCAACCTCATTTTAACCTGTAACTTGCAAAATCATAAAATAAAAAGTAACAGAAAAGTTAACGGGAAAATGAAGTCACACCTAATCAGAATTAGTACACCCCGTTATCCTAATTCATGACTGTTTTTTTAATCATGTGACAATATTTTGTTGCTTCATTGTTAATTTCATGGAGAATTACTCCTTGCTTTACTTTTGTTTGTAATAGTTATGTTCAAAAACATCTTCAGAGGTACTTGTATTGCAAATAAGAAGAGATTTGAAACTGGCAGTTTGCTAATATTTCGAACAAATTGGGGGGGGGGGGGGGGGCTGCCTATTGCATTTAAGCCATTATCGTAAGCTTAGTAGTTTAGCATTAAAGTTAGGATAGACCTCTGCGTTTTTCAGCATTTAAAGTTAGTGACCAAGTTAATACAAAACTTTGGCCAAGCTTCCATATTTGGTATGACATTTGCAATCTTTTTAACCATTCCTCACACGATCAAAATCATTTTTGTTCATAGACGATAAACTAATCACACATTTGAGCAGGCTACTAACAAAGAGATGTTTTTATTTGAATTGGAGTCAAAAAATGTTGCCTTAATTTTAGACTTGTCGTAAGCCGTTTTTCATAATGCCAGGAGTCATATGCCAGTGCTTCCATTCTTTGTGTAAGTCGTTAAAGTGTAGAACTTGAGGTCTAGGTGTAGCTATTGCTTCAAAGCTACTTTAATTTTGTCGTTGTTTTGTTCGTTTCTTGCCTTTTCGTTTTTGTAAGTAACTCTTGAATATTTTGCACGATGTTGTAAATATATCGTTTAAATGGTTATATGCATGTTGACATATTTACATGCCATCAGTGGAAGCTTGTTTTTACAACGGTTGAATGACATCTGGACAACGAACTTACTAAACACTGAAAATGTTTAGGGAGGCACGACATGCAAGGCGATTGACGAATCCAAGGAATTGTAAGGCTACCACTGCCTCTCCGAACACTATATTCCGTGGTATATACCGAGGAATTATGACAAGTACAGTCACGTGACTCTTTTGCATCATGTCTTCAGTGTCTTTCACTGCTTCTTTACCTCAAAATTGTTACCTTGTGTACAATTTAACAAAGGTCGGCTACCCAGGCCTACCGCATATATGCAATGAATGCCCTTACTTGGGGGTAAAATATACTACCTATGGCATGCACACTTTTACCTGAAATGTGTAGATACTTCCGGGAATAAACCTAATTTCTCTCACACAGGGCAGTTGGAAGGCTTCAAAGCTTGAGGAGGGGGGGGGGGGGCTGACACCTCTAAGCTCCTAGATTTTGGCAATTTCTAAGGTAATTTTTGGCCATCTGTAGCAAAGCTAATGATCATTTTTCGAAAAAAGCTTCAAACTGAAATAATTGGAGGCTGAAGCTCCCACCCCCAGTGCCGGCTGCCCTGACCAGGGGTGGCGACAGCGGGAGCAGGGGCCATGCAGTCCGTCGGGGAAGCTTCCCCTTCCTCCCGTCGGTAAAATTTTCCATTTTCGTCAGGGAGCCTCACCCGTACTATAAAGTATGTAGGCCTTATACCAGCAACAGACCGTCGTCCCAACGATCTGCTTGAGTTTACTCTTAGGAAGAGCAGATTCTTCAATAAAAGACCAAACTTTTTGAATTACCATAAAAAAAAAAATTCAGTTTTCTCCTATAAACCAGGTATTTTTCAAATTTTACGTTCGACATCATTTCGGCAACCTGTCGCCTTTGTTGGGCTTTGGGTTATCCCCCCCCCTCCTCCGTAGGAAAAATCCTGGCGCCATCCCCTGACCCTGATAAAATTTACACAACACGTTTCAGATTACATTTATATATGTAACCTTTTTTCCGTAATTCCTGAACTTAAGGGGCATCATAGGTAAGTTTCTTTGTTTTGCAGAAATGTCAGCCAATGTCACCGTCATAGATCCCATATTGTCTTGTGTGTAATTTGTGTATTATGCTTATCCTAATGTACATTGAACGGAAAAAAACGGCAGTTATTCCAAAGTGTCGTTTATTTATCTTTAATAGAAATGTTTCGGAAAGGTGCAGTGGTGGCACCAGGATTTACTCGACAGGGGGTCAGGCTCCACGACTGGGGAGGTGGGAGAGACCCGAAGCCGCGACGCCCCGATGTCGACGGCAGAGTGAGGAAGGAATTTGAAGAAAACCTTTGTACTGTACCATGCCATTACAGGGCATACTTAACTCACTGCCTACCCGTTTTTTTACTTGAAACGCCGAGTTGCGCTCTATTGCAGTTTTTGCGGGAATCTGAACTGTGAAATTGCAAAGGGCATAAAGCCCGCGAAAAATTACTGTTAGGCCTTCATACACAAAAAGTAATCTGTGCTCATTTAGAGCAAAAAAAAAAAAAGATCACCTGTCGGGGCGGTTGGACCCTATCGGAGTACATTGTATCGAATCCTCTCCGATGAAACAGTCAAATTTCCTCCACGAGTCGCTTACCGTACCGCACAACAGACAACAGAAAATTAACTAGCCGACTCGCCCATGAAATTCCTGACCTTTACATAAAACTGTATATTCTACGTATATGTTACTTGGTAAGATGGAAAGATCTTGTGAAAGAGTCTTATGGAATAAAACTATGGAGAGAACTGACAAAAATCTACAGCGCGCCAAGCGCGCCGAAACTTTTGAGTCCCTGTAGAGGAAATTACTCTTTTGAGAACAAAAACAGGTAACCGTCGGGGCCCCTGGTCGCCGTTGGGATTACACTATCGCACCGACTAAGGCTCCCCGACGAAATTGGAAAAAGTCCCCGACGAGAGGCCAGCCTTCCTCCAAAGGGGGGGGGGGCATGACAACCCTGCCCCGCACCCACCCGGCGTCACCTTTGGAACGAGGGTGGTTTACCATGTAGGGGAGGTCTATTCAACCTGTTTGACCACTGGGAAATATTGTGTTATTTTGATCGCAAAATGGTGCAAATCACGTGCAAACTGTGAAGCACGTAAAAAGAATCCGTCGGCAAAGTTATGAGATCAGGATTTGTAAAAAAGGGGGAACTCATTCGTAAGGGCACCAGAGATGCGTCTACTGTGGAGGTCTGAGATCCTTCTTCCGCCTCCTCCTCCCTCACTACTATTCCCCTCCCCCCGAGGGTAGGGGTAGTGAGGAAGGAGACAGAGAGCTCTTATATGCGATACCGCGGGTCAACCATGAAATCATAATCAGGATAGTTAAAGCATCGCCATTTTCATCCGCCATTAACGTGGTGAAATAACGACTTCAGAAACATGTCAGAACTTTCACTGTTCTGATTTTTTTCAAAGGTGTGCAAAGAAAGGGAACATTATAGTAGGGAGGTACTACTTTGACAGGAGACCCAACTGAAATGTAATTTATTCTAATCCCGTTTGATCAGCTTAAGCATGAGGAGATAATCATTTAATGAGGATTCCTTAGATCTGACGGCTTACAATTCTTTTGTCTAATACTTACAACTTGTATTTCATGTCCAAGGCAACCTTAGTCAACCACACTACTGTAACAAAAGGATTATCGGGAACAAGGATTTGATATGTGGCAAGTTGCTCCGTATGCGCCACTATTTTAACAATCAAAATTTCTATCATAACGAAACCTAGAAATGCTGATAATAAAAGAAGCGATTATTAGGTCTATACCATTAGCAAAAAAAAGGGGGGGAAAAGAGGTATGAAGCTATAGTTTACTCTTTGAGTTTTTATCAACTGGCAGGTGGGGCATTCACATCTAACATGTAACACAGAATGACAATGTTACATTTTTCCCAGTTTGCTTACGTAGCAGGCTGTACGGCATATTCCTTGTTCAGTCATATCCCTAGTGGTTTGGGACAGAGAAGCTGAGCAAACAGAGTCCGCTATAAGCTGATAAGCGGGGTACGACCCAGTGGAAAGTGCACGTCGGGCCTGATGTTCATTACCATCAAGGCAAAGCGACATCAACTCCAAACTGTGGTCAAATAACAAGCCAAGGGATGTGCACACCCTTGATGTAAGGTATATAATACTTCAAGCAGACCTAAGGGAACGGAAATTCCTTTGCAAATGTTTATTGTGTACAGTAGGCTAGTACGAATGTGAGGTCAAGGGAAAGTGCACATTGTCAACGGAAGTTGTAAAATATACATTTGACTCAGACGCAAAAAAGTGAATGCAACACGAGCATGTAAGTACAAAAGTTATTTCTCTCTACTTGTTTTACTGTTAAAGTTTCATAATATCGGGACAAGGCAATTTAATAACGTGTGATGCGCTGTCGTTAAGTTTTAGTCCCGATGAAAAGAAAATTGCACACACGAATTACCGTATTACATAATGTAATAGTAAAATGAGCTTCAACATAAACTGCCACTTATACCAGGCTCGTCTAGGGCAGCAGCTAAGCTAACAAATGACAAATGTAAATAAGTAGGTCAGGGTATTTCTCAAAGAACTTCCTGTGAACTAGAAATTGACATCACGTTCTCTTCCTAACTAGTGGTATAAGCAATTTGTGTCCACAAAAGTCTTCCGTACACTTCAGGATATCCTCCCTTCAATAAGTCAAGAAGCTACTACTTTTTAGTGTCCTGTGATCTAAGAACAGACGCCAGTGTGGAATGCTGCTGATAGAAACCTGAGGAATGCGAAGTTGTAAGGTTGGAAATGAGAAGTCACCCCCAAATTATTTTGAAACTCACAACCTGATAAATCTCTACACCTTCATTTTTTATACGTTCCTTTAAATGACGTGTCCCGACCATTAACAATGAACGGGGCTATAAGGTAAACAAAAACAAAGAGTCATGTTGCATGAATTTATCAGTTTAGTAACAAAAACATAGCCACATGATTAAGCAAAAACCTTTCATGAATTTAGATACCATGCTATGCAAGTCAAATTGGGATAACTACACTTTTCCTTTAAGCACAGGAGCGTCAGAGGAAGTGTCTGCTAGGCGAAGTGGACAGGACAGGGATAAACTGCAACAAAAGGGACAATTCACAGTACATTTACACATATAAATATTATAATGTGAAGCCCCAAATTACTTTTCCAAAGCCCCCTTGACTATTTTGCGAGGAGCCGAAGGGCGAAAACCAAACGTTACTCCCGAAGGAGTTCTGCTCCCCCAAAGGTGTTACGTCCCCAAGGGACATTCGGACTTAACGTGACCAACCTCTAAACATTCAGACCTTTACATCATGGGCCTGTTATGCGTGGACCCGTTCTAGACTGGCTGAAAAGAACAGATACTACACATGGTCTTAGCCCTTTCTAAAGCTAAAGCCCAGGTGCAAGGGTTGTCTGAACATTTTTACCATAAATTATAATGGGAAGCCCAAAATTTCACCTCCTTTCAAGTACGTATGACCGTCTCGGCGAGCAGGTATGGAATCGTTTAGAGGCGGCATGACCTTTGACCCTGTAGGTTAAAGCTATTCCATCCGCTAGAAATGTTATCAGGCTGTCATATAGTACAAAATGAAGCCACAGAGTGTACCACCACATCATCAGACAGGATGACAGAGAGACGCCAGAAACATTGGATGTTACTAGCAGGGTCTCGGCCATGGTTTGGTGAGGACCAAGTCTAGCTACTCCCCAAAACATGTTGTAAATGGGATGGACGTTGTACCACCACCAGCAAGAAAGTACAATTACGTTCATTTGTCCAAGATAACAGATTTGATTGGCTTTGATCCGATGAAATGTCAAACTATGCTTAATGTACACCACTATGACACTATGAGTAGAGTAACAGCCTTCAGAATGGGGGTACAAAGTTACATGGTACGGTAACAACTCCCACTACCCCCGCCTCCAGAAATAAGGGGCGCCTTCCTCTTTCACCCCAGTGACAAGAGCACGCCAGTGTCTATCGACTACGTTTCAAACCAGTCTTGCCAATAGATCGATAACTAATTTACAAACGTTTTGTGTAGTTGCTTATTGTGGTTACTACGGCTTTATCTGGCCACACAATTTCTCCGCTAAACAATTACTTTTAGGTAGCCTATCTGTGATGACTGATGCCTTACATACAAACATATCCATGTTATTTGATATCGAGTTCCCTTTGGCCCGTTAAACTGCATTGATTATTGACTCCGTCCAACATCCACATGGGCGTTCGTGGCGGGGGCTGGGAGGCTGCAGTCTCTCTCCCCTATTCGGGCAAGAAATTAACTACTTTGGGGCAAAATGAAGGTTATTTTCGGTCAAACATGTACTAAAATCTCGGACAAATATGTTGCAGCGCCCAGAGTTGTAAGAGGTCCCGAACGTCGACGAACATCCAGGATAGTGCAACTGAAATACTAATAAACTGCGCTAAAATTCCGTCACCGTATTTGAAAGCATTAGACTAGCACAACCTTTTATTAGCCTTACACGGAGTCTATTGAATGAAATGTTTTGCCTGATTGAAATATGTGATATAAAGTGAGGCAAGTAAGTTTATTGAAATTTAAGTTAATCGTTGTCACAACACCAAGGTTTCATCCTAAAGATACAAATGTATAAATATGGTGAAAATTTGTGAATAGTGTGCTTCTCCTGTCAGTCCCGGGAATACCGCACAAACGTTTTCAAAGGGCCGGATCCAAGTTGGGAATAAAGGGCGTACGCCCCTATTTTCGGCAAAGCAATGATTTTGTAACCAGAATTTTAATATTCAAGCCCATGAAAAAGGTATGATCACTTTCTGTAGTTGGTTACGCCCCCTTTCTCATATGCGTGGATCCAACCCTGTTTTCATGAGGTGTAGTTTCAACGGTATGTCGTGTGGTTACAACCTGTAGATCCTATCGGGGAAAGACTATACCCATCACCAATGGTGAAGACATATGAACCATTCATATGTTTTGAATCCCTTCAAGGCACAAGTCTGCTTTACATACAGTTTTAAGAGTATGGACCTCCTAGGCTTTACTTAAAGCTTAGGATTTCTTTGAAATGTGTTTCATTGACGTAACTTGTTCGTACGTCTCTCTAATTGTTCACAACATACTCGTTGAATATAAATCTCAACACCATTTTGTCCTATAGACCGTATATATATATATGAAGTGCGCCCTCGGCTGAGTTAAGCCTGTACATATGATTTACTTTAAATTCATTCTCTTCGAACATGACGTCGGTTGTCAAGTAGACGGTGACGTCAATGCATAGGGTCTATTGTGCGCACGTATGGTGAGCGTTCTTTTCGTGCTGAGTTGTGCCTCGCAGCAAGGCAATAGACCCCATTCACATGACGTCACAGGGATACGCAGAGGATACGCATATAAACACTTTTGTACGACTCAGTAGTTCAGAATGTTTTTAACGATGATGATTATCACGAACGTGATGACGTCAGTGCATATGGTCTATAGACCCCTTTCACAAGACGTACGTCACATTTCTAATGGCAACACAAAAAGTCGCCATGTTGGGAGAATAAGCGTAGCGCACATATGTACGGGTCAATCAATGGAAGCCACGCCGCAAGGATGCCACTGGAGCGCTTACAACATACATGCATGTGTGTAAGGTGTTAGACACACAAAGTAGCAACAGAACAGTAGTGTAAAAAACCTGACTTCCCTTGCAACAGATCTATCTCAAGAATGCGCTGACGTCACATGCCAAAACTTTCATATTGTCTTTCATGTTCACAAATAAATGATGTCAAATATGGGTGGCAAAATTGAACATGTTCAATTTTCCCGACTGGAATGGCAAGGTTTTACGCTATTCAGTTACAAGAGATTGTTTACGAAGCCGTAAGAGGGTTCTCAAATACTCTCAAATAAAACTTTCAGGCATTTTGGCAGGGACGACACTGCATATGTGGAATGTATTAACAATACGTAGATTCTTTCCGTCCCAGGATTACTTTGCCCCTCTCACCCAGTCCCAGGATTACTTTGCCCCTCTCACCCAGTCCCAGGATTACTTTGCCCCTCTCACCCAGTCCAAGCTAAACATTGATTGCATCATGAGTGGAATCCCCCATAAATGCCACTGGTAGCCTACACCTATGATGAACCGTAAGCCTAACATTCTTCAGCAGGGGTGGCCAAGTGGTTAGAGCATCCGACTCGCAGCCGGAAGGTCTAGGGTTCAAATCCTGGCCGGGTCATACCAAAGACTTTAAAAATGGAGCCTACTGCCTTTGTACTTGGTGCTCAGCATAAGCAATGGAGTAGGAAAAACAAGCCAGTGAGCCGCAACTGGAAAAAAGGCCGTGGTCGTCTCGACTTGAACCAATTGGTTGGAAACTGGGACGTTAAACCTCATCTAACTAACTAACTTCTTCAGCAGGGAGTTGTTGTAGGATATTTGGATAGGTAACTTCCTGATTTTGAGGTTATTTTCCCGTACAATCCTTGATGTAGATGAGAAGGGGTACTTGCACGTCATCTGCTTCACCTGGGTGTCATCGCCTTCATACAGCCTTGTCTCATTCACTAGTTACCCACGCGGCGGACGAGGTATTGCTCCTGCATCCACCCTGACTGCACTCGCCATATGCACGTGAAATGTGGCATATATTCGACACATGCTGTGAAGGTAACTAATTTACACACTTGAATTAAACCAATGTGGACAAATTACTATCGGTAAGTTCTTGATCTATGTGGTTACAGAAAGCAAATTTACTATCAATGTGGCTGACAGTGAATTTAGGTTTGACGATATCTGATACGGATTTCTTCTCCTGTCTCCAGTACTCTACACTATGAAGGAAGCTGAAGAAAATCATGAAGATACCAAGAACAAGAAGACCCGAGGAAACGGTTGCCGCCACCAGCCGGAATTCAAGCAGCAAATATGAACACAAAGCTGAAAAGAAAAACATTGATAATATCATCAAAACTGAATTGCGCTACCACTACATGGCAAACCACTTTGTTGTGTCCTTACGTACGGGGCCGGGGACACACCACTATTAAAGATTCTCAAGAAAAGAAGTGCCAAGTACACCATCAATTTTAGGTCGTTTTGAGATGTGACTTACTCAATTAAAATGAGTAGTTGCTGTTGAATTCCTCATGGATAAGAAAGAGGACATGTTAATGTGTTAGTGGTTTAAACTTTGGAGGGATTGAAAGTGATTTGGGCTTTATTAAAAATATTTGGAAGAAAGGGGTGACTTCTGTCACCTTGCAAAGTAATATGGGTGGGTGTACACCCCTAAACTTCATTCCCTTGTAGTTCAAAATGTAAGTGGTCATGTTATGGTAAACTTGTAGTGCTTTCATCTGAGGGGTAGCTAATCTTAGTTGTAAAATTTGACAAGACAGTGGCATGCAACAGCTAGTTAGTTAGATGAGGTTTAACGTCCCAGTTTCCAACCAATTGGTTCAAGTCGAGACGACCACGGCCTTTTTTCCAGTTGTGGCTCACTGGCTTGTTTTCCCTACTCCATTGCTTATGCTGAGCACCAAGCACAAAGGCAGTAGGTTCCATTTTTAAAGTCTTTGGTATGACCCGGCATGCAACAGAGACAAAATAGTAAGTCAATGGAGAAGCTAATGGTGGTGTGCCCCCTTCGGTATCGAGTAATGGTGAATATTTTTGCAAATGAATTTTGTATACGGCAAGACAATGTGTAATGGACTATACCTCCTTTTGTCAATTTTTACTGTTTAATCGAATACAACTAATAGATTCATATTGCCAGCTAGATACTTTGCAATTTTACCTTCAAAGAAATATTTAATGCAGTCGACCCAAGTTTGTTATGAAATATCATTGGCCCCCTTAGACCTGTAAAAACCGTTTCATCTGCTAACTCTGCAAAATCTTCCCACCGTCTTCCTGAAGATTTCATTCATACATTCGGGGCAGCCAAGTGATTAATCCACCGTAAATCTTCATAAACTTTGAAAGAAACATATTCTTCAGAGGATGAACTAAATCCTTTCTATTGAATGGATTCGGTTAATTCAACCCTTGATAACACACAAAGCACTGATTCGAAGCAACGAATATACCCACTCTTTAAATACTTCCAGGCTTTAAATTTTCATACTTCTTTCCATCTGTGTTAATTTCAGTTTACATATTTATTTTTTCTTGGAACATTTCGTTACATTTACCTTTCAATTATACAGGAGTGTAACATGTACAGTGTGGCGATATGTTGAGAAGTAATATTTTGATGCCACGGTAAGATGAGCTTGATAAATGTGGAATTTTATCGCATTTATAGGCCATTTGGATTGCTTCTCTGCCTTTTGGCTAAAATGATGCGTATTATCTGTTCTTTTCAGCTAGTCGAGAACGGGACCACGCATGACGGGCCCATGATGTAGAGGTCTGAAGGTCAAGAGGTTGGCCATGTTAAATCTTAGTTGTCCCTCTTGGAGACGTAGCTCCTTTGGCTGTTTTGAGAGCAGAACTCCTTCGGAATAAACGTTTGGTTTTCGCCCTTCGGCTCTTCACCAGAGAGTCGAGAGGACTATACCAAAAAGGATTTAGAGGCCACACAGAGGTTACCGCATCGAAAACTGAACAACGCCCCCTTCCCTTGCAATCTCAAACTTTCTCCGAAGAACCTTTCAGCACCATCAACATTGTAGGACTTTTTTACCTTTAAAAATTGTTAAATTACATCCCGTGAAACGAAAGAGTAAACTTACCTAAGATGAAGACTGGTACACTTACAGCGAAAGAACTAACTGCAAAGAATCTTAAACCCGCAGTATTTTTCAGATATTTTATAGATCTGTCGAGAGAATGAAAGCTTTTATCAACGAATATCGCAAGAACCTGTATCATGCATACGATTCTGTGTACTTAGATGATTGAATTGTCCACTAGATTTAAAATTTTCCTCCATAAGTTTACTACATCCAGCCCCTCCTGCAGTTAAAATGTTAACAGTCTTTAAGAACCTTCCAGACAATGACCTCTAGTTTAATTGCCCAAGGCCTTATTTTGTTGAGTACACAACTGTGAGTGTGATTTTGTAACTACATTCTCTTGTCATTTGAATACTCTGCATGCACTCTCTGCTTTGCATTTATGTAAGCTATAGAGCTTATGCATATGACGTCACACTTGCCTCCAATGGAGGCAAGAGTGTGTCATTGCAACTTACCCCTGCAAATGCAGACAGCTGATTCGTGTATCGGTCGGATACGCGCGTAGTATTCTACTGTCGTGTGCGAAGTCTACGTCGTGCGTGCACTGTACTTCACTGTTTTGGCGCCAAAATGACGTCAATGCATAAGCTCTCAGAGAAATCCTAAGCTTAGGATTTCTCTGTAAGCTCTATAGAGCTTATGCACCTACGTCACGTTTCTCTATTTTTCCATCCAAGCGTACATTGTGCAACAATTGTTACTAAGGTGCTATCGTGAGCGCGTATCTTTAACACACCTACTACGTATGGCAGTTCCATCCAGTAAGCCAAATTGAAACGCGCTGACGTCACGTGCATAAGCTCTATAGACCTCCTGCACTGACGTCACGTGACGTCATTTTGGCGGCAAAACAATGAAGCACACTGCAAGCACGACGTAGACTTCGCACGCGCGCGTACAAGACTACGCGCCTATCCGACTGATACACAAATCAGCTTTCTGCATTTGTTGTTGAAAATTGCAATGATACGCGCTTGCCTCCATTGTGGGGGCAATTTCTGTTCTGTGACGTCATATGCGTAAGGTCTCACTGAGCTATATAACTGGAGGAAGTAAGTCAATGCGGAATCCTCGCTGAAACTGAAGCCGACCTGGAGGGTCACGTGATGTAGGTTAGCTTACTCAAGTCGGTTCCATTCAAAGATATTACAAGCATAGATTCCAAACTTAAAATGGCGCGTTGACTCCCCATGGAGGCCAATATATCGGGGCGGAAGTGCTGATCACTGCTCAGTCGTTTTGAAAACAAACAGGCAAATGAACGTCTTACAAAAGTATTAATACTTGTTATTTCGGAATGTTGTTGACTGAAGAAGTACTACGCCTCAATAAATTCCACTTGAACAAGAATAACTTATTTCTTCAACGTGGCATTCCACGTATTTACACTTGAACATGAACGCACAATGACTGGTTTTGCAAGTTCATGGACATTCATTGGTCAGTTTCTATGGTATCTTCAAGTGACGCACTTTTATATGCGCGTTCAATTACTTGCGCGCTCACAACGGGAAAGCAACTAGCGCGTTTGTTTCCAGAGTGCGCAGAACTGTGCGTCAAGTATTCCGGATAGTGCACAGAGAAATGTATTCTGCGCGTATAGAACGAGTTGAAAAAGTGCACCCGCGCTAACCTCTTTGAACAGTGGGATTTTCTGTAACGCGTTCTTAGTTTTGTACGCAGATCACGGAATACAACGACGCGCATGTCAAATTCACACTTCCGCCCCGATATATGCGTCTCCATGAGGAGTCAGTGAGCGTAACAGTGTAGGTATAGGAGTTTGGTATCTATGCTTATAATATCTTTGGTTCCATTGCCCTAGATACGCGCAGCTACAAGTGAAAATAATGTAACGCAGAATCATTGATGACACGCTACAGCAATCCCTGTTACTCATTACGTGTCTAGTGCTTTTGTTGTAATTAATTAGTAGGACATCTGTACACTATGATTCATGATTGTGTGATCAAAAGATATTTTTTTAGAAACTTTCCTTGTTTTTAGGAGTGGTCCTGCCTATTTGAGGTAAAGCGTGTGTGACCGCATTTCGTATGGTGCGTCCAGACGCGATAACTGCGTAACATTCGCAATACTGCACCGTCACTGAACAGTACACAGAGTAGGCGCGTTTGTTACTGACTATCCATACCCGTGCACATATAATCTGTACAACGCGTCGAACGCGTCCTCTTGACAAAAACAAGGCGCACGAAGGGAAAGTAACACGCGCACGCACATGCACGCGTGCATTTTGGCCAATGATGTGCCTCAAGCTTCCTACACGGTTAGCGTTTGGTGCTCTGTATGTTATACGGCTATTGTCGATTGTGATGTATGACTTTTCAGGAAGTTGCTGAGGCAACTTTACCTCGGCGCAATGGCGTGCATGCTAACGCGTGGTAGCCGGCAAAGTACCGTCCAAGAGGCCGACGAGACGCTGAGGCCGACTACGGCGCGTTTTCACTTCAAGGTACGCGTTTTTATGGCGGTGGCGACTTGAGTAAGCTAACCTACATCACGTGACCCTCCATGATGGCTTCAAAACATTATTGTGGAATGATCCTTCCTAGCATATAGTTCAGTGGTAAGGTCTATACGCTACATCTCATATTTCACTGATCATTACAAATCATTGACCAATCATAGTTGCACTCAGATACTTAAAGAAATAATGTGAATCATCTGCTCACTTTTAGGTCAGTCAGAATGGAGTCACCAATTGTGAATTTGGATGCCTAAAACCAAAAATGTATTTGGGTTGCCCTTAAATGACAACAGTGCAGTCATCCCAATGGATCTAGAGAAGCCTATGCCCGATTATGTTTCATCATGTATGGCTCTTCATGTGTCAATACTTTCATGAATTGTCATGCATGTTTCTAGAATTACCTGAGATATGCAACAGTTTTGAAACATCATAAAATACTTTTAGGGAAAATAAGGGGGGAGGGGTTGGTAGGAACAAAAGAGATGTAAAGACAGGCGATTGTTATTTATGTGCATACCCTTTAAGGATGCTTGAAACCTTCTAGATATATGTACCACAAACGTGAATCATCACAGTCCTTAAGGAGGAACCAACGTCTGATATTACATGTATTAGGCTCAACAATAAAATTTATTGGTGCATAGGGAGCTGCCTCTCGGAGCAGGCCTAGAAGAGGCTAGAATAAGCGCCCTCATTAGTCTAGGTAATCATGGCACGTACTTTCACAGCATGATCCGTGATGGGATACTTTTGTTTTACTTTTGTTTACACAAGCTGGCTGCATATTAATTTGTGACGTAATATTCTTATCGGTTCACTACCCACATCTCCTTTTGCTTTTGTTTTAACATGCTTAAGATGAACTTGAGAAATGGGACACATTTTTGTGAACTTGAGAGTTCTCCAAGAAGAGGACAGATGCAATTCATATCGCTCTATAATAACCAGGCAATGGCCGTCTTGTTACCACACTTTTGTCGCTGTTGATGATGAAACAAAGGAAACATACGGAGCCTCTCTGAATAGCATACATCATGCCGGCAGTCATAGCATACATCATGCCGGCAGTCATATGGGACGGGGCCGGTGGCATCCTGGAGCAATCCCTTCACATCTTTATCCCCTCCCCCATCTTTTTAATCCATGATTTCTATGTCGGACTCTTGTGGTGGATCCATGTCAATTCCCCCAACCCAACCACACCTCCCCCATCCCCAGAAAATGCCCTTCCATGCAAATGTACGTCCCAAATTGCAAGCTAGGTGAGGCGGGGTTACATCTCAAATTATCGTGTAATCAACCTTAAAGGCAATAGGCAGTCGCCCAAAATTTGCTTTAAAAATCAGCAAACTCTTGCAAATCTCCTCTTATTGCATTACAAGCACCTCTGAAGACGTTTGAACATAACTATGACAAATAATAGGTAAAGCAAAGAGAAATTCTCCTTGAATTTCACAGTCACTAACAAAAACATTGTCACATGATCAAAATAGGCCATTCATGAACTAGAGTGACGGGGCATACCAGGGGCGTAGATTTCTTTTCAACTTTGGGAGGGGATGGGGTGAATTTATTGCATATGTAGAAAATATGCACACGAAACTTGCCCGGCGAGCGCGAAGCGCGAAGCCCATTCCGGGTGGGGTCCAGGGGCAAAGCCCCGGTGGGGGTCCAGGGGCGAAGCCCCCGGAAGCTCCTGGGTTTTAATGTAGCAGAAGTGCCAGGAAGACTGTTTTAAGGGGTGAATTTCAGAGGTAATGTCCTTGGGTATTGGTATATTTGTACATTTAGGAAAGGCTATTTTGAGCACAAACCTCATTGATAAGCTGCACTGGACTGAAATTGTACAAGAGCAGCAATGTCCTGTTAAGCTTAAAAAGGGAAGGATCACCTTATAGGGTCATTCCAGACAACTGGATTTTGAATTCGGAGATCATCACAAGACCTACAAGTTGGCTTGAGATCAGTGGCGCCGCGAGGTTTTTGTAACTGGGGGCACCATAGAGGATGTCGTAATAATACCTCAGTTCCCCCAAACAGTTGTCTGTCCCCAAATCTGCGTAGATTGTACCTTTATTTTTGATGCGTCCCTGATTTGCATACTGCGGTTTTGATCTTTCGTTTGTCACTACATAAAGGTGCCGTCCTGGGGAAGGGATCTCCCCTCCCATTTCAGAAATTTTTCTTAATTTAAGCCTTTTAGATGCAGTGGTGCTATCTTTGGGATGTTTTTGGAACTGACCATATATGGCTGGAAAATGTCCATTATTTAGTGCACTCTAAAAACATCCTGGTTAAATTTAACCAGTATCGGGGTCAAAAGTTTTCCACACATTTCCTGCTTAAAATAACCGAGATATCCGGGTCAAAATTAACATTTTCTTGTTAAATTTACGACTGGTTAGAAATCCTGATAAAAATTTAACATTTTCCTGGTTAAATTTAACCAAGATTTCTTTTTTTACTTTTAACCAGGAAATGTATGGTAAATTATTGACCCCATCCTGGCTAAATTAACCAGGATTTAACTAGGATGTTTTTAGAGTGTGAATGCTAGTTTTTGGTAAGGTAAAAGAGGAGAATATGTTGTCTGTTAAGAAAAAGATACGGTGTCAACAAACCTTCTGAAGCCTCCTCCCTTTTGTCTATTTTACTGCCTTATATTTCGGGAAAATTTTTACACAAAAACACGCATTCTATATCTATATATATCTATACCGATAATGCCTGCTCGCGAAGCGCTCGGTAAAAATTTTTGAAAAGTGTATATAACGGCAGATACGACGGTACTCTGAACCTTCCACATCATGCTACATGTTAGATTGAAAGATCCCATATAGATGTGAGGCACCTACAGATGTTTTGAGATATATCTCTGTTCTTCGGAAAGTGTTGTGATCAGGATAGTTTCATGTATTATAACCTTAATAATGGTCATGACATGGAGTGCAAACCGTGACGAAAAGGCGAGAAGCGCCCCAAAATTTTTCATTAAATAAGATTTCCATGACAAACCTGCATTCATGCTCTACATCATCAAGACACTTTCAATTGTCCAACAAACCTACATGCCACTGCCATAAGCCAGTCTTTTACCCGTTAATTCGTAAACTTTCAATTTTTCGCTGCTGTGCTTCTCCAGAAGTTGCTATCGGAAGATACTGATAATACGAATAACACTAACCTAAGGTTTGGAGCGCGCGAAAATTTTGATAGTTGCGAATGATTTGCTAAAATTCTGATAGTTTGAGAAACATTTGTGATAGAAAATGAAGCAGAGATTGAAGAACTTCGTAGTAAAATGAATAAAATGTTCTTCCCAGCATACACGCATCTGTAGACTGTATCACTGGGGGAGATGATTACATGGGCCATCCCCCCTAGTCGAATGTTCGGGGGATATATCCCCCTATCCCCGGGGATCTACGCCCATGGGACATACTAACTCTGATTGGGGTGACTCCATCAGTTTCCCTGTAAAGGGAGATGGCAGTCGCCCCAAGTTTATTTTCAAAAACCTGTTAAATCTTACAAATTTCCTCTTATTTTGCTCACGAGTATCTTTCATTATTTCTGTATAAAAACATTGAATATTGAAGGTAAACCAAGGAATTATTCTGCATGAATTTAACATATAAGTAACAAAAATTGTCATATGATTGATCGGAGACATTCCTGAATTAGGATGAAGGAGTATGTACACTAATTCAAATTATGTGGACTTACTTTTCTCCTTTAATGGCAATGGTGAATTTATGTCAACACTTTGTATCTTAGCGCATTCCTAGTGCATATTATCCTACCCAACAGCCGTGTACCACCTCTGCACCTAGTACTGGGTGCACTTGTAGAACCAGTATTTAGTGATGTTAGAACTTGAAGTAAGTTGAAGACATTCACTGTGAAGGTTAGGCCTATCTAGTGTGCCCTGTGAAGACTCGAGAATTTAACAAGTGAGGTTCATTTTTGGAACCTGAATTTCTGTAATGTAACGTTGTTTTTTTTATTTTATTTTAACCCACGTGAGCTGCAGTCAGTTGTACAAGTCTGCAAGTGGCTGTTCCAGGCTAAGTCTCTATGTTTATAAGTCTCTCACGTGACTTTCTACCCGCCTTTAAATTGTCATAATAATCTCGAGAGGAAGGAAAATTGTCGAGGCTTTATCAAAATAATATCAAAACAATTTGAGGTTTAATGGTAAGTTTTTTTTTTTTGAAAAACATCTTCCCACTTTGATATACTGGTCGACATAGCGAATATTTAATGAAACCTGCCAATAACAGACTGCAATCCTCTGTCCTATATGAATCCCCCCCCCCCCATAAAAAGCCAGAATTTCCAATACGCCAAAGTCCCACATCAATTTGCACCATGCATGCAGGTACATTGATTGTATAGGCTCCATACGACCACATATAAAGCCACTAAACAGCTCTAAATCACCGCGGGCAAATTTCCAGTAATCAAAACCATTCCAATATAGGCCTACGTATCGAAAATAACCTTAGTTTCGGTTTCAGCTTGGAAACTTAAATTAGTCGACAAATCATTCATGAAAAAGAAGTCACTCACCTTTGTTCCCCCTGAGGTAATTTCAACACCTTGGACGCGAAATAGCACTGGCTAGTGCACACAATAACACAATGTAGATTTAGCATAACACAAAAACTCGAGAGAACGGTGCCGGTGTCAAGGAGACTGTTGTACCACACCTTACCTCCCCACCCCGTTGAGTCCATGCCTGACATTTCTTCTTCCTGTTTAAAGTCAAATCTGATAATAAGAACGACTGAGAGGACAGATAAAGCAGTCGATACGACACTGATGACACCTAATGTCCCAACTGTCTTCTCAAAAACAATCTCTTTTACAGAGGAGGATGAGATGGCGGAGAAAGGTCTGTGTTGAACTTCCAGAGCATCTTCAAACACTGATGACTTCGTACTGATGAACCCCGGAGAACCAATCTCATTAAAAGTGTTACTACTATGATCCATACTATATGATCTAGGTGGTATACTAAAGGGCTGTCAAGAATTATGTTGCCCTCTATACCTGCTCATGTTGTCATATTTTATGAATGTTCCTGTATAGTAGTTGTTCCAACTAGCAGACTTTTGCCAAGCGAGGAATGTCATCCGGGTCCCCGCATGTACACCGAGTTCGTTACGATCGGTCTGATTCCCGCTGGGTTTGACGGTGGTTTCAAATATTTCAAGTTTTAATCACAAGATCAACATAAGGAACGAACGCATGCTTGACAACGGGTGCAGTAGCTATGTTCGAGCTCAAAAATTGGTAATAAAAATTACGATGCAAATTAAATTCACAGGTGCGTGCTACGTACTGAGAGCTGCATATATACACTGGAGTGGCCTCGTAAAATTAGTCACCTACACTTATCGCCTTTTCACCGACTTACCCTCCAAGACACTCAGTTCGAGAGGTTTGTTTTGATTTGGTTCAAACTTTCTCTATATAAAATTCGTCTTAAAGACAATATCTTGGCATCAGTTTCATAGGAGGCAGATATCGCTATGGAAACCAAGTCATTCGATGCGTTTCATTGTCAGTTTGACTCAGCTTCATTCCAACATCAACAAAATTGACGGTCAAGGGCAATGTGGCTATTAACTCATGTGTTCTACACCTCCCAGAAGACTGGCAAGTGTTCCAACGGCAAATACCTTGGCCACACGTGTTTCGAATTGAACAACGAAAAAGTTTTCCTTGAGCAGTTGTGTGGCAGTTCAACCCGAGTGGTTTGAGAGTGATATTTCAGAAAATAACTGAAATTCAGGCTGGAAATGTGTTCAGGGTATCAGGTTGTCCGGGCCACTTGAATAAGCAATGTCTGTCGTGAATTACCAATGTCTGTCGAAGAATGGAGGGCGGTTGAAACTTCTGTAAGCTAACACCGTTCACATGATTAAGCCCTTTTCCTCTTGACTTGTCTCTTCAATATGTCAGTCTTCTGCCTCATTCTCTTGTAAAAACGTTGATACACTCACGGTTGATATAGCTGGGTAAATAATAAAGACGATATGTAAACAAAAACCCACTGACAAACGGGACTTCACATTGACATATACATGCCACTTTGACGGGGCCTGAGGAGGGTAGCATAAGCATATATTTTACCGTAGGTGATGATTTTCGACATTCAAAGCAAGCCTGGGTATATAATGTCAGTAGAAGGATACCAGAAGACACTGAAACTGCGACGTGATAAATACTGCCCAGTGTCAGTGTCAAATTTCATTCATTCTCGAAATAAATACAGTAAGGTACTCGGTTCCAGTATTGCATAAATGATTAGTCACATTATAGAGCAGGCTTCCCGTATAGCTATACACACTCGCAGTTCACATGGTATGCAATGAGTAAAGTCATTTTAAGGAATTCCTACCTCTTGGTTGGTCTGCTTGTCAAATGCAAGAGAAAAGTACCTCGACTACTTCATGTGCAAATAGTTGTCTTTACAAAATAAATAGACATATCTCAAGCACTTAACTTCGCGTAGGCTTAGCAAACAGTGATCGATCACCTACAATTTTCGACCTCTACAGTTAACACGGATCAGACCTAGGAGCCAAATCGCTCCGATGTAGTTCCATCATAAATGATCAGAACAGGGAGTTTCCACTCCCTGATTAGACCTAACGAGGACCACTTGGCCCGAGTTCAAGCCAATTTCATTTCCAGTAGTCCCAATTTCGGGGCATGGGGGTCCGGAGGGGAGGGCAAGGGGAACACTTGTCCCCCTGGAAAATCAAAAACTTGACAAAAATGAAGACAAATAACATCAACCTTTTTTTTTTGTTATATCGCTAGAAAATTTCCAGAACATGAGCTTTCAAAATAGAAAATGATTACATGCCACTCACAAGGCATGGGAAGTGCCATTTTCAGTGATCGGGGAGGCATTTCGCTCAAAATTTTCTTGTCTCTTCGCGCCAACCTATGGTGGTGCTACGCTTAGATAGTTTGCCTACAGGCCCCGGCAAATTCCTGGCTACAACCCTGTAAAAGGTGCCAACATTTAGCATTTAAGCACTGTGGACGAAGAACTATGTAGCTTTAACTAGCCTAATCTTCCTGTGATTTTCATTATGATTCTGTGGACTCAGCTGGAATCGACTCAGAGTCCAAGTCCAGTTGCACCCCATTCCGGACCAATCCTATTCCAGGACTTCCATTTACGGGTCAATTCGTGTCCATTAGAAATGATTTCTTGTCCCAACTCGGACTTTGAAGCCGTGATTTTAGTTGTAGTATTGGCAGTCCAGATTTGAGTTAAACATTATATGTTCAATATTACAAAAGTCTTGCTCCACTCCACTGCATGTACACAGTATGTTGGAGTGACTGGACGAAATAAAGCAATAGTTGAATTAGGCAAACCTGGGAGACCAAAACACTGCAATAATTCTGTCAATTAAAATGGACTTTAAATACAACATTTACCTCAATTTGGCTCTAGTAGTTGGATATATACAGTAGACTGAAGGACACACGCAATTGTCTCCTTGATCAATAATCATACCAGTCTGAGAATCACGGTGCAGAGGGCGTGGGAAAACAGACCGTCCTTTGCTGGGGAGTGAGTCTGGTAAAGACCTTACCATGCAATTTTCAGAGGCTTAGATTGTAAGGTATGTTTGTTACTTTTGCTTCCCAACCTCTAAACTTTTCAACTTAGCACTAGTGGGCTAGGACGCCAGTTTAAGATTTATGTAAAACTGTTCATATGATCTAGTATAGCTATCCCAGCCTTGTGTTGTCGAACTTGTCGTTCACCCCTTTGTACAAAAAACATCGGTGGGAGACTCCTTTCCTGTAGTTGTTTTGTATATATGTACTTCTGCACCACAGTATAGCTTTGACGTAAAGTAAATAAAACAAAAATGTCCCTGCAATGTTTTGGCTGGAAGTCAAATTGGTGAATTTGTAAACATTACCGTGACCCGATTGTGCCCCGCGACATTGCCTTTGTTGATTTTACCGTTGTCTGCTGATAACTATATGAAGTACCCGGATTAGTAAAGTTCAGGCGGGAAAACACTAAACCCCAACTGCTACCTGGTGCTAATCGTTGGGGATCATGAGTTGGAGACGATCTACCCCGGCAATCTAATCGGATCGACATTGACCTGTCGAGTAGCAGTAGGTCATCTGCGCACTTCCCCAAGGCATGGAACTACTAATTGGACAGATGAAGAAAGTTCGACTTTAATTTATACTAATCCAATTAGAACCAGACATGCGTGAGGAGATAATCCTGTAATGATCGATGAGGTGACTAACGACTTTTCAGCCTATCTTTTGTCTGGCACTTATACAATTTACATTTCTGTATCCCTGGCAACCTCATTCATTTCTACTGATATCCTAACAAATGGATTAGTAGAACAACTATCCGATGCCGAGGAAGTTGCCGACAGCTAAATAAGAAATGCTGAGTAAAAATTCAAAACGACTGGTTATTGCTTCGTAAGAATAGATGCTGGTGCTAGGAGTAATGTTAATACCATATGCAAATGAGCGGGCTAGTTACGACTCTGTACTTTGCAGTTGAATTTCGGTCAATTTCCGCATAATTGCGCACATTATTATGGGTTTACACATATTCATCGTTTAATAAGGCATCAAAGGAACACGTATGTATAAGCGACGATACGCGACAAAACGAGCAATTTAATTTTCATTTAGAGAGGCGACTAGCAATGCTGAAGTGATGTAGCAGACGAAATGTACCTATTGTGCTTAGTTCCTAACAATTGAATCTTCAGTGAAGTACAAAGGGAGAGGGATTAGTGCTGTTAACTAGTTTTATGAGTTTGACCTTCGTGATATGATCGTCGTCTTCAAAGGAATTTGTGAAGTTTCATCTCCTTTCCAAGTATTAGCTCTATGCCCAAGGCTGACCCTATCCACTCACTCATCATTCCACATGGAGTCCCTGTTTTGACTTCCTACAACCAGGGTCTTCCAGCTCCCTGATACAACCAGTACCTAATATTACGACTTTTCAGGAAATATCCATAAGCATTGCATCGGAGTCGTTTATCTGAAAATCGCCCCGGGGATAGGGGGATATATCCCCCGAACATTCGACTAGGGGGGATGGCCCATGTAATCATCTCCCCCAGCGATTGTAACCATGCATATCTGTGTGGAAATCCCGACTGTAACCACCCGACTCAACTGCTAGGCAGCTATTCAGGACCCCATGATCGATATGACCCGTTTGATATGCCCGTTCTAGTCGCGACGATCGAGGCCCTACTTTCGGATCGTAATCGGCGGAGGAGCAACATTTGACACGTTGCATAGTAAACCACGACCCGAACGATTTTAATCGCTGTTCCGTCAGATCGGTCGGGAGGTGTTAGACCATGCAGGGGGTTCTAGCAGAAATCTCTGGACCATGGGAGTACCACCTACTTTCATGGTTAGACGGACCACCTCTCTTGACAGCAGCAGTGCATGCTTGCCTATAGAATCCGGGTTCTCAAGTTACGCCCGCGGACTATTTAATTGGGGTGGCAATGTGCAATGAAATTGACCCTCCGAAGATTCGGCGAGCTCGATATTTACATAAAGATCAGACTGCGGCAATTATTAGAAATGTAAACTCAGTAAACTTAGCCTTCAGCCCCAAACACTCAAGAACCGTATTTCAGTAGCGTTCGAACTCGAGAGGATCTATCAATCACCCAAAAAGTGTTATTCGAACTTAGGCATTGCTTTTTGTGTCTGCGATAAAAAAAAACGCATGTTCTAGCCTTCATGCAGGGATTTGTTACGGGGCATGTACTAATGTAAGTCTACAATGATATTCCTTCCAATTCTTTCTTTTCTTTACCAGAGCAGTCTCCCTCAAAAATTGTCTAAAAGGCTGAGGTTCTTTGTCCGAGTAAAACCTGGAGAAACCGAGAAAATTACCCTTTATTTTGCTATAATCTGCAGAAACGTAGGTTAGGCCGAAGTCCAGGGGGTTGCAGCCCCTCCAGCCTCTTGGCCGTTTGCCTACGGCCGAGAATGGCAGATGGATGCAAAAGTCAGTCATAATCGGGATAAACATTTTCAGAAGGTACGGATACTGGGTATAATGTCTATGTTCCAGGTGTTAGCCTATATGTCACACAATCACTTTGCATGTTGGTATACCACGTGACAATGGATTGCAGTTGTCAGGATAATCCCAGTGACAAAAGTACAAAGCTGATCATGGAGAGTATTCTCTTATACATGTGGAGGATTAGTTTGTGAAGGGCCACTACGTGTAACTATTGACGACAACACAAGTTGAAGCACACTTAAATGACAGTTGTGAATGGCCTTGAGCAGTAAGGGTTCTAATGAGCTTATCAGGATTACAATGTGAAAAGAAGTCTTACAATAAAATTACCAGTGCTTTCTGCATAAAAGTTGAGTTTTGCTTCGAAAGAGCATCTAATCTTATTAACTGACATTTCTCCAATTGAATGGTACATGAAGCTTGTAAGAGCCTTTATAGACCTTAGATAGAATTAATGTCTCTCCAGTTTTATTTCGAACAGAAACTGAAATTAGTTTTGAAATGCTGCTGCGGCATCTCTTAAAACTTCATGCACAAACCAATTGGACAGTTAGGCCAGGGAGCTGTAAGAGACAGCTCCCTGGTTAGAACTACAGTAAAACATGCAACGGAAAAGCTGGTGATGATAACAGATGTATCAAACCCTACAGCCTGTAGCTACATGGACATTCCGGGCCATGAGTTCAGGCCCGTAGCCAGACGAAGTACTGACTGGGCGATATAGCTTTCAGGAGGAGAAAAATGTTTACTAGTAGGGGGCGATACATACTAAACTGCATTAAACCAACGGTAGTTGTTTATTTTCTGTGTCCGACAATTTCTAGGGCCCCCTGGCCCCAGTGACTACTGACTTGCATGTGTCCCATTCTCAGCCCCCTTCAAATAAACAATAGACCCCACGTTTCTTCAAAGTTGTGATCTCAAGCACTGACTATGCTAATGACAGTCTATCCAACGATACCGCCAGGGCCTCGCCCCTCTCCCCACTGACTAGGGACTTGCATGTGTCCCATCCTTAACCCCCCCCCCCCTTCAAACAAAAACTAAGCCTACATTTCTTCAAAGCTGTAATCTCAGTGACTATGCTAATGATCTATGCAACCATACTGTCAGGGTTTCATTAAGCGTAAGTTTAGTAACTTTTATCCTTCAAATCTGGGCAAGCCTGGCTACCATCCCCAAGTGGATCTTCTCCCTCGCTGAAGACACGAAAACTCGGATCAGCTTGTTAAGAAACTATTACAGCCAATCAGCCTAACAATAACAGGAAAAATTCAACCTTCAGTTCTTCAATTAATGTTAACATGTGAAATGATGGGGGTGTAATATTGTAGTTTATTGAATTCGGGGTCAGGAAGCCACGGTAATCGAGGATCCTACACCAAGTTGATCCTGGATAAACACCGAGGAGATCGCATTTCCTTTTTTAAAAACATTAAAAGAAACCTAGACAGAGCTGTATTAATCCGTCACTCCCAATCCTACTCTTGGGACCTCCATTCCACTGCCTTATCAAATGGACGAGAGAGAGTACCCCTGTCTTACGCCACTTTCCCACAGGATGTGAGGGCTAAAGGACATTACTTTGCAGAACAGCAAAAACTCTCTCCGAAGCGGAAAACTTCCTGAATTACCTGGTTTTGGTCTAGTTTCCATTATCTCCTGATTATAAGCGGGGGATAATTTACTGAGGAGTACATAAGTCTAAGGTATGATTTACTCCTACATAGAGACTGGGGTTGATGTTCCCCACTGCCCTTTACTGTTCATACAAGGAGCTTCTACTTTTGAATATGGTTCTATCGGAACAAACATCTAAAACTAACTTTTGTTCATAATCCAGTGATCTAATCTTCGTCATGGGCCAGTGAGCTATATGCCTTTTTCAACGAAATTTTGAGCACTCGTTGCACGGCAGCATTTTATTGTTTCATAAAGGTAACTTAACACACATGACTCGTAACACCTCATATGCCAAAGGGAAGCAACTCTCACCCCAAACACTAAAATTCTCCCTACTACGGTTACTTTTAGCCCCTCCTCCAACTTATAAACTCCCTCCAAGACAGAGGCACAGAACCTAAGCTGCACTAAGTTGGAAAATGCAGTCCCCCAATTTGAGTTAGTATACCCCGTCATCCTTTCAGAAATGGCTCCTTTCAATCATGTAACAATATTTTTGTTACTTAAATTCAAGGTAAATTCATGCAGAATGACTCCTTGGTTTACCTTTAATATTCAATGTTTTTATACAGAAATATAATGAAAAGTACTTCTGAGCGAAGTAAGAGGAGGTTTGTGAGATTTAGTAGATTTTTTAAGACAACCTTGGAGAGACTGCTTTCTCCCTTTAAAATTCCTCAAGGTCATATATATTGACACACAGTGACTTTGTGTGAGTTTATGACTGGGAACACAACTGACTGTACAAGACATTGTTGGCCAACCAGAGTGAACCTATATATATATATTATTTGAATGAATGTCTATCAAAGTACAGTTATCGACTGTATTTAAAACTCTACATGTGGCTATTCCTAAATATGATTGGGAAGGGAGTTGCTAGCAACGCCCTGATTTTGGGGATGTCATATCCCCTTTAACGAATGTACTTACTCCCGACACCTCGCCAAGACCGTGAAGAACTTTCCAAGCCAGAGACTTCCGAACAGCCTGGTCTCAGCTCAAGTTGTTACTCAAACTTCTTGCTGGCAAACATTCTAACAAGAATTGTCACAAAGGTTCAGTTGGAAAGGTAAATATTTACGGCCGTCTGTAGTTCTATCACGAAATACCTTTTAGATCTGGGTTACTGGCAGCCTCCACCTATGCCACTGATGAATATAACTGTCCATTGCGAACTAGTTGACAGTGCGACTGTTTGCATAGACTCAATGTCGTACAATAGGCAAGCGTTAAGTGCCCTTACGTCTTGAATGCCGTTATTTCTTCCCTCTTATAGATTTCTATTGTTCACGTTCCCCGGGGATTAGTGTGCCTTCTACGGCCACAGATATGATAACCACCATTCATCCATATTCCCACAATACAGTGTTGAAGTCGCGTTGGATCAATATTTAACCTTGAGAGTGTAGGATAGCGTGAAAGCACCTTACAAGTGAAGAGCACAAGTGTGTTACTTTTTCCTGTAGGTGGTATTTTCCACACTCCTCCTGTCTGCAAGATACACTAGCGAAATGTCGATTTGAACTTGCCCGGCAAGTAGCCCATATTTAACTAGTCAAAGGTGTAACCAAACCAGAATAGTACTAGGCTAGATGAGCTTTCAATTTTATGAAAATACATGGCACTGACGAGCGTTGTAACTTATAGCCTATTCATATCCCTGAGTGAAGTGTATACTATTTTGTAGACTATAAAACAAGATTTGGAAACATTTATTTTAAGTTTTGAAAAAATATTTCTTTAGTTGTTAAACTGTTAAATCATTTTTTATACAGGGCTCACCCCTATTCCTCCTATAAATATAGCCCTATAATGTACATCACTGTCACTGGCAGACGATTTGAAGTGTTCAGTAACTATTAATGATCCTTCAAATCTGGGCAAGTGGCTACCAGTGGATCTTCTCCCTGAATGCGAAAACTATAACAATGGATCAGCTTGTAAAGAAATATTATAGCCAATTAGCCTAACAGGCAAAATTCAGTCTATAAGTCATCAATTAATGTTGAAATGTGAAATGGTGGGGGCGTAATCTTGCAGTTTATTGAATTCAGGGTCAGGACATTAACTTTCCCTGACAGCATGAAATCGACAAGTTTTTGCTCAGGGGGATGTCGACCCCCAGACCCGTCGCTTCACATGCCTTTTGCCATAAATGGCACTGAAGAGCGTTGTAAAGTAGGCCTAACTTATAGCCTATACATATCCCCAGTGAGTAAACTGTATACAGTTTTGTAGACTATGCAACAAAGTTTTGAAATATTTATTTTAATTTTTGAAAACAATATTTCTTTAAAACTGCTAATCTATTGAATCATTTCTGTATAGAGGGTCCTTCCTGGCAGGGGCCAATGGTAGTCACCCCTATGCCTTCTATACATATGGTCCTATAATGTACATCACATTCATTGACAGACGATTTTAAGTGTCCTACCCCTCCCCCCAAATCAGGCAGTTAAAGAGAGGGTTCCAGAGAGGGTTTCCCCTCTCGGTGCAGACCATCGTGTCCACTGTGATTGAGGCTGCGTACAGAAAATTTTGTATTCCAAAAGCTCCTGGCAGCAGAATATTTCAGTCAGATCTAAAACCCAAATTTGTCACTATTCGGTTCCTTCTTCCTTGTTTGGTTCGCCATCATGCAGAGGATAGTTGACATCTTAAACGCCTTAGGGAGGCTAGTAGGAATAATCGAACAAAATTCCCATTAAACTTCTACGTCTACTATGCGTGGATTATCGGTATGGGTGAAAAGTTGACATCCTGAACTCTATAGATTGGAGCTGATCGTTACCCAGAAACAAGCAGCAATTTACTTTCATTACGGTACCGTTTACCAGCTCGAATTAGCCGCGAGCCATTTTAACGCATCCAGCAGACCACCATTTGAGAACCTTGGAGCTATATGACAGAACTTTCGACCCCAAGTAACGCCGCATCATGACATCAGATGAAGAGGCAATAGTGCTTCCGCTCGCGAAGCCTGAAAATTTTGGTCACATTCCACTTAAAGGCAAACAGTCATCACCCCAAAGT
Organism: Holothuria leucospilota; assembly: GCA_029531755.1. NCBI lineage: Eukaryota > Metazoa > Echinodermata > Holothuroidea > Aspidochirotida > Holothuriidae > Holothuria > Holothuria leucospilota. The sequence continues at coordinate 50,946,468 of CM055974.1, read as the reverse complement.
ACATTTTTAGTGTGGGGTTATCAAAATTCTCAGTTGGTTCCTGATCTTTGGATGACATCAAAGTTTGAAAATTCAAATGATGCAGAGTAACCCACATTCCACACAATGCAGAGAGAGTGTTTAGATTACGCATTATAACCTTGTATGCTCACCAGGACATGACCTGAAGCAATAAAATAGGTTTGTGTCTGAACAAGAATGAGATTTATACAGTTATGGGAGGAGCTACAAGCTGCTTAGTCAGTTAGTTGGGAGAACTGGAACTGTCTGGGATGATGAGAACTGCACTTAAATTTTGCTGTAAGACAAGACATTAAAGTACGCACCTGGATTATGAATAGTAGCATAGCTGGGATCTCAACGGGACACCCGAGAGGCACGGTTCATTCAGGGAATTGCCACTCACAGAGGCAATTTCCTGGTTCATTCTTGGATGTGATCATTTTTTTGAGGCTCGGAGGGAGCTGAGATGGAGACGGAAATACAAGAAAACTCAAACTCATAGAATTCCAGTGACGTTGCCTCCGTCGAGACTGGGGTATGTCACAGGAGCAGGAGGGGACTAATGAAATCTTCGGCTTGAAATACGGCACACAGCAGGCGCGGATCCAGACATTTCGAAAAGGGGGGGGGGGGTGGCTGAAAGCCCCCTTGAATATTCTCCTAGAAAAACATTATGCCAATTTTCGCGTATTTGTTATTGTTGATGTGGCGAAAAAGGGGGCTGAGTCCAGGAAAGCCCGCCCTTGGATCCGCGCCTGCACAGGAACAGGGCACACGAGAGAGAGATAGAGACTACAAGAAAGGTGTTACGTTTGCCACTTCTAATTCTAGGCTACTCATGACAAACTACAAGAAAGAAGTGATAACCAAGTACCCGCGTACATAAGGCCTATGTTAAAATCATGCAAAGTTTTAACATAGCGACTCTACACACGGAAAACCTATAACCTGTCCCAGAAGTAGCGCGGCGCAAAGCTTGGGTGGCGCAGGTGTCAGGGTGTCGAAAGCACTGCGCGGCGTTGGTGTCGCGCCTCTCGGGCGGTCTGGTTGGCGCAGGTATCGGGCGCTAGTTTCGCACCTTCTACAATGTCATGAAGTATTGGCGCAGATCTCGCCGAATCGTGCACGTATACAACTCTAATGTCAGACTTCAGCTCGAGTTTCTGTTACAAGATTCGTGACGTGGGGTAGGAGCCAACAATTCCTTCTTGTTCTTCTTTCCTCTTTGGCTTCCCCAAAATCACAGGCGTGGGAAGCGTGGGGCTGGAGGGCTGCAGCCCTCAACCAAATATTCTTGTGAAAATTCGGGCAATATGCTGAGAATTTTTCGGGTACCTACTGAAAGAAAAATAATGCAATGATGTAGCTAAAGGTAATCAATAGTAAAAAACTTCCTTGGTAATTAAAGTTAAGGCCTGATTTGAATTGCACCAGCAATTCTATATTCGGTATTAACTCACCAGTGTGTTTTTTAATGGCTAAACTTATATTATGATAATCAATGCTGTATTTACAGTAAGTGGGCCATTGGGCCTTGCACTCACTGATGCCGATTTTTTTAAGTACCTAAAATACGTAAATTTTTTAACACAAAACTTTTCTTCAAACGTAGCATATGTGGCAACAGATTGCCTGTAAGGACACCTAATGTTTCAAAATTTTTCAAAGAGCAGTCGGACACGCCCTCCCCTTAGATCCCTCCCCAGGCCACCCCATCACACGACATACCGTAATACATGCCCTCCACCCCATGAGAGAAATCCTGGCTACGCCACAGATTACTATCATTATTATTGTAACGACTTCCCCCAAAATTGTAATCAGTACGGAAGGGTAGTAACACGGCAAAATTATTGTAATTGCCATGTGGTGTGATAACCGATGCATGCCTTTATGATATGTACATTAGCATGTTGAGTGGCGCGGAAATTTTTGGTTATATTTTTCGGGCAAGTCTTCACAGCCCCCCCCCCCCCCCCAATCAACTTGGGCTCCTACGCTCATGCCCAAAATGCGTAACATTTTATAGGGCTGAATATAGCACAGCTACACTGCATGTCTACAGAGGTGTTTCGCCGACGTCACGTGATCGCACGTCTCTTTGGTTTTGAAGGGCAAGCGTATTGTGTCACAGTAGTATCTTTGGTTTTCCCGTGCACTTGTGCTGTAAATACGCTTACTGCGCGTGTTCTGTGCCCGGCACTGCCGGGCAATCCAAATCGTGTGACGTCACCTGAAATACCTCTATACCTTAGTGTACTGAAGTAACGATCAATCTGAGTTGGTCCACTTCCAACAACCCCCGTATTGATCAATAACCAGTGCAAACACATTTTACTGACATGGCATAAAGGACTCCCTGTCTAGAAGGAACTCTCTATATCTCCCCGGTAGAATATTAGCCCCAGGTATTTCCATTGTCTCAGGCCGATTTCCTGGACGGACCAATCTTTAAATCTAAATAAAAACACGGTCCGAGAGAGTGTAAGGTGTTGCCGTGCCAATTTTCAAGACAAACAGCATCTGGTCAAGCGGGTCTAAGGAATAAACTCTAAAACGAAGAAAAGAAGGGACTTCTTCGTTACACCCTTCCCACCCCAAACGCAAATGCGTCCTAGCACTTATACACATCCATCATATAACCGATTAAAGTGTAAGTCTAAAATTTCAAAAATATATGTTACAAAGCTTGAAAAATGCATCCAGATGATCCAACTCCCATCTTCACAGGACATTCCTGAGCTAAGATATAAAATGTTGAAGCTTATTCACTCAATTTGAAATGGTAGATTGCGCAATAATTTGTGATGTCATTCTTGTACTACTCAAATTACAATCTTTGCTTTTCTTTGTTTTTTTTGAAAGCCACTGTACCTTGTGCCAAAATGTGATCTTTCTCTTACTGTTATAGGGTGACTTGGCTATAAAAGTCCTCTTCCCACAACATGCTATGCAAGCTAACAGTAAATGTTTCAAGGTCATATAAACATATTAATTTCATAAGGAAACAAAAGCAAGTAATGTGAGTTGTACAAGAAGGGCATCACAAATTATTGCGCAATCGACTTTTTCAATTTAAGTGAATAAATTTCAACATTTTATATCTCAGCAACGGAATAAGCTATGAAGATGGGAGTTGGATGAATGGAATTCATTTTTCGACCTGTAAAATATATATTCTTGTAATTCTAGACTTTAGGTCCACTTTAAGAGAAGAATTACACAGGGTACATGACCCTTTATCCGACCATGCAATGGAATTCGACCATCAAAGAATCTACATGACGTCATGTTGTCATGGTAACTGCCTCATCTGAGAAAACTTTTGCAATCTTTTGTTGCATCTGTTTTCTGAATAGGTGATGCTTTCATGAAACGCTAAATTATTTTATTTATAAATATTCAAGTCTATATTGTTCAATTGATTGAAAAGCTTGTGTAAAACAGCTATAGTTACACTGAATTGTAAGGACGCAAGCGCAATTAAAATCTCTCTGAAACTTTCAACCAATGACCAGTCTTCTTTACCTTTTACATCTGTAGTGTCCTTGGTCACATGATTCCAGTGCCCCTTCCCGTCTGTCTAATGAATAAAGCACGCCCTCAAAACAAGAGCTGTCGAATACTGACATTATATTACAACCGGCTGAGGTAGATTTCGACCAGTCTGGGAAGATATCCACTAAATAAGAAAAATTAACCCAGGAAACCTCCTTTTGGGACTTCTTTCAGTAAGTAGAGTCGCTTAGTTAGTTGCTATGATGTACAGAGATTTTTAATGTTTGTTTTCCTCGCTTAATGTGTAACTAAATATCCTTGCCACCTAATGTCATCTAGTACGGAGCCAGACAAGGAAAACATATGATTTAAATAAAGTCTAAGGGCTGGGCCGTTGGGGTCATGTTCAGTTCTGTGTCCATTCTGATTACGTAACTTTACGAGGGTAGCAGTTGCTTAATTTTCGTCCTTCAGTATTGAAGTTAACCTTTCACTTCTCTTGCAAGCTTCACACAATTACGACAATTGAACTAATACTTCAACTGAGTAAATTCTCCGACACTCAAGCTGTCAGGAAACGAAGCGGTCCGTTAAGGCTCACTTTCTTTTTGGAACTTTCAACAACCTTGAACCTGACAGATTTGATAATACTTCAAAGGTTAAAGATATTCTTTGATATTCAACTCCCACAACATTTTGAAAAACACCCTCTCTGAGTAGAAGAATTCGAAAGCCTAGTATAAAGAACGAGAAGGTTTCATTATTGATGTAAGCAATCATTTTATTTAACTGTATCTGATAAGGTTAACGTTGCAATAGTGTAATAGTGTAATTATGTAATAGTATAATTATGGATTGGCTATTACTTTGCATAGGATGTGGAATATAGCGCAATTAAGCTTCAATAAATATCAAATATGGGTCTTCTTGTTGCTATGAAGTAGAATTCAGTCCCTTCAAACTGAATTTATTGACCTCGTTCCTTCTTAACTCTTTGACGAAAATGGTGTGTCCAGGAGCGGAACGGGAATCTGGTCCAATGTTTGACTAGATTTAGTTCCTTTTGAGCCAACGTGGTTCTTTTTTTATCAAATTTAGTCAAATATTTGGATAAATTCCAATCCTTTGTCATATGGAGAGGATCCTAGTCAAACGCTTCAAGCAGATGAAATTAGAGTTCTAAAATAAACTTGAGGAGCCGGCAAGCGCCCATTAACCTGATATAGTCATGTTAATTTGAGAAGTTACTATAATATATTGTGGGAGCCACATACACATGAAGAAGCCATATTACACCTAGGTGTTGACATCGGTTACTTAATGTTTACAGAATTTTGGGGATAATCTCTCGTAATATATAGATAAATATCTTAACGAATCAATGTGATTAAATATGCTCCTATTTATGTGTATTGAAAAGCGTACAAGTTAAAATACGCAGAAACAACATTTGTTAAATTTCTGCATGCACAGATGACATGAACGTTTGAGCTACTCCAATTTTTATATACATAAGGAACAGTATGTTTTGAATATTTGTACAAGTGTAGTGTGTATGCCAAACTGTTAAAGATACGGTTACTATACTTAAACACGAAAACATCAGTTAAACTTGCCAAATGTATCGTATTTACTTTCTGGTAACATTAAATTTGATTTGCAATGAATAATAGACTGAAGGATCCAACTACAAATGTTATGCTGCGATCACCTGTTTCAAAAAAACAATGATAGAACTTAAGGCTAGTGATATGTCGGTACTTGGAGCCAAGTTCTTCATTCTAGAATTTTTATTCATGGCACATATGACGTAATGAAATGAATATTCAGAATATTATTGTTAACTTTTCTTAGAGATGAAAAGTACTCTCTTTTACATATTAGGCCTGTAATCTTAATTTGGTGATCAATACAGCACTGACAGTCACGTAAATTGTTTACACTAATTTCAATAAAGCTTATACTTAAAGTTTGAAGACGTTTAACATGCAGGCCAAATGGCTAGTAGGGCATACAGACCTACTTTTACTTTCACTAATTTCAAACGTTATGGTGTGTACGTCATCACTTTTCATAACAATATTTCTCGGGATATATATTGAAATAGAATAGTACATCTAATTAGATTCTGACAAAATGCAAAGTGAAACTGAGATATCGTGAGTCAAGTTACTACAGTATATGAATGACACTTGAATTGCAAAGACGCTATCCTTACTCAATAAATGTTTTTATTGTATATGTACATCATGTGACGCTTATGTGATGAACAAGTTTGCATAGAAGTTTGCTCATAGAGTTGATTCAGCAAAAGCCTAACCGTGGTGATAGTATATCAAGTGTGGGTTGAGTCAAATTAAATTAACGCAAACCAATCTTAGGTAGGTAACATACAAAATAGTATAGTGTTCTGCTTGCTTTCCAAAAATAATTAACTCCCTTGTCTTTATTCTTAAAAGTCTCGTGATCTCTTCCTTAGGTGACTTTTTACGAAAGAGTTTAGTTAGGTGCTGAATTGAGGTGTTACGTTGGACAAGTCCCTGACGAGTATTGGTACTGAACTCCCTTCATTTCCGTACGTGTCAGACTATACTTATACGGTACCGGTATGTAAAGAAGCAACAAAGTCCAGTGACACCGAACAGGTGACATCATAATCATGAGTAGTGATAGCCGGCATAACCTACCTGATTTTTGCTTCTCCAAAAGGCCAAGGTATATGATAAAAAAGTGTTGAAAGGAATATAATTATTCAGTCAGTGTAATATGCAGAGATAATTATGAGGAAAGCCCATTTAGCAAAATCTGTGCTCAAGTCAATCAAGAAGAACACTTTCTTTGTCAGGCATTTTGCAGGCCGGTTGATTCCACCTATCTATATCTAAGACATCTCCACGATTTACATACAAGCAATACATTAAACGAAGGTTGATTGTTGAACAGAACACTTTTTTCCCTCCGTCCCTCTTACTGGTTCGTCTTAATAGCTCCTTCCATGCATGTACTTGGCAAAGAATAATGTCCTATTACGACTAACTGTCTATCTTTCACAAGGTAAACCATCATCACCTTGTGTAAGTCATCTTACGTTCATAAATTCGTGTCAAGTTTCGTCGCTTCTTTCATTGGAAGGTAACAACCGGCTATACTTCCTCCATAAACTTGTGGAAGGTTATAGGTATCAACCGATTTTAACATCTAGGGAAAAGCAGAAAAAGAAAATCAAGTGATGACAACCATCACATGTCCTCATGGTATATATCTATGAAACTTACGTATAGATACTCCAGCCCAATGTGAATTTATGGTTTCCAGTTCAATGCCCATTGGTATTACTCTAAAAGGCCTTTTTTAGTCATCACATCTGCTCGAAGCTGTTATAACTCTTCGTGCAACTGAGGAGAGATGTAACTATGGTAACAGTGGCAATAGATCCATTGAAACAGTTGTGTGTCAATGGCAACCAGCCAGCTCCTGACACACCGAACTGCTATTACACTCTCAGAACAGTTAGTAAAATAAGAACTCCAGAAGTTAAAAGTATAAAATTTTTACACAAAATTAATGAAGAAATTGCCGTTAGTTTGTGTATATTGCTCAAGAAAAGGATAATTTTTACATTATTTTATGAGTTATTGTACTTCATTGCACAAGATATGTGTATAAGTTCTCAAGGTTATTATGTGTAATTGTTTACTTAAAGGCAGGCCTGGATTTCCCATTGAGCCAGATGGGCCCGGGCCAAGGGCCCCCAAATTGGAGGAATGAAAATATCAAATGATAGGAAAAATAAAAGAGATAGAGAGAGAGAGTGCCAGATCGGGGGAGAGTGAGAAAAATTTTTAGGTTTCAAGTTCAATGTGCCGGAAGAAGATGCCCCCAGGCAGGAATGGCCCAGGCCCCCAGAAAGGTAAATCCGGGCCTGCTTAAAAGTTCTGCAGTTGGAGTTCCTATTTTAGTTAAATTTTGGAGCGTATATCTGTGAGTGTGCAGAACAGCTCCTAGCTGTTTAATTGTTTGAAAAATCACTACATTTGGAGTAAACGTGGGATCTGGGCATAATTTGGTCCTGGTGCATGGGAACCCAAGTTCTGTCGTCACTGCATATACTGGTACTATTCTTTACGGGAGATATCTTTTCACAGAAATTGACATTACGGTAAATTGAAGTAACGCCATTACCTCTTGGAAGCTCAACTTCAGCTCAGTAATCGTTGGTCGAAGAGAATCGTTGTTATCCCAGCAAGCAAACAAACGTTCATTACTGTTAATGCAAAAAAGTAATAGAAAAAGAATTTACTAAAGTAGGGAATTCATCCCTTCTTTGAAGATTTTATCAAAACCATAATTCTTCTGTACAAAGTTCATTTCGCAACTGCGACTTAACAATCTATTCGTTGTATGTAAACACTCACTGGATGTCAATAACATAATATCAAAACTATGTCGGTAAATGTTGCTGTAAGTAAACTATGTCGGTAACTGTAATTGAAAATAAATTGTGTCGGTAACTGTAACTGTAAGTTACAAAAATGTATCCGCCTGGAAGTGAAACATTACGTCACAACTCCCATCCTCCCATCTTCACATTATATTTCTAAGCTTATGTACTGGCCAAAAAAAAAAAAAAAAAACATATTGCACCTGTCACACAGCAAATTGCACAGAAGCTGCACCGTCACAGATGTATAGACCTGCTCCTCTCAGAAACTGAACTTGTATTTCTTTTTTTTTCTTTGGTACACATCAGATTGGTTTTTAAAAATGTGGTTTTTAAACTTAATGTTATAGAGTAATGGTAGCACCGCGGGAAGCAAGGACAATTTCGCCCTCTCATCCGATACATTTTTTCATTGTTCTTTTTTATGAATACTAATTTTTCAAAAACTGTCTCTTGACAAGATTATGTAAACATCTTTAAAAAAAAAGCAAAACCAGGTAATTTGAGTGTATACTTTGGTGACATCACATGTTGTTTAGCAGTCATCTGTTGTACAAATGTAAGCGAAATTTTCAACTTTTTATCCTACCAAAAATGACTATGCTTAAGATATTGTCTTTTTTAATTTAGACTGCCAGTGATTCCCCTTTAGTTGCATAATACACGAGTTGGGAAATGTTTCAACGCAATGCAATATGGGAATGGGTCAAAGGTGAAGTGTACCACGCTTACAGTGTCCCAGCGCGGGTGTTGCGTGCTGAGCATGCAGAGCTAAACACGTTGCCGTTATCATGGTACACTTGACCTTGTGACCCGACCGGAAGTACCGAATTTCCCAACACGTCTATTCACAAAAATATTTGAGGATGAGCTAATGTTATCAAATTTTGCCGAAGCTCTGAATAAAAAAAATCATAATACCTGAGTAGCTGGTATTTTTCTGGCCATTTTTTAGGTGGCGTTGTCTTCACATTTTTCTTCCTTGTCGATGTTGACTCATTATCACTATCAAAAGGTAAAGATCCTGAGGGCAAAATATTTGAAGTGATTTTCTCAAAATGCAAAAGACAAACAAACCGAACACAAAAAAAACCCTATACAGGTACATTGCAATTAACACTGAAAGGAATAAACATTTAGATCTTACATTTTTTATTGCTAAAAGATCCGTCAATTATAAATCCCAGTATAACAAACTATAAAGTACCGACTGTATGACAAAATGTGTTTCTACAAGTATTTTACTTATAATAGGTCTAAAATCCTGTCAAGAATCTATTTAATCATCACCTGACAATATTTCCCAAAATACAACTGCTGTCGACCACACATCACTGGCAGAGGAATAACTCTTTCTTTCAATTCCTTCAGGGGCCAGCTCATTCAGAGAATACTCCAACTTGACCAAGAGAAAGGAAATAAACATTAATAAAACTATCCATTTCAAATGTAACTTGTCTGCATAATGAAAGAAACGTTCAATTTGCTATTATGCAAAAGATACATTTTACAACAAAAATGTGATAAATTTAAGAAATATCCAAAATCTTTTCCATACCAATGGTTTTCGTGTCGATAAAATGTTAACTGCGTCCTCTGATAAACAGAAGTCGTACACTTTGCAAATGCCTCGAGTGCTGAGCAGAATCTTCTTTGATGATAATCCGGGATGGAGGAACTGTTTGTAATTATTACATTAAAGTCACAACAATGCAGAAAGTGCAGTAAAGGGTATTTTCTGCTTTCAATTAATCAAGTGACACATACAGGGAGCTTCGAAGAGTTCGAACAAATGCATTAAATTATATCATATACCTAAAATATCTGAAATTTCCTTGTAATCAAAACAGAATGTCACTTCATTAGATATAACAAGATTTTAGACGAAATGATTTTCTTGAAATTAATGTCGACGTCTTTTGGATTCTACAATTGCACAAAATTTAACGCCATTTTTTCAGTCGATTCTTTCTTAGTTACACATTTATTCGTTTAATGATTAGCAAATTATTTCGGGGTTTCAGCACTTCATAGAGGTCATGAGGTTACACCAAAAAGCATTTTCATATTGCTTGTTGTAAGTATTGACTTCACAGTCATGAAACCGTACAAAATGCACACAGCAACATGAGTATCGGAAATTTGATCGGGCATCTGAGCATGCGCATTTGAAGTTTCAGCCCTCTGTATTAATGGACTTTAATAGCCAATGACAGCAGGGGCAGCCCCCAGAAATTTTAAAATAAAGTCCTATCACATCGATCTTTAAAATCTTTGCTTTTAAAAATGTCAACAGATTGTTTAGATGTAATTTGTAAGGCACGAAAAGTGCCATTTCAAAGTGCCATTTCAGGTAATATGGGAAGCATTTGTTGGCATTTTTTCTTGGTACACTAAACGTAAACTGATGATACCTGGTCATCCTGTGTCGTCTTTCCCCTCCCCCTCACTCTAAAAAAGGTCTGATCAAATTTAAACCGAATCTGATCAGAGGGGCACCGAACAGGAATCTGATCAATTATTTGACTAGATTTGGTTCAGAAATGACCAGAATTGGTTCATTTTTGAACCAGATCTAGTCAAATTTTTGACCAGATTCCTGTTCGGTGCCCCTCTGATCAGACCTTTTTTAGAGTGCTCCCCGTAAAATTTTGCGGATGGTCATACTTCCCATGTGAATACGATTGAACTTACCCCAGATGCCTGAATCACCTCCATTCCTTCTAAAACTCCTAAAATTACCGTTATCATCTCTGAGGCTGAAAAAAGTTTACTTGAAACTTTGCCTGGTTCGGTTCCATAAAACGATTTTAGTCGAGCGTTTAGCGTTCCCCAAGCCAAACGCTCGTGTATCAAATAGTGTCTTCCTACAGAGAAATGAAGATAACATTATGACCGTTTTGAAGAAACAAAATGATATGCAATCGTAAAGGTGAACCAAAACTATAATATAGCAAAAAAGAGTAGTATTTATTGTAGGTTTTAGTTTTCGACTTTTTTCGGATTTTAATGATAAAGGTTTACAATTTAAAGAGAGAAAGCAATATGGTTTCATGGAATAGAAGCCAATATCAACCAGTAACTGTATTCACCTCCTCGCCATCTTCCCGTGATACAAATAATTTTGTGAAAAAAGAAAAGAAAAGAAAAGCCAACTAATCACGATGTTTTAAATCTTTCTGCACCAACATGCTGATATCTTAGCTCGTAAGCAACCGATACAACTTACCATTATCAATACTAATTCCTTCGATACGAACAAGGTGTTTAGATTCCGGAAGTTGTACCGCTCGCTTTACAAATTTATCCCAGTGAACTTTGTCCAAACTCAAAACTTCCTCTGATGTGAAGAAGACACATTTCAGTCAAATTAAGTGACCACTTACCAACACAGATGCAAGCAGTTCTAATTTCGGTCTAAATTTTATTCATTGTGAAACATCATTGTCAGTCAGATTTTAAAAAATTTGCTTTTAAAAATAGGGTTGCAGATTCATGGAATAACCTTCCATCGAAAGCTGACTCAGTTGCTACTTTTGAAAGCAGACTCGACAACTTTGGTAAAATTTGGATGTAAAATTTGATCCTGATGTGAATTGTCCTTTCTATTATTGATTTTTAGATGGTTTGTTGTACTTAGTTTGCTCCATTGTTTCGTTGTTGATACGGATGTATAGGCTTTGTAAAGCCTGTGTCTGTAATGTATCATATCATATTACATAAACTTTAAACTAGTTGAATGGAAAATTTACCTCTGACAGTTGTATACACCACCCTGTGATTCTTTTCTCCTGTTAGGGCGATGGTTCCCGTCCACCTCTCATACAACTTACTCGTGTTGATTTTCTTTAGTTTACGCATGTCTTGGCCGTAGAAAATTTTAGCTTGTGTGACGTCAGTTAAAGTTGTCGAATAGCTCACTGAAGGGGCATCATCTAAATTGTAACGTTTATGGAGTTAAATGACCACACAAAATCAAAACTACAGGCATGGCATAGCCTAATACATTAATTTGCCATACTTACTACTTTACCGAATCAAAACATTAACCATATGCTATAAACATGAGAAATTTATGTGTGTCTCACCTGTGTCACATTCAGCATAGGAAACAGACTTCTGACCTGGATGTTCTAACTTTAATCTGAATGAAAGATAGTAAAACGATATTGACAAGAGAAACAATCGTACTTTTCAAAGTACCCACGTAAAAATCTAACCAAACATGCGAAAGGTGACCTTTGATATTTAACCTCCATGTCTTTAGTTATGTTACGTAATTGATGAAATTGTCTTTAAAGACCATTAAAGATCTTACTCTGACGGGTTTTTTCCGTATTCTGCATATTCACATTCTTGTAAGTCAGTGGGTATCTCAGGCAACTCTAAGCTGGAAAAGGTAACAGGTGAAATACCAGTGAACATGAAGCATGCTCTCAAACAGCTAGTGGATTTTTTATCTGTCAACATATTTTAAGCAAATCATGTTTTGTATAACTTTGTAATGTATTCAGCATTTAGCTCTCTAATCCGCTAAGTAAATTTAAGAAATGACGAGCATCAAAGGGAACTCAACTAGCCAATAATAACAATAGAGAAACGCTCATACTGTTGTGGTCCCTTTAGGTTTGTCTTTATTTCTGAAAGAAAAAAATCGGAATAACTAACGAAGCAACAACTGTAATTTGGAAAGTTTAAAAGTTTAAAGCAATATTATTTTGTCTGCATATTGCCTCTAAAAGTTTTACGAAAACATTCAGAAATGTATTAATTATTCAGTTGGTAAATAACATCTGCACTAGATTCTGTGGTCGCAGTTTTCATGGTTATACAGGGGCTAAAGTGGGGACAAGGAAAAGTTTTTTCTTCCTTTATTGGGTTAAATTTTCTCTGAGGACATAACAATGTTGTGTAAAACATGTATCATTAACATTAATATTTCATTGGGTAGATAAAGGAAAGACTTTGTGCCACTCGGGCCAGGTACCAGCTGACCATGTTTGATAAGATGGGCATATTCTTCAAGGGCCCATCGAATGCATCTGTCATGGCAATATGTAATTGTGAGACTTTGCCGCAAAAATCCGGGGTTAACCGAAATTTGAGTGAGATCCTCCCTTATGTGACAACGGATCCTGCGCCACTTTCTACCTTCTTGTTCTTGATAATATCACATTGTGTTTAAAACCTTACCTCCCTGAGATGTTTTCGGAATGCCACTCGGTGAATCATTGATAGTTTTAGTACAGAAAGTTAGTAAAGAGAGGTCCACGTTTCTGCATGATACAAGTATCCATAAACGACACAGTATAAATGAGAATTTCAAATCGTTTTGCATTAGAAAAATGTTTTTAGCATGGCTACATCAATTATCGATCATTAATTAATGTGTACTTATTTGAAAGTTGTGAACAATTTTACTCAATACCAGTATAGGCTATTAAACACCTGCATACTTCATATTTATCAATTTCAACAAAACCAGTCAAAAGGAAAGGAGAAGTTTATTTATAGGGAAAATGCAGTCAGTCACCCCAATTTGAAATAGTGTAGCCTACCCAGGTATCCTATTTCATGAATGTCTCTTGAGAATCATGTGAAAATATTTTTATTACTGAATTGTGAAATTCACTCAGAGTAACTCCTTATTTCACCTTGGTTTAAATATGTAATGTTTATGTTCTGAAATATCGTACTTGTAGGGAAATAAGAAGATATTTGTGAGATTTAGCTGATGTTTGAAAACACGTTTGGGGCGACTGCTTATGCCCTTTAAATGGTGTCGTGAATGAAGGCTTTAGTGTAATGACTGCAGACTGATTCAAGTTAACGACAAAAATAAAGTTACAACTTGTTGAATAAATTCCTTCCTACACAATAAATAGCAATAGATACCGCACGATTTCTATTATAATAATGGAAAGGCATATACATAATATTACTGATGACTGATTTTATTTCCACTCACTACGAGGCCATCGTCAACACTGGCAGTACCTTGCATTATGGGGGTCAACAGGTGGATGAAAGGGGGAGGGGAATGTTTCACATACTATTAAAAGTGGGGGATTGCTCTATCCCCACTTTTCCTAGAACCTTGACGAAAAGAGTAGGCACATGTTTGATTCCGCATAGTTTGGGATATAGCTGATTCAATGAAATCAGACTCGAAGATGATGGAAACAGAAATTTAATGGAAAAATCGAAGGAAATTGCTTTAGAATACACCACAGATCACCTGCCCTCAGTCCAAATTTTCCCAGGGCCCTTATGTGATCCCCGGGGTACCTATAGGTTTTCGCTATTTGCGCTTGAAATAGTTCTGGTCAAAGGTCATGCCCCTCCCCCGACTTTAGAGAAGTTGTTGACCCTCTCACCTTACGGGCAAACATGTATGCATGTGTGTGTAAGATCTATGCAAAACTGCGTAATGACGTCATCATGAAAGTTTGTGTACCTTTCCAATACACAAACTTATTATGCGACCTACACTGTGTTTCATTCATAGAACGATGAAGACTTAGTAATGATTCCTTTCAAGAAGATTGATGCCCTGACTGAAGACCCCAAGACACTTTTTCAATTCTTGGATTTTTCTGGAATATTTATGTGTGGTGTTTTTATTTTCCCGCTGTTTAAACTGCATTGATACCTGACAACACGTACAGGAGACAGTGGCGGATAATTGAGGGAGCAAGGGGGGCCCCTATAGCTTCTAAAAATAAAAAAGGAACAATAAAAGGAAAGGAAAAATAAGAAAAAATAGAGATTTCTAGTGCATGAAAATTCTTAGGGGAATGGAAATGATAGAACATTTGGCATCTAATCCCCATTCTGAGAACCAAAATTATGCGTATCGATCATGAAGCATGAAAGTCAATGGAGAACATACGTGCAGTACGTACAATACCAGCATTTTATAGCCAGTTCTTCCGCTCACTTGTGAAAGACGTTATACCTACCACAAGAGAAAGAGGAAATTGCCACTAGGCAGGGACAATTATGGGCACGCTTGGTGCACATGTGCATACTTAACGATTCCCTGAGACTGTTTTACTATGATATGTATATGTGTGTATGTACTGTAACTTTTATGTAAGTACAGCGTGCCAAAAATTCGAAAAGATAAGAGAATTGCATCGTTCAATATATCCCTTAAAAAATCTTCCTGGAGTATTTAACCACTAAAATGCCTCGAGCTTCCAGGAACTTCGCCCCAGGACCCCCACCGGGGCTCTGCACTCCTGAACCCCACCCCACACGTTGTGGGCTGTGCGCTTTGCACTCACCGTGCACGCTGCGCGTGCACATGCACTTTAGCCTCACTTATAAAGATCTTCCGTCGCCACTACCCTAACCTAAAATTCAGTTGCTCCCCCTACCGAAAAATTCTCGAAACGCCACTGGAGTGATTCAATCTTTTCCAATGCTGAACTTTGAGAAATTAAGGTTATAGTCAATACTTACGTCGACTCTGCTTGATTTCCTGTAATGTAAATAACCACAGCGAAAGACACAGATAATAACTATTTCAGAATAAATTTGTTGAAATGGAGTACGTAAGAACACTTGCTATACGTGAAATTAATATATAGAACAAAAGTATATATTAATGAAACATTTAAGTACATACCTCGAAGTTTCTTATGGATACAACATCCAATATTTAAAACAATCATTAAGACCGCTATAAAGCAAACAGGCACAGCCAAGAATATTATGGTGAAAGGGATTTCGATACCTTTGTAAGAAAACGAAAAAGAGGCCAATGAGGAGCGATGTCACTTTGTCAGAGAAAATGCCGCATAAAGCTCTCGAGCTAGGGATATGAGATATAATGAGGACCGCAAAGCAATAATTCCACTAATAGTTAGTTATTCGACAGTAATCGGATACTCCTTGTGAGGTGTTTAAACTTGGTGAATAACGGTAGGAAGTGTCTAGTGTAAGAGGTGTGGTATGATATTAGTCTCTAAAATGGGTCAACTTTTAAACCTGAGGGTCAATAAAATACTATTATCAGAGGCTTCAAAACATCAAGCAGTACACCATTGTAGTGTTTTTGTTCCTATAACTGATTCAGTCCATAAAATATGTCTGTAAGATTCAATTTCCTTGTCTTAGATGACCATCAGCACCCAACTCTAATTTTAGTTTACTACTTGTTTCTGTACTTCATTATGTTCAACCTTCATACTTGACTGTTCTTTATTGCTAAACAGTGAACATTTTATTCAATTCTTTTAAAGAAACATCAGTGAATCTAATTAATAATTAATAACAATCATTAACGTTTCCATTCATAAAGTGAAAGTTGTTTCAATTCTAAATCACGTCCCCTATGTAACCTTTGAACTTTCCTTCTGTTTCCTACACTATCTACTCCAACTCTGCCTCTCAGATTTACGTTCAATAGCTAAACAATCTTACCTTCTAAAACCAGTATAGCACCAACTTCCTGGGTGCGATATCCTTCACCAACGGTATTTACACAGGCGATAGTCTTATGTCCTGACTGCGGTCGAAACCGTAAAATTGATGTCGAATCATATTTTCCGTCGTTATTTCTAAATTCTAAATCACTTGTTTCAATATTCATGGTTACATCATTTATCTTCCATGTGAGATGTGCAGGAGGCAATGCCCCCCATGCGTGACATGTTACAATCAGATCTTCACTAACAAATCCTTCTATCACTTTATCTGAAACACTTCTGTCGTCGACGAACAAATCTAATGTCGGTAAAGCTGTTTGAGACCAAAAAAGTAAATATTAAACAAAGGAAATAACATTAAAAATAATTATGATAATAGAGACAGTTTACGAAGTCTTGTAAGCTATAGATTAATTTTGACAACATTTTTGCTAATGGTGAATAAAAACGTTCTGAGGTTTGTGAAAAAATTTTTGTCATAGAATGCAAGGTCGTAACCGTCCACTTGCCTTGCCTTGAGGATTTAAGAAGTAATAACACAATGCAATCATGTTGTCGTTGTTATAAACACTTTCTTTATTTTTATTCATATTTATAAATTGCATAAGGCCTATACGATTTATAATAGATGACATAAACCAAGCATCTAGCAATGAGTGTATTACACATAAAGCAAAATTTCTCATTGAAAGAAAATGTCAAAAGATAACCATCTTACCGTGGACAATGAGGCTTGCATTTTCAACCTGCTTACTTTTACTTTCACCTAAAGTGCTGATACAGGCAATTTTCTTGTCCCCTAACTTCGGTCTGAACCGCAGGGTCGATTCTGAGTCGAAAGTATCCTTTAAATTGGTAGATGATGTGAAATACGTTTTGAATGAGTCGACCGGCATGTCATTGACTGTCCAGGCTAACTGAGCCGCGGAAAATGCTCCTTCAACGCCACAAGTAATATTAATTTCTTCATTTTCAAATGCTATTATTTCATCAATGTTTTCGCCTTCGACAGATAAATATGACGTGGATAAATCTGTCAACCAATAGATTACGAGTAAAAAGGATATAGGTTTGATAAAAGGATTTTAAAGAGACAATGGTTGAAAATAAAAGTTAAAAAAAAAACAAAGATTCAATTCACGAAACATTACTTGTTCATGCTGAAACACGCA
Organism: Holothuria leucospilota; assembly: GCA_029531755.1. Taxonomy (NCBI): domain Eukaryota; kingdom Metazoa; phylum Echinodermata; class Holothuroidea; order Aspidochirotida; family Holothuriidae; genus Holothuria; species Holothuria leucospilota. Next base: position 50,928,919 of record CM055974.1, on the reverse strand, counting down.
AAGTCGAATATTGCTGATCGGTCGCATATACGGTAGCTTGCCAATTTCGGTTACTCGACCCCTGTTTGTATGGGATACTCTCTACACATAAACTGATACATTCACATCGGAAGCATGTTTCCCCTTTCTAGTGAAATTACAAAATATTTTCTATTACCGCTGGATTTTCTCTGCTGTCTCAGGAAGTCAATCTGTCTCAAACTAGTCAATTATTTTTGAAAGCATAGGTCTTAGATTATATTTAAATCCGAGAAAATAAGTAAATAATCAATTTACCATGAGAAAGATGTAAATGACGGATAAGTGCACTTATCAAAAAATGAGAAAAACCTTAAAAATTCCAAAATTCACCCTAGACGGTCGAATTCAGCTCAAACTATTGGATCGAAAACTATCCTGTGCGGTCAAATATAACATTGGCTAGGTCAAATATTGCCAAACGTGGACAAATACCACACCGAAAGGAGTCATAAATTACCAGCGTAGTATTTTAAAGACTCATGGGTGAATCGCTGGTAACAGAATATGAATCTAAAGAAGAGGAATTAGTGTAATGAATATTTTATATTTTTTCAAAGTGTCGTTTTTTTCTGGGATCACAGAAACAAAACTCACAGAGTTGTCGAATACCACCTAAAATACCCTACATACACACATACTTCATGCACTTACAGGCACAAAACTAGAGTTACTATGTCACATAATGAATGTCTATTGTACAATAACATGATCAAGGAATGACTATTTACATGATTCACATAAAGTGAGCTCCTGACTGATAACAGGTCAATCAAAAATTCAAAATATCTCGTGCGACTTACAGGACCAAGCGAGTTACTTCAAAAAAAAAATGGTACCCGGTCATTTCGCCCCCTTGCCAGTTCCCCCCAACCAGTGCGCCCCGGTCGTTTGGCCCCCTTGCCAGTTCGCCCCAAAGTGGAAGTCTTTTCGCCCCCAAGTACGTACCAGTTCGCCCCCTCGATTTTAAAAGTAAGTGAGTAAAAAATTCAAATACAGTTGATTTTCTTTTTCGATTATATTTTTTACGACAGCAGCATTGAGGATAGTTATTTGTGAATGGAAAACTTAGCCTCAAACAGGATTCGAACCAGCGTCAGAGCATCCTGAATCCTGTATGCGGGAGGTCGCTGGTTCGAATCCTGTTTGAGGCTAAGTTTTCCATTCACAAATAAATATCCTCTTTCAGTATAAGGCAAGTGCTTTGTTAGAGGAAAAATGGCCTAAGGTCTCTATGCGACTATTTAATACAGAGTTGATTTGACTCATTCATATAAAGTCGCTACGTCACTCTACCTACTATATATATATATATATATATATATATATATATATATATATATATATATATATATATATATATATATATATATATATATATATATATATATATATATATATATATATATATCTGCAGACACAACTGTTTCGATCTTGTTAGATCTCATCAGTGCAGCTCAGAGTAGGTTTCAAGACTTAATGGCAAGGCTGACACAAGCATAACTTGCGTCAGTCCGGCCTTTCACGGTACACTGCCTATGAATACCAAAGTGCACAAGCTCTAAGGAGCGTGCTAGCATAAAGCAACAGTATTACGTCTTGACGAAAATGCCAAGACTACACAAGCAGTGTGCCATCTTGAAACTAGAAAGTGCTCAACAAAACAAGGTCTTACCGTAGCACTACCATGTTAAGGAGCGTAAATAACTCAATCTGCAGACAGAACTGTTTCGATCTTGTTAGATCTCATCAGTGCAGCTCAGAGTAGGTTTCAAGACTTAATGGCAAGGCTGACACAAGCATAACTTGCGTCAGTCCGGCCTTTCACGGTACACTGCCTATGAATACCAAAGTGCACAAGCTCTAAGTTGCGTGCTATATATATATATATATATATATATATATATATATATATATATATATATATATATATATATATATATATATATATATATATATTCGCCCCTATATATTTATATATATATATATATATATATATATATATATATATATATATATATATATATATATATATATATATATATATACAGCTACTGTATTGATTGAACGGGATCTCTGCAGAAAGGTTCCAATAATTGAGTTTTGAATATTCTTCTCAAAATATGAACAGAAGTTAAGAATATTTGTGTCAAAAATGTTTTAAAGAATATTTTCTTTTTTATTATTTAATGAGAAAGTATTCATAAGTTTTGCTGCCATTTTGTTCTTGGCAGCCATGTTGAATTAGTGTCATCCAAAATATTTACTGTTATCACTTGATTTCGTGTTTAAGGGACCTTAAAGTTTCCAATATTTATTGGATCGGAGAGTTGTGGGGTTGCCGGCAAAGTGGCCCTGGCCCATGGTCTAATGCTGCTACTGGTTGTCTTTCTTTGTTCGGTTCAGCTATTGAGCAACCATGACGAGCAAGGATCCTCCACCCCAAAAGCCTTTGGGAATATGCAGGCGCGGTTTTACGGGGGGGCTTTGGGGACTCAAGCCCCCCCAAAATTCGCTCAAGCCCCCCCCAAAAATTTCCGAGGTTGTGTGTTATCTTCATGCTATGTTTGCGTGTATTGAGAAAAACAAAATTGTCCAATACATTTGTGCACATCTTAGTCCAGTGGATTTAGTTTCTCAAATGTGTCATGCAAGATAGGCGTGTGATCACTTTTCTTGTATCCACGTCCACGTACGTACACCGTTATTTTGACTGCATGTAGTACGACAGCCACGCCTCGCCTTAGTACTGTATTACGACGGTAGGCACAGTGCGGGCGCCTACTGGCTTACCCAGCTGCATCTTAAGTTCGACGCCAGTCCTAGGGGCGTAAATACAGGTGTGTGTGTGAGGGGGGGGGCGTGAAAATCAAAAGTCGGTCTCTGAGCGCCAAAAAGTCGGTCTCAAATCCAGTGATTGCTCAAATCCAGTTCAGTATACCTTTGTAACAGTAGACCAGACATGAACAACATTTGATACCTTACTCAAATTGAAATTCCGGCAGAGATGAAGTAAAAGTGAAAAGATTGCCCTAATTTTCTACTGAGTTCCCGAATTTTTGATCGAATGCCCGAAAAATATGCAAAAATTTTCGCGCGCTTCGCGCGCCTGTGGTGGTTAATTAGTAGTCTATTTCATGCACCTGAACTGCAACGGATTTCTTGCAACTTTTTGAGAAGTTCGGGCAAAAAAAATTCTGGACCCCAAACTGTAAGAATCCCATACGCCTATGAATATTACTATCAGTGGCGTACGCAGGGGGGGATGCCCCCTCCCTGATGCCAATTCTTTTTTAGTTCCTAAAATACGTAAATTTTTTTAACACAAATTCTGCTTCAAAATGTAGCGTATGTGGCACCAAATTGCATGTAAGTACATCTAACTTTTCAAAAATTTTCAAAGGGGAGGGACACCCCCTCCCCTTAGACCCTTCCCCCAGGCCGGCGATCACACAACATGTTGCATGCCCCCCCCCCCCCGTGAGAGAAATCCTGGGTTCGCCACTGATGGAGTCCTCCTTAGCATCATTCCCCAATGTCGGTATTGATAATGACAGAAAATTTTATTCTTCCGTTTCAAGTCCCCCCAAAGCCCCCCCAAAAATCTCGGTCTAGAACCGCGCCTGGGAATATGGCTAAAGACTGGGGATGCACTCGGTTTGCGGGATGGGAAAGTTAAAATGCGGTGCCACGTGAGCCGGACTCGGAATAGTACGGTACACTCCTGCCTCGTTGCGCTCTGAGCCCTAGGATTAGAAAGCTATAGGGTACATCATTAGAAAGGGATAGGGTACATCATTACATACGAAACTAGTCTCATCGTAGAAATTACTGCTACTCCCTTTCCGGGTTAGACCGTAGATGTTGCCGCGTGGGGGTCGTCCAACCCTCTCAAATACTTTCCTCATTATTCTCCACCCCTCCCCGCCCCAGCAAATTTCCGTAGATACATCCTTGGTCCCAGTTGAGTGTGGAAGGGAAAACCAAAATGAATATTCGCAAAAACTATAAACTAGCGTACAGGGGCGGGATTTGATGTCTGAAAGTGGGGGGCAAACCTGGGTAGACTGTCAAACGGCGCCTAAGGCGCCGCGGAAGAGCGAAACGCTCCCCCTATCGGCGTGGGGTACAGGGGCCCGCCTAAGGGTCCAGGGGAAGAGCCCCGGTGGGGGTCCAGGGGCGAAGCCGCCGGAAGCTCTGGGGTATTTACGAAATTGTTGGCATTAAAATGATGCATTTTGGCTTAAACTTCAAATGACACAAGGTGGGCACTCGTACCACAAAAATTACAATTTGACTTTTTGCAATTATATGACTAACAGTCGGCCGGGATCGATAGTGCAGAGGGCCTAGTATTTAGAGTGGGTGCGCGCGAAGCGCGCACAAAAAATCGCATTTTCAGACTTTTTAGCGCCATGAGTAATAGAAAAGCTAAGAAAAGTATCCTAAAGGAGGGGTCCTTTTCCTTCCCCCTTCGCTGAGCGTCTGTCCTTGTTACATTTACACAGGTCGGTGGTGTAAAAATGTTGCTTTGAAAATTTCTGGAGGAGGGGGAACTTCCCCCTCCGCTGCGTACGGCCATGGGTGCATTGGTGGTTTCAATGATAATAGAAGACTTTGTACGAAGCTATAACAAGCAAGATGCTCTACGGGAAGAAATCCCGAAACAATATTTAAAACGGGTACGCGCGAAGCGCGCCGAAGAAAAAAGCGCTTGAGACATTTAGTTGTAAGCTATTGCTTTTCTTTAGTTTTAAATGCAGTATTTTTCATTGCATAAAAATGTTCCTACTTTCCCCAGGTGCCTCTTCTTTCCATAGAGTCATAGGAACCTATATCCTGCTCTATGGTTCTTTCTTTCATGTTTCATTTTTGTAAAAGGTCTGGGACAATTAAGCCCCCTCAGCTTTTTTCATTAGTGTGAAAAATAAGATAGAGTCGATTTTGAAGGTTATAGACTATGTGATACTTAAAAAGTCAATTAAATGTTTTATGGGTAGTTTTTACATGGACATGGCTATAGGCATCGGCAATTAAAGTGCCAGGGGAGTAATTTTCGTTGGAGACTGCATCTTGGAAAGTTGTGGCCGGCAAAGCCTTTAACCGCGAGCACCGAAGGCGTGAAGCCGGAGTCTGGAGACTGAAGATCCTCCAAGAAAATGTTTTCTTAAATTCGATGGCTTTGCGACACTTCTGAGCCATTTCTTGAGAAAATCCTGCTTCTCCCATGTGTAATTTGAAATGCTAATGAAATGGTTTTCTCATGATGATGGCAAATTTGCTGAGGATGGTGGTAGTTTTTGAGGACAGTGAAGAACAGCCAGAGGTGTAGCGTGGCTTTTGGAAATAGTAATTTTCACAAACTGTACTACAGTAAGTAATAACGAGGCAGTTCCACCAAAGTTTTCCTACGCACAGCATTACAACAGTACAGCAGTACTAATGAGACATCGATTTATATAAGGCCCATGCAAAACACACCGAAAATGTTTTGCGAAAATGGTGATTCTTTATACATGGGTAGTGTTTGGGACTTTGTTTGCAAGGGCCATGGTCCATTTAATGTCGTACATTAGTACTTTCAGTGACCCTTATTTCAGAGCTTCAAATCACAATAGTGTGTCACGTAGGGAGAAAAGAAATTTTACGGTGCCAGACAAAATTTTATTAACCATTTTACTCTTGAGGGTGCGCGGGAAGCGCACAGAGAAAAATTTTCCTAGCATTTTTATGGCTTTTGATATTAATGTTTTTCTTTATTTAACATTGTAAAATTAAATCATTATAGGCCATTGAAAATTCTCTTATAGCTTCGCTGGTCTCGCTTCTTTTCGCTCAATTTTTATTATTTTATTTTTTAAAGGCAATAGGCAGTCGCCCCAAAATTTTCTTTGAAAAATCAGCAAACTCTTGCATCTCTCCTCTTATTGCATTACAGGCGCCTCTGGAGATGTTTTGAACGAAACTATTACAAACAATAGGTAAAGCAAGACGAAATTCTCCTTGAATTCCACAATTCACTAACAAAAATATTGTCACATGATCAAAATAGGCCATTCATGAACTAGAGTGACAGGATACACTCACTCTGTTTGGGATGACTGCCTACTACCTTTAAGCTCTGGAAAAAAGTGGGGGCAAGGGCCCCCTTGCCCCCCCCCCATAATCCCGCCTGTGCTAGCGTACTTTCATTTACGTGGTAAGGTAACCGCATCCCTTTTGACCTGTAGGCCTAGTTATTAGTCAAGTTAAAAAGGAAATACGGGAAGGATAAAAATATGCATCAATTGCCTGTAAAAAAGAGCGAAACCTATGTTACTCTCCTCGAAGAACTAAGTTATAATGCACAGTCCCGAAACTATTTTCAACTAACTTATTTTAGAAGGGTGAACAGTAACAGTTACACCGATGTAAATTGAAACATACCAGGCGCATGTTTTTAGTCCCTCTCGTGGGTTGTTTTAAGGTTGCAGCAACTCCCAATTGCTGCCATTGACTTATCAAAAGAGCTTGTTTTCAACTTCTTCTGTTTCTCATCTTAGTCCAAATTTCCAGTACCAACATATGGTAGCCATCACTCAAAGTTCCTGACTTGTTTGGGACATCGAAATAGCCATACCATGACCAGTCACATTTTGAGGTAGTTGAGACTCGTAATGAAATAGTGGTCCAGCACCACGCACCAAGAAAGCCACTCATGCAATTGCAGTTTCGACCATTATTGCATATTGTATTCCTTATTGTAATCACTACAACATAAGGATCCTCCACTCTCTCAGAGAACGGTGAAAACTGAACCAAAACAGGTTTGGGACTGACGACATCCCGTTAGCGTATGAACAAAGGGTAAGTTTCTATTGTGGTGGTACGCCACCCTTCTCTAAAGGTATGCTGTCGTCTGTCCAACAGGTTAGTGTAACACAACTGTACACCCAGCCCATGCTTGAATTGTTGACATTGTGTCTCCATAACAACCGACGCTGGATGTACCTGGATTCTGGTTGAGTGTATCCATGTACGTGCTTACTTAGCTTTTCCATCATTTTCCGTTCTTGTTATTACACCAGCACACAACTGTTATCATTATAGAATGTCAGTTTCATCCGTTCAAATACTTTGGAACTGATTCATCCAGCTCTTTCGCCAGCTGTAGTGTAACTTTGTAAGACATCAATCGGGAGCCGGTGCAGTGAAACCAGTAGCCTACTAACTAATGTGTGTTAGGATAACCAAGCCAAGTGAACCCGGAACTGCCACTGCCAGCACCAAGTTTCCTGTTTGTGTTGGGTAAGGCTTAGTCCTCAGTAAAGGACTGTGTTGTCGTTCGCCAAGAGACCTTATGCATTGACGTCACATTGATGTCACTTTTGGTGGAAAACAAAGAAACACACATGCACTAACAGTGTAGATTTTGCACACGCTTGTAGTAGAGCATTCAGGATTGATTGACAAATCAGCTGTGTGCATTTGTTGGTGTAACTTGCAATGATACACACTTTTCCTCCAAAGGAAGGAGCACCCTTTAGCTCTGTGACATGTATAATGTCTATATACACAGTCCGTACAATGACATGATATGGAAATAGCAGAGTTATCGGTGGTCTGTACAGTATGATGGTTGAAATTGACTCTCTTCTCACAGCAAACTTTGGACATAAAATCTCAATTGCTACCATAGCTTTTCTTCTCCAGATTTTATAGTTTTGCAGTCATTTTGATCCCAGAGATCTTCAGGAAAAGTTCAAAAATTTGAAATGAAATCAGCAACTACTTCACACCATAAAATTTACTGCATGGGCTAAGGAACTTTGTGTACATCAGCATGCTAATGAGCTACTGTACATTGTTACATCATTATGGAATGTTGTAGGGCAACTTGTTGTGTGGATGTACAGAGTTCAGATGTTCCATGGGACATCACAATGTTACATACACAGCATTCTGATATCAACAATTATTTTGAATGCTACAGAAAATTCTACAAAGGGACAAAGTTCATGAATTCATTTCAGATTTTTGGACCTTCTCAGAGGCCTTAAGTGATCAAAAACAACTGCAATACTCACGTTAGATTTGGAAAGGAGAAGTTATGGTAGTAAAATAAGACTTTAGGTCCTAGTCCTAGCTTTGCAAGCAGAAGAAAATCAATTTTGACCAGCACTGGGCAAAACCCTGGATTTTCAGTGAGTTATTGTTAGAACTGTGTATAGGGAGCTATCGGTGACTGGCAATACATGTGCCTTTATCGAGAACTACTGTAGGTAAGGTTTAGCTAAATAAGCAAGAAGCAGGAGCTCTAGCTTAACCTTACATAATCATATTAGAAACATCGATATTAGCCCACATCATTCAAGGGAGGGGATGTCAACTTCAAAACCCTAAAAGTATGAATAAATAAATGGCCATACTCACTTGCATGGTAACCATGCCATCAATGTTAGTGCTTTGGAGACTGCTAATTCAAGAGGCCACTTGTCTTAACCCTAACCTAAGCCCTTAATTGACTTAACCCTAACCTTAAACCTAATTAAACTCCTAAACATAAGCGTAGGAGCCCAAGTTGATTTTGGGTGGCTGGAACGACTTGCCCAAAAAATATAACCCAAAATTTTCGCGCGCTCCACGCACGTTCGACATGGTAATGTACTTATCATATGGACATTCATCGTTTATCACACTGCATGCCAATAACAAACAATAATTTTGCTGTGTTTCTACCTTCTTTATTGGTTTTAATTTTGGCGGAAGTCATTGATCGCCGGCCTGAGGGGTCTAAGGGGAGGGGTTTTCCCCTCCCCTTTGAAAATTTTTGAAAAATTAGGTGTCCTTACATGCAATCTGGTGCCACATATGCTACCTTTGAAGTAAAATTTGTGTTACAACATTTATGTATTTTAGGTACTCACAAAAAATTGGTTGATGAATGTAGTCAGATTGGATGATCAGTGAATTAGATGATCACTGTCATTCTTTGCAGGTGCTAGAATATACATGAAAAAGAGATTCACATATTATTCAACACCCACTGTACTACCAAGGTAACTTTCTAGAGGAGTCGGTGGATAAAAACAGCAGCAACACTCCTGTAAGATTTGAAATGAATTGTATTGAACTGAAATTCTAGGTCCTAACTTTGCTTTATGAAGATAGCAGGGATGGGGAACCTTTGACCTACTGGCCAGAACCTCTGGCCAATCCAGCCCATGAGATCATTTGGTCTGGCCTGCCAAGTACTCCATAAATATAATATCAAAAACACCATGGAATCAAAAACACTGTGGAATTGGTTATGTGTATCTGGTTACAGAAGTGCTCCCAATACACTAAGGGCCTGCTTTTATTGTTACAGTAAAACTTACCACTACCTTTTGCTAATAGTCACTAAAACCTGGCATTAAGGGCTCTCTAGAAATACTGTAGACAGGTACTACCTTTCATTGGAATTGTTATCACTTCTTCATCAGTTTTCAAAACCAGAATAAAGTAAGTTTTTTTGTGATGATTGCCACTAGCTTTTTGGACCTGAAACAGACAGAAACACTAACTCAATGAGCTCAGGCTTGTTATGGCTGCAAGCCTGATCAGCAAAAACTCAGAATAGTGCTTAGTTCACTTGAAGCACTTGAAGAATTAAAGATAATTCTGGTAAGTGACATTCTTTTTTGGCACTAAAAATGGACGGACCACTAGAAACAGGCCCATAGGAAAATCTTATCAACTGGTCATACATAGGCAAAGGCCTTTGCTGAGGAGTGGACCAGGGAGTCATCCAGTTTTTCATAACTTTCACAAGCATACAGAATGTACATGGAGGGAAGGGAGGTAAAGACCCATTGTTTGCTGAATGTTGATCAACATTATTCTGAAAACACTGTAGTGGGAATCTGAGGGATATTTTAATGCTCTTGAAAGTGATGAAAAAATTTTGAAATGGATTACCCCTACTGAAGTCCATCTAAACCTGTAAATGAGACTGGCCTTATTGTCCTTGGTACCCCCTCCCCACCACTCAGTCGTTACCTTCTTCTCACATATTTTATCACATATCCTTTGATGAACCTATGTTTTGTATTGTGAATTTGATGACTACAATCAGGCTTAGTGTATTTTATACAGTACCCCAATTTTTTTGTGCATCTGTGTTTTGTCAGCCAAGTGTACCTAAAGACTAAAATTACTAAAAGAAAAAATTACAGAAGTTAGAAAATCAGTGTCATTGGTCCAACTGCCATTTTCACTTAGCTTGTTTAGTCACAGAACTTGCTGAAATGTGAAATGTTGAAATTTATTCATTTTACTGGAAAGAATTGATTGTGTAATTATTGTGATGTCCTTCTAGTACAACTCACATTACCTGTTTCTTTTTTCTTTTAGTATAAAAATGTGTATAATGTGGCCTTCAAAAATTTAATCTTTCCTTGAATAGCATGTTGTGAGGAAAGGACTGGAATAGCCAAATAATTTAATAACAAGTTTGATTGATTATCATCATGTTTTGGTACTGGGTGCAGTGGGTTTAGAATAAACAAAGAAAACCAAATGTGAAATTTGAATGGTACCAGTGACATCACAAATTATTGTGCAATTGACTATTTTAAATTGAGTGCATAGACTTCAACATTTGATATCTCAATGCAAAAATGTCCTGTGAAGGTGGCAGTGTACTAGTGACATTCAATTTTTGATTCCTTGCTGAAGGCAAAAAGAATCTATGGGATGGTGAAGTCATTGGTGTGTGTGTGCATGTATGTGTGTATATGTGATGCTTTGCTTGTAAACATTACCTTAAGAAAAGTAAACTGAGGAATCTTATACTTGACATAGGGATACCCCTTATTGCATTTGAAATTTTCATAATTGACATGTGGATACTTCATATTACACAGATGATCCCTATTGTTTGTGATAGAGGTCAAAGGTCATTTGAAGTTATGAGAGGTCAAAAGGTCAGAACCTTGTGAACATGATATTTCAAGAAGGGTAAGTGTGTACATCTTACAGTTAATGTGTGGATGGTCCATATTTAGTAGGTGGTCCTTATTTTTGGTGGATGTCAAAGGTGATTTGGGGTCTTCAGGTAAAAATTTTGAGAACATGATATCTCAGAAAGGGAAACTTATGAACCTTATACTCAGTATGTCATTGCTCCATAGTAAGGTGAAGAACCCTGTTGATTTTGATGGAGGTTAGAGGTCATATATGGCCACCATAGGTCAAATGGTATATACCTTGAAATCTGCTTGTACCCATGACATCTCAAGATGAGTAATAGTGAGGTACCTCATGTTTGGTGATAACCTTTACATGATTTGTGAAGTATGAAACATGTTTGTATCTTATATTTGGCATGTAATGCCCAGTGTATGACCATGCTAACATGAATCTGATCTTTACCCATGGAATTTTAACTTTTGATATCTTAATTTAAGTACAATAAAGTCACAATGAAACTGTGTCAACTTGAAACCACAGTGCTAAAATTACATCCACATGGCAAGCTTTTAACATTCTGGTTAACCTTTGCAACATATAATTTTTTATTCCTTGCCAAAGGTAAAAGGAATATGTGATGGTGATGTCTTGTGTGTGTATGTAAGTGACACTTTGCTTGTAAACATGATATCTCAAGATGGGTAACCTTGACTGATCTCATATTTGATGTGAAGATGGGTCATATTGAGAAGATGAATGCTATTGTTTTTGGTGGGCGGTGAAAGGTTATCTGGCGTCACCAGAGGTCAAACTGTGAAAACTTTGTAAACACGATATCTTAAGAAGGGAAACTTCGATGAATCACATAGTTGGCTCATAGGTGTCCCACATTAAGTAGAAAAACTTTAATGAGTTTGGTGGAGGTCAAAGGTCATTTGAGGTCACCAGAGGTCAGACTGTTTAAACCTTGTTAACATGATTTGTCAAGTATGAAACATTTTTGGGTCTTATATCTGGCTTGTAACACCCAAAATTTAAAGCAAGAAGCTGATGTATGAGTATGTATGACCATGTTCATGATGTCAGTCCTTGTGAAATTGAAGCACATTATTTAACTTCACAATAAAACTGTCAACTTGAAACCATTGTACTAAATTTATATATGCAAGTGGCAAGGAATCACTAAGCCTTCTGGCTTTGTGGTTTACTTCAAAGTACACTTTTAAGCTTATGTTTAATATATATACACCAGCATGAAAGTAGTTGAACCCATTATAATAAGTTTTCAATGGCACAACAATTCAGACTGGTTACATACTTTTTACTTGGAAATGTTGACATAACTCTCCAAAGATGAAGAAAAGAAAAATGCTCCAATTTTAGATACTGTAACATACAGTATGCTATTTCACCCAGAGCTGTGCATGTAGCTTTACTGCTAAAACTTTTGTGTAATTAGGAAAACTCGTTGCAAAGAATTTTTATGCAATCAAAGAAATGCATGAAATAAAATAAAGTTGATCATTGCATATGCAGACAGTTGCAACATCTTGTAGCTGTAGACAGTAGGAAAGAAAAAAATGAATGAGTTTAGAGAAGGACATGAGGCAGGTGCCCTCCTATATTGATGTCAAGCTACACCATGCCAGGGTTCTAGTTGTGATATTTAAACATATTGCTCACCCCATTTAGACTAACTTTATCTACCAGCATCCAGTTTGGAAGCTGTACAACTAGTTTAAATAACCTGTTATGAGTAAAACAAGACCTTAAACCTTTTGTAACACTGTAGCTCCTTTTGGTTAGGATGAAACTAGAAGCATTTGACAGGTTAGTTAACTGAATGAAATGCTGTCATCCTAAGAACCCCCTGTCCCCACACTTTTCTTCAAACTCTCTTGATATGGGAACACTTGATGTGCTGTGGGTTACAATTGAACTACCAGTTTTGGTTCCTTCTCAATACTGGGCACAAATTTTAATCCCTTCTCCCCTTCCCCTACCATACCAATGTGTTTCGTGTTTTTCACTTAGACTGTCAGCATGTTCGGGTTTGTATGGTACTCCTCAAGTTCTTAGTCATGTGTTTGCTTCATAAATTTCTCATCCTTTTTCTTTTGCATTCATTTTTTTTTTCGTAGAAATGACCTATCATTACACATCCAAAAGACCATGGGGAACCATCACCAAGCCAGACAACATGCATCTTGGCTATCAAAGGATGACATCATATGAGGTAGAGCAGACCACCAACCGCCTCTACTATGTTCCTAGAAGGAGAGAACCAAGGTATAGGCGACCTAATCCCAAAATGAGTGCAATAGATATTGAGAAGATGGTTGAGAGATTAACCAAAAGGGGAGGAGAAAAAGCATCTGATTCTAGGAGAGTTGCAGAAGGACCATTAAAGAAGATTGGAATTTTAAACTCATTTGTTTGGAAAGGATACAATTGACCACACATTTCCTATACTATTTGTAAAAATGAAACATTTGAGTCTCTGTTAACAAACAGACAACAATCACCAAACATTAAATTCCAGCAATTCAGGTTCCAATGAAAACTGCTTCACAGTTGAACTAACGGTGCTTTTTTGATGTTTAAGTTTATATTTTCCAGGTTCTCGTGTCTTACCTACACTGTACAGTTAGACAGCTTTAAGTCTTTCCTTTTGCATTTCTAGAATCTGGTCAACTGATAACTTTTAAACTGAGTGCAGTGTAATGCAGGTATATTTATCAAAACTAACCATTCTTCAGTGTTTTAACTACATTAAGTTATGGAGATAATGTAACAGAAAGAAACAGAGGTCGATATGGCTCACATCCTAGATAGTGTCTGTACTATCCACAATTTAAACAGCCTGTGTCATTGCCCCTTCACATTAGGACCATTTTTACAGCAAATCTTCTTACAGTACCACATCACTATTTATGCATAGTTCCTGATCGGCAATTGTAGTTAAAATGACCGTACTTCTTAGATTATATGCCAGATATATCTAGTGCCGTCGAGAGGTGTCTAAGATTGGGGGGCTGAACCATTCAACTTCAGAATTTTGGGCATTTTTTAAGGTAATTTTGGATGTTTTAACCTTCTTTACTGAAAATTATTGTGGGGGATCCCGGCTGTAGCCCTAGCCATGGGTGGCTCTAAGAAATTTTGTTTGGGGGGGGCAAACTCAAGTCCGCATTCAGGGAGGTTCGGAAGACCCCCCCCCCAGCAATATTAATGGTCAGCTCCGGATAGTACAATAGCCTCAATAGGAGTATGCATATGCGTAGGGGCCCAAGCTGATGGGGGGTGGGGGGCTGTAAAGATCTGCCCGAAAAATAGAAACAAAAATTCCCGCGCGCTCCGTGCGCGTTCAAAATGTTAATGTACATATCATATAGGCATGTATCCGTCATCACACCGCATGCCAATTGCATACAATAATTTGCCACGTTACTACCTATTACATATTGGTTATAATTCTGGGGGAAGTCGTTACAATAATGATGATAATAATCAGTGTTGTGGCCAAGACTTCTCTCATGGGGGTGGGGGCAGGCACTATGTTGTGTGATCGCCGGCCTGGGGGAGAGGTATAAGGGGAGGGAGAGAGGGGGTGTCCCCCTCCCCTTTCAAAATTTTTTGAAAAATTAGGTGTCCATACATGCAATCTGGTGCCACATATGCTACCTTTGAAGTAAAATTTGTGTTAAAAAATTTACCGTACGTATTTTAGGTACTAAAAGAAAAAAAAAAAAGCATCACCCCCTACCGCTTTGAAAATGTTTGAAAAATTAGGTGTCCTTACATGCAATCTGGTGGCGCATATGCTACCTTTGAAGTAAAATTTTGTGCTTTATATTAGGTACTAAAAATATCGGCGTCAGTGACGGGGGAATGACCTAATGGCTCCTCAGATACACCACTGATAATCATAATATATAAGTTTAACCATTACAATTAAAACACACTGGTGAATTAATACCGAATATATAGGTGATGGTGCAATCCAAATCAGAACTATATTTTAATTACCAAGGAAGCTTTTTAAAGTATCGATTTTCGTTAAGCTACATTATTACATTATTTTTCTTTCAGTAGGTGCCCAAAAAATTTTCAGAATATTGCCCGAATTTTCACAAAAATATTTTGTTGGGGGAGCTGCAGCCCCCCCCCCCATCCCCCCTCCCCGCCTCCTACGCCTATGGGAGTATGGTTATGATTATGTATTACAGCGATGCCCATGTAGTTTTCAAAAGCTCTTCAAAAACCATTTCAGGCAGTTAGTCATGAGCTGACTACTTCAAAAATAAATACAACCATATCAACCGATCGCTACCGTACTACCATAGGGGTGGAGTAAGAGGCAGGTGAAATGGGCAAAGCGGCTTGATCCATTTGTATAAATGAGCCCCAACTTTAAATATTTTATTGTTTCTTTCATTGTGTCACAATATGTTTCAGCTTCGCCAAGAAAGCCATAAAATGTTGGTTTTCTGGATTGTTTTCTTAAACTAACGAAAATTTTGAGCATGAAGAAACTTGAAAACGATGAAATGATAGCACTAAGTATTTTGGATCTCAGTACCGTTCCGAAACGAATTTTTTTAAAGGGAGAGAGGAATTCCCCTAACTCAGAACGACGTCTCATCCTATATACAAATAGCTAGACCACTAGTCAAAAGTCTCATCACACTGAGCTTAGATTGACTGTTTGGTGTGTTTATTTTTAATCAATTGAAACAGTATACTTTAGCACAGAGGTGGA
The DNA here is from genome assembly GCA_029531755.1 of Holothuria leucospilota. Classification (NCBI taxonomy): domain Eukaryota; kingdom Metazoa; phylum Echinodermata; class Holothuroidea; order Aspidochirotida; family Holothuriidae; genus Holothuria; species Holothuria leucospilota. Next base: position 50,913,207 of record CM055974.1, on the reverse strand, counting down.
GAACCTTTTGCTTATAACAGGCCATTTGACAGTCATAAGACCGCTCGTAGGCCAACGGCGCTGTCAATTTGGACAAGGGAAGGGAAACCTCTCCCTCTATGGGAAACACAATACTTTTAGACTACATGCCCGTTACAACTTTTTGTAGACAGATACCTGTGCTAATCTGGCCAGGTGACACCCTGGCAAAACTGCTTTTTGTCGTGGATGATAATCAACACGGCTAATGGGTAGTGTATCTAATGACCCCGATAGCTCTGAAGTGTCTGCAAAACTATTGACATTTAACTCCAGCATTACCGTTACACTCCGTAAATGACATTATGATGCCTAAGCTAATCAGATTACAAATAAGCAACTGAGAAAAAGCGCGCGAGCACGCCGAAAAAATGTTGTTTTAAAAGCACTTTATTAATGTTTAACCTTTGCGTTGCATTGAAAAGTTATTCACTTCTTTAATTTTAAGCCCACTCAAGGAAAAGGGAGGGCCTAACCCATCTCGAATTACATGTTTTTGTATTTATTATTTTTATTTTTGAAAATTGAAGACCATGCTTTGCAAACTTTTGGGGGGGGGGCAAGTGCCCCCTGTGCCCCTATGGCGAGCCGCTAATGGCCCTAGCCCCAGCTTTGATGGCCCCAATGTCCCTGGCGTAAAGTGTTAACGAACGATGCATGGCTTGAGCACCGTGACAGCTAGGAGGCAAAGATGTTTATCCTGTTTGGTTTATTAATATTCATGCCGCTAGAATTCAATAGGCTCGTTTAGCCAAAGTTCGCCAGGAAAAGGCCATTTTCCCGGGTGAAAAATATAGACGTATTAAGTCACCTGATGGCTAAATCCTCCCGTTGAATTCTAGCCTCATGTTTGACATCGGCGATATATGCCTCCCTCCCAGTTTGGAAGCAGAAAGTTGCAACTCCCACCTAAAAGTATCAATCTGTCAGGCTTAACTCTTGTGCTCTGTTGTGAAGGCCTATTTAAAAGTATTTCATTGACCACACACCTTGCACATAAATTCTTTAATTAACATAAACATATATGTAGGAACACATTTCACAAGTGGGCAGGTGTTTGCCCTGAAATATTCCCTAATTAGTGGACAATAATGACACGAACTTTGCCATAAAAGCGGCAATTTTACCTGAAATCGACAGTTTGTTTTCCCAGTTGAGGGAGGGGGGAAGGGTTCCCCCAGAACAGCGCCTCACATACCTGTGCTTTTCGGGCAAAACCATGATGACGAAAACCATAAAACTTCAGGCTAAAGTGCTCACCCCACCCTGTTGAAAGTAGGTCCGTGTACGCCATATAAATGGTGTACGCTTATGCCAGTAAGATTCGCAGATTAGGTCAAACCGGTTGAACTTTGCTGTTCACAAGTATCATTCTTAGTAATTTCACATTTTTAATGTTAACATTTTTAATTGCTGATAGATGAAACTACCTCTGTGGAAATAAAGGAGAAGAGCATTCATAACCTTTCGAGGTTGGGATAATCTCTGACATCATTGTAACGTTTAAGACTCGACTTTACGTATGTATATGTATTATTGCAGAGATTTTCTTCAGACAGTTTGAAACCAGTCTATGGTATGAGATGGAAAGGGTGCCGCAAAAAGTTAAGCAAGCCTGAAATCTGGACAGTGGCGCCGTCATGGGGGGCACGTGCCCCCCAATCGATTTCAGAATTTTTTATTTGAAAATTTTAAAATGATCTCAAAAGGCGTTTAAACTATAGATTTCTGTAGGGGGTAGGGTGAGGTGTGTTTTCAACCGAGTGATGGATCTGTGGTAATCATTTTCTATCGCAAATGGTTCTCCAACTATCAGAATTATCCCAAGTCTTTCTCAAACCATCAAAATTTTCGCGCGCTCCAGACCTTATCCCTATTGTCAATAATTTCCGGTAGCAACTCCCACAGAAGCACAGTAGGCTAACAAAAGTTGAGTGAAGGCTGTTTACGAATTCTCAGGTAAAAGATTGGCTTTGTGACTGGCATGTAGGTTTGTTGAGGAATTGAAAGTGTCTCGATGCAGAGGATCATGAATGCAGGTTTGGTCATGGTAATCTTATTTAATGAAAAATTTTTCGCGCCCATTCGTCACGGTTTGCACCCCATCTTATGACCATTATTAAGCAGGGGCGGATCTAGGGTCTTTTCTGAGGGGGGATCCAACATAAAAAGGGCACATTCATTTTTTTTAAATTTTGGTTCCCATAAACGTCAGCAATTACACAACTTACCGCATATTGACAAAGAAAGGACAAACCAAGAGACATGCAAAAACTGGAATCAAAACCTGGAATCTAAACGGTGAAATTGCAAAGCGCGCGAAGCGCGCGAAAATTTTTTGGGTAAGCCTACACTTATAAGAATTTGTACTAATTTAAAGCTTATATAGAACAATTGAGCGGACAGTTGGGCCCTATCGGGCATAACTTTATTGTACTTCCCTCCTCGAGTCACTAGACGTACCGTACGATAGACACAAGTGAACGTTAACCAGGTTTAGCGAAATGAGATCCAATTCCCGATATTTACATAAATCCATGTATTCTACTTATTAACTTGAAAAGGTGGAAAGGGTTTGTACTATATTTAGCTATAAGTATAACTGAACTGAGGAAGAGTGGACAAAGCGTACCGAAAATTTTGGGTTTTATCCCAGAAATTACCCTTATGAAAGCCAAAATAAGTAAACTGACCATGGGTGGCGGCAGAATTTTTTCCAACAGGGGGCCGGACCATGTCAGCTACCACAAGTTCCGACATTCCCTATTTCGAGGGTATGATGAGAAGGGCAAATGTGGGAGCCTCATTATCCCATGCAATTGCAGGCATATTTTGCATTATATCACTTAATACTTCATGATCCGAGTTGCGCACTGTTAGTGTTCTTTGAATCTGGATCGTGAAATTGAAAAGCGCGCGAAGCGGGCGAAATTTTTTGATAGGCTTACACATAAAACATATGACGAAACGAAAAAAGAACTGTAGGGTTTGTAGACCGTATCGGGTGTAACATACATTGTATCGAAACCACCTGGACTACACGATGAAATAGCCAAACTTTGCTCCGTAAGTCGCTCACCAACTGACTGTACCGCATGACACACACAAGAGAACACCAACTAGGCTTTGCGATATGGGGTGAAAGTTACGACCTTTACATAAATTATGTATTCTGCCCATATGTTATCTGTTAAGGTGGACAGGAATTGTGCTATCCTGCTATGTGGAATGGAACTATTGAAAAACTAGAGTGACTCTACAGCGCGCGTAGCGCGCCGAAAATTTTGGATTCTTATTACAGAAATTATCCTCTTGAGAGCAAAAAACAGGTAAACCGTCGATTAGTTGTCGTCAGGGACTGCGTACTTTCGACTAAGACTCCCCTACGAAACTGTAAAACTTCTCCGATAGGGGGCCAGCCTTCCCCGACGGGGGGCATGAACCCATTCCCCACCTGGCGCTACCGCTATCTCGACTGGGGGAGGAGGTTAAAATACTGTATGTTGTGTTCCCTATATAGTTGCGTCGCGACTGTCAAAAACACTCTGTCAGAACAGATGACTGAAGTCAAATGTTTGCTTTTCATTTGCGACAGCAGACCGGTCATCGGTCCAAAGACGTCAAAAAATTGAACCGACTGACACTGCGTTATTTGACCTGGTGGTGATTTTACATAGTAATTTTAAAATGAAACAAACACCGATTTGTCTATTGTGACTTCTGGTCAACTCTTGGCTGTGGACTTTATCTAAGACTGGCTTTTATTCCCATCACTAGGGCAACACTATAAAAGGAGAGTAACTCCAGACTATAAATATCATAGCGAAACATATTTACCTACTCTCTCTTGTTCACGAGAGGATGGATACTAGAGGGTGGAGGGAAGGTTTCGTAGATGTAGCGTTTAGGGAGTGTGAACAGACCATTATTTTGTAAGACCAAAAGACTAGCAGTGACCTTTTGGAATCAATATTAAAACCCAGTAGTAATGCGTTGCATATCGCTAGTGAGTATGACGTAATATCTGCGTGTTTTGTATTACTCTGAATGCCCTAGCACGCCACACGTTGCCAAGCAAAAATTGATAGAATGCCTGATTGTCACGCAGACATACCGTAGTCACATTCTCTGTAAAACAATTACACTGTTCGGGTTTCAGGGCGGCCAATATAGGTTACCGTTGTCAAATATATTGCCGAAAGTTTCTGCGATACACGCTAGACTTTTACGAGTGGATTGATCGATACTGGATGGGGGTAACCAAAATCTCCTCGGAATTGGACAACACTGTCATTACCTGTGAAACTGTCTCGTTTTTTTTTTTTTTTTTTTTTTTTTTGCTAGTGTGAAAAAAAAACATTTTTTGAAAAAGGGCACATTGGAAAATTTGAGGGGGGTCCGGACGCCGGCGACCCCCCCCCCTGGATCCGCCACTGTTAAGGTTATAATACATGCAACTATTCTGATCACAACACTTTTCCGAGAAACATAAGTACATCTCCAACCTCTGTAGGCCCATGGGAACTTTCAGTCTAATTTGTAGCATGATGTCGGTGGAAGGTCGAAGGTATGTATTTACCGTTATACATTTTTCAAATGCAGCCATTACTGGTATAGATGGTGGTTGTTAATACACTTACGAAAAAGTATTTTGAATTGCGCTTTTTAGTCCTAAACCTCTTTTGCTATACCTGTCAGGGAGGTCTAATATCACCTCCTTGCACCTATACTCTCCCTCCCATTCCCCCATTGCTGGAAGCTGTTCGTCTGGATTTTCGTTCAAACTTAGTAAAACTACGATAGTTGTAAAGTGCTCGGCATCGTACTATAGTATCATTTGGATGTCAGGCAATAAGCAGATAAGCATGATGTCAGTATCTTATTTTATATAATTAATCCAGAGCTTCCAGGAGGCCCTACACCGCTGTCTGCCAGCCTTAGATACCCTTTCATAATGCACAATAAAAGCAAGGAAAATTTTCGTAATAGTCCAAGAATGTTTCTGTGGACTCCACGCACGTATTTTTACGAAAAAACTTTCCCCGAATGGAAGGCATTAATTAAAGTAACCAAAAGGGAGCTTTAGGAGGTTTGTTTACAACATACCCTTCTCTTAGACAACATATACTCTCCTTTTTCACCTTACCAAAAACTGGAATTCACTAAAGTATGGATATTTCCAGCCATATACAGGCGCGGTTCTAGATCGAGACTTTTTTTTGGGGGGGGGGAGGGCTTGGGGGGGGGAGGGCTTGAAACGGAAGAATCATAAAATTTTCTCTCAGATATGTAAATCGGCCACGCGCACGCTGAAACCAATGATAATAAAAACAGTACCATAACCAGGGACGGCGCAAGGTTATTTTGATAGGGGACATGGGTTGAGTGGTCGCCGTCGTGGGGGTTGGGTCTAGGTGGAGGGATGTCCCCTTCCTCTGAGAAATTTTTGCTAATTTAAGGTTGCTAAGATGCAAAATGGTGCGTTCTTTGGGTAAGTTTTTGACTGATATATATATGGCTGGAAAATGTTCATAATTTTGTGAATTCTAATTTTTGGTAGGGGGAAGGAGGGCGGTCCTAGGGGAGAGGTCTTAAGGCAGGGGTGTTCCCCTCTCCTGTGAGAAATTTTGGTTACTTTAAGGTTGCTAAGATGCAAAATGGTGCGGTCTTCGGGACAGTTTTGACTGATATATGGCTGGAAAATGTTCATAACTTCGTGATTTCTAATTTTTGGTTGGGTAAAAGAGGGCTGTTCTAGGGGATAGGTCTAAGGGGAGGGGTCCTCCTCCCCTTTTGAGAAATTTTGGTTACTTGAAGGTTGCTTAGATGCAAAAATGGTGTTGTGTTTGGGATATTTTTGGACCCGATCATTTGGGTTCAAAACATTCTTAATATTTTTGGTTAGGTGAAAGAGGAGCCTTTTTTGTCAAAGGGTATGTATCAACAAACCTCCTGAAGTCCCCTTTTGGTCGGGGAAAGTTTTACGCAAAAATACGTGTGTGGAGTCCACAGAAATATTCTCGAACTATTAAGAAAATTTGCCTTGCTTCATTTGTGTATTATAAAATCGTATCTAAAGGCTGGTAGAAACCGGAATATGGGCTCTTGGAAGCTCTGGATTAACTATATGGATCAGATATAGGCCTACCCCGCCCTCCTCTTTTCTTCTCCTTTACGTCTTCTTTTCCTACTCTTTTTCTCTTTTCCTGCAAATTACAGGGGGGATAGGCCTCCCTTTCCCCTGAGTGGCACCGCCCCTGACCATGACATAGATGTAACGTATATACAGGCATATATATTTTTATTTGGAAGAATGTAGCAAACGTTACTGAGAGATACGAGCAACTGGACCTGTTCACATTAATGGGAATAACGATTCAGCCTGTAGATTTGACTTAAAAGGACTGCTAGTATAGCTTGACGAGATCAGCGACGAAACAACTCGTTTTGAACTTCCAACAGATGATTAATCCGTCAACTTGATTTACATGTACGTACATACTATCATAGATGTTACTTATGTTACTTATCTGACCCAACTTCCATTGCATGAAATCGTGAACCTAATATGTGATTTCGAGACACAGACGACAGTTTCCCTTGGACCAAGATGTGCACAAGTGTATTGGGCAATTTTGTTTTTCTCAGTACACGAAAATATAGCATAACACAACCTCTGAAAATTTTTTTTTTTGGGGGGGGGGGCTTGAGCGAACTTTTTGGGGGGCTTGAGCCCCCCAAAGCCCCCCCCCGTAAATTGGCCCCTGGCCATATATTATAAGTTCCAAAAATATCCCAAAGATATCACCATTTTATATCTAAGCAACCTTAGACCTCTCACCCAGGACGGCACCTTTATGTAGTTACAAAGGAAGGGTTCCACACTACTGTATCAAATCGCAGGTACGCATAAATAGGTACAATTTACGCCGACTTGGGGGAAAACTGAGGTGGCATTTTGACGTCATCTGTGGTGCCCCTCCCCCCAGTCATCAAATCCTGGCGGCGCCACTGAATCTGAATGTCGCTCTTGTGACAATTTAATCACTTTTTTGTCAGGAAGAGTTGATCAGGACTTGAGTTGGAATAGAAAGTTACAAATGCATGCATCTTTACATTTGCGAACAAATCATCAATCAAACTGGTCATTAACGTTACAGCCGTAGCTAGTTTTCCAGTGACAGAGTGCAGGATGTTTGTGTAGAAGTGAACTGGGAGTTTTTTTTTATTTATTTTTTTTTTATTTTTTTAAGCAGTTAATTGACTCTGTTACACCGCGACCAAACCGAAGTCAATTTCTTGTGGTCTCGATGATATTGAACCGACGATTAGATGGTCTGATCGGTCATGACACCAGCGTTGTTTTGGTCTCGGCCAGTTTGTTCGTTTAGACAAAAATAGAAAAATTGTAAATTTATAATACCTCATTTCAAGGCACAAGTTACCGTATGCTAGAATCATATGTTGAGTCTTTGTGTATCTAAGGACGTTCTGTGACAGTGACTCATGTATGAATCTCTCAAGAATTGTTCTGTATATATTGTGATTGTAAAGTTTACGTATCATGGAGAAAATATTATCAGGTGTCTTTTCGTTAGATGAAACCTTGCTTCGGTTTTATTCGGTTTGGCTTCGGTTGGTCTATCGCGAGAGCGTGGTCGGTCTGGGTTGTTTGGCTTATCATCAAACCGACGTCGGTTTGGCTTCAGGTGGTCTAAGTACAAAGCTTCGTCTGCCTCGGGTGATTTCGGTCATGCACAGACTAACGACTGGTTGGTCTAGTCAACAAAAACCAGATCAACACGCCTATTTACCTTATAACTAGCAAAAGACACCCCGGTAAAACAAGAAACATTCATTAATTATGAGAATTTCTTATAAAGATCAATCAGTTCACATCTTTTGCAAATCTAAAGATAGCGCCGTTTTGCATTTAAGAAGGCTTCAGATAACAAAATTCTCAAAGGGGAAGGGGACAACTGTTCCCTTAGATTTCTCCCCACGACGGTATTTTCTCCCACGGGGTGACAAATGCAAGATCAGCCCCCGGTTGTCAACTACCCGATGAAAGCCATTTGCGGAGGATGGATAATAATATGCATCGTACAGTCATATGGGACTTTGAGCAATAAATTTACTCAAACTGTACTACAGGAAATGCGCCGACAAAAAAAGTTTTAAAACGTGTCAGAAATGTTTTACTTACTTGTACATACAAAAATTTTCCATCCACTTGTCGACGTAAAACCTTAGAGACATGAATAATGAAAAACAGAAACATGTGCTTAAGGTTGCTTAAGGTGGCGGTCGCATCCTTCGCCCTCCCGCTCAAAGTTTTTAATAGGGTGTTTCACCATAAATTCCCTTTACTATGATTTTGCTTTTTGACACTGCAAAGAGGTTAGCCACATGGGCTTACCTTAACCGATGAGCCCTCGCATAAAGAGATGAAACTTACTTAAGCAAAACAAAGAACATGTGCAAAGTTCAACATTTTAAACATTGTAAACATTGAAAAGAGTAGAATAAAAACAACCTACCTAGCAATTATATAATTTATCAAATTAACCACACGAAAGTAAAGAGATGTCTATGTTTATAGTTAAAGGTGTAACACTTCTAACAAATAATTCAGAAGTACACTACAATAAATACAAAGAGATGGAGTACAATGGAAAGAATATGACAATGAAGGAAGGGTTAAGACAATCAAATAACAATTCTAAAATGAAAATTATATGCTTGTTTGTTATAGGCAGTGTCATAACCAATTAACTGGGAAGAGTGAGAAAGAGGAGCACCCTCCCCAATCCAATGTCTTGCCGCCTCCATCCCCACCCTCCCCCGCAGACGAGACCAGTCGCGATGAAGATGTAGAACTATACTGCTGGCAATTATAAATGCCATGTTGCATGTGACGGAAATGTTTCATCATTCTTAATAGTCTGCTAACATTTATTTTAGGAAACGACTTTCCCGTCACTATACATGATTACAGAAAGCCTATCTTCCCCCGTGATTACCTTTTAATAATTTCATACAAAGCAACATTACACAGGCAAATAAAACATACACGGATACACATTAACATACACATTAACATATACGCCTACTTTTGAAGAAATTTAAACTTTATATGTTGCCACTATTTATGAGCACATGATGTAACTTCAAAACAGAAAGGTTATTTTCCTGGCGCACACCTTTTACTACATTCATCTCAACCATAAAAACAAAGACAATGAGGCCCACATGTTTAACGTTTACTTATATATACATGTTCGCATATGTAATACTTTGTCAACATATATGAGATCTAAGTATTCTCCAGTTATTTTATTAGTAGAAGACAACTTTCGGGTCACATTTCATGACAACCATACACAAAGATAATGTATATACGTATACGTGTATATGCATACGTATAGGTATACATGTGTACGCGTGTTTATGCATACGCACATCCCCCTTTCGGACGCTTTTTCCTCCTTACCCCCCCCCCCTTCCCCACCGAAGAAAAAAGTATGATTACAGCACTGGTTGTAAGCCATATAGGCCTACGTAAAGGACTTTTTGGTCTGCATCCTGTAAAGATTTTTGCCTTAATTTCCATTCTGGTTGGAATGTAATATTAACATCGGTAAAACCTAGGTAGTGCAAAGTATATATAGCCTTATGTATCCCAAAATTATAGATCTAGAGTACCAAACGAAACGGGCCATGAAGTCTGTGGTAGCCTAAGTATTGCCCATGGCCATTGAAACAAAATAGACAAGACTATAATATATGTCTACAGCAGTTACCAATCTGCGACACTGTAAGCCTTTAAGGTAAACCGGAAAGAAGGCTATTTGTAAATTGGCATTGACAGGGCGGGGGGTGGCGGCTTGGTTGCATCCTTCCTCCGTCCAAGCTACGTCTCTGCGCTTGCCTTCGATTGTTCGAACTCATTAAACAGAATCCCAAATACCATTATATAACACCTTCTAGGATTAAAATGTTGTCCTCTGAGCCTGCGAATGGCTCACTTAGTCCTACAACAACCAACAACGGTGTGTCTGTTTCTCTTCGTTCGATCTTAGCACAAGGGAAAGAACCCTTGTAGGGAAAATCATACCCTCCGAGAGATATTCTCTTCTGTTGATCTCTGTAGTCATCGGACTGTTCGTAAATATCAATACCACCACCACTATACTCCCAAATTCCAAAAGCAGGGCATTTACAACCCTCGTTGGTATATTTACACCCCTTAACCTGGAAGTTGAACACTCCCTCCACCGACGGGTGAGCTCTTAGCAATAATTTCTCAAATATGGGTTCTGTGATGGAATCATCCCCTTCCGTTTCTACGCATCTGGTGCTCGACGGCAATACACAAATGTCTTCACAAAATGGGGATACATATTTGGTATCTGCCTTGAAAAAAATGTACCTTTTACCAACCGTAAACAGAGGAAATCCCGGCCATACAAATCGGCCATGTGGGTCACGAAGTCGAAATATTTTACCTGTAGTTTCTTCCAGCCCCAAATAACACGAGCCTGCCCTCATTGGCGACTCTAAAAAGATGGTTAGGGTGTAACTCGAACCCGTCTTATGATCAAATGAAAATGCCATCTCGAACAAAATCTAAATTGTGAGACAAAAAAGGGAAATAATGTGGCAAAGAGGTAACAAACATACTTCAGAGGAAACAATTGTTTCTTTTCAACAGTGTTCACAAACCGGTTTCTTTTAGAATTACGTAGTATCCATGGAGTTATTATAGGTCCATGGCCTACCATTAACGTAGAGTTACAACAGCAATGACCAGGCTTTCCAGAGATATAAGCAGGGCTGGATTTAAGCATGGGCCAACGGGGCACGTGCACAGAAGCCCCCATACGGAGGAGCCCCACAAAAATGGATATCATATGTTTTAAGGCTATCGGAAGACGCTGTCTAGCCATAATCAAAGGCCTTCACACACTCTAAAAAAATCTAGTCAATTGCTGCATGAACCGGAATCTTGTCAGATATTTGACAAGATTTGTTTCAAAATTGACTAAAAATGGTTCAAAACTGAAACTATTCGTTTCATTCTCCAGCCGAATCTAGTCAAAGATTTGACAAGATTCCGGTTCGTGCCCCTTTGATTAGATTCTATTCAAATTTGACTAGGACATTTTTAGAGTGTACATTACAGGTGTGTGAGCAAACTTACCTCTGCATTGCTGAGCAGCCGACAATTTTGCGGGGCTTGAAGGTGCGTCTCTAACCCAAATGAAACCGCATTTTCTTCATAGAGTATAGATACAATGATCTACGGAATAGGTTGAGCAAATGATATCAGTCAATTTTCCATTTTTTTGCTTAATTTATTGATTCAAAAGCGCACGAGCCCACTCCGGAAAAGGGGCAAAAAAAAAATCATGTGAAGTCTATTGATCTAAAACAAACTTAAAACAAACAGCATATTAATAGCAAATACATACATAATACATAATATAGCCTATACTTATAAAGCGCTGCTTCGTCGAGATCGTAGCGCTAAAACAACAACATATGTTGTAGGGGAAGGGTCCATTACACAAAATGAAGCTCTGGCGACGCCAAAAAAGCGTCAATCAGCACAAAATTTCACAAGTAAGATGTCCCTACATGTTACACATCCTCCTGAAATGTCGGACTTGTACCTTTAAACACCCGACGAGAAAAGGCAACCTAAGACAAAATCTCGAAACTCTGACGATAGCATCAATTCCAACATTCCGCATATCCCCCCCCCCCCCCAACGAAAAAAAAATCAAACAAACAAAAATTTGCGCCCTTGCTAGCAGAGTTGTTGAATCGAGTCGCTGACTGGGACTCGAGTCAGCCTCGAGTCGCACTTTTTCTTGACTTGCGACTTGACTTGACTTGAAGACAAATGACTCGCTTGACTTGACCATATTTCAGCTGCGTAGGAAGATGTTTAACATGGGGGCGGGGGGCAGACCAGATGCGATTTCTCGACCTTAATACCCCTTCTCACACCAAAACATATTTGCTCATTATGATTTTTCCGATTTTAATTTTAGCAAAATAAAAATATTCAAAGAAAAAGGAAACAAACTACAACATCAACACCATGCAGGCGTGGTGTATAGCTAAGATTTTTTGTTTGAGAAATATTTGTTAATTTAAGGTTGCTTAGATGCAAAATTGTGCTATTTTTGAGCTGATCATATATGGCTAAAAAATGTCCATAATTAAGTGAATTCTAATTTTTCCGACTGACTGGACTCTTTTTCCCAATGAGTGGCGGCCCGTAAATTGCACCTTAGTTTTTTGTTATGCGCCCTGCATTTGTGTACAGCAGTGGGGATCCTTCCTTTGTCACTACATAAAGGTACCGTCCTGGGGAAGGGTCTAAGGGGAGGGGGTGTCCCCTTCCTCTTTGAGAAATTTTTGTTAAGGTAAGGTTGCTTAGATGCAAAATGGTGCTATCCTTGGGATATTGTTGGAACTGATCATATATGGCTGGAAAATTCCATAATTTAGTAAATTCTAAGATTTGGTTAGGTGAAAGCAGAGAGTATGTTGTCTAAGGGATGAATACGTTGTCAGCAAACCTCCTGGAGTCCCCCTTTTTGACTACTTTACTGCCTCCTATTCGGGCATCTAAGGCTGGCATATACCTGTTTAGGGCCTCCTGGAAGCTTTGGATCAATTATACAAAATAGGGTAATGACATAATGCTTATTACCTGACATCTAAATAATAATATAGAGCATGGGGCCAAGCGCGCAATTTTGAACGAAAATCCAGACGAACAGCTTTAGCAATGGGAAATGGGAGGAGGAGGGGGAGAGTATAGGTGCAGGAAGGTGATATTAGACCTCCAAGACAGGTATAGCAAAAGGGGTGTAGGACTAACAAGCGCGTCTCAGAATGTACACCTAGTTTATGCTATAAAAGTTCACAGGTACATTTGTGCTTATAATGTTCATAAATGATACAACGTGGACTGTGAGGATTGCGCGCGAAATTTGGGGGAATACTTCAATACCAAAATGAAAAACCTGCATGCAGGCTCAGCCAGGGGGGTGCTTTGATTTGCCAACATGGGGGTGAAGCGTCCTGGCTGGGGGCCAGCTACCCGAAGTCCCAACCGATGCAATGGGTTGCAGAACTCTAAATATAAGGCGCGCAAAGCGTGCCGAAAAATTTGGGGTTTCATTGAAAAAAGATTTCACATTTTTGTTTTCATTAAGGTAAGTTCAAAAAGTTTGGGTTTTTATTAAAGAATCTGGGCAAAACCATGAAATTTGTTGGGGCGACTGCATGGTCGTCGTCGGGGATTACATTCTTTATCTACGAAACTGAAAAATCTTTTTCTTTCTTTTTCTTACAAAATATGTTTGCCACGATGAAGAAAGAATCTTCCAAAAGTTAGGAAAAAGAAGAAAGAACTTCGCAACAATACATTTTCGTGTTTCTCTAGAATCACGCCTACACGGAAGAACAATATTTGTGGAAACGTTGAATAAATCCAGTATGTTTGAAACAGGGGGAGGGGGGTTACCACTAGACAGAATTATAGATTAAAGCGCGCCTAGCGCGCGAAAGTTTTTTGAATTTATAGAAAGAATCCTTACATAACTTACTGGCTAGGGGCCCAATAAATAGACATTTGGAATATTTTCTGAGTATATCTATGTCTTCACCAACATTAGTCTTTTTTAAATTTTGTGCAATTTTGTGGGGCTTTGAAAAATTTGTTTAAGCCCCCTAGCCCCGTAAAACTGTGCCTGGTATATAAATACCGTAATAATGTTCATGAGACTGACTGCAAATCGTGACTCATGCGCGCGAAGCCAGCCGAAATTTTCATTAAATAAGATTTCCATGACAAAACCTGCATTCAGAATATGCATCGAGATATTTTCAATTGCCCAACAAACCAACATGTCACCAGGAGCGTAGATTTCTTTTCAACTTTTGGGGGCATGGGGTGAACAATCGCAAATGTGAAACATGTGCACGCGAAGCGTGCACGGCGAGCGCGAAGCGCGAGCCCATGAAGGGTGGGGTCCAGGGGGCCGCCTTAGGGCCCCTGGTGGGGTCCAGGGGCAAAACCCCGGTGGGGGTCCAGGGGCGAAGCCCCCGGAAGCTCCTCGGTTTTAATGTCTCAGAAGTGCCAGGAAGACTGTTTTAAGGGGTTAATTTCAGTGATAATGTTTTTTGGTAGGCTATTGGTATATTCATACATTTAGGAACTGCTATTCTGAGCACAAAACTCGCCGATAAGCTGCACCGGATTGAAATTGTACAAGAGCAACAATGTCTTGTTAAGCTTAAAAAGGCAGGGATCAACATATAGGGTCATCCCAGACAACTGGATTTTGAATTCGGAGATCATTACAAGACCTGCAAGTTGGCTTGAGATCAGTTGCGTCGCCAGGTTTTTTTTTTTTTTGTGATTGGGGGCACCATAGATGATGTCGTTATAATACCTCAGTTCCCCCCCCCCCCAGTCTGCGTAAATTACACCATTATTTTTCATGCGTTCCTGTATTTGCATGCAGCAGTTCTGATCTTTCGTTTGTCACTACATAAAGGTGTCGTCCTGGGGAAGAGGTTCCCCCTCCCCTTTAAGAGTTTTTAATTAATTTATGGTCTTTTAGATGAAAAATGGTGCTATCTTTGGGATGTTTTTGGAACTGATCATATATAGCCTGAGCGGAAAATGTCCATAATTTAGTGTATGCTTAAGTTTGTTTAGGTAAAAGAGAATATGTTGTCTATTAACAGATTAAGAGACAGATGCGTTGTCAACAAATCTCCTGAAGCCCCCTCCCTTCTGTCTATTTTACTGCCTTCTATTTCGGGAAAGTTTTTACCCAAAAATGTGTGCGTGGAGTCCACAGAAACATTCTTGAGTTATTACGGAATATGTCCTTTCCTTCATTGTGCATTATGAAAGGGCATCTAAGGCTAGCAGATACCTGAATAGGACCTCCTGGAAGCTCTGCATTAATCATAATTATTGGGGCGGGGGGGGGGGGGGGCAATGACATAATGCGTATACTACCTGACATCCAAATGATAATAGAGTACGCCGCCAAACACTTTACAACTATCGTATTTTTACTACTTTTGAACTAAAATCCGGACGAACAGCTGCCAGCAATGGAAAATGAGAGGGAGGAAGAGTATAGGTGCAGGGAGGTGATATTAGACCTCCCTGATAGGTGTAGCAAAAGGGGTGAAGGACTAATAAGAGCTTTACAGAGTGTTGTTTTCATCAAAAGTGTATTAACAATCACCATCTATACCGATAATGGCTCAGCGCGAACTGGCGAAGCTCTGGTAAAAATTTTTTAAAAAATGTATAACGGCAGATACGTTCTTTCAACCTTCTAAATCATGCTACATATTAGATTAAAAGATCCCATACTGATGCGAGATGTATCTCTGTTCTTCGGAAAGTTCCGTGATCAGAACAGTTTCGTGTATTATTACCTTAATAATGGTCATGACATGGAGTGTAAACAGTGACGAATAATATTTCCATTACAAAACCTGCATTCAGACTCTACATCGTGAAACTTTCAATTGCCTAACAAACCTACATGCCACTGCCATAAGCCAGTCTTTTACCTATTAATTCGAAAACTTTCAACTTTTTGCTGCTGTGCTTTTCCGAAAGTTGCTATCGGAAGATACTGATAATATAAGTGACACTGTCGTAAGGTTGGAAGCGCGCGGAGCGCGCGAAAATTTTGATAGATTGCCAACGATTTGCTAAAATTCTGATAGTTTGAGAAACATTTGTGATAGAAACTGAAGCGAGATTGAAAAAAATTCTTACGAAAATGAAGAATAAAATATACTCTCTACCATACACGTATCTGTTGATTGAAACATTGGGGGGGGGGGGATGATTACATGGGCCATCTCCCCCTAGTCAAATGTTGGGGGGGATATATCCCCCCATCACCCCGGGATTTACGCCCATGCATGTCACTCAAAAAGCCAGTCACTTGCCTGGTAATTTGTAAACAGCTTTCAACTTCTGCTGTTGTGCTTCTCCGAAAGTTGCTATCGGAAGATATTGATAATAAGAACAACACTGAGGTAAGGTTTGAAGCGCGCGGATCAATTTTGATAGTTTGAGAAGAATTTGCGAAAAAAGGACAGTTTTGATTCGATTTCACGTGAGGAAAATAACATTTGGTATTATTCTCTCTTGATCTAGTTGGAAAATATATACAAAGTTGACACAGGCTCAGTCGGAAAAATGTGCTAGACTGAGATATCAGAAATTCCAACTGGTATTTCAGATTTTCCGACTATCGTCACACCCCCCGGTCGCGACGGCCCTGTGCGGGGTACCCATATAACTCAAAAATATTGAGTGGTGTTGTGTTTGGGGAATATCCCTCTCACTTTATAAAACCGATTCCATTTCTGTAAGAACTCAGCTTGGATATTGCGTTTACAATGCACCAGCATGGCTTACAAAGGAAACACCTTTAATCATTATTCATAAATACTTTTTGAGAATGCTGGCTTGTGATTGGTCAGTTACCCATGTTCTAATCCAGTGTAGAGACATAGGGTGTATGGAGAGCAACTTTTTGATCAACATGATTGTAAACACAGCTCTAACACTACAGTAAACAGTTTGTTTGTATAGGCTAGGAGGTAGGCCTGGGCCTTCAACTGTAATTTTTTTTCAGTAACTGTCCAAATCATAAATAATATATTTTGGTTGACAGTAATGTTGCACATCCAAACAAATAATCAGCTTCTAGGCTACAAACGATATTTCAGGCCTTTTCAGAGAAATTAAAGTGATTTCACGCTGAGTAAGGTGTTTTACAGGCCTAGGCTCTAACGTTAGCTTTAAAAGCGTGTCAAACTATCGTGCGTCCGCTTGATTTTGGTACATCGCCGATAAGAAGAAATTATACAGCATTTCTTACCTCAGTAATAGACCTTCATCTGGGATGGGTAATAATATAAATACAGTTGTAAAATGAGTGATGAGCACTCACTAACCTTAAAACTCATCTTTCATATTCCAGAAAGATAGCGTTGGCCCCACGTATTCTGTGCACTGCTCCAAAATCATCAAGGAGATTTTCAATCGAAGAATAGAATATATGCTATGGAAACGATGGCCGGGGGCTACTGTCCAATATGTCCAGGCCTAATGACAAAGTACTGCATATCAACAAACCTTATCCAAATTGCGGTATCCTACATTCTTTTTGTAAGAAAAGCTCAACGTCAGAAAAGAAATCTGTCTGATTTAAGTTCCACTCGTAAAGAACAAGCTCTCTGCGATGACATTTCCAACCACTAACGTCCGTTAGTTAGGTCTAACGATAACTTACAGCACAAGTCAAGCAACTAACGTGAGGCCCTAGCACATGATAACTGTTCTGGCTAAGCACGCTGGTTTTACTTTGATCCGAAACAGTATCAATATTGTCAATGCACAGATGTAAACAGTTTTAGATCACATTTGAAAAGTCTCCTTTGTATCACAAAATCGCAAGATGGAAATTGCTTGCAAATGACACTCGGGTAAGGAGACTTCGTCTAGTACGAGTCTAATTCGAACTGACTCACCGTTCGAAAACAGCGTAACGATAAGTTAGTAGCCTAGGTTAAGGCTAGGACAAACGTTGGCCTAACGTTATTTGTTTTCAACAACGTAGCAGCACGTTAGTGTGTTGAACGTCACGGTGAGCAATATCGCAGAAATCACATATCCTCACGCTAGTAAGTCCTCCAAATGTAGTTTTAATGGAACTGTCAAGGCGGAGTACATTTCCAATTCAAACAGAGAATTCGTTTCAAATATGACCTCGCTCAAAATATTCCGAAAAATCCACATTCGATAAGAGACGTCACAAAGTATGGCCATGTGTTTACAAACGACAAAGCTATAGCGTGCAGCTAGTTATATAGCCTACATATTACATAGCTCGTAATTTAGCAGGCAGCCTATACGCAGTCTTATGTGCACTCTGAGAAAATTTAGTCAGTTTGGGAGAATAATTCATGATCAATGGAAAATCGTTAAAAAAGCAAGCTTTTCCACTTTTAAACGTCTCGAAGTTAAAGTATTTATGAATGGGAATAAAGTCATGGTGCCCATGTCTCTACATCAGATTCGAACAGGCTATGACGTCACGCATATAGGCAGAGACCCTCGGCTTCGCCTCGGGTCTCTCAGCCCATATGCGTGACGTCATAGCCTGTTCGAATCTGATGTAGAGACATGGGCACCATTGACTTTATTCCCTAATTAAACTGTGCAGTATCCGTCACCAATAAACTCTAGCAATAGCTGAGTCCTCAAAATGTTATGCATTACAAGAGTTGTATATGTTGTATCATTTGAATTTGAAATTTTGGGTGGAAAAGTCATTTTTGTGCAATAAGTAACTAAATTTCTTCCTGTATGAGCCTTATTTCTTGCCAAAGAAGGCTACCGCACTGCCTTATTTGGAATTGTCTATATCTCTGAATATTGGCTTAAAAATATGAAAATTATAAGTAAAACAAACGCAATATTTCCCTTTCACATATTGTTTGCTTCTAGAAGTGATTGCTTCAAGTTTATGCCATCCATTGATTGGTCTTGTTCTGAGAAGTTGTTGCTTGGATGTTTTAAGTTAGTATGGACAGAGCATATTTCGTAAATCTTCCAAAAAATGTCAACCTGTGACTTCTTTGGATTAAAATACTTCAATATCTACCGCCTGGTCTCCATATTAAGACTATCTATGACTGCAGTCCTGTTTACAGGCTTACTAAATTTTTCATTTTGAAAATTATGTCTGGTGATTTGACTTGAAATGAGCGAAAATGACTTGTGACTTGAATTGACGGGTGCAAATGACTTATGACTTGTGACTTGACTTGACTTGAATTTAAATGACTTGAGACTTTACTTCACTTGAAGGTAGACGACTTGGGACTTGACTTGAGAAAAAATGGCAACTCTGCTTCCTAGTGACGGTAAGAGTTATCAAAATAATTAATAATTTCGATTTTTTGTTCATAAGGTGATCTTAATCTATCCTATCTATATTGGGTATTCCTGTGAAGCAATTACGTATTATTGTTACCTTCCGGCAATAAACATACGCTTGCTATCCTCACACCACGCCCCGTGTATGCGAGTACGTGCAAGACTATACGTGGTTTTAACTGGAAAATAAAATATGAATTCAGTAAGTAAAGACAACGCTACTTGAAAAGGAGTATGAGCCTACTGCATTGAAGTACTAAAGATTTGCGGCAGTGAGAACAACACAGCATGACTAACAGACAATTACGGAATTCGTAAAAACACAGGCAAATCCAGATGAAGCTCCGTAATCTGGGTCAAGTTCGTTTTACATGTATGTTTTCAACGGTTTATTGATAATCTTATGTGCTAATTCCATCTCCGACAGGAGCCAGTTGATAAATATTGAGAATTTTCGCTGAATCAGAAAATCCAATAATGGCCGTCCAAACCGACTTTTCGGTACGTGTTTCCTCTAGTGCTTTATAAAATTCTGAAAATATTCAGGCAAATTTTATAGTATACCACATGCAATCCAACCCGATGGCATACACAGTATATGATCCTACTACTATTACACAAAATTATAGAGGGAGCACGGTAGCAAAACGAATATGATACCGAGAGCAACTCACACTATGGAAACGATAGGGCCTATCATATCCAGGGCAGCTTTACCTAATGGGCCAATTTTCCAAAGAGTCATTGCACAGGGTGCCCTAACAGAACATCTAAATGTAAAATCGATACGATGTTGTCTTTACATAAGACTTTTGCACATAACAAATTTCTGACCACCTGCTAATCTCATAATCTGACATTTTAAGCTGCCCTTTGACAGTTAGATGTCAAACGCACAAGCCAATTCATATTTGCCCAAAGTTTAGAAACGTATCATTTTCACATGCAGTGGCGTGTGCAGATTTCGGAGGTGGGGACACAACTTGTGATTCCCCCGACTGATATGGAGCCTGGAGTGGTGTAACGCGAGCGGTTGTCACAAGTGAACCGAAGGTGTACCACGAAGAGCGAGTCTGTACGCGTGTGGTCCAGTGACCCGCGTTAGAGCAACTGGTGGAGTCCAGGGGCAGATCCCCGGCAGGGGCCAGGGGGAAAAAACCCCGGAATATCCTGCAATATAAGATAACCAGACCGCCGAAAATTGGTTCTAGAGGCTTGATTGATAAGGTTCTTTTCGTTTCAGATTTCGTGAAATTCGATGTCAATAACTGCTCGATTTCAGGTTATTAGACGCCAGCTAATACAATGGGTAGGGTAACTTACACTTGTATTACTTTCAACACGCCTCTACACTACACAGCAAAATGGCTATTTCGGGTGTACTAACCTAATATAATTGCACAAGGATAACCCAGAGTGTGGGGGGTTAAGACAGCGGTAGGATTCAGGGCTGTAAGAGGTATTGTCGCAGGCGCAGTAAATTGTTTCCGCCAATGGAGAAGAAGGTAATCTATAAATTAATCTCGTTGTATCTCATCGACAGTGTTATTCAGTACACAATTGAGACACGCTTTGCATGTAGTTCCATACCCTGGTAGTCCTATAACAGTGGATGGTCCTACCATAATCCTTATATTATGGCGGGTTCACGAATATGCCATATTTGTGATTTCTAGATAGGGGAGCTGTACGAGACCAAAGCGGACCACAGCCCGATCGCGGTTAGGACTGAGGTCAGGAAATTTGGCATTTAGAATGCCCCATGTTGCGGGATACCCCACCCTACAACACTGCCATGCGTGGGTCGCCAGTATATGAGAGAATATTCGGCAGCCCAAACGCCCCAGATTGTAAGAAACTGCATTCTAAGCCACTAAAAAGAATATGTCACTACAGTTCTGCTATAATGACATTTTCAACCGTTGAAGCCTTCAAGGCTACTGTCATCGCCAACTACCAGGAGGAAGTCCAGCATCCCCATATCACCAGTTTGCAGGAAATCGATCGCTTTCTAAATTTCTAAAACACAAACTTGTAACTACAATTTTGCATCTGTACCTGGACTCCGCAAGGAACCGAGTCCCTCTGTAATAAGAATTCTCTCCTGTTGCTGTTCCACATGAAATTGTTCACTCCGAGGGCGGCCGTAGAACCAGGGCGGTACAAACTCAAGATTACCAGGTTATAGCGCAAATAAGATACCGCCAGCAAAGTCAGGTACAAAAAGGAGGCATAAATTCACCGAGAAGACTTTCATGCACAGAACGCCCGTGCGGAAGATATTTGACATCCTAAAGGCGCTGAAATACATGAAATCGCAATCTCCACAACCTTGACAAATTTTTACCATAGTTGTGCTTTTTTTCATTCTGTATCTAGGCTACCCTGACTAAAAAGAGTGCTATTATCGGCTACAGAAACTTGCGAAGCGCGAAAGAAGAGTTATGATACTTGGGCTCACGGGCCGGATATCGATACTGACCTATGCCGTAGGGGCAGGTATGAGGAAGTTGTTACGGCTTGTGGTCGCAAGTCAAACCAATAACAGCGAAAGATCACAGAAGAACGAGATTAAAATTCAACAACTTAATGATTATTTACAATCTCCTTATCTCACTTAAATTTACAATAATTAATTAGACTTACTCACAATCCTTTAATTAATATTTGCCTGGTCTGGTCCAAGGGCTGGTAGTGCATGCACGGTGACGATGGTACAGTAGTAGACCTGCAGCGTGCTGTAGCGTAGGAACTGGTTCCACGAGCGAATAACGACAAGGCTAGGCGATGATGGATGATAACAATATCAATGCACAGTGTAGAAACGGCGTAAGGCAATTTATCACAAGTGTCAGTGGCTGGCTTCTCAATAGCGTCTGGACTCGATGAAGTATTAGGGATCTCTCCCCAAAACAGTTGCTGAACTGCCTTTTATATGCTAGGCTTTTATTCGAGAACTCTCCAGAATTTAACAGAAACTTCTAGTGTACACAGTCCAGCAATTACGAGAACGTTCCTCAATAGAAACTTCTAGAACACACAGTAGTTGAATAACGATAATTGCAGCTTCTTCGAAGTGTTGCCAGGTCGCTGCTATAATTGGGACATAACGTAAACAGTTCTCACTTCTAGACAGTTCTAGAAAGGCTGCGTTGAAGTTGAATTCTCTGGAACTTTCCATTCGCTCGTCGATGGATTCAATCCGGTGTTCCTGACGGGTCGTCTTGTAACACTCCCCCCCCCCCTTGAAAAAGTTTTGGACGTCTCGGACAAAACTTAGGTTACAATATTTACAATGTATAACTTTACAGTAATAACTACAGTATGTATATTATGTAGTCCAATATTCAATGGAAGGTACAATTATAACATATAATTTGTCTTGCAAGGTGATGACACATGAATACAAGTAACATCATCAATACACAGTGTGCCATAGTTAAACACTAAATTTCAATTCTTACAGTGATATCTACAACATACTGGATCAAATCTAATTGTTGAAAAAGATTCTGGTACTTCATTGTCTTTCCCTTTAATGTGCTTTATATGTACATTATATGATTGCAGAAATAACTCCACCTCATCAATCTTTGATTCTTATTCTTCATCTAGATAAAAATGTCAAAGGGTTATGATCAGAGTATACAGTGATAGGGAAACTAGTAGTTCCCAAATAAACATCAAAGTGTTGAAGACCAAGTATCAAAGCTAATGTCTCTTTTTCAATTGTTGAATAATTCTTCTGGTGTTTGTCAAATTTCTTAGAATAATAACAAACAGGGTGATCAACACCATGCTCATCAGCTTGAAGCAAAACTGCTCCTATGCCATTGTCACTGGCATCTACTGCCAACTTAAATTGCTTCTCAAATCTGGAGCAATCAACACTGGTGAACTCATTAGTGCCTTTTTCAATGATTCAAATGCTGCTTGGCAATTATCCGTCCAATTAAACTTTTCATTCTTCTTTAATAATTTTGTCAATGGTGCAGCAATGTCAGAGAAATTCGGACAAAAACGTCTGTAGTACCCAGCCATGCCTAGGAAGCGCATGAGCTGCCTTTTATCAGTTGGGGCAGGGAATTTGTCAATGCCCTCAACTTTGGCCTTAATTGGTCTAACTTTGCCCTGACCAACCACAT
Source organism: Holothuria leucospilota (assembly GCA_029531755.1). Lineage (NCBI taxonomy): Eukaryota > Metazoa > Echinodermata > Holothuroidea > Aspidochirotida > Holothuriidae > Holothuria > Holothuria leucospilota. The sequence continues at coordinate 50,890,029 of CM055974.1, read as the reverse complement.
GCCCTAAGTATATCACATGAGCACAAGCAATCTCACTTTTGACCAAATTGACAGTCAAATTAGCTTTGGCAAGCTTGTCAAATAATGTCTTAACATGTTGTACATGTTCATCCCACGAGTTGCTGTACACAATAAGGTCATCAACATATACTTCACAATTTTCTAAATTTGACGTAAGATTATTTACTAAGCGCTGAAACGTCATCGGTGAGTTTTTCATACCAAACGGCATAACCTTATACTGAAGTAACCCATCTGGCGTCACGAATGCCGAGATTTTCCGAGCCCTCTCAGTGAGTGGTATCTCCCAGTACCCCTTTAGTAAGTCAAACTTTGATACATACGTAGCTTTCCCAATCCTATCAATACAAACATCGATCCGGGGTATCGGATAGGAATCCGTTCTTGTGACCGCATTCACCTTTCGGTAATCAGTACAAAATCTGTACCCACCGTCTGGCTTGGGGACACAATATACAAGGGGAAGACCATTCACTATTACTAGGTTCTATAATGTCATGGTCCAACATGTACCGAACCTCATCCCTGAGATGTTGTCGTTTTCTAGGGTTAACTCGGTAAGGATGCTGCTTGATTGGTGTGGCATCTCCCACATCAACATCATGTTCAATCAAATTTGTCCTAGTAGGATCATCTGAGAACAAGTATGCATATTCATAGATTAATGATTTCATTTCTGACTTTTCTTTGTGATCTAGATGACTTAATTTCTGGTCAAGATTTTTCAACACATCAGAATTTTGTAACTTAATACACATATCAGGAACATTATTAGCCTTGATCTCATCATTACAGAGTTCATAATCAGCATTGATAATACACACTTGATCACCTGTATCATTAGTGTTGCTATTTACATCATGTACACTTTCATCCTTAGAAATGTCACAATCTTCTCTTTCATAATATTTCTTCATCATATTAATATGACATACTCTTTTAGATTTACGCTTGTCAGGTGTCAAAATGACGTAATCTGTGTCACTGACCTTTCTGTCAATGACATAAGGTCCTTGAAAGCGAGCTTGAAGTGGCTGACCAGAAACAGGCAAAAACACTAGCACCTTATTACCAGGCTTAAACTCTCTTTTCACAGTGGTCTTGTCATACCACGCTTTCATTTTCTTCTGAGAGTGCCTCAGATTTTCCTGAGCAAGTTCACATGCTCCATGAAGACGATCTTTAAAGCGGGATACATAATCAAGTAGATGTATGTCTTCACCTGGATCTGACAACCACTTCTCCTTTAACAATTTCAATGGTCCACGAACTGTGTGTCCAAAGACAAGTTCAAATGGACTGAACCCAAGTGACTCTTGTATAGACTCCCTGGCAGCAAACATCACAAATGGAATGCCTTCATCCCAATCTCTCTCATTATGATGACAATATGTCTTTAACATATTCTTCAATGTTTGGTGAAACCTTTCTAAAGCCCCTTGGCTTTCAGGATGATAAGCCGAAGACTTAATTTGGTCTATGCCTAACTCATATAACATCTGCTGGAATACAGTTGACATGAAATTAGACCCTTGATCTGATTGGATCTCTTTTGGCAACCCAAACAATGTGAAAAATTTAAGTAAAGCTTGTAAGACTGTCCGAGCCTTGATATTCCTCAGAGGTATTGCCTCTGGAAACCTTGTAGAAGCACACATAATGGTTAATATATACTGATGCCCTGCCCTACTCTTAGGTAGGGGACCTACACAATCAATGATGACTCTACTAAACGGCTCTTCAAAAGCAGGAATTGGCTTCAAGGGTGCAGCCGGAATATTCTGATTCGGCTTCCCAACCATTTGACATGAGTGACAGGTCTTACAAAATTTGGCCACATCACTTTTAAGTTTTGGCCAATAAAAGTGATTTAGAATTCTGTGGTAAGTCTTATTGACTCCTAGGTGCCCTGCAAATGGCATTTCATGAGCAATACTCAGTATTTCCCTTCTATAAGTCCTAGGTACCACAATTTGATGGTAAACTCTCCACTCTTCATCTAATGGTGCATCAGGTGGTCGCCATTTACGCATCAAAACATTGTTCTTAAAATAAAAGCATACTGGGACGTCTTTCGATTCATCCTCAGTGAGTGCACCAGCTATTAATGGCTGAAGCTCTTCATCATGTTGTTGTTGCACTGACAACTGGTCTCTGTGGAGTGTGTCGGACATTTTTGATTTTTCCTGTTCTACCCCCTCACTATGTATGGGGCCAGGAGACTCACAATCCTGACTATCATTAAGATTAGTCATAAAAGATTGGCTGAGATCATACCAAGAATCTTCACTTTCATGAATATTTTCACTAGAATCTTTTTCAGACTCTGACTCCTCTTTTGGGAGTGTTGTTCCATTTTTAGGAACTAATTCCTCAGTTTTAGAGGGTGGATGATTAAGTTTATCATCCTTATTTTCAGAAATCATACCCTCATTTTTAGAGAGTGGATGTTCAAGATTATCATCCTTACATGATTCCCTACTTGTTCCACTTTTGGGAACTGTATCCTCACTTTTGGAGGGTGGATGTTTAAGATTATCATCCATGGCGAGCTTTTGTGACATAGCTCTAGTGACAGCACAGGCAGGGAATAAATTTGGAAATTCCTTTTCTAATTGCTCTGTGTTGTTATAATCACATGGTTTATCTGTCAAAATTGCATTGGCTACTACCTTTCCACCAGCTAGGTCATTGCCTAGCAACAGAGATACCCCCTTTACAGGTAGAGTAGGTCTGACCCCTACTATGACCGACCCAGAAACTAAATCTGACTTCAAATTAATTTTGTGGAGAGGGACAGAAATAAATCCACACTCAACCCCCTGAATTAGTACATTTGCCCCTGTGGAAGTAGAGTCCGATAATGGCAAAACTCCATCAAGAAGCAACGACTGAGTTGCGCCTGTGTCACGCAAAATTTTAATTTTGACGGCTGGATGAGCTGAATTCCCATCTAGGGAAATAAACCCCTCAGACACGAATGGAAGGTATTCTTCCTTAATTTTGTCGTTAGAATTAGGCCGTAAAGTCACGACTACCTCAGAAGAGTTCTCTACATTGGCTAAGGCATTAGAAGCTGTTTCAGTCTCCTTTAATTTTGCCAATGTGAAGCAATTTGCCATTGTGTGGCCTTTTTTGTGACAGAAACCACAACTTATGTCTTTAAAGGCAGCTTTGTTTGAGCTGACCTGGTCGTTCTTTTGACGACTCGAATCTGGTTGTTTTTTACCAGAATTTGTTGGAGAGATAGAACCAGACTGAGATCCACTGTTACCTGTTGTGCCACTATTATTGCCATATTTCTTATTTGGCCTACTAAACTGACCCTTGTTTTGAGTCTGACCCACTTTACCAAACTTATGGGTAAGTGCATACTGATCAGCCAAATTTGCCACTTCACTCAGCTTGTCAGCCTTATTTTCCTCAAGGTGAGTCTTAATGTCATCATTCACACACCGTTTGAATTCCTCGACCAGCATCAGTTGTCTTAAAGTGTCAAATGTGGAGACCTTTTTGGAAGCACACCATCTGTCGAAATGTCTTTCTTTTTGATAAGCAAACTCTACGTATGTTTGTGTATCCGCCTTACGATACTTTCTAAATTTTTGGCGATAAGCTTCAGGCACCAATTCATAGGCTTGTAATATGGCCTTTTTAACCTTATCGTAATCCATGCTGTCCTCTATTGACAGAGCGGAATACACTTCTTGAGCCTTGCCAGTGAAATTACTCTGGATGAGTATGGACCATTTATCTCTTGGCCACTTTAGTTGCTCACCCAGCTTTTCGAAATGGTTAAAGAATTTCTCCACATTATCCTCCTGAAATTTGGGGACAAATTTTACGTGCTTAGAAACATCGAATCCCCCAGTATCCAAGCCTATTTTAGGGTCTGAGGCTTTTATGACCCCTAACTCTAGTTGCTTCAACCTAAATTCATGTTCTCTTGCCTCCCTTCTTTCTCTTTCTTCTCTTTCCTCCCTTTCCTTTTGCATTTGCATTTCTCTTTCCTCTTTTTCCCTTTCTCTCTCCATTTCTTTTAATCTAACCTCCTTACTCATTTCTATTTCAAGCCTTTTCAATTCAAATGTGTTGTCAGTTGGCACAGTGATAGCTGTTTCCAATACTGTACTAGGCAGAATACTTTCATCCACAAGATATTCTAGAACATGTTTTTTAATCTCGTCCTTCCGCATTAAAGGCTGAAATTCAATGCCATAATGTTTTGCGACCTTTACAATCTCAGACTTCTTTAATGAATCTAGTTCCTCGACTGAGGGACTAGCCACGAATTCATCTAAGTTGAATGGCATTTTGAAGTTATATATATCAAGCATTCAACAAACAAATAAGAAGTCTGGGCAAACACAGTTGCTTACGATTCACAACAGAATTTCTCGAATTTTCTAGTATTTTTCGTTCCCGGATGTTAGGCCCCCAATTCTGTTACGGCTTGTGGTCGCAAGTCAAACCAATAACAGCGAAAGATCACAGAAGAACGAGATTAAAATTCAACAACTTAATGATTATTTACAATCTCCTTATCTCACTTAAATTTACAATAATTAATTAGACTTACTCACAATCCTTTAATTAATATTTGCCTGGTCTGGTCCAAGGGCTGGTAGTGCATGCACGGTGACGATGGTACAGTAGTAGACCTGCAGCGTGCTGTAGTGTAGGAACTGGTTCCACGAGCGTTCCTGACGGGTCGTCTTGTAACAAAGTTTACTTGCTCAGTGCTCTACAGAGAAGTTAAGAGTTAACTACAAAATATACTAACTACTCTCTGTCTCTCGACTGAGTGAAATCCTCCGACGGGTTGAGGGGCTTGTACCCCCTGTGCTCCCTCCCCTTTAAACACGATACTGTTCATATGAGTACGAAACGTATTCCGTCTTGGATCCAAAGTTGGAAAAATAAAAAAGTTTTCGTTAAAGTTTTACGATGACGATGTCAGAAATGATCTGGCCTCAGAGAGGCATTACAGATTTGATTGAAACTGTAGAAACATGAGACTCTTCAAAACTCAGACGGATTCAATTTGGGTCACCTATACAAAAGCAGGTTTAAATTAAATGAATATGTCACTTAATCATAAACCCCAACGCAAACACTGCCAGCTGCAAAGCAGGTCCTTCGATTTCGGCTGAACTACCCGGTTCAGAGCCATATATAAATGTACAGACTCGGTTGAATGAACAGCGCCCTCGCTCCTGGTATGACCTCTTGAACCGTTGAAGTATGTTGGCACATACACTGTAAACGTGAAGTCACAAATGGCGATTTCTCACGACCTGTCGTGGAACATAACACTGCCATATAGTCTATCAAACGTTGTATCAGAGACACATATTGAGTTGATGGTATGATAAAATCACGACTCTCTGGCTGCTATGTGCAAGTTGTAACAGGAAAACTCCATTACACTAGAGATACCGAGGTTGAGCGATACGGATCTACGGAAAGTTCGGGCGAGACTGGCCCTTTTTTCAGTAAAAAATGCCAGGGAACGAGTCGGATATCAAAAAGTCGAGGAGTAAAAGTGGGAGAGGGGTATTGAAAGGGACGATGTAAAAAGTGAGGGTTCTGTATTGACTAAAGGAGGTTGGAAGGGAAGAAAAGTCTCGAAGTTTAGTCTTAGTATGCTTTTATAGATCTCTCCTGTTTTAACATAAAGTAATGCGGCTTTAAAAGTATTGGTCTACAGCAAAATTTTTTCCCAACGTTTTTGGGCGCACCAGTTTCACAAACCCAAGGTCTACAAGCGTTCCACCATAAACATTGAATATTTAATTTTTCATTGATTGTTCTGTTGTGCAACGGCGGCGATTTGTTCTAAATATTGGGGGATATGGGCCCATTTTCAAAAAAATTACTGTGTGAAAAATCAAAGTCAATGGGCGATTTCTCAAATATTGGGGGAAAAATGCCCCCCCCCCGTCCCCCGGGATCGAGGCCCATGCTGTTGTGTGCCGTATGCATGGGATTAGCCTCCAAATTCCTGAGATTGGCGAACTATCGTGACCTATATTTCGCCCTAAAAACAGAATTCTCCTGAACAAAATTCCCTCTTTCCCCTCTAACCAACACACTTGCCTTTAGAACCACCCCCACGGCCTCATACCGTGACGGCCTCATACCGTGACGGCCTCATACCCGTATGGTACACGTAAACTTTACGTACGGTACCACTCAACGGAAGCAGGCCTGTTACGTCCGTCTACTTGAAAGTAACCTGCATTGAAACTTGGCATAGCCAAATCGACGTACTTTGAACAGGACTACGAAGAAAATGGGGCCTGCGAAATACGATTATAGAAAGCAGTGTCGAGGATATTCCCCCTTCGCAAGTTTAGTGCCTTTTAACGAAGGCCGACGAAAAGGCTTCGTCAGCCGGAGGCTGATAATAGTGCAATTTTAATTAAAACTCAGACTATTTTCAGTTTTACCAACACCTATAAGTTCGCCAACTTACCGACTTCTCCCAAGCTGATTTTATTGTGGTAAGAGGGTTCCTTCTCTAAAAGCGGCGGGCCGAAGAACGAAGTAGGATTAGAAGGCCATTCGTTGCCAGTTCACAGGCAATTTGTCAGATGATATCGAAGAGTCAAGTGATGTCACATCAAAAAGTTCTTGTTCGTCATTGGCCACAGCAGTGGCTGCAGGCGTTCTCAGCACTATACATATATATATTGTACACAATGCTAAGAATGCCTGTAGTGGCCGTAGCTGCTATGCTGACTACCCGTGATGTCATACCTGTGATCACCGTAGAAGTCTGTGATTAATCAATGAGCCTGTTTGTGGAAAATTGGATAATCTTCGTGAATGACAGACAAACGGTCGTAACAATCCACAATTTCCGATGCAAAAATAAACAGGGGAAAACGAAAACAGTAGGAGTGTTCGAGTTAATATGGATCTATGCACGGATGCCTGTTTGGACTTTGGACGTCTCCGTCTACAGTGCCAGTCAGCAGTGCCTAATTTTAAATAGATATATGTATCTCATCAAAAGACGATTGTATTTACCAGGGGTGGCATGAGAGGGGGCAGGAGCCATATGCCCTGTCGGGCAAGGCTGTTCCCTGTCGGGGAATGTTCCAATTTCGTCGGGAAGCCTTATGGATACGCATGTTTATAGGCTATAGGCTAGCCTATAGTCTAATGGCAGTCATCCCGACGGTTTACATGATTTTGCGCTCTAGGCAGGCAAATTCTTCAAAAGGCCTAAAAAACCCAAATTCTTTAATTTTCCTTTAACAAAAGCCGAAATTCAATTTCAAATTCCTACAGTAAAAGCACCAAAACAAGAAATAGGCCTATAGGCCTATATGCTTTCGCCTTCCTCCGGCAAACCATCGCATTTGGAGGACCCTATGGGAAGCAGCCATTCGCGAGTGGCTGCCTCCCGAGTTCCGCCGCCCCTGGCAATTACCCCAGTTTAAGATAGCATATCGCATTGCACTGGAATCTTTATAGTTCTCCATCATAATTACGTAATAATATTTTTGTCTCTGGATTTGTCGTACGTATTCTACTGTTTTGTGCAAACATTGGTCTTATCCCAATGGGACTATCGTAGCTTATAATTTGTGGGTTTCCCAATACAGGCTCATACTGGGTAAGTTACAAAAAGCTCCAAACTTTGCAGCTAAACTTATGTTGAAGAAATCGATTTATGATAGCAGCACAGAATGTCTGAGACAGCTCCGCTGATTTCCAGTTAAGTACAGAATTTTATTTCGTTTACTGTGTATTTGCTTTAAATGTTTTACTGGTCTTTAACCAACTGAATTAACGGGTTATTTTAGAGCAAAGGATTCTTCAAGGTACTGGCTCAGGTTTTCTTCTGACTCTCCTATTTTGTACCAAAAACTAAATGTTCTGTGGTCGGCGGGGGATATGGCGTTTTCTGTTTCTAGGCCGCGGGAATGGAATCTACTTCCCGGCCTAGTTAGGTATGTCAACAACATTGATAATTTGAAAGGTTCAAAGGGAAACTTAAGACACATCTTTTCTCTACAGCTATTAATGAGTTAAGTATTTTCTTTAGGTTGCTAAGCGCCACTGACTACTTCTTTGCTCGGTATAAGTGAGCGCTACATAAATATTGGTATTGTATTGTATTGTTCTGGTGATCATGTGACAATATATTGTTACTGAATTATTACAATTCAAATTGAAGAACTATCTTACTTGGAATACCTTTAACATGCAATGTTTATGTTCTGATATATCATGAACAGATGACTTGTGATGGGGATGAGAGGAGCCTGTAAAGTTTCAAAGCAGCATAAAATGTCCAGGATGCTTGGGACGACTGTTTATAAGTAGTCACTGCCTGACTTGCCTACGTAGCAGGATATACGGCATATTCCTTGTTCAGTGGTGGTTCAAGTTTGAGAAGCTGAGGAGCTGAGCAAACACTCACTGCAGGGTCCGCTCCGCGGGGTACTGTCTGACCTGGCTGCAGTCGGAGAAGTTATGGAAAATAGTAGCAACGAACGGAATTGTATTACTCGAGCACGTCGTATTCGGAACACTTTTCAGTACTCTTGCTCGTACTCATCGTTCGACAAAGACTCCTCCAGGTGTATAACCAACCCGGCATTGAAGATATACGGATTTTACATCAGACCTACCAGTTGAAAAGGCTTAAATTCTTGAACAAAATACCAAAAAATATTATTCAAGATGTGCAAGTACTTTATTGCCATAAACCTGCGGTTCACCGTTGGGAGCGGGAGAAGAGGGTATGTGCCCCCAGTCTGTGACTCCCCAGTCTAGAATCCGCCACTGCCAAATATGACTTACAAATAATGATTACTGAGTGCTGAGGGTGTTAATTGATACCAAACTGTACACTCCGTTATTGTAAACATGTAAAAAATAAAAATTCGCCGCAAGTCCACAAACAAGCAGTAGCGAAGATCATGTGAAAAGTGGTGGGGGGGGGGGGGGTAATGGGCCCTTGAGGAAAAAAGTTACTGTGTGAAAAAGTGAAAGTCAATGGAAGCATTTCCAAAAGTGGGGGGATACATCCTCCCCCATCCCCCGGGCCCCCGGATTTCCACCTGTGCAAGCAAGCTAGGCTTGCGGTTGAACGACGCAATCGAAATGAACAGATAACTTGGTCGAACTGAGAGCCTCTCAATCAAAAGATCACATTTCGACATTACAACTATATATAAATTTAAATCACAGTCCAACCCGGATCCACATCGCGAAATGGTGCGTAATTAAGGGGTCATAATACTATACTTTACGTCTTAGCCTATCTTTAATTCAGATTTAATGTTCGAAAACTGTGAAATTGCGATTTTCGTTGCATTTTTCAACGCGTATATAATATATATATATTATATATATATATATATATATATTATATATATATAATATATATAATATATATATATATATATAATATATATATATGAAGAATATTGAATAACTTCACTCTCATAGGCTAATGTCCATTTATTCTATAAGCCGGTGCCATAAACTTCTCAAGGGGAACTTTGCTCTCCTGAATGCTTGCCAAGGCGGAGCCAAGCTCCACCCCCGGGATCGTAAAATGGTGATGCCTTCAAAGAAGTATACCCGCTTGCACGAAACTTTCATCAATACTTAACACCAGAATTTCTGTTCGCACTAGGGGTGGTCTCTGAGGGCACTAGCCACCTTTTTATCATTTATTGCTGAAAAAACTAAAATAAATATATTTGTCATAATTATAATTTTAAGACACTCAGAACCCAGTAAACCACATTCAAGGGCTTCTTCTTTTTCCAGATTGTCCCTGCTAGCCCTGATCCGCAGCCTTAGATTCACCTTCGATGCTCTAATGTGAAGGCTCCTCTATCTCAGTGACATACCTGGAAGGTACGGTAGTTGTCTCACCATAACTCATAATGGGCAGCATGGGTAGATTTATTTTGAACGTCCAATGCAAACCTTAACATGATCAGTCGTCCCCACTCACAACTCCCCTGCCCGAATCATTAAATCATTTGTGCGACTGCAAGTGAGGCTATCAAAAATGGTAAAAATTGTGATTTTTATTTTTGTAGTATACTTAGTGGGCATCCAGTGTCATTTGGAGATAGAGAAATGCTTCATCCTAACGGTCACAATTTTTTAATACACCAGTGAGGATAACACCCCAGTGGGGTCCGCAGACTTCGCCCCCTCACTCCCACTGGAGCGTTGTCCCTGGGCCCCACTAAGGGCCCAATAGTGGGACCCTGGTCCCCGGGGCCTTGAAGTAGAGCGCTTCGCGTCACCACGGCGCATCCAGCGATACTCAGTCCTTCGTGTTGGTGTTCTCCTCCGGCGGACCGTTGTGCCCCCAGTCCCCCCACACTTCGAAAAGTCTTTCGACTCCACTTCCCCCACCCCACCCGTCAACTTTTCGAGCCTTCGGCTTGGGCACTCACAAATTCCAGCTCACCACCACAAAGGGGGCCCCGCCCCTTTTTTGTAAATCCCTGGATCCATGCCTTATCGGACCATTCTTGAACATTGTTTTGTAGTACAGTCTCATATGGCCAGGGAAAAAGGGGGCACGTGTTCTGCTGTCCCCTTGAATCCGCGCCTAGCCTCTCATTAACACCTTGGTTCTACATGAACTTGCCCGCAGGGCCCCAGGGCGTCAACAGCTTCTGTAATGTGGGGATATGACATTAACCCAGACCAGAGCAGTATATTTCTAAATATAAAGGCTCTGACCAAAACTTATGCTACCGCTCAGCGAGAAGTCTTAGATGCATGGCCCAAAGCTTCCAAGGGCCGTTAACTGCTTAAGCGGGTCCCAGAAAATATGGGATCTTACATGCGCTGTGGTGTAGTCGGAATTCCCTCATTGGTTATTTTGCCTTTCCAGACAACCGTTTGTCATTATGACATTAGACTGCACAATCTCTCGGAAAGTCTTATGTATTCAGTTTTGATTGCCACACATAACAATCAGAAGGTTCAAGCTCGGTATACTGTACGTTTTTATCATGGAATATGACTTGACAACGACGTCTTTACTTGACGTCATGAAGCATATCCCGCATGGGAGTTTTTTTTCTTTTTTTTCCGTAGGATGGCAATGGAAGATCCATGCCAATGGACCAATCAACTTCTTGGAAATAGCCCAAAATATGCCATACCTTCAATTCCAAAATAACCGCTTTCCATCCCTTTTTTGTAATTCTGACACCGGATTATGAAAAAACAGGTCAAATATTCCTAACCCACGTAACCCTAACCAGAGTTCTATTCAAGTCACTTTTTCTCAAGTCAAGTCATGTCTCAAGTCATCTACCTTCAACTCAAGTCAAGTCTCAAGTCATTTAGCTTCAAGTCAAGTCACAAGTCGTTTTCTTTCAGGTCAAGTCGAGTCACACGTCATTTTCCTTCAAGTTAGGTCAAGTCACAAGTCAAAATTTTCAAAATAAAATATAATAAGCCCATGAATCAGACTGCAGTACCTAGATACACTCTTAATGTAGATATCAAATGGTAAACCTTTTCTGAATTTACGAAATACATGATGTCCATGCTGAAGTAAATACAACCAGCAACTTCTGAAGACAATCATTAGACCACGTAAGCTTACAAAAATAAAGTAGCTACCACTATGTTAAATAAGAAAAACTAAGTTCTTATGGAATGGGATCGTTTTAAAAGAAGGAGGATGACTGCAAGCATAACCATACTCAACATTTTGCAGTTTTATGATATACCCTGCATAATGTATCAAACTTTTGTTATTGGTGATTAGTATTCTCTAAACCTGGGTAAAAAGTCCCCCCCCCCAAAAAAAAAATGAATGTATGCTTTTACTGGCATAGGAGAGAAAAGTAGCACCATGCCTGTTATTTTCAAGTTGAAAATATCATAGGCGTAGGAGGCTTTTCGAGACTGGGGGGCTGAACCTTGTTTCGGATCGCCGTCCTGGTGGAGGGGTCTAAGAGGAGGGGGACACAGAGGAGGGGGTGTCCCCCTCCCCTTTGGGAAATTTTTGGGCATTTGAGAGTCCTAAGATGCAATTCGATGCAACATTTTGGACAAACTTTAAGGAAAATTACTGCAAATTTTTGACATTTCTTAAACAAGAAACAAATAAGGGGGTTTTCCCTTGGATCTTGGGGGAAGAAGCATACTTCAGCCCCCTCACAGTTTTGACTGGAGGGATAAAGTCCCCCCCCCCCTGCTTCCTACGCCTATGGAAAATATCATGAGGAGTGGAACTATTTTCTTAAATATGAGAAAGATTTCAGAAAACTTCTGAAAAAGCAGTCTTGAGGATGCTATGATTTCCTCTGATCTCTCCAGGCGTCCGTGTGAGTATTCGTTTATGATGGGGGCCTACGCAGAGCTGTAGTCTGCGGGGGTGGGGAAGGGGGCAACTGCTCCCTGAGATTTCAAAAACGTAAATGAAATTTGGCCTACTTGATAAAAAATAATGAAATGCTGAAAATTTTACTGACCAATTTATGATTTCAAGGCCCCCAAATTCTGAAAATGACATCTAAGGGTTCCTTCCTTCCCAAATTTTCCCGGGGAGGTCCCTGGACTCCTGCCGTGGACGTGTTTGTATGCAGGTTTCTCTTCCTAACGAATTAGCAATCTTCCTCCTTCAAGATACGCCGCTTGAATACACCTGCATATACGCCGACTAAAGATAAAATAGCCTATGATTATTTTTATATTATATTAGTATTCCGGCTCCCTGGTTAGCTAATTTCAATGAGCCGGTAAAGAAACTTTTAATTTTTTTCACTTCAAGTATTTTTCGTGATATGTTAGCCTAAATTAAATATTGCATTTTCAAGATAAACCAAAGAGTTACTCTATATGTGGACTTCACAACTCAGTAAGAAATATATTGTAACATGAATCTAAAAAGCCATTCATGAAATAGCATACCCAGGTACACTATTCAAATTGAAATCAAATCGAAGTTTCTCTCTTGAAATCTTGTTTCTAAAGCATGAAATCTAAAAAGCGAATTTTTACATGCTCCTTTAAGGTCTAAAATGTGTCATTTTCCCCACCCAGGAGACAATTGGACCGAACATTTTCTTGCAAGGATACGCTACGATGGTGGCTCCACTAGTGGCGTACTAAGAGCCCTAGGGGGAAGCCCAAACCTGGTACCAGGCTTGTAGGGGTGCCATGCCACAGCCGAAAAATTCAGTAAATAATTAAAATTCTATATCATGTTATCAATGCTAAGCTTAATCAAAGATAGCACCATTTTGGATGTTGGAAAATTTTCTCAAAGAGTAGAGATGTCATCCATCTCCTGTGGCAACATCCCTTTCAATTACACCCTCCTACCAAAAAAGGAAAAAAACACTTAACAATGAGGACTTTTCCTACACATGTAATCAATTCAACGCTTTACCGGCGGAGCTGTACCAAAGATAGCACCTTTTTGCATCCAAACCACCTCACAAAAACAAAATTTCTCAAAGAGTATAGTATTCTCTTAGCACCTCTTGACTACGCCTAGCCAAAAAGTAGGAAGAATGTCACTAAATAATGACAATTTGTAAAGATACAATCAGTTCAATGCTTTGCAGCGATAGCACCGTCCAATGCACCTAAGCCAGGACTTACATATACCCCTACCCACAGCATCCTCCCCAGGATGACACTGATGCACCGGTAAAAAAGGAAGGGTCCGCCCAGTGTCAACTACTATATCTGTAGGCACGCCACTTGGTGCCGCGCTGAGATAGTGTCATGAACTGCACCCTAGAGATTTCTCCGAGACAAGCAAATTGCATCTTGTAAAGTCCCCAAACGTCTTGTCATGGTCATTTGGCTGTTTAATAATCAGTACGGCTAGTTATCCTGTTCCGGAATTGCAGAGGTCACAGTACATAATGCTACACGATTTCGTAAAATGTTACCGTTTGCTTATAAGCAAACGGTTAGTATACTAATCTTGATTGTCAGATACAGAAAGTTGTGTTTAACAGCATTTCAGTGGGATATTTTGATGACCCCGGCCTCTCCCACACCATCAAGTCATCTCTCCTTCGACGATCTCAAATTTGGGCTTCGCCATCACAAAGTGAACTCTCATGAGTTCGCAATTACCTGGATCCACACAAACAAAGACTATATTTAACACCACTTATGTTAACATGTGGATTCGTTTCTTAACACTGGGCGTTCTGTCATGGTCATTCATATTTTGTAGACAGGGCGTTTGCTCGACACCATTCTGTGCAAAGGGCGATGAGCCGAAAAAGGTTGGAAAGGACTGATGTTCACTTACTAAACGTGACGTGTGTTTGTAATTAGGTTTGAGCCTTGCCCTTTGCAAGTATGGGTTGGAATGGTTGTTCAATCAATGCTACACTACAGCTATACTTTTTCTCCACCCCTGGATGTCTTTCCAATAGCAGGTTCTTCTATCGGCACACTGCAATCATGAATGCACAAAGGAATAGCTTGCGCCCTGTTCTTAAATAATTTTATGGTAAAAATCCATGCCATACTTAACGACAAACATTCAATGTCGACAAGTCAAATATGTTCAAGTCAAGTCTCAAGTCATTTTTCTTCAAGTCAAGTCGCAAGTCATTTTTCTTCAAGTCAAGTCGCAAGTCATTTTTCTTCAAGTCAAGTCAAGTCGCAAGTCAAGAAAAAGTATGACTTGAGTCGGACTCGAGTCCAAGTCGTCAGCGACTCGAGTCAACAACTCTGACCCTAACCCTAATTCCAACCCTAACCATGATTTTGAAACAAATTCAAAAAGTTTTGAAAACATGAATTTTCCGTAGGCATCCTACGAAAAATAAACTCGCATCCCGCCTACCCCAAGGAGCGGACTGTTTGAATAGCCCCTGTTTAAGACTGAATAAGGAATATGCTGTACAGCCTGCTACGTAGGCAACATCTCATTTCGCTGGCGTAATGGACTATGGGCTATAGTAAAGGCGTCGAACTTATATGATCCAAAGTTGCTGGTTGAGTCCTGCTGGTTTCATTATGTTGTATTCTTGGGTAAGATGCTCTATCTCAAAAGCCAGTGAGCCAAAACTGGGAAAAAGGCCGTGGCCGGCCCGACCAATTGGTTAGAAAATGAGCCGTATAACCTTATCTAACTGAATCTCCTCACACCTTCTTTACATTTCGGTAATCGCGTTTTCCCATGGATTACATAAAGCCCATTGTTGCAGAAAGTCAACCTTTTGTAAGGATTATAGATTCAGTCATGATAAGAGGTGCTGATGAAGTGCATTAGATTACATTGTATCTAGGCAAGTGTTTATCCTGGTACCAACTCCCTGGTTTATCGTTGCATCTTTTCGTCTACACTTTGTGTCAAAGTACCCCTAAAAACTCCCTGGTCAAGTTAAAATGTGTTTGATTGACTCATTGCAGACTGTTATGCAACCTACCAATGGTATTAATCAATTGTCAATTTCTTTCTAATCTTGTGTAACTAATGTGAGAAACCGAGAGGTTGCCAAATCTGAGTCTGTATATGCTGAAGCAGGACTGGGGAGATAGTTACACGTGTGTGAATGTGATCTCACTACTACTCGATAGCCTGAGAAGAATATACAACATAGTCCTTTCCGCGAAAGGCCCACAAATCTTTCAATTTTATCCGTACGAGGATTGTATGGCAACGTTGTTTGGACATGTAAATTCAGTTGTATTCGTGACCGGACAATTCCCCCCCCCGGCCCGCCAGTCGGACAATTTGCAACCCGAACAATTTCCCTCCGGACAATTTCCATCCATGACAATAACCACTCAGACTTTTTCCACCAGAAAATATGGAATTGTCCTGGGTGGGGATGGTCCAGGTGGGAGTTTTCCGGGTGGGAATTGTCCGGGGGGATTTTCTGGGAACCTTATACACAGGGTATCTTTGCCATCGATGATCTAGTCAAGTTATTTCCCAGTTTTATTTTTAATATTTTTTAATATACCTTACATAATATTTCACTGAAACAGGTGCAATAGGCAAGGATCTGAGGCACATCCCCTCCCCTACCCCGAACAAAAAGTCTCGATTTCAATGCACGTACAGTTTCGCAGGGCGAATTCAACCAAAAGAGCGCTGACAGTCAGGAAAAAGTTTCAAGGCAAACACCTCACGCCCCATCCTGTGAAACGTCTCTTCATGAATACGCCTACCTTCACCTATAGGACACAATCCCGGACTTGAGTTTGTTTTTTACAGGACTCGGAAGTGGCCCGGGATAGGCTCTAGCTGGACTCGGATTCGGAGCCGATTCAAGCCGAGTCCACAATAATGTAAGTTTCATTAATGTGTTTTAAAGATGTTCCATAGTTTAATACATGAATGATCACACACAACTCAATTAACGGGGTGGACCAGACTATAAAATTGACAAGTAAAAATTACATTTTTAATAAAAATGTACTTAAAAATAGTATTTAAAGCAAAGCAGTTGTACGACATTCTACATTGTCAAATGGCCGGACTCGGAATTGGGGACGCTGAAATCAGAACTGGTTAGGAATCGGGTTAGCTGGACTCGGATACAGCCCTTCAAATATAGTTTGAACTTGATCACAAATTCGACCTCTTAAATGTTTTACCATACCGGAATCATACACAGTGCAATTTGAAACAAAATGGAAATATTACGGACCCTCTCAATCATTGCAAATGAAGTGGTAAGTCACAGCTCATTCTACATTTTATAAAACCAGCTTCTATGAAAATTCCATTTTTACATCGGGTCACTTTTTATGGTGGAATTTTCTATATTCCGAAGCAGTTTTTCTGGTTTTCTGAAGGTTTTTTTTTCAAAACTGTGGTCTTCTTGTTGTCTCAAGTAAAACTATCGATGGCGCTATTGCAAATTCTGACTTGCAGATAGAGGGCAGAATATGAGAGCTCCCAAATTCCGCGTACCGCCCAGTATTCCCCACAGTTACCACTGTCTTATAGCACTGTCGGGACAGTATCAGAGCTTTTCCAGTAAAGAGGCAACTTTGTTTAACACTAAATTAAAAATTAACTCAAAAAATAAAAAGTCTCAACCATTGTACTGAGTTTGAAGGTGTAAAATAATGTGAGTTCAGAGTTGACAGTTTATATGCAGAATAATGTGTCTCAATGTCCTACATTGCGTCTGTCTGAGTCATTGAAGTAGTAAAGAAAATCGTTCAGAAATACTGACAATTTTCCCCTGTGGTTCGTAAAAATTCCAAATTTGATGAACTGTAAGACCTAATCAAGTGAATGTGAAAACCTGAGAGAGAGTACACATCAAGTGTGCTAAATGAGGTAGGACCTTACCGTGTCAACCCAGGAGGTGTTCTTTGTGTAAGGAAAATTCTGGCAAGACAGCAGGGCCTTCCAAGGAATCTCACTTGGTACCAACTAACCAGGCAGTCTGTTGGGAAGCCAGAACTCCTTGCCAACATGCAAAAAACAGGAGTTCTGGGGCCAAGATATGAGTTACGTTGGTCCACGTTTCCGTACGGGGCCAGCAACATACAGTCCTGACAGGGGAGACGAGTCTGCAAGGAAGAAGAATGAAGAGGCCTGGGAGTAGGCTAGAAAGGAGTGTCGGGGAGTCTGGGATGGACAGAAAAGCTGTATACAGTACCATGCCATGCCTTGTAATATTGATACAATCAGCAAAATTCTCTGGAAGAGTAGGCTTACTTGATGTACCCAGTTCTAATTTCTTTGTGGAAAATCTCAGGCTGACTTGCAGAGTAGCGTAGTACGCAGCGCGCACCGAAATTTTCAGGAACGCACAGCAAAATCTGTGCTCATTGAGAGCAAAAATAAGATCAACTATCGAACAGCCGACCCTTGTATTTGTATCGTATCCACCCTACTGTCGGACGAAATCATGAGTCAAACCCCCAGAGTCATTAACCGCACAGTAGGCTATGACAAGTAATAGAACAGTTTCCCACTGATGATCCATTCCTGACCTACGGAAGCCGAGAACATGGCGGTGGTGTGAAATTTGACATGCCAGTTTTCCCACCCCTTTCTTCGGTAAACATGGGAAGGAGAAATCAAGATACGATTTCTTCTTACCATTAGCCACCGATAATGTGGAGTGGAGAAAACCAAAGTTAGTGAGGGGGTACTTCAAGAAAGGACCATTACACAGTCTATTTTCGAACACCCTGTTCATAAATGGACGCGCCCGCACATGATACGGAATGGCGCTATATAACTTTGGTTATATTGTTACCAACGTGGGATGATCCCATCGTGGTACGGAGAAATTGTCGACGAGCGAGCTAGCTATGTTACTTAAATTGAAAAGAGGATCGATGGACACAGTCCTTTTATGGACAGGGTGTTCGAAAATAGACACTGTGTAATGGTCCTTTTTTGAAGTACCCCCTCTGTAGCGGAGGGTGTTGTGATCGTGGATTACCAAAGTGGACTCAAATAACGACTCAAGGGTCTCGACTGGAGTATTCTGCATGTATTCGTGAACTGGATAACTCCGTGAAACCTGTACAAATAAACAAACACTGTGGTGAAATTAAGTGCGGAATATATAAATTATACAAGCATTACAAAAACTATAGGCTAAACATGTAACACAAAATATGAAAGAATTGAACATTAAATAACAAAACCTCCTCTGCGTCTCTCCAGTTTCAGTTCATTCACCCTAAATTTGATATTACACGAAAAATTGAAAGATTCATTAAGTACAAAAACACACGTATACCTCCTTGGGCTCTCTATCACACCATAAGGTTTCTCAGGTAAGTAAAGTTTCGCAGGTCAGATTTCACAGGTAAGTACTGACGGAATGGGCTGCCACGCCCGTGGCGGTCTGCAGGCTATGAGTGTAAGTATGTTGACTCTTCGAAGGCGAGTGACAGAGTGAAGTTCGCTAGCCTTGCAAGCTTTGGCTAACAATGAGCCTACCTATTACTAGCAGCCACGGCCTGCATTCTTGAGATGAGCGCAATATTTTGCGCCGTTCCTCTGCATACTAAGTACTTTATAAGTACAGTTACACCTTCACTAACTTTGGTTTTCTCCACTCCTCATTATCGGTGGATAATGGTAAGGAGAAATCGTATCTTGATTTCTCCTTACCATATTTACCAAAGAAAGGGGTGGGAAAACTGGCATGTCAGATTTCACACCACCGCGATGTTCTCGGATTCCGTACTGACCTCTACGGAAAACTGTATGAAATAGTTCAACGAAACTCAACAGCGCTCGTGAAGCGAATAGAAAATTTGGGTCGTATTGAACAATCTACTGTCTTAAAGGCTGATCGCTGTCGGGATTACACATTAAATAATACCAAATAAGACTCCCGACAGAATGAAAAAAAAAACAGGGATAGGGAGCGTTCCCTGCAGCCGCCAAGCTCCGTTTTCTTGTCATGTTATAGGTATGAAGTTGTTGTATTTGGTTAACAACAGAAAAGCAATGTGTCGTCTTTAATTTCTTAGGAAAGCCACAGTTGGCACGATAAAGAATAATCCCTACAACCGCCATTCGCCCCGGAGGTTTAACTCTTTTCGCCCTCAAAGAGGGGAGATTATTCTATGCGAACCCCCAAAAATTTCCGCTGCACCCTTTGCGTACTGCAGAGGTTCGTATAGTGTTTCTTTCATAGTTTGGACTTATATAGCTAAAACGCTTACTCGCCACCAAGACATACGCAGTGCACTGTTTCCGTGAAGAGAGGATTTCCACATTACCTTCTTTTAATGTGTTACACTAAATTTGCCTGGATGATAGCTTGTTTTTATTTTTTGGTAATTTTTAGTTTTCGTACAATTGTGGGCATTGAATATAACATTTGACATGTTTTCAACAGTTCGAATTACATTAGATGTCCCTTAATTAGACCACAAAAATCACAATGTGGCCACTTGTTTTATTGTAACACTTTTTCTAATAGACTAACTCGAACTGACGGTCGGTTGGTTTAATGATACAGGGGATTATCAAGGGGGAATGAATGTTTGGTGGCAATGATTACATGACGCTTTGTGACGTAACATCGTACGAGTTGTCTCAAGGTAATAACGGGACAAACACTTGCTAAGTTTACCTGTATTTACCTGTATTTACCTGTACCCTCCACTTCTCAAGGATTGGTAGGTGGAGGATGTCGGAGCAGGGAGCCAGTTCTCTGGCTCATATAAGCTCCCAAAACAATATCCTTCAAGAATTTGTCCACATGGCCCTTAAATTCATTGACAGTGCTTGCTAACACAGCTGAGGCAGGAAGGCTGTTCCAAATATCCACAACTCTTTGAGAAAAGAAGTACTTTCTTAAATTCAATCTAGAAAACTGCTTGTAGATTTTATGGGGATGACCACGGGTAATACTGTCACTAAATGAGAAAAATGTATTAGGATCTATATCCTCAAATCCATGAATGATTTTGAACACCTCAATCAAGTCACTACGAATGCGCCTTGTTTCTAGAGTTGTAAGATTGAGTCTCTGAAGTCTTGTCTCATATGGGAGATCATGTAATTCAAGGATCATCTTTGTAAATCTTCTCTGAACATTTTCCAATAATATAATGTCTTTTTGTAAATAAGGCCTCCATGCTTGGATTGCATACTCTAAGTGAGGACGAACAAGAGATTTATACAGTCTAAGAAGGATTTCCTTTTCTTTGTAGCAGATATTCCGCTTTATCATCCCAAGAACTTGATTTGCAGTTATAGCGGCTTTTGCACATTGCTGGCTGAAACTTATATTATCGTTGATTAATACACCTAAATCTTTTTCTTCAGATACAAATTTAATACATGTGTCATCCATATAATAATTGTAATGCATATTCCTGTGGCCAGCATGGATACAAACACACTTCTCAGGATTAAACAGAATCTGCCACTCCTTAGACCAGTCAAGAAGCTTATTAATGTCATCCTGTAAAATTCCTGTATCAACTGTTGAGGTAATCATCCTCCAAATCTTAGTATCGTCGGCAAATTTCAAAATATTACTGTCAATATTGACATCCAAGTCATTGATGTAAATAAGAAACAAAGTTGGTCCCAATACAGATTTCCAAGCAAGTTCGATGTAGGTCCAAGGGTGGCGCCAGCGGGGTAGGGGGATGGCCTCCCGTCGGGGAAGGCTGCCCTCCCCGTCGGGGGAATTTTCCAATATCGTCGTACATGATATAATATGTAATCCTAACGACCTTCAGTCGCCCGGACGACCTGCTTGATTTTGCTCAAAGGAAGGGCAGATTCTTCAATTAAGAACCCAAACTGCCCACTTTTCTCCACTTTTCCTTGAAAAAAAAACCCCCAAATTTCTTCAATAACACCCCCAAATCTTCAAATTGTTGCAAAAAGGTCAAATATTTTTGGCTGCACGCTTCGCACTCCGAAATTTTACGTTTGTTGTCCTTTTTTCAGCCTTGTCGGGACATGGGGTCACTGCCCCCGTCGGGGAGTGTGGCCCTCCTGTCGGGCAAACCCTGTTGCCACCCCTGTGTAGGTCGAGAAGCCAGCAGAAAAAATGCCTTTCTAAGGCAGTTCAGTAATTATCCAAAGTCTAATGCAATTCGTCAGAAGCTGTTTCTAATAGAACGAATGAATATCTTACAGTTTCATATGTTTTAGGGTAGGTACCATATTTTAATCTAATTTAGTTCAGGCCTTCTAGGGATGTTGTTTGACCACGCTAATCGACCACAAATGCGAGAAAAGCCTATGTCTTATTAAGTACTGTAAAACTTCACGTCGGGTGTAGAACCAACTTAACAATTTAAATCAAATATATTATTTTATTTATTTTTTTTAGAAGGGCACTTCAGATGTGAAAACCACAGATTGCTCTGTGATTTAAACTGTCCACCTTACCGTACTTTGATCCGGCCGGGAATCGAACTCCAAACATACCGGTTGCTAAGCTTCATCACTTCAAATTCTACCCCCATTATCCAATCGGTCACAGCGCTCTGTATTTGGGAAGTTGGGCAATCGGAATTCTGAGCGGCACGGCCCATTGCTCCTCTGCCCTGTGTAAGGCTGTCACTGTGGACGGTAGATATAACTGTGGGGCACATTCGCGCCCGAAGCGTGTGATATTCTTTGATTTATACACATCATAAGTTTGTAGAGCGAGTCAAATCCGTCATAACAAATAAAAACATCAAAATATGATGATTATCAATAAACACTCTTCAGTTATTTGTTTATAACAAATCGAGGCACTTTCATGTTGAATTTATTGCGAGCATAAAGGTATCTAAGCCCCGCCAGCCAAATTACCGACATGTAGTTGAGCTATTTTAGCTACGTGGTTTACGAAAGTACCTGGTCATGTTTGCGTGCCTGGTCCACTAGGAACCATAGGCCGAGGTATGGCATAAAATCCCCAGTGGCCCGGTTGGTTAATGGGGCAAAATGGCAACTTGTCTTGGCGTTAACAGCTTTTGAAGGCAGAGGGTTCCAGTCATCAATGACATGCTGCAGGCGCGTAGCCAGAAATTTTCCGGGGGGGGGGGGGGACGAAGCCTGTAGGCAAACTATCTAAGCGTAGCGCCACCATAGGTTGGTGCGAAGCGTACAAGGAAATTTGCCAGTGGCCGAAAATTCCTCCCAGATCGCTGGAAATGGCACTTCCCAGGCCTTGTAAGTTGCATCTAAACATTCTTTACTTTGAGTTATACTAATAATATCATAAAAAATCATTAAAAAATACCAAAATATGCTCAAGGGGGAGGGCGGATTCCCTCTTCGCCCCCCCCCCCCTTTGGCTACGCGCCTGAAACCGAGAAAAGTAACGTCTCAGCATAAGGTTAGGGTCGCTGCTTAAGAATGGTCATCCCCAGTGGCGTAGCTAGATATTTTTTGTGGGGGGTCAAAAGCAAAAAAATTCCGACAGATTATTATCTGAATAGTTGTAAGATTCGAAATTCTGGAGACCTTTTCCTTTTTTTATGCTTTCCGGGCAATTTTGAGACCGACTTTCGATTTTCACGTTGACATATCGATGTGTAATTCTGCTTAAAAACATAAGAAGTGTTGTAAGTGTTTCAAATGAATTTTTATTCATTTCCGACAGAGACTAGAAATTTCAGACAGAGGCCTTCGGAGGCTTTGTGGGGGGGGGGGGGCTACCGCCCCCTGCCCCCTCTAGCTACGCCACTGGTCATCCCATGCCCCCTTGTAATCATACGGAAATTCTGATGACTTTTCAACTGGTACAGAGCATTCATATATAGTGATTCTGTCAAAACCCTCATAATTTTAAAAACCTCAATCAGTTTAGCCCGGTGCATTCTCGTTTCTAGAGACATTAGATTGGTGAATTGAGCCTCTCTGAATAATCCTTATCACCGAGGTTGGGAAATCAATCATTTTTGTTATCCTCCCCTGTATGCCTTCAATTAAATCTCTTGTTGAAGATAGGGCCTCCATATCTAGGAACAAGGGCGTAGGACGTGGGGTGGGGCTAGGGGAGCTAAAGTCTACAGTCAAAAATGTGGTCCCCCCCCCTAGTTCAAGGACGAAAATTCTTTCATTGTTCCCTCTGTATAAATGTTAAAAATTTGCAGTAATTTTCCTTATATGATTTGCTCAAATATTGCACCAAATTGCATCTAAGGACCCTCAAATATTCAAAAATTCCCCCTCCCCTTGGACTCACGAGTCATGACTCGAGTCACTAATTTTCAAAGGAAAATGACTCAAGCAATTGTATCTTAAGTTTCCTCATAGAAATATACAATGACTCGAGTCACTGACTCGACTCGAGTCACATTGAAAGTAGTAAAAGACTCGACTCGACTGCAAAATTGAGTGACTCGTTACAACACTGCCAGCACGGCGGTCCGAAACAACTTTCAACACCCTCCCCAGTCCAGAACAGTTTCCTACGCCTATGTCTGGAAACAGTAATCAAGGTACGGTCTCACCAGTCTTTATAGAGTCGTAAAATGTTTAGTTTGCTTTTGTCATCATCATAACACCTTTTAACAATGAGCCCTACAATCTCATTTGCGGTTTTAACAGCTTTAGCTACATGGCTAATTGTGGAAGAATTTGATTGTGTAATGTGTTAATTGGATTGGTTTGGGCCATTTTTCTTTTTTACTCAAGTTTAAGTCCACGGGGCATCTCATGGGGCTTTAAGCCCTCCTTTGCCCTTTAACCTGTTATGTTATGTTATGTTATGTTATGTTGTGTCAGTTGTGTTGTGTTGTGTTGTGCTGTGTTGTGTTGTGTTGTTATGTTATGTTAGTGTTGTAGTACTCGAGACCGGTCTCGAGTCACGATTTTAAGGACTCGGACTCGTGACTCGGAAGGCAAGGACCCTGACTCGGACTCGGTCTCGTACAGTCCGGACTCGTGACTCGTCTCTAAATTTCCCGAAACCGGGCTCGAGACCGTCAGAATCACTTTTATGCAATTAATCCGTTGTCACATAGCTTACCTTGACCATTACAGTTTCTATTCAACACACGGTATTTACGTCTTTGCATTATGCGTTAATTGTATAGTGTAGATGATATTATAAAGTCCTACAATCGAAACGAACATAAGGGTCCCTAATTATTTCCGCTGGTGGCCCACATGTTTAATAGGAAAGATCTCACGGGCCACAGCCAGACGCGTATCTTTGATTTTGCCACAAGGCCTCATTTTGAAATGGTTAGCGTTTCACTTGAATGTGTGGTGTCTAGGGGTCCGTCGAAAGGTCCCTGGTTCAGAGCATCACCGAATGGAATAGAAGGGGCGTGACCCCTGAAGCTCTGAGGCTATTTACAGCATAGTGGACATAAAAATGAACAATTACCTGCACAATCTGTAAATGACATTGAATGCGCACTCAATTGATGATCACAAGTAAAACAATTTGACCATTAGGCCCAATCCAGGCCTGACAGAACGGGTAACAAATAAAATAATGTCATAACAAATAAAATGTCAGATTAAGTGGCGCATATCTTTTTTTGAAGTGTATGGCTGCATGAGAAGGTGGTTTGGCGTGACTTTATCTGAGCGTTCTTCACTATCTGTTGGCTGGTATATTAACAAGAATATTTTTTGCCAAAAAAGCCTCCTAGATTGCCGTGAGTGGCAAGTTCGAAACTACAAAATTTGTACCTCGATACCGTACGTATTCTTTACTCCGAAATATCATTATTTAGAAATGCACAGTTCAAATAAGAAAAGGCAAATAAGAAGAAAGAAAGTAATATTTGGCTTAAATATGTTTCCATCAATGGGCATATGGTCTCCTAAGATTTCGTAAGTTCATTTGAATCATTTCAACTGGCCTGCCAGCTCCCCTCACCACCACTGGATTACATACGTCAAACGATTTGACTGCAGACTGAGTGAGCATGTGAGTGGATGGGTGGGGGGGGGGATTATTGGATTATGATACGATTTTGTACACAGGGATGTAGCAGAGGGATGTATGTAAGAGCTGAAATTCAAGGTGGTTTGAAGCCAGAGAATTCCGATTGTCGCAGTCCATACAGGTCAATACTTTAATTAAACAAGATGTAGCTCATCCTTTTGCTTCCAAAACTGATTTGTTTGTCGGGTTGTCGGCACAATTGTTTTGTTGGCAAATTTGTATCCCAAATACGCCCTCATCACAAGCGTTCCGTTTCCGTTACCCTTGGGAGCGCGAAATGGTTGAAGAGATGATTCACATTCGAAATGAAGACGCTCTCACGCAGAGAGTACCAAAGGTACATCTGCGGGTACAGGGCTCGTTGGGTCCGAAACATTTACCAAAAGGTGTCGATATATTCCGATTCAAATTTGGTGAGCAGAGCAATGAACTCAAGAAAATTTTGACAGTTTGCAACAATTTTTAATAGAAAATATTAAAAGATCGATCGTTTAAAAATGACAATCACCTTACATACAGTCGCAGCTTTACCGTCGACACCGATTTTCCCAACAGACCTATTCTTCAATCCTGTCAATTCCTGCCTTTCAACCTTTCCGCCAATGCAAAGTAAGAAAGGAAACAAAAGCAGTGCCATGTTCGGCATACATACAGAAACACCACATGACCAATAAAAAAAGACAATCGCGCACTGCCATGCAGACCCAGGGCCTATATCATAACACACAGGGACGGCATTTGGTGTGTGTAAGTGGAGGGGGGGGGGCAACCCGGGCTGAATACCAAACGGGGCCGAAGGCGCCGGGGGAGCGCAAAGGGCTCCTTTGAACGCGTGGAGTCCAGGGGTCCGCCCTCGGGCCCTGGTGGGCATGGGCGTCCGGATGGGGGGCAAGGGGGGCACTTGCCCCCCTGGAAAATCAAAAACTTAAAAAAAACGAAGAAAAATAAAGAAGAAAACGAAGAAAATGTAACATTAACATTTCTTAACAGTTCAATCAGTGTGAATTTCTACTCTCAAAACAGGAATTGAATAAAAATATCAACACTCAGGCCCCAGCAGCCCCCCCCCCCCCCAGCATATTTTGGTATTTTTTAAAGTTTATATTTACGATATTGCTTATGTTTCCCCTTTTTATATGCGGCAAAAAGGCCTTGGAAGTGCTATTTCCAGCGATCTGGGAAGTATTTTGGGCTAAAATTTTCTTGCGCTCCGCGCCAACCCAAGGTGGCGAGGAGCGCTGAGAGTCTGTCTACGCGCTTCGCCCCCCCCCCCTTGACAAGTTCCTGGCTACGCCTTTGTCAACACTGTGTGAAAAGTAGCATCTAAACTCTTTTCTGGGAGTAAAATATTTCCCATGGAAAAAGTAGGGCCCCTAAAAAATTTTGCCCCCTTCAATTTTTTTCTGCGGACGCCCATGCTGGTGGGACGACACCCTGGTGGCGGTCAAGGGGAAAGTCTCCGAAAGCCCTGAGGTATTAAAAGAATTAAAACCATTATGATGGAGCATTTGGCTATCTTAAAATTCATTGGATGCGCAATATAAAGATCAGAAGAATCACATTTTGACCTTTTTAAATTAATAATAGCCTCAATCAGGATTACAGGACATTTTTAAGGGGGTCTGGCTTGTGGGTGGTTACTATGATGATAGAAGAATTGGTATGAATATGGAACATGCAAGGTGTTCTATAGGAGGTAATCACGAACCAATATTTAAAACGGGTGCGCGCAAAGCAAGCCGATTAAAACCGCATTTTATTGCAGTCCATCGTCTTTCTTTATTTTTTTAATGAAATATTATCCATTACATTAAAGACTCACCTACTTTCCCCAGCCAGGCTATTCTCTCTTTTTTGTTTCATTTTTATCCATGGTCTGGGACAAGGGGCCTTAACTTTTTCACTACTTGTGAAAAATAAGAGTGTCGAAAATACAGGTTAAAGCATAAATTTGTAAGGACCCAGCTGAAAGGTTGAGGGTGATGGTGTATAATACTTTTCAAAATGAAGGAAGTGTTATGGGTAACCCTAGCAGAGACATGGCCATGGGCCTCCATAGTAAAAGATGCCAGAGAAGCAATTTTTGTTGGAGCCTGCACCTTCGTAAGGTACGTCCAGTGAGGCGTTTAACTGTGAGTGCCGAAGGCGAGAAGCCGGAGGGTGGGGATCCTTCCGAGAATTCTCTTTAAATTTGATGGCTTTTGCGGCCATTCTGGACCATTTCTAGAGAAAAACCTGCGTTCTCAGCTATAATTTGAAATGCTCAGGAATACTTTTCTTATTGTGGTTGCAAATTTCAGATAGTGACTTTAAGTCAATTGTATGAGGATGGTGGAAGTTGGTGTGGAAAGTGAACAGCAGGAGGGGTTGTAAGGGTTTTGAAATAGTAATTTACTCAAGCACTGAGCTCACGCGAAGCATGTCAAAAATATATTGAGAATCACTATTCGGTTGGTTTCTGAATTGTGCATTCAAGAACAATGCGTGGCGGTGGGCGTAATGACGTACATTTAGTACTCTGAGTAAACCTTGTTTCAGAGCTTCATGTCATAAAAGTGTGGCTGGGAGCCAACGGCCATGCTTTGGAAGAAATTTTTATTAAGGTATCTAATAAATCTTTAAAAAACAATGACCCTTGCCTCCCCGCCTTTGAGCTCCGCCATTGTATTAGTTAGAACTCATTGTGGGTGCGCGCGAAGCTGTCCGAGGATACAAATTCTGGCACTGTTTAATATTTGAAATTAGTGTTTTTCCTGCATTTAACATTGCAAAATTGACCATCATGTTAAAAATTCCCTCATAATTTAATTATTTTTATTCATCTTCAAGGTCTAGGAAAAAATGGAGGACAAGTGCCCCCGCTTGTCCCCCTATGATAACACACAACAACATTGTATAAAAGGCAGTGTAAATAATGATCATTATAAATTCCTGTTTCTTAGTGTACACTTTTCCATATGGGGACTCGGAGTTTGTGACTCGGTCTCGGTCTCGAAACCCAGTGACTCGGTCTCGGACTGGGACTCGGCAGGTGAGGACTCGGACTCGGAAGGTGGGGACTCGACTACAGCACTGGTTATGCTATGTTCAGAAAGGGACTTTTCAATACAGTAGGCCTAATTACACCAAGGTCCTTTCTTCTGAGACTTCAGTGAGCTTCCATTGTTAATAAAATAGTTATTATTTAGATTCTCTCTTCCAGTGTGCATAACTTTACATTTTGATGAATTGAATAACATTTGCCAGCCCTTGCTCCTTTCCACTACTAATTTGTGAAAGTCGTTCTGTAGACATGCGTGCTACCTCTTCCTCTGTACCGACATTTTTGTAAACTTTGGTGTGATCAGCAAATATTAAAATTTTGCCGCAAACACTCCTACAAATTCTGGGGTGGCGCCAGGATTTTCCCGACAGTGGGCCAAGCCGCATGGGCGTAGGCTGGGCGGGTGCGGACGCACCTCCCGCACCAGGTGGAGTTCCGCTCAAAATAAAATAAAAAGTTCCTCAAAAACAGATGAAAATGAAGCATAACAAGCTAACAAGACTACCTTGTTTCTCCCTAACTGCCTAATCGTCGTCCCCACCCAGAAGAATAGTCTTGTGCCTACAAGAGGATGCATACAAGTCTTCAAATGTAAATTTATCTGACAGCTTTCATATACGCAACGACACGAATGCGTTATACTTATATAAGGAGTGAATAGACAATAATGTACTATAGGCTATAGCCTATAGGAGAAATATCGACCCACTGGGCGTTTGAAAGGGTTATGCACCCTTTGTAGCTGCGACGCTGACGCAAGCTTTTGGAATTTAAATGTCCATATAAATATAGTAAAGTAAGGTTAGGTTGTGCACTATCTGACGTCACATGGGTAGTCAGTGAGCCTTGCACACTTGGAAAACATTGCATTTTGCAATCTCTTGAAAAGGCCAGACTTGATAGGCATTTTTCAAGAGATTGTGCCGGGGTTGATTATTATTGTTTGGTCTTTGCGACCAGGTTAGACCAGCCGTCCCGTCCGCGGTTTCTGTTACTAGTTTGGCTGACGCATAAGATGGCCAAACCGTGCGAACCGTTAAAATGTTTGGTGAGTAATCAAGATTGTCTCTTGATAGGAAAATACCATAAAGAGGAAAACATCTGAAAAACTTCTCATAAAACCCATTGGATTTCGCTTTGGCAGAGGGACTTACACTTACCACAGAAGCCTTCTCCTTAGCCGTGACAAGATCTTTGGGAATACATGTTTGTGAGGTTACCGACTGGTGCCATTCATATTTATGACAAGTTCATAAGTTGTAATAATTTTTGCGTAAATGTTGTTTATTGTGACAAGTCCTAGCGCGGAGTCGCCTTTCTTTCCAGTTGCTTTGCAAGGATTTTAGTGGTAGCACCTTGTATTCCCTCCTTAGCTAATTTCGGTTTACATGAGAAGCTATGATCTTAAGGGTACAATACTTTGCGATAATCTTTTTAATTTTCTTAGCATTTTTTGCAGGAGGTTAAGAGTGTCGCTCTCAAAAGTAAATTCCCTTTTGCAATTTAAGCAAGAGTTAAGTGTGGTTCTCAAAAAGCATCCGTTTGAACTTTTTATAGGAGATCTGGGAGCGGCATTCTCAGGTTTCTCATAAGGAGTTAAGTTATGAACTTCCAAGCCTTATTTTGGTAGGATATCCTTATAATTACCAGATACTCATTCTTGACGTGTACTTAAGAATTATTTCGCCTTGTATCATAGGTTATGAGTGGTTCGTGACTACTTATAGTCTTATTTTCCTTTTAAGAGCATGAGACTGTATTCTACCGAACGGGTATAAGTGTGCCTGCATATCAGGCAGGGTCTGAGGGTGTTAAATCTTGCAGTCAAACTTTCCTGTAGTAGTTTCTCTTTTAGACTTCTCTGCCCTTTAGGGGTGGTATCTCCAGTTTCAGATGAGTCTTTGTATTCTGACTCAGGTGATAGATTATTCGTTACGATGTTCTCCTGATTAAAAGCCGAAGTATAGCGAATCCATCAGTGATAAGTCAGTATTTCAAAACCCGGCAAGGGGCAGACATGGGATGGGTGGGAACTTTTCCAGTGTCGAAACCCAATTTGAGGACGAAAACAATTCATACTAACAATATTTGGAATATTTCAGCTGTTCACATCTTTTCCACAGTGGTGGCGTCAAGTGGAGGGCAGGGGGCCATGGCTCCCCGTCGGAGAAAGCCGCTCTCCATGATCGGGGGGACTTTTTCCGGTTTCGTGAGGAGCTGTTATATATACGGTAGAAATATGTAGTCCCCCACAACGGCCATTCGTCCCAACGATTTACTTAATTTTAGTCTAAATTTGGGCAAATTCTTCAATAAAATCCCCAAAGTTTCCAATTTTCTGCGTTAAAACGCCATTTTCATTCAAATTTTCAACGATAAAAGCCCAACTTTTTTCAAATTTTCTCCAATGAGAGTCTGAAATTTTCGGTGCTTCGCTCGCCAAAATTTTGCTTCACACATCGTTACAACACTGTATCGCCCTTGTCTAGGCTGCAGGTTACTGGTCCCGG
Organism: Holothuria leucospilota; assembly: GCA_029531755.1. Lineage (NCBI taxonomy): Eukaryota > Metazoa > Echinodermata > Holothuroidea > Aspidochirotida > Holothuriidae > Holothuria > Holothuria leucospilota. The sequence continues at coordinate 50,859,103 of CM055974.1, read as the reverse complement.
GAGCTTGGTCCCCCTGTCAGCAAATCCTGGCGTCATGATCCCTGCTTTTCCAAAAAACATATTAACCCCTCCAACATTGTTCTGCCACTTATACGTACGCTTGTGCGTGCTTCTTGGAATTGAGTTCCACCTCGTCAAATGTCGCACCCACCCAGGCTGAGACCAGCCTACGCCCCTGGGACGGGGTTCAGCAACCCGATTACCCAAAGACCCGACAGAAGAGACGCAGGGTTGCCGAAAGGGTTCGCTTCGGGTCAAGGCTACTGTGTTTTAGAGACACTATAGGTCTCTACTGTGTTTTGCAGGAGATCGCCATCACTTAGTCTGACCAGTCTGAAGCTAGCACAGGATTCAGCCTCACATTCAGCCTCACATTCTGAAGCTAGCACAGGATTCAGCCTCACATTCAGATTCAGCCTCACATTCTGAAGCTAGCACAGGATTCAGCCTCACATTCAGCCTCACATTCAGCCTCACATTCTGAAACTAGCACAGGATTCAGCCTCACATTCAGATCCAGCCTCACATTCAGCCTCACATTCTGAAGCTAGCACAGGATTCAGCCTCACATTCAGATTCAGCCTCACATTCAGCCTCACATTCTGAAGCTAGCACAGGATTCAGCCTCACATTCAGATTCAGCCTCACATTCAGCCTCACATTCTGAAGCTAGCACAGGATTCAGCCTCACATTCAGCCTCACATTCAGCCTCACATTCAGCCTTACATTCTGAAACTAGCACAGGATTCAGCCTCACATTCAGATTCAGCCTCATATTCAGCCTCACATGTGAGGCTGAATCTGAATGTGAGGCTGAATCCTGTGCTAATTTCAGAATGTGAGGCTGAATGTGAGGCTGAATGTGAGGCTGAATGTGAGGCTGAATGTGAGGCTGAATGTGAGGCTGAATGTGAGGCTGAATCCTGTGCCAGCTTCAGAATGTGAGGCTGAATCTGAATGTGAGGCTGAATCCTGTGCTAGCTTCAGAATGTGAGGCTGACTGTGAGGCTGAATCCTGTGCCAGCTTCAGAATGTGAGGCTGAATGTGAGGCTGAATCTGAATGTGAGGCTGAATCCTGTGCTAGCTTCAGAATGTGAGGCTGAATGTGAGGCTGAATGTGAGGCTGAATCCTGTGCTAGCTTCAGACTGGTCAGACTAACTTAGTCTGAGCTCATACGAATCAACTGCGCAGACGATGCTGATATTATTACTTTCTGCAATAGTTGGGTGAAAATGCTTTACCAGCAGTCGCTTGTCGTTAACCGGCGGTCATGAAAGCAGGCTCAACTCATCCACGTAGATTCGATCTAGATCTAATAAGCTCTCGTCGATTGAAAGAAGAGTGAAAGACTCTTCATCCAAAAAAATCAGCGATGGCGTTCGGGTTTTATTCCCTCTTAGAGGCAGCTCTTCTTTGCATAAATGCTGTTGCCGTTTTAAATGAAGAAAGATTCCTTAACAAGGGTAATACAAGTTATTCTGTTATTCTCACTATGAAATACAAAGGTTGGCTGTTGCGTTTCCTTGACTTGAGCTCGGTAGGCCTAACGTACACTTAGCCTAGCCTAAGTTAGCCCCTAATTCAGGCCTGAAGTGAACGGTAACTGCATAACCTAGCCTAGGGCCTACGTTAGGGCTATGCTAGGCATATTGCTTACAAGTTACAGTCAAAACGACCCTTAACTTTTTCTTCTTCTTGAGGGTACTCCAATGCACCTGAACAAGGCATTCGATGGAGGAAAGTTGGTGTGCAAAGTTTACTGATTATTGAGACTGGAAACCAGTTTGTTAGGCTAGTATTGCCTTCTTGAAAGTGGACTCATTATCCAGTTGGGCTATGTCCAGGGGGAGCTTGTTCCAACTGATATTACTATCTCCACACAAGGGGTTGAAAAACTGTTGAAAGGTCTTAACAAACATAAAGCTGTTGGACCGGACAACATCCACCCTTGGGTCCTCAGGGAAATCGCATCGGATATTGCCCCTATGTTGAGTCACCTTTATCAACAATCCCTCTCAAGTGGGCGAATACCCATTGATTGGAAGAGGGCAAATGTTTGCCCTATTTACAAAAAGAATGACAGTTCCCTCCCTAGTAATTATCGGCCTGTCTCGCTCACCTGTATTTGTTGTAAATTGTTAAAACACATTATTAGCGCAAACTTAATGGACTTCTTTGAATCCAAGAATGTCCTTTCATCAAAGCAGCATGCCTTTAGAAAATCGCACAGGTGCGATACTCAGTTGGTGTCAGTCATTGAAGACTGGGCTTCATCCCTGGATTCCAACAAGCAAATTGATGTTTTCATTCTGGACTTTGAAAAGGCTTTCGACACGGTGCCTCATGAGCTCTTAAAAACCAAGCTTTTTAGTCTTGGTGTTTCAAGACAGATTCTCCAGTGGGTTGATGATTTCCTCTCTGATCGTAAACAGGCTGTCGTAGTAAATGGTACTAGGTCTTCTTTTGACGATGTTGTGTCTGGAGTCCCTCAGGGGTCCGTTTTAGGACCAATTCTCTTTTTAGCGCACATCAATGATATCGTTAGTAGTGCCAGTTCTAATGTCAGGCTTTTTGCTGATGATTGTGTTTGCTACCGAGTTATTGATGATGCTAGTGACTGTCGTAAGCTTCTGGTTGACATTGATAATCTAGGTCTCTGGGCTAAGACATGGGGTATGAGATTCCAGCCTTCAAAGTGCAATATCATCACCTTTGCCAGAAAAAAGAAGCCTGTCTGTTTCGATTATGTCTTAAACGGTGAAAAGTTACTTAAGGTTGATTCAATTAAGTACTTAGGTGTTTTTATTACTAGTGACCTTAGTTGGGATAAACATGTCCAATTTATTTGTAATAAAGGTAATAGAATCTTAGGGGTACTTCAAAGAAATCTGTCTTTTTGCCCTAGCGATGTGAAGCTAACTGCTTATAAGGGCCTTCTCCGGCCTGTTTTGGAATATGCCAGCAGCGTGTGGGATCCACACCAGATTTACTTACAGGATAAGCTGGAGAGTATTCAAAGGAGATCGGCTCGTTTTATCAGTTCGACCTTTTCACATGAGCCTGGGTCTATGACTTCTGTACTGAAAGACCTCGATCTCCCTTCGTTATCGGAACGTCGTAGGCAAAATAGACTAATTCTTTTTACTAAGGGTGTTTTTGGTAAGGCTCAGATCCCTGTTGATAGACTTCGGCATCCCACTCGCAAAATTCGTGGTATGCATAACCTACACTTTTGCCATCTTTATACTAGGACTAACTGCTACAAGTATAGTTTTCTGCCTAACACAGTCAAGGATTGGAATAGTCTCCCTGCCTCTCTAGTCGAAAATTCTGTGCATCATAAAGACCCCGTTCAGTTTATTGGTTTCGATGATAAGAGAAACCTATGCAGTCATGATGGCGTGTGTATGTATGTGTGTATGTGCGTGTGTGTGTGTGTATGTGTGTGTGTGTGTGTGTTTGTGACACTTTGCTCGTTAACACGATATCTCAAGAAGGGAAACTCTGACAGTTTTCAAACTTGGTACATAGATGCCCCATATTGAGAGGAAGAACCCTATTGTTTTTGGAAGGGGTCAAAGGTCACCTGGGGTCACCGGGGGTCAAACTCTGAAAACCTTGTTAACACAATATCTTGAGGTAGGAAGCTTGGATGAATTTCATACTTAGTGTGTAGATGCGTTATGGTAAGAGGAAGAACCCTATCATTTTTGGTGGAGGTCAAAGGTCATCTGGGGTCACCGGGGGTCAAACCCTGAAAACTTCGTTAACACGATATCTCAAGAAGGGAAACTCTGACAGTTCTCAAACTTGGTACATAGATGCCCCATATTGAGAGGAAGAACGCTATTGTTTTTGGTAGGGGTCAAACGTCACCTGGGGTCACCGGGGGTCAAACTCTGAAAACCTTGTTAACACAATATCTTGAGGTAGGAAGCTTGGATGAATTTCATACTTAGTGTGTAGATGCGTTATGGTAAGAGGAAGAACCCTATCATTTTTGGTGGAGGTCAAAGGTCATCTGGGGTCACCGGGGGTCAAACCCTGAAAACTTTGTTAACACGATATCTCAAGAAGGGAAGCTCTGACAGTTCTCAAACTTGGTACATAGATGCCCCATATTGAGAGGAAGAACCCTATTGTTTTTGGTAGGGGTCAAAGGTCACCGGGGGTCAAACTCTGAAAACCTTGTTAACACAATATCTCGAGTTAGGAAGCTTGGATGAATTTCATACTTTGTAGGTAGATGTGTTATTTTATGAGAAAGAACCCTGTCATTTTTGGTGGAGGTGGAAAGGTCATCTGGGGTCACCGGGGGTCAAACCCTGAAAACTTTGTTAACACAATATCTCAAGAAGGGAAGCTCTGACAGTTCTCAAACTTGGTACATAGATGCCCCATATTAAGAGGAAGAACCCTATCATTTTTGGTGGGGGTCAAGGTCACCTGGGGTCACCGGGGGTCAAACCTTGAAAACCTTGTTATCACAATATCTCGAGGTAGGAAGCTTGGATGAATTTCATACTTTGTTTGTAGACGCGTTATGGTAAGAGGAAGAACCCTATCCTTTTTGGTGGGGTTCAAAGGTCATCTGGGGTCAACGTGGGCCAAACACTGAAAAGCTTGTTAACACATATCTCCAGGTAGGAAGCCTGGGTAGATTTCATACTTACAGTACTATGTGGATGTGTTATGGTGAAAAGATGGACCCTATTGTTTTTGGTGAAGGTCAAAGGCCATCTGGGGTCACCAGAGGTAAAAAAGCAAAATTTCCCAAGAATTCCCAAGAGTTTTATATGGGTTCAGCAGAGGTCAAAGAGCAAAATTTTCCAAGATTTCCCAAGATCGTCATCTGGGGTCACCAGAGGTCAAACTGCAAATTTCCCAAGAATTCCCAAAATTAAATAGGAACACAAAACTGTATTTTTCCAACATGTTAAGATAGCATTTGACCATTGACTGAAAGATATGGGACATCATGGCATTATTTGGAATAGAACATATATCATCGAAACCTCAATGCATTTTTGCATTCTGGTTACAAATAGCATTAGGGCTTAGGTACCCCTCGACGCATGCGTGGTGAAGTAATGTCCCTTTGGATGTGTCACCGTATTCCGAAAGAAGAACTGGAATGGTTCTTGGGAAGTATGAATTGCCATATGCACCAACCTTACAAGTAATATTTTTGGAGGACTGAGAGTTTGTTCTAGTTCGACTAGCGTGATGAACAAAGATATTTTGAGTAGGGATTGCTAATTTATTATGTAAGATTTTATGACAGGTAAAGAGATCGGTAACATTACGTCTGCATTCAAGGGTGGGCCAATTCAAGGATGACATAATGTCAGTAATACTTTCAGTTCTCTTGAAGCGTCCAGTGACAAACCTACCGGCCCTAGATTGAATATTTTCAAGCTTCTTTTTTCCAGTGGTAGTTTGAGGAAACCAAACTTGGGAAGCATACTCAAGTTGAGGATGCACATTGATAAGATAAGCCTTTTCTTTAACATGGGAAGGACAACCATGTAAGTTACGGGATAGAAAATTCAAAGACCTAGTTGCTTTGGCAGCTACATTATTAATGTGAGGGGACCAAGAAAATTTGGAGTCCAAAGTAACACCAAGGTAGCAGGATGACTTTACAGATTCAAGATTATGTCCTGCCAAATTGTAGGTAAATTTGAAGGGGTTTGTTTGGAGGGTAGTAGTAAGAACGTAACATTTATTAGGATTAAATTCCATACACGAGTCATTTGACCACTTATATAGAGAGTCAAGGTCAGATTGTAGGATGTTTTGGTCGATTGGAGAATCGATCTGCCCATAAAGAAGGGCATCATCAGCAAAAAGCCTGATTTGAGAGGCAGCAGCATCCGGGAGATCATCTGTGAAGCATAAAAACAACAAGGTTCCAAGGATGGTGCCCTGGGGGACTCCAGAGGTGACCAGGCTATCGTTGGAAGTTTGCCCATCAATTAGAGTACACTGAGTACGATTTCAGAGATAGGATTTAACCCAATTTAAGTAATTTCCTCTTAGTCCATAAAACCACATTTTGTAAAAAAGATGCTTGTGAGATACCTTGTCAAAGGCTTTTGAGAAGTCCAACAGGATGCCATCGACCTGGGAACGATTATCAAGGGAGGTCACAAGGTCATTACATGTAAGCAAAACGTTGAGTAACAGTCGATCTGTGCTTACGAAACCCATGTTGGTAAGGTGTGAGGATGCTATTGGATTCAAGATGACTCATGAAATTGCTGACCATGATATGTTCAAGGCATTTACTGAGGATGCTTGTTAAAGAAATTGGAGGATAATTTTTGACATCAGCTTTAGACCCTTTCTTAGGAATTGGAGTAACATTAGCCTTTTTTAATTTATCAGGAAAGATTCCTGTATTTAATGACTGCTGGAAAAAGGACACAATAACGGGGGTAATCTCATTGGCAACAGTTTTTAACAAAACTGATGGTATTTTGTCAGGGCCAATTGCTTTCCTAGTTTTAAGTTCAGAAAGAAGTTTAAGGACCCCAGGAGCAGTAACAACAATGCATGGCATAGGTGGAAGTGGGGGTGGGCCTTTATCAGGAATGCTTTTATGATTATTCAGAGTAAAAACTGAGGTAAAGTAATTATTTAAAAGGTCGGCTTTAAGTTTAGCATCAGTAATGGTTTTCCCTTCGTGTTTAAGGGAGGGGATACCATATTGGGGTAGTTCCATAAATTAGGGGGCCAATGGTAAAAGACACTGTCAATGGATAGTGCCATGGAAGCTTCATTCACATGGTTGTACTTATGTTTTCATTTTGTCACTACCATTTAGGGTAATTATATAATTACTGTATCACAAACTTGTGTCGTGGGAATTAATCTTTCCAATTTTGATGAAAAATGAGCTAAAAATTGTCATTTTTAGGCCAAAAATTGTGACATTTAAAGTTGCTTCTTCAAAATATGGATTTTCTCTTGTTTTTAGGCTTAATTTGTATAATTTTTAACATAAGATTGTTGATAACATATGAATTGCGACAACAAAGCGCATACTTTAAAAAAAATAGTGACATTTTTTCAATTGGAGGAGTTTGACCAAAGAGGTTTCACATGTAAACTTTGGTGTCCCCCTTTACACGTGAAACATTCTTACCCATTTTCCAGTAATATTGTTCTTATTAAGTGATGTAATCCTCCTGAGTAGTTTGTAGACTGTTGAAGCCTGGGCACTACTTCATGCAGTAAACAATGTACAGTAGAGCACAATTTCCACAGAAAATAAAAATACAAGGCCATTTTCAAGTTCGAAGACTCGTTTGGTGTCCCCTGAAAAATTTACGTTGTGAAACTCGACAGCTGAAACGAACTTATATGCCATAGTTCCTATTTTGAAATATCTTGTGAAATTAAATTTTTTAGTATGGTATTTGTCATGCACTTTGTAAAATTGTGCTGACTGCTTTAAAAATTTGAAATATCAGGAAATACTGTATATTTTGGTGTCCCCTCTATCTTGTTTACACGTGAAACACATGTTTTTGAACCACGAAATTGAGATAAAACCATGAATTGAGAAAAGAATGGATTTTTTAGATTCAAATTATTCAAATTACCTGTATCTAAATAAAACACTTACATGATATGAAACAGACAAATTTATGGTTTTAATTTGGTAAAAGTATTTTGGTGTCCCCATTTACACGTGAAACACACATTTTTTTCCCAAAAAGGCGATTTTGAGGATGTAAATAATTTCTACACCTGTGATTGGAACTTACTCCTCATCCGTTTCAAAGAAATAATAAGATAAGACATATCAAAACATTGTGTCACCAGTAAAAGCATAAATCATGGATTTAGGGCCAAAAATGCCATGTCACAGGTTGGCATCCAAATAAATGGAACCACCCATTGGTCCTTTCTTTGACTTTTGACGAATTTGAACAGATTTTTCTTGTTTTCAGTGTCAGTAGCTTGTTTATCAAATAAGTTGTTTCTATAATTCCAGTAGGATTCTTGAATAAGTTGGTCCACTAGTTTAGAGTAGCGAATATAGTTCTGGTTGTCACGAGGCCTGTTACCTTTGACAAGAATGGATTGATAAAGGCATTGTCTTCTGGCAATTTTCTTTTTGAGAAAAGGGGTAACCCAGGGATAACTGTACTTTCCTGAAATGACCTTTGTGGGAATAAATTTGTTTTGAGTGTCATGAAGAAAGGATTGAATAACATGGAAATTTTCATTGACAGTTCTATTATTGGAATCGCACAAATACTAACACGATCGGCCTTTTAAACGGTGCCGAATTCAACCAAACGTATAATTGGATTACCTTTTGAAAGTAATACCCAAGTTTAGCATTTTTTCTACCCTGTGATTTACTTTGATAAAGATCTTTTCATTGCAATGATAGGCTATTTGCCAGTTAACCTAACAACCAAATGAGGCTTCCAAAAACTATCATAAGTTGATAACTCTTCATTCATACTCATAGCCTATAGGCCTAGCCTACCTCTGTGATTCTCATCTAGGCCCTACTAGCCTAATTCCCCTTAACAAAATGCAATGCCTTTGTTATCACGTTTGTGGCAGTAGCCCAACTTTGCTTATTACTATTGACACAGTAGGGCATTACAAATTAACAAAACATAACATAACAGGTTAAAGGGCAAAGGAGAGCTAAGGCCCCATAAGATGCCCTGAAGTCCATACAACCTTAACTGAAAACAACCAACCAACACCAAATGAGTCCAGCAGAATTAGATTCTACCACAGTTAACTTATGGAAGAACTTGTCAATGTTAACCTTTTAATTGATTCACACTTTCTCAGTTTACAGTTTAGACCATAATCATAGCCCAAGACTCTCACAGAATGAATGATAAAACAGAAATACTTAGAGGCCCTCTATTTTCACTTCAGTTACTTGGCTATTTCATACCATCCTACCTTATAGGCCTAGGCTATTACCAATATGATAGTGAAACCTAATGAGGCCACTCTAAGAAAATTTTTGTTTTTATAAAACAAGAAAACACAATGTGAATCTGTACAGGCTGCAAATCTTTTGGCGGACTTGATCTTATTTGTGCGGTATAAATCTTTATCTCAGAATTTTCCTCCCAAGAGATACACGTACAACAGTTTTAGAGTTTCCAGCTAAATCTGAAGATCAGAACGAACCTAATAAGGCCAGTGGGCGCTGTTTGCAATTTGTGTACATAGCTGTATGTATACGGCAGCTGTGTAAGCTTTGCATGTTAAATTTGAGGCTGCATGTCCTTTTTGCGTGTGCTTGCTTGAAATATATATGACTGTTCATGTGCTTTTGCCAGGCCTCTTGTGGTAAGCATGCTGCATCAGAAATTGATGCCCTGATTGTAACAGCAGTTATTGATGTGCATTGTTGGGTTGATAGGTGCATGAAATTTGAACGTGGCCTTATTAGGCTTCTTCACTATACATAAGCAGGTGTAGGCTCACATGTGTTGTTTTAAGTGTTATAGTTTCATACAGGAGTGCTTTATGCATGCACGCACTAGGCTCATATATTCCTACTGTACATACTGTAAGTATCAGTTCGATGCATGCTGTGGGCAAATCAATTTGAGGTATGATCAAATGCAACATCAAGTGTGTCAAACTTTCCTGCACAACTCATGGGGCCACATTTCAGTCATGAATCGTAATTGTGTAAATACCAGGGTTGTACCCGTTACACTTTAAAAGTAACTCCTTATAGTTACAGTTAATTCCATAAAATTGTAAATCATTACAGTTACTAGTTACAATGTTGAAAAAGTAACTAGTTACAGTTACTTTTAACTGAAAAGTAACTAGTGACATTTCAAAAGTAACTAGTTACTTCAAGGTGAATATACGATACCTTGGTACCTGAAATGGAAGGGGGCATAATTAGATAGTAAGAAGGGGCACATGAGAGGACCAAACCTCGTTTGTGCCAGTTATCCTTAGGTGTACCGTGTTCCCCAAAGAAAGTTGATGATGCCAGCTGATCTTCACTGGGGATTCAGGCAGAGGCACCTAATGCTCATCACGAAGCAGCGAATCATGATACCGTGTGGGAGCTTACGCAAACTATATGTAAGATGAATATGGTTGTAACCAAAACTTTTCCAGTTATGACAGTACTTCTTTGAGGGTGGAAAGCTTTATACTCCCATCACAATTTACTGCGAGGTTAGCAGCTATTGAAGGGGGAGAGCGTTTTTTTAGCAGTAATAAAAGTCTTCACCCCATAAGGGCATAAATATGGTAACATGATGCTCTATATATGTTAACGGTAAAATTTTAAAACCTCACTGCTAAGGTTGGGCTAAGTGACATTTCGGCATAAATTTCAAGTTTCACATTGTGTCGATATAAAACAGTGCACAGAAATGGTGAGACTACTGTATGTAGTTTACACATGCAGACCTTGTACCCATAATTCACTTTCTTTTTGCAATAAATAGGTGAAGCTTTAAGTGGGACACTTCTCTCCTCTTATAATTAGCTTTGTTAGGATACTTTAACGCCATTTGACCATCTCAATATTCTGCTGTTTTTTTTTATATTAACCTTACTATTATTCCAGTGTAAGGAGTTACGGGCATTGAAAAGAATATGATATAGCCTAAATTCATACGTTTGATTCATCAGATAAGGATGCCATACATGTTAAATTAGATACATAAATGGATGTACAGTGTTTGCCGAGGACTGGCACCGTATAATTTACTGGGCTCCAACGCACGAGTCCTGATTCGACTAGCTTAATGCCAGTCTCAAGAGTGTTTTTCTAGATTAGGAATTTGCCCGGGTTCCGGAATCGAAATTTTTGCGGAATGTGATGTAACTTGCCTTGTACTACTGTAGGAGCTCATTCCAGCCAAGTTCTCAAATATGAAAGTTACATTAAAAGTGTTTGAAGTCCCATTGTAATTTGTGCACAATATACAGATGTAAAGTATTGTCACACATGATCAACTAAATTACTGAGGAGGCCAGGCTATGGAAGTGATTACAAATGATGACTTCATTAATGGTGGACATGTACAATAGAATTAAAACATCCGTAATTTTGATATGCTATACATTGGCAAAAAGACTGGTCTCGGAATTGGTGCCATTGTAATCAGAACTGGCCGGAACTTGAGGGGCATGTACCATGCTCGGAAAGATTAGAGAATCTAGAATCGCAGTTAGCTCCGACTTGGAGTGGACTCGGGTCCAGCCCTAACATCTCAAAAGGCAATGATTAAACTTTCAAAGTAAGCCTTGTATTTGAATGCCTACAGGCCAACCTGTTTCTCACAGTGCACTATCTCCAATCTGTCCTCTAAATGACAATATGAGTTAACTAAGGCCCAGCTGACTTCACTTAGTATATATAATAGGCTATATAAAGTCAGCTGGGCCTTAGTTTGCCAGAGGGCCGTTCAGTAATTTTCAACTTATCGCACAAAGATTCGGTCTCATGGATAATAAGCGTTGATCTGTCTAATAAGTTTAATCGACAATTAAGTGACCCTGTAAGCCTACAGCATGTGCATCTAATATCAACTGCTGATTCTAATCATGAATAAAATTTGATGTTGGTGAGGGCGACGTTGATAATAGAGATGAATGATAAATATATCAAAAATAAACATTGGCAAAGTGTCATCAATTTGAAAATTTTGTTACTACTTCGAGTAAAATGCAGTTTGTGGTCATTTTGACTATTTGTAACGGGAAAGTAACGTGATCCACATGTAACGCCGCTACAGTTACTTTTACACAGAATTGTAACTAGTTACTTGCTCCGTTACTGAAATGCAAATGTAACTGTTACAGGGTTCTGTTACACAAAATGTAACTCATTACAGTGACGGAGTTACTTGTAACTCGTTACTTTCCAACCCTGGTAAATACGAGGTACTCTGTTACATCACACAAATTAACATGTGTTTTACATAAAAAAGCACCTACCATTTCTACCACAAACTGTGAGGCAATAACTGGAATTTAGCAGTAAAAGCAGCAATCCAAAAAAATACTGTACTCCCAGTACCATGCCCAGTGTTGTTGCGATGTACGTCAAGTTATCAACAGTGCAGGTGTGTAGCCTAATGTGGGTGTTTGCATACAATTACGGACCTACGCATGCACTGACTTTACTGTGCTTTCATCATGCATTTCACTTCAAAGTTGTACAGAACAGAGACATGGCCAAAGGTATCTGCTTGCGTACAGTTCCGCCCTATACCAAACGTGCTATTAAAAACTGCGAATTTGACATTCAGTTTCGTGCATTGATAATTTTGGTTGAATAAAAAAAATTCGTGAAATGATCGCTAGATCTAAATGTACAGGTTTAAAAAACTTGTGCATATTCATATTGGGAACATCCTTTAGTATGGTCAATAGAGCCAGTAATGCATTACACGGTTGATACCGAATATGGACATCTTGTAAACGGTAAATGCACATTTTAATATTCGGGTTGTTTATACGTTTATGAGATTAAACGGAAAGTGACACCCCTAGTAATTATTGCTTTGTTAATAGCTCATTAAGGGAATGGATTCTTTTTGATGATAGTGTTTAGGTTGGAATTGAAATGGCGGGAAAAATTAGGTGTGAAACAAAGTCAATTCCAATGGTTGTGTGGATGCCAGAATGCCTGTACAAATTACTTTAATCGATTTGCAATTGTGTCACAAATCTGCGAGGCATTAAAGCTTTTGTTTTGCTACAGTGCTTATTTGCAAACTGCGATGCCACACTGGCTGTTGCAGAACCCTGGTCACAAAAACCTTGTTCCTTTGAGCTCCAAGCATGTGCACTAGTGGAACACCAACCAAGCAAAAAAAGACATGTACTATTGGAAAGGAAAATAGCAATCTCTTCGTTTTACTCATAGGCGATCATGTACATACTGTAAACACTGTTAATTACAATAACTAATTGTCATCAGCTGCATTGGTAGCACCACGCCCTGGCCCATGCTGCGCCTGCCCAGACCTGTTTTAGTAAGTCAGTGGGAAGCTAGGACAAATGACAAATTTTCATGCTTGCTGCTGCTTCAAAGTCTTCTTTTCTGTTGCATCTAATGAAAAATTTTTTAAATGGATAGTTTGATTGTTCAATTTTATACATAGAAAAAGGACCAATTCGCATTGTAATGTTTTTTTTTATCCCAACCAAGTTGTCTAATTTTGGGATGTTTGATAAACTAGTAGAGTTTGCAGTGAAGCTAGCCTAGGCTCAGTTAAGGTGACTGGAACTCTGGCGAGGCTATTTGTAAAACTGTTCTTGTACAGTACATCATAGGTAATTGCAGGGTTATTTGCAGGAGAAGACTTACAATCACAAGCATGGACGAATGATTACTATCAATCATGAATATAATAAATTGGTGCCAAAGCTGTCTTCATTTTATGTTTTTCCATTTTTTATGTAAGGTTTCAAGAGTTTAAGTGGATGAAATGTGCAACTTTATACCCACTGTAGGAAAGATACAGATCGTTAGGTTATTTACGTATTGAGTTCATTTTTCAATTTTATATTTTGTCACTAACTGAAACAACCCAAGACATAAAAACAGTTTTTGGCACAGCCTTGTGTATGACTCATCTCTGGGTCTTCACAACGCATCAGATATGATGTTGTTGGCCAAAGGCCATTTCATCGCTCATGAAACAATAACTGGAGTCTCTGTACCTGAACACTCCAGGCTTTCTGTGCTAGTGAGAATCAAGCCTTGCAAGTTGCAAGGAAGTCAGTTATTGAGGAGAAAGAGAACCAAGTTTTGAATAGCACCATATGGGAACAAGCGGTTTCTGGAGTGAAAAGTTTCAGGGTTCTAGAAGCCGTAGGCCAGTTTTGCCAACAGCGAAAAAAGAAATGAATTGGCATGTTGACGGAAAGATTGGCAAGGAAGTTGGCACCCACATTGTTTCAACACATTAAGTAAAAATAGGTAACGACTAACGATAGTGAAAAAGGTAACGATAGTAAAAAAGGTAACAATAGTTCAAGAAGAAAATATTTTGTCAGTGTCAGTCCCACTCACTTCAAACATGTTCTGCTTTGAAACATAAAAGACAGCTATTCTAAAACTAGCCTAGGGCACCTGTGAGAGAAACATGCATCTGCTTGCGTTGCTGCAGTGATTGTTGCTATGTATGCGTGTATGCAAGTACACTGTATGAACGTAACCACAGCTATGGACCAAGTCACAGTTGAACAGCAGTGTGTGCTATTTAGCATACAATAGTGTGAATGTCCTACAGTAGTAACAAGATACAGCAGCTTGATAGAACATTCAAAAACAAAACAGGATTGCTTGTATAATTTTTTGAACTTTGTTTGGACACTAAGTGCAAGTATTCTTAGAATGGAGGGTCTTAAATATAGAAATGATTGGTAGAAATTAATTACCTAGGAGTATATACAGTATTTGAATTTGAAAAAGATTGAGACCAGTCAAAAGTTTTGAAAATGAGGTAGCCCAGTTTTGCCAATGGTGTATAATGCTGACATAGTATGGGAAGCCAAAAGCAACCTAAATACTAGGTCAGCAGACTGCAGACTACTGTAATACTGTACACAACTCGCTGAACAGTTTTTGTCAATTGGTAAACTGCCTTGTCCCTATGCGTATACGGTCCAACTTACACGTGTACATGACTGTCAGGGTTTTGTTTACCTGCATGTAAGCTCCTGGGTCTAAGTTGTGGATTTAGCCTCATTGAGTGATGCACAGGAAAAATACTGTGTACCTGTAAGGCACATATGTTATTCTGTGCCCACTGAAAGTTGGTATCATACCCAACTAATTATATGTGGCATAAAATCCTCAAAACATGCTGCAATATGTAGTAAAATTTACTAGCATGTCTAAAGGTCTTTGAAGCAGGCAGCAACCCTGCCCATTTGTCAGCAAATTCTTAAGTACTGTATATGCAAAAGTATTGTTCACAGTACAGTGCTTGAAGTGTTCACAGTACAGTGCATGTCTCAATTTCAAATGAGACTGTTTAAAGTACTGTATAAAAAACGATAATTTTCGATGTATTGCCCAACACTAATTCTTTCCTTATTTAAATGTCCAAAAATAAGTAAATTTCCCTCTAGTTGAAAATATAGTGCTGGAAGGAGCCTCCCAGCTTCCCAACTTTTTCCTCCTGTGCTAGCTCCCATGCCGAGGGCACCAGTAATGCAGGTCTGTCACTACATCCTTCAGGGCCTCTTCACTTTATCTGGAGCCCCTTAAAAATCATATACCATACATCAAAGGGTTTGATGGCCTTTTCTTAATGTCATTCTGGAAAAATTCTTTTGGATGCTATATTTGCCATAATCTCCAGTGCTTTGTGTGACTGGCACTGACTGCACAGGAATAACCCCCTCCCCAACCCCCTGGGAGCTTTTCCGTGGGCATTTCTGTTCTTATTTTGAGCCATGATATTGTGTAAACTGGTACAACTAGTGTTAGTCAATAATGTGTAAATTTGCATTTTGTTACAGTTGGTTGGGGGAGTGACCAAACCATCGGAGGATTTGGGGAGGAACCTGGAATGAAATCACAACTAGTAAATCTCATCAGGTCTATACGAACAGTTATGAGAGGTAAGAAATATCAGTCACCCTCCAGGGTTTCCCCTGGGTTTTAGAGAGTGTGAGGTGGTATGAGTCCATGGGGGTAATATGATGCCAGCTTTGGCACCATCAGTGAGTGAGAACTATCAATACTTCCATAGCTAGTACAGTACATGTGGCAAGTGTAGCAAATTTCTGTGAGGTAGTGGCCAAAAACTGTGAGGTGGCCACCTCATAAAAATAATGCCAGGGGAACCCTGACCCTCTGTTGGCTTTGATGTTTGAAATGATTTAAAAAAATTCAAAAATATGTCAAAACTTTTCAAAGGATAGTTGAAGTTTAACTCAGTAGGATGACATGCTTCTGTTGCAGGAAATTGTCTTTGTATTTTACTGGTAGGTCTTTGGCCGCATGAAAGTCATGCTGAATATGTCTGTGTGATGTTAAAACTGGCAAAACTGGCAACATGTACAAAAATTTATCAAATATGTGGTGACCATTTTACAAGGAAATTTCTGTTTTGCCCTTGAATCTTGAATAAACATTAGCTAAGTATGTAAATCTATGATGCAGAGGGAGGAATTCACTCTTATTTCTTGGGTTACAGTATTGTTTGTCTGTTCAATGAATATCTCAAGATTAGTTGTGACATTGATATGTGTATTTTGGAACTCACAGTCATTTTCCCTAAAACTGTTTGCCTGACACTCTAAACTTCAAGCAAGCTGTTACAGTAACTAAGCTTTAAATTATCTCAGGTTAATTTAAGAAATAATAATTACTCTGCATCACTCCAAATTATAATGTTTGCATGGTTAATGAGTTATGTCAGAAATAAACATGCTTTGAAGAAGTGTATTGTAAGAACAAGAAAAGATGTAACAGTAGTAAGTCCAATAGATTTGTCATTAGGTGGATTCATCGAGTCTTTCAGTTTGGATACCATTGCCCTAAACCTTTTTAAAATGAAATATTATCCTACCGTTAGCAAGCCCCTGTGGTCTGGGGGTTGTAGAATATGCCCACGGTATTTCCTGCCTGTTTTAAGAGGCGACTAAAGGGAAGGATTTGCACCGTGTTTGAACTGTATTTAAAACCAAACTTGAACTTGAACCGTATTTGAAACCGTATTTAAATTTTACCTTTTTATCTAGTTGACAATATATTCGTGTTGGTGTGTCGTTTAATCTTATCTAACTAACCTACCCTTAGCAAGAACTGAATTGACAAGCCACTTGTAATACCCTACAGTGCTGTACAGTATGTAACAAGACATGCAAGGTGACTGTAAGTTGTTGATCTGTAAAAGCATGATCTTCGAAATCTGCAAATTGAGAAAGCCATGTGTATGGTATGCAAAACAGCTGTGTCCTGATTAAATCAACATCAACAATGTCCTATGTATATCAGTTAATGCAGGTATGCGAAAGTAGACGGTCCATATGTTTTCGTTTGAGATATCAGCCCAAGAAGAGATTTTTTTCTTCATGTGAATGTTTTGAGATCTCATGTTGAGATAAAAGCAAACTGCCAAATACAGTGAAGCTAGTAATTCATAGTTTTAAGATGTTAAGTTGTGCATGGGTCTTTAATCTTATTATATTTTTCTACCGAGTAGGCCTACTGTGTGCTTTCTCTCAAGCATTGTGAACTGAAATATACTTTATTATCATGTTTCAGCTCTTTGCAACCTTAAATGTTTTAATTTCTCTCTTTCTTTTTCACTTCTTGCAGTGCCCTTAATATTCCTGAATATATTTACAATACTTCTGAAGTTGGTATTTGGATGATGTTGTGGAGTGTAAAATAGAACATTTAAACATGAAAAGGACCTGTGATAATCTCTGTAAGCCTGCAGTATTATTTACAACATTATCGCACTCTACTGTAGCATACAACTCCAGAGAAGCCTGTCTGTGTCTTCTTTTCTATCAGCTACCACTTTGTCGCTGTATACCTCAACAGTACTGTACATAAACTTCCTGGAGAAATTTTCATCTTGGACCAAGAGAAAACTTTTGTCACTGTTCTGACTTAACTGCCATGTCAATGAACTGCTTGCTGCAAGTCCAATCATGTATGAATGTGAGATCAGAGTTTTAGCCAGAAATGTGGTAATAGGGTGATGGAAATTGCTTCTTACGCATTCATACCCAATAGGTTGGACTTATTGAGGATTGAGAAGCTGATGCACTCAAATTCAGAAGAGAAGACTAAGGCATTTTGATATAAGCCAGAACCATTATTCTGAAATTTCATATTAAAAATATCTCTTTTTCCGCCTGTTCTCTGAATTATTATGAAAGGTATTACTTTGCAATATTTATGATTATACTGCCTGAAAGTCAGTTAAAACAAATCTGAGGAATACTGAGGCTGTGTCACTGTTTATTCCTTGGCGTTATTGCAAGTTTCTACGCTTGAGATTTGTCACAAAAGTTGCATGACAATCGTTTCATTTTTGTACAACAGTTGTTGTGGCATCAATGGCTAAACTTGTATCATGTCTCTTATCAACACGTAAATATAAGCCACAAACTGCAGTTGATAAATTTGAGAAGGTTTGCAGAAAATTCTTGTTATTTCTTATCTTAAAGAATGTTCTCAGTGGGATGCTGAGCACCCTTGAGACTGTTGAAATGTAAGGATCATTACAATTTATCAGATATTTTTAAAGTAGTGATAAGGTGCTAACTCTGCTCTTTGAAAAAAGGCGAAGAAGCTACCGATATTAATGGACACAAGGAGAAGTCTGTCCTTACCTAAATATTTATGAAAAAAGTTTGTAATCATTAGAAAATTGTACATGTGTAATCAGTTGGGCATATGTTTGGTTAAGTGGTTGTTTGTGGTAATGTAAACTGTGTCATTAACAGGCCAGGGATTGGTACTCTTCACCCAAAGTGTAGTATTTCCTTTAAAAGCTGTGGTAACCCAGTAAGCCAACTAACTTTTTTCTGCCTTCCTAAACTATTTGAAAGATGGTATCATCTTGAACAAGAACAGTTCTGCATGTCTGGCACATGCAACAAATCTTATCCAGTATTATTTCCTGCATGTGGCATCATTCAGTAGTGTGAAAGATGGGCTGGTTTTACAGTCATCTAAGTCAATGGGCACTCAATGTGGCATATTGTGTACAAGAATTGCCAGCTGTAACTTAGGCATGATTTACCTGAAAATTCTGCTTTTTGTTTGCATGATTGCTATCTGAGATAACATAAAAGGAAGAAGAGAGTTCAGGGAAATATTACAACTGCACTGACAGTATGTTATCTTTATAACATGGAACCTAAGAGAGGAATTTTCTGCTGTAGATTGAACCACCAGTCATTTGATTACTGGCTGGTTGCCATCATCTAGAATATTTTTTCATATCTAGATCTGCTATTTTCCATTAACTTTACTGCATTTCTTTGCAACCTTTACAGTTGCTCATCTCAATTTTTTGACACCACAGAAAGTGCTTAAATTGGCAATAAAGAGAATAATAACTAATGTTCATATTTTGGTGTAAATATGATTTTCAGTGTCAGCCTCCTTGTTAAGGATGATACCAGTAAAAAGTATCCAGCAGACACTTGAGCTGGCAGACCTCCAGTTGGTACAGCTCTGCACCTCTCACCAAAAGCTAGCCTGCATTACGTTAATTGTCCAAGGCCATGTCCTGCTGAGTGCACTGCTCTATGTGATACTGCACTTCTGCTACTGTAAGTCAATTTTTTGCTAAGCAATGTGCTACATTACATCACATTTCACTGATTTGCTCAAGTCATCATTGATTGACCAATCAGAGGGCCTTACATTTGAAGCTGTGGGGATGATGAATTTATGTCAATCAAAATGCAGTCTTAGTTATGAATGTAGAAACCTAGGAGTTACTAATTATTTTGGCATGATGCGAGAACAGCTTTAATAAATGTGCTCTTGCATTCAGACCTAATTTCATGCAAACTTCACTTTTCACCATATTGTCTGATCATAAAGGCAAAAAAGTCCTTTCTAAGTAGCAATGAAAACTGTACAGGACCAGGTCAACTCGGCCTCATGCCAGCCTAGCCCTCGACCACCTTGGACCAACTTGGCTCCCGGCCACCTCAGTCCCAGGCCAACTTGGTCCCAATATGAGAAAACTTGATAGAACTATTTTTTTTTCCAGTCACACTTGTTTTTCGATCAAGTGCTTTATCTTTTTTATGGAAAAGGTGATAAAGGTCTATAGTACTTAACATTTTTTCAGTCTTCACACAGGTTTTTCAGTGGACACTCCTGTGAGCAGTGTGAATGAATGTCTCCCTTCTACCGGATGACAGTCCCATACTAAAAAATAAAGTACACAATGTGTTTCACACAATCAGTAGCCACTGGTGCATGGGAAGGGCACTGGACACAGTTGTGTCTTCAGCTGCAGCCAACGATACACATAGTTTTGAGGAGAAGGCAGCGGTTATCAGGGGTGGTGTGAAAAAGATGGAATGTACATGTTCAGCGAAATGCAGTGCATGCCTCTTTTACAATACCTATATCATGATTCAGAACTTATTCATCAGGTAGGGGAGAGCACCCATATCATGAACAAGCATAGCACGGTGAGGATAAGGTT
Organism: Holothuria leucospilota; assembly: GCA_029531755.1. Lineage (NCBI taxonomy): Eukaryota > Metazoa > Echinodermata > Holothuroidea > Aspidochirotida > Holothuriidae > Holothuria > Holothuria leucospilota. The sequence goes on along the minus strand of CM055974.1, from coordinate 50,838,911 downwards.
AATGTGGGATAAAAGGTGGCATGTGCCAGTCAGTGAGTTCTTAAAAGAATGCATTCTAGCTAATACATGTATAAAAAAGAAATATATAAATTGCAGTAAGGTACTTGATGTGTAACATCTATCATCGATTTTTGTTTTCATATGCCAGCGGTGGGATACTTGGAATGCCTGCTAGAATTTTCGTAGGAAGTTTGAGATGAAAACTACCCTCTCATATCTCAGCATAAAAAACACTTTGTCATGTTTGTTACACTAATCAAGTCAGTGTGGGAAATGAACAGGAAATTCTTAGTTGAGACCGAGTTGGCTTGGGGCAGAGTTGATCTAAGGGCCGAGAAGGTTGGGGCCTAGTTGGCCCAAAGGCAACTGTACTGCTGCCACCACTTACTTTTCTCAAGGCTTCACTAAGGTCTTTGTAACAATGTGTCAAAGTATAACCAAAGTACTGCTAGCATAGGTAGTCACATGATCAGTGGGTCCCTGACCAGAAGCAAGGCATAGGCTATAGATATATGTTTATAAAAGTTGCTTTCCTTAAAGGCTCTCTAATCTCACAGCAGACAGTAAAATTCTCCCTACTAAGTCTTCTTTTGGCCCCTCCTCCAAGTTAAACAAACAACACCTGCATGGCTACAACACCTCCAAGACAGAGGCACAGTACCTAGCCTGCACTGAGCTTAATTTGCTTGAGGCCAAATATATTGACACAGAGTCACTGTGTGAGCTTATTGGGAACACAACTGACTGTATAAGTCATCATTGACCAACCGGCTATATTGTTTGAAACAATTAATTTCAAAGTGCAGTCATCAACTATTTACAGAGCTCTAGGGCTATTCCTTAGTATGTTTGGGTAGGGAGTTGCAGGGTATGCCATATCCCCTTTAAGGTTTATGAAATTACGAACTCTGACATAGAGAGGGAATTTTTATCTAATAAACCGTGAACAAATGCTAGGTATCTCCCAGGTGTCGGTATTTTGATGAGATTTAAGGTTGCAATGTTTAGTCTGCAGTCTTTATGGATAGTGAGACCATATGTACATGATTCTGCTGGTAGTAAACACATCTAACAACTAAAAGGTTGAGTGAACCCTTAACTTAAATGTGATTGGCCCAAAGTGAGATTCAGAACCATATTTTCTTGAGTGAACATTTCACACACACAAGTTTATAGTGGGTAGGGCTACCCGTGTACAATGTAAGAGTTGTGAATTCATCCAAGCTATTGATCATGAACTTTAAGGATCAAGACACTAATTTTGAATTTAGCACCACACTTGTTTACTCAAGGGAGAGGCGGAAACCATTGTCCTGATAATCTCCCTGATTTGGAAACAAGCCAAGTTAACCAGACATGCTGTTTATTAAGTACCTTGGGTTTAATTGGTTAAAAGCAAACGTTCCAGTACCCTGGCTGCTCCTACCCCAGATTCCCTGCCATGTGTGTGGTATGTGATATATCTGTACCGATAGCAACACATCATGAGGAGTATATGTCAGCACATCTCGAAGTAAAAGGTTGAATGAACCCTAAGATTTTCCAGATTCAACTTGTCATTAAAATGAAATTGAGACTTTTGCATATGCCCTTTAATCAGGGGTGCAGAAACTTTTTCCTATCAAGGGCCATCACACTTCCACAATTGGAACAGAAGTCTTAACTAAAGGCCACTAGCATCCAAGTGCATGGGCCAAAGGCATGAAGAAAGTAAACTCCCCTAGCCATAGGGTGGAGTCCCTCGTGCCCTGTAAGCTAGGCTAGCCTGGCAGTCTAGGGAAAAACTGGAATGGGGGGGGGGGGGGGGTTGGAGCCCAGAAATTCTTGTGTGTCTAAAATAGTGCACACAACTTATGTAGCATTAGCACTAGACTATCTTTAAATAGCAATTGATACACAAAGCTAAACGGACCATAAATCCATAATTTTGTTTTAATTTACATAGCTCTGACTAACAGCAGGTCAATCTGGCAAAGTTGTAACAGTGAACAAGCACACATGAAAAATGTGTGCAAAGTTCACCAAAATGATACCACTTGGTATGAAATTCTCATATTGCTTGTTCCATTGCAAAAGTGAACCATATCATCCATTTTTCAAACCCACACTCAAGGGATGATGACTGGGGTTCAGACCCCAGAATGATCACCCCTCATATCTAACACTGCCCATGAAAATAGTTCTCACCAAGTTTCCTACAGCAGGTAGAAATGACAGTGTGCTTGCACTCCAATCCATGCAAATCTGCAACACTACCACCATAATTACTATAGATTCTGCACTTAATACATCAACAAAGTATACAATGCATGCTACACCATGCAAATGGAGGGATGTGTTTCTCAGCTTTTTCATCTTAGTATTTAGAAAGTTCAGCTTTAATGAGATAGGGTTATTTCCTGTGTTTCAGAACTTTATCACCCAAATTTTAGAATAAAGACATAACACATCACAAAAATGAAGATTCTCTTTTGTTTCATCACACTTACTTTTTCACAACTCTGGATTGGATTGCTTTCCTGTAGAGATGTATTATCACATCATTAACTCACCAAGCTGCAAATGATTGCACTAACACAACACAAAGTCCATGACTTAATGGCATGATCTCATATTGGCCTTATCCCTTAATGATAAAAAATTCTTAAGAAGCATTTAATTGAAAAAGTCAATTCAATGTAAATGTGATGGATCAAAATCAATATTGGCAAGCAGTTATAGGAAATGTCATTAAATCCAAGACACAGATGTCCCAAGGTTTTAAGAAATAATGATCATTCTGCTGATATGTGCTGTGAAAGCACTTAAAATGGGTAAAATGATGGCTAATTATATACAAATTTAATGTTATTCATTCTTTCAATGGGTAACACACAAGTTGACATAGAATTATTGTTAATAGTTAAAATCCACCTTTACAGTTAAAATGTTATGAATTATTAAACATACATATATATCAGGGATATAAAAATGATACAAAAAGCCTGATACAATAAGATACATGTGCTTTAATAAATACAAAAGCAGAGTTGTCAAGGAAATTAATCCTTTCACATTTCTAAGTTGAAAAAAAAAACTGATTAACGCATGGGTACATTTTCATTATGATCGTACAAATTTTCTTTTCTTCATATGCGATATCTTTTGAAGATAAATTTTGGGGCATCATTCTGTTTTGTTCCCAGGCAACTTCCACTCCCTTCTGGATCCCTACCCCAGAAAAACTCTTAACTCAAGTAATCACCACCAGGACAAATTGATTAATTCCCCTGAAAATTCTGAATTTTCCAATTTGGGAGATCACTGGGGAAGGGGCATTTGTCATGGTTGGTAACTACCAGCCTGAGGGTGAGAAGTGTACATAGAAAGTTATCTGGAATAACATCATCCTGGTGGAATTTCTATGCGGGGATATTTGTTTAGTCATTCTCCTATATGTATAAAGCCAACACTATATGAGGAATTTTACTTCTCAGTCATTTTCAAAATGAACCTCAATGATATCAAGTCTTTGAAAATATGAACTTAACCAAACCAGTTGACCTATGAATTCCTGAATCCTTTTTTAATAGTCAAACTGATAAAGCAAAGAAAAAAGTTGGCAATATATACTTTAAAAAAGCATTTTTCTCATGCAAAGCATACAACAAAAATGATATTATTTATTGGTTAAAAAAGACGAGTTGTGTCTCTGAGATATGTTGTACCTTGATGAATGTATAGGCAAGCAAAGAATGCATCTATACTAGGGCTTATAGACTCTATATATGTTGATGTTTAAAATTTTAAACTATTTTTGTAAATGTACGTGCACCAGTTTGACATGCACTATTCGTTAAACTCTCAAAAACAAGGAAAATGTAGCACCAAAAACAAAACAAACGGACAAAGAATTCATCACTTATATCACAAAGTTTTGCTGCTGTAAAATAAATCTGTATCCTACAGCTTTGTAACTTTGATCATGAAGAGCAGGTGGCAATTCAGTCTTTAGCAAACTTTATAGTGGTCTATCACACAGAAGACTTGATTTCAAAATGAAAATGCAAGAGCGTGGCTTTCTGGATAAACAGGGACAGAGCAATTAAAACAAAACTTTACACTGAATTTAAATGAAGGTCATTGCCTTTGTGTAGTCAAAATAATATCAGCAAGTAGCCATTTGAGTTGTTCAGTAGTGATGTCTCAGGATGAGTAAAGGAGCTAATGTTTTAATTTGGAGTAGTTCAAGCATCACATACCCCACATACATTTTGTAATAACCTTGGTATTTGAAATCGTTCATCAGATTACACTTTGATTGACATGTACGCATCAGTGAATGTCTCACTAGAACTTAGAATAAGACCTGGAAAGGGCATGATCAGATGCCTCCAGTATGCAGAAATTTTTCAGGCACATAGGCCAAGCAAAACGGGAATCAACTAGGCCAAAACTTGAAAACTTGGGAACATAAAGAAATAATTCTGAAGGGCATCAAGGACATTAATTTATGGCATTAACTGGTGCTTGTAATTTTTGCAGGGTACTAGGGCAAAGTGAAGGGGCCCAACAGCCACAGCCTACCATACTTCCTGTTGTTTCAAGCCCAGCATCACACACAGTAGGATACTCAGAAGAATATGGCCTTAAATTTGGCAAATTAACTACATGTATGCCTAAAGGACTTAATGTGGGAAGTGCCATGAGGACTACACTGGTACTTTTTCAACCTCAGGAGGGGATCAAAACAAACTTATGAAAACTTGAAATGCTGATACAAAGAGCATTCAACTGCCTTTAAACCTTACTCGCAAAGTAAACTTTTGTATCACAAACACAGCAACACATGTTTGGTAATGAATCAAGACTGACATTTAACTGGAAAATATCAAGTTTGAACAACGGTTACAGTCTGCTTCTCATGCAGCACCTGAAAATGGTTTTTGCCCAAGGTCTTTAAATTCTTCCTCTGCTAGTCTAAAACTGGGGTTAGCTTAAAATTCAGAACAACTTTTACTGCAAGTTCTTGGTCCAGAGTGCATTTACAATAACCAACCTCTGCATACTGAGCTATTTACAAGCTGAACATCAGAAAGGATATACTTCATATGTAACTCCCCAAGCCCTGCAACATACTTCCGTTATGAAATTTGAACACATGCTTGGGAGTCCAGAGATGCCACCAGCATTTACCCCAAAAATCTGAAAATTTTGTAAAGGTGTCAAACTGCCGGATCGACGATCACAGTAAACTAGTATACAAAGTCTGTCCAGTACTTAACGATTCTCCATGCAGTGCCATCTGCATAAGGTACTTGGTACAACAAATAAATTTGCTACTATCAGGGTTTATGTTGGACTAACTCTCGGATTACACAACAGAGCAGACTTTTCGTAAATTTGACCAAAAATTTTGGAATCAAAAAAAGTGTTTTCTGATGTCAAAAAAATCTGAATTTCTAATGGACATTCCAAAAAAATCTGATTTCAGACTAAAATCTGAAAAGTGGCATCTCTGGGGAGTGTATTTTCTAGTATGAAGCTTGAACATGCTCAAAACATGCCAGTTGCTCTCATTAATTTAGTTTGAATGCATAGGGGTATGAGGCAGGAGAGACTGCAGTCTGCTCCCCCGCCCCCTCTTAGGGTAGAGAATTTGCTAATTTCAGGCAAATAATGTGCCATTTCAGGCATGACAAGCTGAAAATTTGGATCCAAAGTGTTCAGCACCCCCTCCCTCCTTCCCCTCCTCCCAGGGCCTTCCCCAAATGAAAGTATAGTCCCATATGCTTATGTCTGAATACACTTTGGTCAAATTCCCTTCCAACAAATTCTGACCTCCTTCAGAAATAAAGAATATATAGACACTGATGCATTGTGAAGGTGAGTCCCTGGGAAGAATCATCCAGATTTTTATTCCCCTATACCCCCAAGACCCAAATCATTTCTCAAATCATTGAGTCTATGTACTATCTTTTGTCTCTATTATCATGGTAGTTATAATTCAGGGTTCCTTAAGTTTCAAGCAGTCTTCTGGTTGGGCCAGTCTCAATTACCAGTGGGTAAATGTCCAACATGATTGCACACTATCGGTTCTTCTTCCTCCAAGTCCATTTCAAAATCAAATTCCAGCTCATCTATGTTTATCTCAGGAACCTTGGAGAAAAGGACAAAAATAATATAATTAGGAGTATCTTTGCATCCAGAGAGAAGTGAATCAGTACATTTTTGTGAAAGTTTTTATGGCAGATGGTTAGGTAAAGAGGTACCTTACATGTGAACACAAAACATCTGAAATTGCCAGACAATCTATGTCAAATCTGAGGAGCTTTAAAAGAGCATGATTTATGAAAGGATTCACAGAAATAGACATAAAAAGTAATATCCGAATGAACTGCAATTAGGTCAGATCATGATATCAGGTGGTCAACCCACTGGACTCCTCTCTTTGTGCAAATTAAAGCAGTAAGAGAATACATCTCACTACTTGAGTAAACTGGTCATTCATCAAAACATCATTGAGAACAATAGCACACCTCCATTGCAGTAACAAAGAAAGTGGAGAATCATTAAAATCGAGGTCTGTTCTGTCCATTTGTCTGTTGCTGTATATTCAATTTATAAATTTTTTTGAAATATTTAAGAAACTGTGCTTGACTCATATGGCATCAAGGGAAAGACATGCAATTCTTACAAGCTTGTCTGAATTGCACACCTCAGACAAAAAAAAAAAACCATCTTCAAAAAACATACAGCAGAAGTACAGCAGAAGACCCACCCACAGAGAAATCCACCAGTAAACAGGAAAAGAACATGCCTCTCTGCCCTTCCTTCTCCCTGATGAAGAACTTCTCAGAGGAACTCACAACAACACAACAAAATTTAAAGACAAAGACAAACAGATGTAACTTGCTTCTGCAAGAGAAGCAAGTTCAATAGCTGGGGCGAGGAACTAGTTCTTCTTCTGGTAGCTGTGGAAAGTTCCCTGGCATGTTATCTTGGTAATAAGTAAGTGTCATTTTGGAATGCATGGCTCTGTTTTTTCACCCAGGTAAATCTTTCCATCCTTGAACACAATTCACAGAAGTGGTAACCAGCAGCCTGAGGATATATCCTCTCATGAAGGTCTTAAGACTTTGAAACTTACACCAGAGTTATGAGACTGAGGTGAGGAGTAACTAGGGCACTGTTCAGGGAAATGTTATGTAAATGTGAACTAGAATGATAGCCATACAACCCTGGATTCTTGGAATGGTATGCAAGAAACATGGTCATTTGAGGGTGTGGAAGTCAAAGTTGTATCAGACAGGAGATACCACTTTTTAATGGGGGGTTTGTTGGAGGCCAGGAGAGGAGAGTGTCAATAGTTCAATCCTACACCTATCATAAGGGCACAAATCTGGATTAAAGAAAATGGACAGAAGAACCCTTGAAATGTAGGGTATGAGAAAATTGCAGAAATGTGGTGAAAATTAATTAAAGGTCAATAATACAAATGTTTGCTTACAACTTAATAAAGCTTGATCCAGGGACTGCAGTTTTGGCAAACTTACCCAGATTATAGTTAGCAGACTCTGGGAAATTATAGAAGTCATTAATAGTTTGATTGCTGAGCTAGATTCATCATGGGAGGTAACCTTATCTGCTTATCTTAACAGTGAATGTGAAAGGTCTTTACTTTTTTAAGAGCTGATTGAAAGTCATGGCTGTTCCTTAGTTTTTCTTTATAATTTCTAGATAGGGTATGCTTTGGTTTATCAACATAAAGTATTGTTTTGAAGGTTATAGTCTTCTCTATTCCTCCATAGCTAAATGAGTAGAACACTCTCCCCCTTTCATAAATGATTCCAAATGCAGACCCATAACAAGGCAGCATGGAAGTTTTATGATCACATTCACTTTTTGCAGGGCCTCTAAATTAACCACCACTCACAAAAGTCTTGCCTGAATGTATTTATATATAACACTTATTTTTGATGGCTGATCTCCATAGGTCTCAGATCCTATAATAACCACTTCTAATCATTATGGGGGGGGGGGGGGGGGAGGAAGAGGGAGCTCACCCTTTGTGAAATTCTTGCAAGAGTGCACTAAAAGAATTTTCCAGTAAGAACTTCTTCCCTTTTTAATGAATGCACATAACTTATAATTGCATGCCCAAACTCAGCATAAACATCTTATTCATTACTCAAGATAATCCCATTTGGAGATAGGTTATTCTTGTCAAGAAAGACTTGCAGTTGATGCATGGTTACAAAATGTTATGTACTACTGGCAGATTGCATCCAATATTTTCTTATTTTTTAAATTTGAAGTGTTTAGTCTGACCCTAAAACTGCCGACCAATTAAGTAGCATCCCTTGAAAAATAAGCTTCAACTTTTGTAAGAACAAGGAGTATAAACAAGTGTCTACTCATTTCATTTATATATGTCAAGCCTATAGAGAAACAAATGATTTTCAATTAGTCTACTTGTATGGCATCATATATTTCCCATAATGCAATACACTGATGTGCAAAATGAATATCTACTTGAAAATTTGTAACTTACAAATGCAGTGTAATGCTGACATGGAGTTATCACCAATTAAGAGGAAAACATTCACTGATTTTATGAAACTTTTCATATTTTGCCACTGGAATATCTCTTTAAGGGTATTTACTGCATATTACTTAATCCTTCCATTGCTCAATTTTGCATGATCACCTATCATTATTATCATTTCCCACTCTCCAACTTCAATTTAAACTATGACAAGTTGAGATGGGGAAGAGATGTGGATACATGTCTTTAATACTCCCAAACTGAAAACAAAATTTAGTAGGGGTAATATAGAGAACAAGTGCTACTGTATATTTGGACATCCAAGTAAACTGGTGGAAAGTTTCACAAAAGTAATGGCAATAATAGGGACCTTAACATAGAAGAAATGAAAACAACTTCAACTGAAAGGCTTCAAAATGCAAAATTTAATTCGGCTCTGGGCAGTCATAGCAGCACTGACAAAACCAGTATTTCAGGATAAAATTTTTCAGTAGAAATAAAATATCCACTTTGTCTGATACTTTTTGTATTCCGTAACTAATCACACAGTATTCTGCCAACCTTAAAGCTGTACTTGAATTGATGACAGAAGAAATAAAATTTGAATATTTCATGTTCAGTATTTGTGCAGATGCTTGACAGCAACTTTACAGCTAAATTCCTGGGATTGATTTATGCAATTATGTTCTTCATAAGTCCTGTTATACAGTATGAGATGTAATACTGATGTAGACTTAAGTTTAAAATATGAGTACTGTAGTTTGAAAGTTTAAAAAAAACAAAACAGCTGGATGAAATCCATTGTCACATTTGTCCATATGACTCCTAAAAGATGTTTTGGAGCAAAGAGTGAGTTCCATATAAAACCCTACTGCAGAAAATAAAATGTCTTTTCCCGTCACTAAATTGCATATTTTCCAACTTCGTATTTGTTAATACCCAAGAGCAACTGGAGGAAATTGAAAGCTAACTGATTGCTTCTTTCTTGTACCACAAGCATGGTTCTTTATTTCACTCTTTTTGGTAACGACTGTCTGTGTTCTGTATACCCTTCTTACGACTTCTGTGGACAACAGCCAATAAAACTCTTTAAGTTGCGGCTAGGGATTTTCATAAACATATTGCAGTAACATTGTGTTGTTAAAATTGAGTTATTCTCACTTATAATTTCATAAATTAAATTCCCAGAAGAACATTAAACTGAAATGTATGACACTTTCAAGAAAATTAGCATGAACAGCAGATCTACCCTTAACTAAATAAGGTAAATTACAATAGCATTCTATAAAATTTAAATTTAAAAACTTATTTTTTTAATTTTCATTGTACCAGAACTGAGTTATATGATACTGACACAATGAAATAGGTATAAATTACAAGAGATGCATGAATCATACCACCTTTTTAAAAGTTTGAGTTGTCACTACAAGCAACATCTGAGCAATTTCAAGGTTTTGCAAACCTACAGTCACATCACATCATCCTGTATATGCTGAAGTAACCATTCATAGCAATGAACTTTGAAATTTCAACATCAAGAATGTTTCTTTACCTTTGCTTACTTGACTATAACAGCAAATTATAACAACTATGATTCCACATTCCAGTCCAATCTACAAACACCAAACCCCCTTTCTTTCCTCCTAATTAACTCACTGCGATGTAATGCAATCTGCTCATCATATTTAAGTAAACTTAATGACATGAGACCCTACTACTATATTTTTACTGCAACCACTGCAATTTGTAGACTTGAGTTTACTACTCTTGACTACTCCTTGACAATCCCCAATGGGCTTCACTTCCTCCAACCCCCCTCCCTCACCAATGAAGACAAAGGCTACTAAATTCAAGTAACTTCTAAGGTGCAATATTACACAGTTGTGGAAATCTGTAAAAGTGAGGGAGGGGGGAGGGGAAAATTCAGTTTTTGAGCCTATGACTATTAGGACGTGTTAAGTCCCCCTGGTTGTGGCTGTTTCAGCCACATGAATGTCCTCTAGTGCTAACATCAAGCTCACATTACTAATACTATCAATTTTTTTTTCTTTTATTTTCTGTTCTTATAATGACTTCCAATCCACATCCTAATGCCACAACTCTAAAAGCTCACATCACACCAATTCTTGTCCGAATTCACAAACTGATTCAGAGAGAAAGAAATCATGAGCTTCAGCAAATGGTCCATTCAGCCTGCTACCTCCTCTCCACGAAAATGTGAAATGCGGTCCAGTCAAAAGTGGTCCACAGAAAGCTCCACTCCCCTTCCACCAAGACAGTCATCATACCCCAATGCTTCCTAAGGCTGGAACTCTTTGGCGACTACTTGCAGCAAGTCGTCTCGTACTGGGTTTGGCAGCAATGAAACGTAACTTAACAATGTACAGGAAAACAAGCTCTTGCGACAGTTTGCATTGCAACTTTATGTTGCAAACAGATACTGGAAACTGATCACATTCAATACAGTAGAGATAGAACGTCACTTCTGATGAAGTGGAGTAAATATATGGACTCTTTCTGTGAGGCTGTGATAAGGTCATTTCATGGGAGTTGCGGTCCATTACCAATGTTGAGCTCAGATTGCCTGCTGTCCTAGCACCCTGGTCTAGTCATAACATCTTTTCTTTTTCGCTTATTGCTCTCGTATGAATACCTGTAACTAATTGACGAACACTGCTGGGTACCTGAGGAGAGAGGGTTGACAAATGCAACATACAAAGATTTGAATCTTAATGGAGACTGGCAGGTTGGGCAATGTCTGCTCTGACTGCTATGGATGCAAAAGGGAGGAAGGAAAGGTGTCAAGCTGGAAGAAGTTATACCCTCTGGAGTATGACAGAAAAAGACACTACCCAGAATCTTCACAAACATTGTGGATACAATGAAACATTAAGAAGAAATACTAGCTAATTTGATGTGAAGTAAAAGGTCACAAAGGTGGGCAGCAGATTTTCTAGACAAATGTGCTGAATCGTTGGTGTGTATATTTCAAGCACTGGGCAAATGATCAAAGCAGAGGACTACCAGCCTCATCTCATCCCAGACCATGAACAGAAGCAATGAAAGGAAGAAAGGCATGCAAACTATAAAACATTACTGAATAGACAAAAAAATACATGCAAGATATTTCACAATAGTTCAGAGATCCATTACAAAAAGGTGGCTGTAACTTATTTACAGGAAGGTAGTACTTCTAAGTTCTGTTTTTTTTATGTTATAAGGTACCAAACTTTCCAGTTAAAACAGACTGGCATCAGTGAAAGTACAACTAAAACAGCTTTTCTCATAGAAAATAGGACTTGAATGACCTGAATAAAGCAATGATTTGATCACTACTAGGGCAAATGAAAGATTTAAAAGTCTGGCTATAATACACTAAAGGATTGCAAAGTTCCAGACAGGTCCAACTTATCTTAAACACATTATTCCATAGTAGCTGGGCAACTGAAGATATGTAGACAAGCAAGGGCTTCCTATACCTATGCCTTTAGAAGTCACACCCACTTGGTAGAGTAGCAAGTTTTTCAGAGTTCTCAAAGGTCAAATTCTGACTTTCTTTTTTTTCTGCTATCTAACTGCATTTTTCACGTGGTCCTTAAAGGTCAGGTACCTCATTTTTTTTTTTCTTTTTTATTGGGGAGACTTTTTTTTTTTGTCAGGTTCCATATTTAACTACTCTTTCTTTCAGTCTTGTGCATTTTCTTGTACAAGTTCTTTCTTCATATTAATTTTTTTTTTAAGAGAAAATGTTACTTCGTTTAATTTTTCATGTTCTCCATTGGTTTTTGCTTCCTTTTCTTTTAGCTTTTCTAATTTACATTCAGGTAATGTCAAAAAAAGCCATGAAGAAAAATTTTTAACAATGGTTTCAAGTTTTTTTGCCCAGAATCAGCCTAAAGTCAGAAGAAAATCAAAGCTAAGGCCTCTTAACTTTCTTAAATGTAGTATTTGATATATCTTGAACATTCCAATTGTAGTAAATTCCACAGAAATGATGGCATCAGTTCACCATAATCTATACAGGGGAAAGTTGTGGGTTGGGAGAAGAAGGGGACTGTAACAAAAACTTAAACATCCATGGACAAACTAACGCAACTGATGACTGACACAGTTTATGTTAGCAGGTAAGCGAAGGTATGAAGTTTATAGGCTTAATCACGAAGTTGATTCCAGTTTGGCATTGTGATGCTAGGTTTATCATGTAAAAATATGGTAGTATAACATACCACTGTAAGTGAAATCAATGCCCAACATTCTGTCTGCTGTCTGAGAAAACTCTCAAGACATTGTTAAGAAAAATCAAAATTTCAACTTGAACCAAAACTTTCTTTCCTTCTTCCTCTATTTATAGATATCAGGAAGAATCAGGAAGAATGTCACAACAATGGCATGCTATATTTTTAAATCATTATTGTTAATAACACAAAGGGAACTAGCATCCCGAATCACAATTCTGGAAACTGTTAGCACTCCATTCCAACATTCGTGAAATAATCCAAGCCTAGAAGCTTCTACCTTGTTTTGTGGGTTACATTTAATTTCCCTGAATGTATCTTATTAATGTTTGCACAGGTATGAAAAACAGGGACTGGGTATTTGATCACCATACCCATCAGGTACCCGGGTACCTAATATTATGGTGACCTCAAAAACAGCTCAATTTTTAAGTGCACAGTAAGTGACTTCACAACATAGGCTTGGTATATAAACCAGTGTAGAAAGGAAGCAATCACTTCAAGAGGACTCAATCATCACCAAAAATTTATTTCATTTTGCTTCAAAACAAAAATTACCAGTAAAAGAAACTATAACTCGAATTACCAACTAAAGAAACTGAATACTTTGGAAGGTCCTATAACTTCTCAGATTGATTTTAGAGACATTTCCTGATGCTAATAGCAAGCCAAACTTAAAGCTTTTGGGACATTTTGAGCACATTAATTTCAACCAATCACAGGCCAAAATACATGGTATTGTCTTACCACACTGATAATCAGGTAAACAAATTCACGGTCCCAGCACAACTGGCTATCAACCCTGTCAGAAGAGAAGCTTTGCTTTTTGTGTTGCAGAACTTTCCTTGAAAAGCCATGTGTATTGCATACTAGCACACACATTTTAACAGCAAGCATGCTGCATAGGTAGTGTAGCATTAGCCTGCATTCATTATAAAACTAGGCCTGCATGTAGTATACACTCAAAGGTAAACCCTTATGTCATTCCTACTGCCTTTTGGAGCAGACCCATTGATCTGCATGCTGTTGAAATTTGGGCACCCTTCAATCCGTAAGCACAATTTCGGTGCTCACTAAATTAAACAGTATAGCTCATTGCCTAACTTTTCAAGAATATTTACAATATTAATAGCCTCATCTTACTACTTCACAAATGACACAGGGATGATTCTCATTATAGTGACAAATTTAACCGTTAACTAACGTGTCAACTATGGTATACTCAAGGTGTTTAGTGGAGTGTATGGTATGGCCTAGGCCGAGTAAAGCCATTTGGAACTCTTGTTAGACCTTATCTCAACTGTTTTGGTACATCGTAGGCCTACATTCTGAATCAATTGTTATTAATCTCACACTCATAAGCAGGGTGAGTAGGTAGATAGGAATGTAATTTTATAAATACCAGGGGGAGGGGGGCAGCTATACAAAAAATTTCGATTCAAGAAAAATTTGAAACATTTAACTGGTTCAAATTTTGGGAAACGTAGACAGCGCTATTTGCGATAGCTTAATTACATACGGGGTTCAGCTTCATTTTTCACAAAACTATAATTCAGCAGCTAATGGCTGACCAGAACTTGTCAACAAGCTACGCTACTATGTAATAATACCTTGTGATGTTTTCACAGACAACACTACTATTTGGCTTGGGGAATGGCCTGAAGCTCAATTTATATACTGAGCATTAATGTGGTAACATGACATTAGTGCACTCAGGCAGTGGAAGGAGATCTGCTTTGTAGAAAATCAAGGACCGGGATCGAAAAGAGACCTTGTGAGAATAAAATTCCAGAGCACAGCAAGGAAGGTAGAACACTAGGAAATCATTAATTTTAAGATTATTTTATTCTCTTTCTCATTTCGCCATTATTTGAATCTCTTGCTCAGTTGGCATTGAACAAAAAAATAAATGGTTCAATTATCTGGAGAAATGATAAATAGCAAACAAGTTTTTTCTCATCAATCATAATTTCTTTTACCAGTCAGGTGGCAAATTTGCAACAGGGTAATAGAACATCCCAGTGGGTACCCAGGTATGCAAGTTACCTGTGCAAACACTATGTGTAACTATCAACGATCAAAATGAATACTAACCAGCCATTGCATCGCAGGAGAGTTCACCAAATAGTCTGCCAAAGCCACAGACCCTTCTGACAACTGCACCAAACGTTCCTTCGCTGTGTTCAGAATTGAAGATGGCAAATCTTTGAAATACTGGGCCTGTTTGAAATGTAAAACACATCAATGAATTATCCAGATGTAATATATCTAAGCATCACATAACTGGCACATTTTTAAAATAAATACCCCACTCTCTAACTTTACGGGAAATCAATTCACTCTGCTTTAAGCAGAAATAGATTGCCCTTACACCAATTACACATGTTACAAGAAAAGCTCTCTTCCTCTGACAAATAGATTACTTTCAAGTCAAAGTGGGTAAATTGTAACATTATGTGGTATTATGAAATTATTCTCATTTTTTTCCCAAAAACATCAGTTTAAAAATATACCCATTTTCCAGTACCTGACATCTGTCAACATACAACAAAACAGAAATAGTATCTTTGTATTTTAACTCTATCATTATTACTCTTGGCACTGCTAAAGTTATGTTTTGAAATTCTTTAAAATCAAGGTAACAGAAAAGCAAGATGAAGTTATGTTGTGTTAAATCAACGTGCCTCTTCAAACGTGTTGAATAACATTTCCACAGTTCCCCTTGTTTCTTCGACAGATTTACGGAGATTCTCTGGCAGGACCCTGATGCTGGTTGAAAGATTGTTTGTAAGGACTCGCAACCGTCTTGTAAGATTTCTAGCAATGGCAAGAGTTTTCTGTTCACCTGTCTGAAATTATTCAATAAGGGAAAGCATAAAAGTTGAAAGAAGCATTTCCGTCAAACTGAAAAAATAAATTAAACCATCTCTTAAAATCAAATCTGCCAGCTTTAAAGGGCAGGACAGATGAACATATCTGATTTTAAAGAATCACAATTCGCTACCAATCTCTACCTTCATTAACACCATTCTGGTGAAGTTGTATCCCTTAATACTGCCTGCTCTACCAATCTCTTTAAAGCCACTGAGTCAAAACTCTTTAATCCCTAGCCAGTCAAAAGCTGCTAACAACTTTGCTACATATATGCACTGCATGAAATTCAGGATTATATACTTCTGAAAACTTTGTTTGCAAAAACAGATAACAGAATTATGAATTATGGCATTGTCAAAACCTTTGCATAAGACCTAGCTTCAGAATCCCAAAGCAAATTTGCAAAACCTGCTTTTAACCAGATTACAGCACAAATGCAATATTTTACAGCAAAAAGTGAAAAATTCCATGTGAGCACTACAAACTGTTGATTTTTCAGGAATTGAGGGAATAACTTTCTGGTTTTTCAAAAAAATTCCTTCAAATGTAAACAGTTGGTGACGAGAGGTGACATCTGTTCCCTTTACCTTGGCTTCTACATCTTCGTCTTCATTATTAGATTGCCCTTCTTCTTTAGGGTCTACTGTCCAATCATTCCAAGTGTTCCACAGAGTTTGCTGTGTTGAATCAACTTTGGATCTGATACCACTATTAGCTGAGTCAATGTTTTCCTTTGCATACTGAATCTTTGGGAGAGAAAAATAAATTAGACAAAGTTACAAAAATGTGCCTTTGCATATTGAATCTTTAGGAGAAAAAAAAAATCAAACAAAATTACAAAAATTTACCTTTACAGGTCAATGTATAACAATAAGTTGCTGTAAATTAAGACTTGAGTAGGCAGGAAGAGATTATTACTGAGGATGCTCCCTCGCTCAACTTTAGGAGAGGATGGCTAGGATGTACAGTAGAGTATACACTTCTCATAAGTGTACAAACTGGGATGGTCAATGGATGGAGACATTGTGAGTGTGACAGGAATTAACTAGATTAATTATATTCTTATTAAATTTAACGTGATCAATTATTTCCACTGAAGGAACCCAAGGAGTAAGATCCTCTGATAATATACTATGTGTGGCATTGTCTCTAAATACACCTATTAACAACTTTTGTCCTGGTAGTGGTAACTTCAAATACTCAAAAGCTCAGTTACCAACTAATCCTCACCAAATCCACAGTGAAGTGAAGTTTCTGCAGTGTCTCCTGACTTCTTTTTTGGGCATACTGAATGTTGACCAATGCTTTGTAGTAGAGGCGACGTCTGACCTTGTTGGAAACTTTAGAGGCCTTGTTCACAGAGTTTGAGAAGGGTTCCTTGCTCCTGGTACCAGCTCCTTCCTCTGAGATAGCATTGGACTCCTCATCACTTATGTCATCCTCAACTCCTTCATCTCTTTCTTTTGCTTCCTCTACTACAAGATAAAAACAAAGGAAGATATAGACATTCAAGTTCTTGCTAATAACTAAATCATTCTCATCAAAAAGTTTTACTTGTGATGGATGTAAAATGCAGGAAACAAAAGCCTCACTCAGAACAGTTAGGCCTACTGTTGTTAATCCTCTAATCGACCACTGAACATGCACAAATTGATTCACCTGCAGTCATCAGATCAAAAGAAATCAAAACTGAATTGTGAAATGTTTCCCGAAGGGTTTGTGAAATAAGGAATGCAACAAAATAACTCCCCCAAAACTGCCAACATCTTATTCAAAGTACTTCTGTCTCCCAAACCACCATAATTCTTGGCTTCCAAGATCTCTTTGGTAACACGATGTGCACTTTTTGTGTAACGATTATTTGGACATCCTGAAATTGTGCACCAGAACAAGCAAAATAACCACTACTACAAAGTACAAACCGATATATGACCTTTCACAAGCTAAGGGAACAAAGCTTTTTTGTGCAGCTCATCACTATGAAAAAACTATCGGTAGCAGACAAGAATGGCATAAGCTGCTATGAACAACTATGCAGATTAGAAGGAAAATGTGTCAGAAAGGGTCATCAGCTTCAAGTATTGTACAGGTGGGGGAGGAAGTGATGATCAGAATCACATTTGACGCTAGAATGCACAAACCTCCCATTGTGTCCCCAGGTCAGCATCGGGTGACTACATAGGTATTCCTTTCAAAAAAAAACAAAAAGTACAGACATCATAAAGGTTTACCATGTTCTTCTGGCAAGTAATAATCCACAGCTCTCTCAGAAAGTGATAATGCAGCATCCACTGTTGAAGTTACCACTTGTCCTACTCTTGTATTCATTAGATCATTCATCTTCTGGGTACCTGTGGCTTTGCTCTGCTCAACAGCCATCCATGCACTCTCTTTCAATGATTTGACCACCTGCAATAGCAATGTAGGTATGGTAACCAAACATGTACCTACTTCACAACTTTAAAATACACAGTAATCAACAATATGTAAGATAAAATTATTAAAGGATTCCATTTAGAGTTTAAAGGCAACAAATCTCACCCTAAACGGTGAAAGTTTTCCAACAAAGTTTACTTCACCTGTCTACTATACCTTCATGACAAAGCTGCAATAGCCTGTGTGAGTTTAAAGGCAATAGGCAGTCACCCCAAAATTTGCTTTTAAGAATCAGCAAACTCTTGCAAATCTCCTGTTATTGCATTACAAGAACCTCCAAAGACGTTTTGAACATAACTATTACAAACAATATGTAAAGCAAGGAGAAATTCTCCTTGAATTTCACATTTCACTAACAAAAACTTTGTCACATGATCAAAATAGGCCATTCATGAACTAGCGTGACGGGGCATACTAACTCTGATTGGGGTGACTGCCTACTGCCTTTAAACTGCTCGATGCCATATATCCACCACTCCTGTGTGGGAGGGGTCTGCTACACACAGGTTACTGTACACTGCTGTGTGATCTGGACATGTCATCACTGACCAATCAGAGTGATGTTACTGCTAGAATTTAATCAAAGTGAAGTGACCAATCATTACTGGAGATATGGGGATGTTTTCAAACATGTTTGGGGTGAGGCAAAGACCCATGTATTGAACATGTCACTCTTTAATCAACAAGAGATGTCTCAAAGTTTCTCAAAAAGTTGTTTGGTTCAATGAGGATAGCTATTAACACATTCAATCTTGTCGGGAAGTTTTCATTAAAATGACAATCCCTACAAGGCAGTGAAGAACTCGCACACCGCCACCCCATCCTCCC
Source organism: Holothuria leucospilota (assembly GCA_029531755.1). Taxonomy (NCBI): domain Eukaryota; kingdom Metazoa; phylum Echinodermata; class Holothuroidea; order Aspidochirotida; family Holothuriidae; genus Holothuria; species Holothuria leucospilota. The sequence continues at coordinate 50,820,011 of CM055974.1, read as the reverse complement.
CCCCCCCCTTCCCAACTTAACTGACTGCATTTAATCTTAAATATAGTACAAAAGATCTAAAAGAACATCTAGAAGTAAATAGTTTTCTGTCTATCAAAAATAAAAACTCTCTTCACTTCATTCATTTCCTGTGCACAACTACTACGACTTCAAATAAGCAAACAAGATATCATTTACTGGCGTTTATTCGATTTAAAGGTTGGTGTAAACTTATGGGATACAAGGTCTGCAAGATACTAACATGCATTGGTCTTACAGATTTAAAAAAAAAAATAAATGAATGAATCAATATGAAAAACATGAAAAAAATTCAAACAGAGACTTAACAAATTAAGATTTCAAAACCACGTCATCTGGAATTAAGTGATGAAATACTTGTATTCACCATTTGCCTGATATTCCCTACACTTGCAATGTGTGTTCTGCTACATGTTTCTACAATTCCGTATCTCTACGAATAATGTAGCATGGTCACTTTTCCACAGAATACCCAGGAAATAATTTATCCAGTGCAGCATTGCATTTTGCTGAACAATACAAGCTGATAAAACTGTTGTACAATTTACATACAGTATATGTAGTACAAGTTATCCTAATGACTGTCACTGATTTTTCCATGCTGGACAGCAAAAGGAGATGATGACACCAAGCACTTATATTACAACAAAATTCATGCAGCACTATCTTTCATAAAATATCCTTCACTTTTGCATTTGCTTCATGATCACATCTGTATATTTCATTATTTTGCATCAACACTGACATAAATGCCAATTTTTCTTTCCAAAATAAGAAAGGGGGGGGGGGGATGTCACAGAAACAGTTCAACTTTTACCCAACACTAAGAGTCAAATAGGCACATCCCAGTTTTATTGTAAAAATCAATAAATCTATGCGTATGCAAAATTTGAACAAGATTGTAATTCCCTACACACCCTCGTGATATCCTTGGGTCCCTTGACCAGCCACTCACGCAGTGACGTCAGTCATTAGTCATACTGTACCTGATCTGAAGGTTCAGTAATAAGAGGAACCTTCTCCTCCAACTTGTCCAATGACTGATTAGCCATTGAGTTGACAGCACTGATTGGTCGTTCCAGACAGTTGACCACTGGTTGGGCAGTGTAGGCAGCCATAGCAACTGATTTCTCAGCTACATCTAGGGAATAGCCAATGAGGGCATTACTATCCTTGGTCCACTGGTATGCATTTGACACAGATGTCAAGGCATCAGTTACGATTGGCAAGTTTGTGATGCGGGTAATTGCACTCTCTTCTGAGTTGTGTTCAGTTCCTTCAGACGGGGCTGAGTTGTTGTCTCTACTTTCATCTGCCATGTTTTAATGAGTTGTTATAATAGTTGGTTTCCCTGACAAATTAATCCTGTATCAGAAGAGAGGATATAAAATATACTTAATGTAGAAATGCACTGCATACTCCACCACTTTCAACTCATTGTAATCAAACCCTTTAGCACAACTTACAAGGTTCAATTCCCAACTAATATACAGGTAAGCATATGACCAGTTGACCACCCTGGTCATAAATACAAATTTGTGCATATAGATATATTGTTTTTTACATCAACCAACCTGCTCACTCAAGATGCAATGTGATACCACATACATTATTTCCAGGAGTCACTCTGAAAATGGGGGTTAAGGTTTAAATAGGATTTTGATATGATCAGGGTACCTAATCCAGGCATTATAGAGAAAGTTGCATTGAAATCCGATGTATGGTTATCGAGATGTCAGCAGATAAAGTTTATCCTATTTTTTTGCTACTCTGTTTCGATTGTATTTGATATAGTCCATCACTCCTGTTGCAAAATTCACGCAAACATGTGATTCTAAAATAAAAAGTGTTTCTTCCTGCAAATAGATCATTGATGTCATTATGTATCCTTTGCAAGAGGTATTAAGACACATACAGTACTCTGCTGTGTACTGCATGTGTGCGTGTGCGTGTGTGTGTGTGTGTCTTTTGGTACAGTATACTACAGTATACAGTATACTACAGTACACCCAGCCAAAAGAGTTTGTATGACTGCAAATACTGTACAATACTGCAATGTTTAATTACAAACCTTGTGAGATTTTTGTTGAGAATTTTTTGAAGATCACCTTCAGAAACCTGAATTTTGAAGGAATGTCTATCACAGAGAGAAACAAGCAGTCTGCTCCCAGTCAGGTGCATTAACCTTTAACAACAAAGCAAATAAAGCCTTTGTAATGTCCAGGGGAATTTATTCATCTCTTGTGTCCTTTTGGGGCAAAAACAGCAATCACACTATGAAGAATTCCAGAGAAGTACTCCAGTTGTAATTCTGGTTAAAAAGAGGTGGAGTACAATATACAAAGGAAGAGATAAAGCAGTTTAAATACTGATGATGAATGATGAACAATACCACAAAGCCACAGAAAGTCACTTTGTGGTGGTACATGTATACATTAGAAGACATCGTAAGCATCTACCTATTTGACAATCCCTCATTTTCACAAATTTCCTGGTAATAAATGGGAATATACTTGCAACAACTACCCACAGCTGTTAGTTCACATTGTCGACATCAAGGTGACTTTCTGCTTTTCACACAGCAGGTTTGTCACTAAAACTGAGCTTTGTTTCTCTCTTAAATAATACTGACTTTGTACACACCAGACTACCTGCACCATTAAATATACAGGTATCAGCCTTCTAAATATAAAAATGACTGAAGAAAGACTATAAACTCAAGAACATGCACATCAGTTTCAAACTTCTCCTCAATTTTCCTTTATTCTAACTGTACTTTTGCAATCTTTTTCTGTTTTCTCAGCCCTTTGATCTTTTGGAGTTTGCACTACTGTATATAAATATTCTATGTAAGGCCCTCATGTATGTATATATACTGGAAGCTAAGCCCAAAGTGGTATAAATTCATAATTTCTACATTCTAAAAATTCATCCATTACTACTTCTCAATTTTTGTTTCCCAAAAGGGAAATTAATGCCTATAGGTAGTCCCTTGATGCTCAAAGGGTAAAACAACTGGAGGTTGTGTGGACTATAATTTTAATCAGCATGCTCTCCCCGGTCTGGAACAGTACTTGATGCCGATGCCACTTTCTCCCCATAGTCTGCAGAACTTTGCCAATAGTTTTCATAGCTTACTGTATTAGCCACATCACCTGTGATTTTGCTTTTGGTACACAATTAAATTTTGCAATATTACATACACCTGAATATGCTTTTCAACAGAGATGCAGGAAACCAAGAAGTACGGTGGTTTTTAAGGGAAATGACATTCTTACAACTCAAAAGTTGCTAATTTGGGAAAGATACGACATCCTCATTCCACCAACATTTTGGGAAATTGAGTTGGGTACTCCGTCTGAATGCACTGAAATTTACACTTTTTGTAGTTCAGTTTAACATGTTCATGGTAAGGAAGCCACTTGGTTTCAAGGAGGATGAGGATACTTTTGGATGAACAACAGTAGTGAGGTTCACATTCTCTTTTCTGCCAGTGAGCAACATTTGGGTAACAAGGCAAGGTATACTAATTGCTCCCAATTCTAATCTTATGCACAATAATAACAACAACAGTTATAAGTGGAAATTTACAATGCCCCGGCATCCATCAAGAAAAGATGCTCATGGCACAGTGACACAAAAAAAAAAATGCACACAGTACAGAAAATCAAGCAGTTTGCATAAGATGAGTCTTCAGAGAGCATTTGAAAGATGCAAGGGATGGTCAAAGTTTCACATGCTCAGGTAGGTTATTCCACAAAAAAGGACTGGCAGTAGCAAAAGCCCTTATTCCCCATGATCTATTTGACCGTTGTTCACACAGTAGATATTTATTGTGTGACCTCAAGGAATTGCAACTAACTTGATATGGTTGAAGAAGTTCAGACATATATGGTGGCAAGGCAGCAAGGGAAGAGCTATATAACAACATCAGTATTTTGAAAATGACTCTGTCCTAGATATGGAGCCAGTGTAAATCCCTGCTGGTAATATGTGTGATGATCTTTTGGTTGGGAACGAGTAAGAACCCGAGACGCAATATTTTGAATGTGCTGGAGACAGTTGATCCGGAATACCAGTAAACCATAAAGGAATGAATTCCCCATATCAAGACGTGACGTGACATAAGCATGCATGAACTGTTGAGCAGCATTGTATAAGGTACAGTATTTCCTACTGAGACCTAGCAGTTCATAGATGGAATACAGCATTCTTAGATACAGATGAAATGTGATCATTTAATGACTTGTCAGCATCAAGCCAAGAATGGTACCCTGGTTGCAGACTTTTGCTGATGTGGCTAGGTGGCAGGTACAGTACCAATGCCTAGGTGAGAAATTTTAACCTTTGCACCATTTTGATTTTGTTTTAATCCAAATCAATAAATTCAGATTTGTCATCATTAAGTTGCAAACAACTCTGAGACATCCCAAGCCTAACTTTATCAACACACAATTCCAGGCACTGCATTGCATCAGAGGCCTCAACTTGATTGGGACTGAACAAAAGATGAATTTGTGAGTCATCAGCAAGAATGATATTGCAGACAACAGTTTTGAATAATCTGTCCAAGAGAAAAAGTGTATAATGAGAACACCAACAGACCAAGAACAAATCCCTGAGGAACACCAAACTTCAAATTGGTACTGTACAAGTCAAACAATGGTCCTGGTCTATCTGCCAAATAAGACTGCAACCACTTCCAGTGTCAGCAAAACCAAGGGATCTAAGTCTGGCAAGAAGAATAGTATGATCCACTGTTTCAAAGCGGCCGAGAGATCCAGTAGTACCAGTGCAATGATTTTTTCCATTATCCGGGGCTTTCAAAATATCATTTTCCACTCGTAGTAATGCTGTTCCGATACTTTGATTCATTCAGTAAGACCAATAAAAGAACACAAATGCAAGCTCCACAATATGACTTTCACTAAGTACTGAAAATACCTGGGATAAGTTGAAAGTGGAATAGATACGCAAAGTCACAGTTTCGAAGTACTGTAGTACAGTAAATAGGGCTGTAAATATTTGTGTAATCTTGTAAATGTTTAATCTCACAAATGCTTAATCTCATGAATGTTTAAGCCTAAACCAATGGTTCCCAAGCTTTTTCAGCTTATCCCCTCCCCTGATCATCGAACTGAGTTGGACAAAAGAAGCCCCCTCGTCCCTCCCCCCCCCACCACCACCACAACCACAACCACCAATAACAGTGTATTGCTATGCATGAAATGACAAAAAAACAAATGCTGAAAGAAAGATTTTGTTTTGTGATGAACACTTAACCTGCGATTAACAAAACCTTTGGCTGTACCATAATCCAAGGCCTAGCCCTTATCTTCATTATTTTCTCTCATGCAAGTACAGTAAATTTGTAATGGGCAAGGTTCATTAGATTGAAGGTTCTAGGCTAGATGGATGGTTCAATAATGTTAAACCGAAGATCCTAACTTAACCTGAAACTTAGGCCTAATCCCAGCCCAAACCCTTGCGAGGCGAATCCTTATCCTAATCCCAAACCTGACCTAATTCTGTATCTAGGCTATTTTGAATCCTGACCCGAATTAGATTTTCAGTTGAGCGGATCCTCACTCTAGTGAACCTTTTACCTAGTGAACCTTCCAAGTTTGATCTAGTGGGTATCCCCTCAGTAGTCTAGTGTACAGCCTCAGCTAAAGAGAAGGTACCAGGTCATTTCGCCCCACTACAAGTTCACCCCCAACCAGTTCACCCTGGTCATTTCGCACCACTACCACATCCCCCTAAGGGCAAGTGGTTTCCCCCAACATATCTTACAGTACCACTCTCCCCCCCCCCCCCTTGATTTTACTTGTTGATTTTACAGTACACACATTTCCAAACAATGATTGAATGTTCATATTTGTTATGCAATTGATCCAAAATTCCAAAACAGACATCTGTTGAAGCCTGAAACAAAAAGTGGTTGGCATTTTGCAAAAAAAGGAAAAAAAAAGAGATATGACAAAATGGAAAACAAAAAATACAAAAGTGAGTGCCATTCCAAAAAAGAAACTTGAACAACAAAAGAAAGATAAAAAAATGCTATAAAAGCTGGTGGGCATTTCAAAAAGGAAAACGATCTGCACAAATTCCATAACTTGGAAAACTTTTATAGCATGCACAAAATCTCAATATAAATTGTTCAATAAAGTTACCCCTTCACTTGAAAAATGCAAAAATGGCTACAAATATTTTTCACTGATAAATGCAAAAAGGCAAACAAAAGCTTTGGCACATGCAATGAGTAAACGCACGATGAACTACATGTAAGAAGCTTATACAGTATAACCACCGACTGCAGTAATTAGCAAAGTACAGTAGAGCAGGCCAAAAATGTTGATCGGTAACTACACACATGCATCATTATGTACTGATCTTGTGTACGGCTCGCTTAAATATTTACGTACATTTACATTTTACAGTGAAATATATCATGATTACTCTAAAAGTACTAAAAGGCTATGCTCCACACACTCCTGCATTTTGTATGAATGCTGATCGACATAATATTATATACACCGTAGCTTCAGATAGTTCCAGCAAATGTTTTCTACAGAACTGTCCACAGATTTTCACCTCTATTTGAACATTCATGTTATTAATATTGTTATGAAAGAATGTTTTAAGTAATTAAAATCACAGGACTGAATTCTCTCAAACTTCAAAAAAATTTGCAAGATGTTAATTTCTGAACACTCAACTTCAGCTGTAAATATCAAATCAGCAACAGACGAGCTTACAGTAAATGCACTTGACAAGAGCTATTAACACAATTAACACGATTTGGACTCCCTATCTATTTACAGTATCTATTATTACTGTCCTGAATCATTTTGGTGAATTTTCCTCAAGGCGACTTTGTTGAACTGAGGGGGCAACTTTGCAGAGGGGCAACTGTCTGGGGGTGAGTTTGTAACAGTAGGGGCAGAGTTTACAAAGGGCGACCTATTCGCCAAGGGGGCAAAATTTGTCTGGGGGTAACTTTGTAAGGGCTACTTTGCTAGGGGCAACTTGACTGGCAACCATTGCACTGTGTGAAAAGATTTATTGTTATTTGCCCAGGGCAGCAAGTAGCCCTTGAACAGTGCTATGTGTTTCCGTTACACTCCTCCAACATAGCTCTTGTGTAGTGTGTACAAATTTTTCTTATTCCCCAGCCATAATGTCCGGGGGCCTCTCACTCTCTCAAATACTGTAACAACATTTTCTCACCAAATTTTGTCCATCAACTCTTTTAACAAATTACATCTGCAGATAATACTCTTTCCCTGGCAAGCTTTTTTAAATATATGCGATTTGAAGCCAAAAATCATGCTACATACTTAGGCCAGTGGCGAAACATGTTCGATTACAGATATCATTTGGACAACTCGTTCCTTACATACGTGTAATGTATGATGGAGGAATATAACAGAAACACAAAATAAATGAAGGCCTAGCACTGTTCAAGGGCTAAGGGCAGCTTGGCCTAGGTCCTATAGACAAACACAACAAGAAAGGACCCTCTGCAACCCTCAATATTACTGGACTGTGCAAAGACGAGATGGGCTACTGAGGTGTCTGCATCTTGGCTAGACCTATCCAGGCTATGAATTATACCAATGTTAGCCTTGTAGTTAATATTCCAATATCAACTGTCATCCACAGCCAACAGTGAACAGGGCTCGAACTAACTGATGGCACCAGCAGTATATGCCATCAGTGCCCTCCCTAGTTGCTGTGATGACCGCCAAAATCGAGACAACTGACAGCAGTAAACTGCCTTGCCGTAGGTGCCCCTTGGTCAGCCATATCATCCCCAAGTTGTCCTGCAATTTCATTTTGCAGGGACAAAACAATATTACTACAAAGACTGTGACTTTTCACTTCGATAGTTCACGCGAACCAGTATTTCAATGCAGTTAATTGGCTATTTCACACCCTCTTAGAGTGTATTACCTGTACATAATATAAGCACAGCTTGTAGGCTCACACGTGTTTGTTTATAGTATCATATAGTATACAAATAATGAATGTTTATGAGTGCGATAGTATGAATTATATTTCATGAGTTGAAAGATTGAACGTTCTATTCAACGAGGCGAAGCCGAGTTGAATAGAATGTTAAATCTTTCAACGAATGAAATATAATTCATACTATCGCACGAATGAAAAACATTCATTATTTGTTTTATATAACACCTTATAACTATATCTACCTTGATCTAGTCGTTGGTTAAAGTTGTGTTTTTGAGGCCACGATGGTTCGTGTTTGTCCGTGTAGCGCAGCTCCATGGTTTGTCGTTTGCTCGATACGCGTAAATTACGTGCCTATTACGTACGATATGCAATGTACGGTCCCCAATTTGAGTCGCGGCATAGCTTGTACGTACTGCAATGATCGGTGACGTCATTGCCGTTGGTTAGTATATACTAACCAACGACGACCGTTAGTATATACTAACCAACGGTCGAGCACCACAATCTTGATGATAGTGCCGAATCACCAATGGCATGTGACCACCAGTCCTCCAATCAAATGTAGAGAAATTAATAAGGTGTTATATAACAGTACGTAATGCATGCATTATAAATCTCTGTAAATACTAAATACCTGTTAATACTGTGCGCAAATCAATGGAGCTAGTATTGTACCCTAAGAGTATTTATTGACTAGAGGCCAAGGTCTCTTCCCTTTCACATACGGCATTCGAAATCTGTTACACTGTTCAAAAAACAACTTAAGACTTACCTATTTAATTGACTGATATTTTGTTGGCATCGATTTTTCTTGTTTTGGTAAGCACATTGATCATATGGAATTTGCGCTATATAAAAGTCGGTATGTATGTATGTATGTATGTAAGGTCTAATACATGCCCTGTACAAAATTTTGGCCAATTTGAAAGCAAGACTTAGGTCCAAAATGGTTTAGTCTCCAATGGTCAGTCATTGTGCTGTGCACAGTTAGTGGGCGAAAAATGGCAACATTTTGTGCTTTTTGTAACTTAAGAGGTATATTCTCCCTCACAATTTCCAAGGAGTAAACTTACAGCAGTCCTTTTGTTGCTGTAGGAACACTATTTTACCTTTAGTTAGATTATGTAAGAGCTGACGATACAAATTAGTGGCATGTCTGAGATTAATTTTCAACTTTCAGAGCCGCAAAGCGAAGGTACTGTAAGAGATACTAAGTTGCCTACTGGGCGGCCTCGCTTACACATAGACTGTGCAATCCTTAACATCGATTTCTGTCTATGTTTGACACATTACTAATGCATACGGCGTTATTGTAACTTTTAGGTAACAAAACCTTACCTTAGCAACAGGATTCACTACGAAACCCTGCGCGACGACCACGAATAAAGGCTTTAGTCGTCTGCATAACATAGATGATATCTATAGGCATTTACATTCATGTGTCTCCCTGAACTGCAAATCCTAGGTTGCATATTTAATCGGCAAACGAACAGAATTTCACACTGAGTAGACAGCTGCTTGTAAGATCAAATAGTATTCAGCGCTTATTTGAACGTGAATGCAACTTTTGCTATATAGTTTGTACATACGTAAGTTGTACGGCTGGCAAAACGGATGCACGGGTCAGCGTGTGCTTGGGCTTTCATAGATACGGGTATGTTTGTTTTGCTAAGGATGTGCAAGCATGCACACACAAATGTTATCCAAACATTATGGGCAGCGGGTCTACGCGCTGCACATAACCAGGTAATGTTTTGTGCGCACGAAAGTACTTAAGCTGTATTTAACAAGTGCTCTTTATTTTTTATGATTATGAGACGTGATACGGCGTGCACCATACACGCAGGCAAGCCCTGTAAATAGCAAAGTGTCAGAGAAAGCACACACAAGGAAAAAACGACTCCTCACAGTTACAGTTCTTGAGATATAGTGTTTACAAGGATTTAACCTTTTCACCTTTGGTGACCCCAAATGACCTTTGACCTCCACCAAAAACAATAGGGATCATCTACTCAATATGGGCAATCCACATGCTAAGTGTAAGATCCCTCACAGTTAACAGTTCTTGATATATCATGTTTACAAGGTTTTGACCTTTTGACCTCTGATGACCCCAGATGACCTTCCACCTCCACCAAAAAGAATAGGGATCGTCTACTCAAAGTGGGCAATCCACATGCTAAGTATGAGAACCCTCACAGTTACCCTTCTTGAGATATAGTGTTTACAAGGTTTTGACCTTTTGACCACTGCTGACCCCAAATGACCTTTGACCTCCACAAAAAACAATAGGGAGCATCTACTCAATACGGGCAATCCACATGGTAAGTATGACATCTCTCACATTTATCTTTCTGGAGATATCGTGTTCACAAGTAATTTCCAGGGTATTTACCTTTTGGCCTCTTGTGACCCCAAATGACCTTTCACCTCCACCAAAAAGAATAGGTATCATCTACTTAGCATGGGCAACCTACCTGCCAAGTATGACATCCCTCAGAGTTACCCTTCTTGAGATATCGTGTTTACAAGCAAAGCGTCACATACACACATACACACACACATACACACCCACACACACAACATCACCATCGCATAGATTCCTTCGGCCTTCGACAAGGAATCAAAAAGCCTCCACCATTACTAGTGCATCATATCAGGCAACAACTAAAAATTAAAAAGCACAAGCAGCCATCAAAACATAGTGAACTTCCTCCTACCATGTCCCGTGTTCTTGCGATGTACATCAACTTCTCTACAGAGCAGGAACATAGCCTAATGTAAGGGTGTCTGCATACAGTCATGGACCTACTGTACATATGCACTTTACTGTGCTCTCATCGTGTTTCATTTGAGCTTCTGTAAAGAACACAGACGTATGTCCTAAAGTATCAGTGCAAAATCAAAGGAGCAAGGAATATCAATATATGAGCCTCTAAATATCTCCAATGCATTTTTGACATAGCCTTTCTGAATCAAAACCATCTCAAGCCTTGTCTTCTGCTAACATATTAATTAGCCCATGAGGCGAACTGGTCGGCACTCAGGCCTGCGAAGAACTGGTACTGTGGTACAGTAGATATTTGAGGGCAAACTGGTCTTTACTTCAGTTCGAGGTGAACTGGTCATGAGCAAAGCAGTACGGCAGTATGATGGTGAAACGTAATGAAGCCACTCTAAGAAAGTTTTCATTTTTATAGAACAAGAAAAAAGAATGTGAATCGGTTTGTACCTGCAAATCTTTTGGCTGACATTATCTTATTTGCAAGCTATAAATCTCTACCTCAGAATTTTCCTATCGAGGGATACATATACAATAAGTTCAGAGTTTCCAGATTAAGCCATAGATCAGAACAAACCTAATAAGGCCAGCAGGCGCTGTTTGCAAATTGTGTGCAGAGCTGTATGTATACGGCTCTGTGTATACGCTTTGCACATTAAATTTGAGGCTTCATATCTTTGCATGTGCATGATTAAAATAGCCTATACTACAAATACAATGCCCCTCCAAAAAAGCAACCTTTTATAAATCATGGAGTCGCACATGTACATAGTCTCTCTGTTCCTCCAACTTTTCAAGTCTGTAACCCCACAACAGCTTGTCTATGCGCAGTAAGTACTGCATGGCTCATTGTTGGGGGAAGTTAGCCCGAGGCTGAAGTGGAGGCACAGTCATAGTCACAGTGGTCTAACATGAAGCTTCCAATCTGGACTGGAGGCACAGTCGTAGTTGCAGTGGTCTAACATGAAGCTTCCAATCTGGACTGGAGGCACAGTAGTAGTTGCAGTGGTCTAACATGAAGCTTCCAATCTGGAGTGGAGGGCCAGTCGCAGTCACCAGTGATCTAACATGAAGCTTCCAATCTGGAGTGGAGGCGCAGTTGTAGTCACCAGTGATCTAACATGAAGCTTCCAATCTGGAGTGGAGGCGCAGTCGTAGTCACCAGTGATCTAACATGAAGCTTCAAATCTGAAGTGGAGACGCAGTCGTAGTCACCAGTGATCTAACATGAAGCTTCCAATCTGAACATGGAGGTTGTGTTATTTTGAGAACGACTCACTGTGAGTCTTGTGTTCATTGTTTACTTCCACTGAGTTTTGGAGGCGCAGTCGCAGTGAGTGACTGCACCTCCGGAGTCTCAGTGGTATGTCTTTGAGAGGCGTTGTATTCTGCAGTTGTACCCTACAGCAGCGCTTCTCAACCGGTGGGCCGTGCTCTCCCAGGTGGGCCTCGAGATCCGCCATAAAAAATAAAAAAATACAGACAAAAGAATAAATTTTTTTGTAAGGTGGGCCTCAGAAAAATTCTGAGAGTCAAAGTGGCCCTCGAGTTAAAAAAGGTTGAGACGCGCTGCCCCACAGGCTATGACAGTTAACACGCATTTGGCAGGAGCTTGTGATAAGCGTGCTGCATCGAAAATTGACAAGCTGATTGCAAGTCAACAGCAGTTATTGCACATGCATTGTTGGTTTGATAGGCACACAAAATTTGAACATGGTCTTAGGCTTTTAGGTTTCCCGTACCTGCATTGTCATTTTACTGTCACACGCTGTGTACACTATAGGCGCCAGCCTGCAGGTCTAGTCTTGTACAGTACCATTTATTCACACATGGGCCTAATACTGTATTGCGTTATGTGGAAATACCATATGTTCCATGCTGTTATTATGAGTGCCGCTGCAAATTCCTGGGAAATACAGCTGCTTTTAACGTGAAATATCCAATCACAGCTCTGGGTTTAACACTCATTCATTCACAAGCGGCCAGCGCCCATTTTTGCGTAACCTTTTTTGGAAGTCGTATACCCAATTAGTCCCCGTACGTTTTCGTGACGTCACACATATCGCTTGGGATTTACACATAAGCGATATTTCGTTCGATACCAAACTTTTACCGAATACTTTTCACAAGAGCAGACTTATTCTACACCCATGAAAGAGATAAGGTACAAAATTTAGCTCGTAATGGCTGATTTTGCTGAAAATCTGCATGCTGAATTTTGGCCATGACAGCTGGTTCGTAACTTGCGTAGAGCGGCGCGTTACCCAGGATATGAGATTTACTTCGTTAGGTTACTGTACTGTACGTACCACTACAGGCCTACACGCTGAAGTGGCAGTACGATCGTAAATAGACAGTACAGTAAGACAGAAGTGCGGTATGTTTTCAAGAGGTGGGTGTAGCCTAGTAGGGCGGGATTTAACAGTTGGTCGTTAATGGTGATTGGTAGCAGCCAATTAAAATTTTACATGCGTTAAGTGTGTGAAAAAAGGGGGGAAGTCCAATGACATCACTAGCAAAGCAATGCACACGAACGTTGCATGCAAATAAGTTGGGCCCATTGCAGGTGCCTGGGAAATTCTCGAGTTGAAGTTTTCTCATGGAATAGTACTGTACCTGTAGTCTACATTCGCCATGTAGCAACGAGCTACGCTAGCAAGGAAGTGTATGCGAATAATTTGTGCTGCATTGGGCTATAAAATGTAAGAAAGTACAATAATGGACTGCAAAATAAGACAGTGAAGTGGGTTGCAGTTTCATTTATGCGGACCTAGCGATTATCTATTAAATGGTCATTCCTCATCGTATTGCCGCGAAAAATTGTATTTGCGGTTGTCCGAGCGGAAAGGTATGGAAACACCCTCCATGGCCGTTAAAACGATTGTTGCACCTCGCCTTTCTATATGCCCTGAAGATGAATTAATAAACAGAGGAAAGCGCCGCTCATTTCACAAACTACGGTAGGAAATAAATAGGATATATATTCAAAGAATGACAGTTCGGGACAGCTGATTAAGCTACTTTTCATGCTTTCCAAGGTAAGAGAACTTTCTGCAAACATGAAATTAGGCTTACACTGGATTGCAAATTTGGGGGGCAACTTTTACAAACAGGCCTCATTCAACACGAAAATATGTATGATTTCTGAGAAAGGATGAGTGGGGAATCCAGCCCTTCCCAACCGGAGGGGCCAAACCTGTTTCTGTGGAGGATTTGTTGAAAAATCGGATCATACCTTAGGTAATGCAGACTTTTTTTCAAGCAGAAGCGGTTGGGCCCCTCCCCCGAAAATATGCAAATGCCTACCCTTGTTGATGATTGCCATCTATGTTTCGATGGCACCCTTCTTATAGATTTAAACTTGACGAATATTACTTCATGTCTTTAAATAGCAAGTTACGAAAGGTGTAATGTTAGCACAATACACTATAGCACAGCTGGATTATGAACACGCATGGCAGTACGTCAAAAACGGTGCCCCAGCAAAAAGAAAAAAAAAAAAATCGGTGGTAGTTACTTCCACTTACCAAACTTTAAAATATACTTTATAAAGGCATATAAAAATGAACCTTTCGCCTTTAATCATTATGTTACAACGTACACTGCATACATAACGAGTAGTGCACCAGTGTTTGCAACGAACACACGTTTCGTCCGTTCATCTGAAGTGTGTGAAAGCTTATCCTGCTACATAAGCAACTGCAACGTTAAGTGAATGATCGGTACTTTTCCAGATCAACAGGTTACATTTTAAACTCGCGTTCGATGACTGAACGACTGTTTGATTTTTAATAGACCTTGTCAAAGTCTATTTTGTGCCATTTTGTACGGTGAAGAACTGACCATAAAAACCGCAAATAATTGTACGAATTTTCCAGGAACCTTTGCGGTCGAATTTTTGTATGATTTTTGAAATCACGCAAAATTGCAGAAATTCGAACAACTCCGCACAAAATAGCGCAGATTCAAAGAAATTTGATTCCTCGATATTGTACGGGAGTTAAACGATCACAGTACTGTACAATATGCAGTACTCTCTGTCTACCTGGGTATGCTTTTTTGACGTTCAGCACTGACAAACTGAATGTCGATCTTTTCTAAAGCTTTTTTTCTATCAATAGTAAATCCGCAATTGAAGATTCCAGACACATCGATGTCTAGCTATTGTTCCCGCACAATACACAGCTTAACGTTGCCACAGGGCCTTGCTCATTATATGGGCTGGTTGTTGCTAAGAGAGCAGTCAGGAGTGGGAGGTATATATGCACATGCATAATGGGCACTGTGAGATCGGATTTCACCGGCCCGTACTGCCCGGTTAGGTTTGTGACCGTCCCCTTACAACAATGGTATTTTTACTAAGTTTGAACGAAAATCCAGACGAACATTTTCCACCAATGGGGAAGGGGAGAGAGAGAGTATAGGTGCAGGGAAAGTAATATTAGACCCCCCTGATAGGTAAAGCAAAATTTAAGGACTAAAAGGCGCGTTTCAGAATGTTTTATACGTCGTAAGTGTATTAATGATCACCATCTATACCGGTAGAGGCTGCACCCGAAGGTCGGTAAGAATTTTTGAAAAATGTATAACGGCAAATATATGCACTTTCAACCTTCCACATCATGCTACAAATTAGACTGAAAGATCACATAGGCCCCTACAGATGTTGGGGATGTACTTCTGTTTTTTTGGAAAAGTGTTGTGATGAAAATAGTTGCATGTGTTATAACCTTAAAATGGTCATTATTTGGAGTGAAAACTGTGACGAATGCTCTCGAAGCGCGCCGAAATTTTTCATTAAATAAGATGACCATGACAAAACCTGCATTCATGCTCTGCATCGAGACACTTTCAATTCCCCAACAAACCTATTTGCCAATCACAAAGCCAAATACCAAATCACAAATACCTGAGAATTCTTAACAGCTTTCAGCTTTTGTTGCTGTGCTTCTGCGGGAGTTGCTACCGGAAATTATTGATAATTACGACAATACTGAGGCGTGGAGCGTGCGAAAATTTTGAAAAATTGCGAAGGATTTGCGATAATTCTAATAGTTTGAGAACCATTTGTGATGGAAAATGGTTGCAATAGATCCATCACTCGGTTGAAAACACACCTCACCCTACCCCATACAGAAATCTATTGCTTAAAAACACCTTTTTGGATCATTTTAAAATTTTCAAAAAAAAATTTCTGAAAACGAATGGGAGGGGGGACGCGCCCCCCCATGCCTCCTCGTGCCGGCGCCACTGGTTCAGCACCTCGTCATGAGAGCGTAACTATGCCATGACGATTCAATGGGAGAGCCAACAACTGAACACTCTGGTGTAGAAACCAAATTTTTGCGGAGAAATGTTTCTTTTATGATGACACTTTTTGGTCCAAATGAATCATCATACTACTCAAGTGATTGGCACACTGACACATGATTTGAACATTCGTGTGTATTGAAGAGGTCAGCCTAAGTGGAGAATAGGCAGGCTAAGGCACAAAATTAAAAATCGTGATTCTGTTAGCCTAGGCGATGTTGGTACCGAAAGGCTTTCCATTATTTTATATATGTAGTATTTACTATGTAGGCTAATGTTAAGATTGCCTGTGCTGAGAACTTAGGCTTAGGTATCTTGGGCCAGGCCTAACGTTTGGCCTAGTCCTACACTCGACAGTCTTCACGCACTAGGCCTAGGGGCCTAGCCTAGGCCTAAGTTAAGCCTAGGCTATGCTAGGCCTAGCTGATTTCAATTTTCATTCCATTTCGAGTTTAGAAATATCCCAGACTGGAAAGTTTGCCCTGCGCGGGGGATTTATCCCCCGCACAAAAATATGAATTTCGAAGTTGCCAGCCGCGCAGTTTAACAACTGACAACTGCAATTTCCTGCAATGTAGGAGGTAGTTTTGGCTTAAATTTTCTTGCTATGTTCCGTGCCAACTCATGGCGGCGCTCCGATTAGATAGGAGTAGTATCAGCCGTGCAATTCTCTTGGCCATTAGCCTATTAATATTCCCCGTGCACCATTGCAAGCTTTCCAATCAGGGAAATACCTAGACCTAACCTAAGTTCCAAAATATGTAAATTTGCAGGCCAATAGAAAACGCAAAGAAGGATGGAGACCCCTATTTTCGTGCAGTTAGGCTATTTATGTGTACTGCACAAAAATAGGGGACGCACGGAAACATGGGAAGGCAGTAGGCCGTATACTTATAGGCTAATGTAGGCCTAGCCTAGGCTTAGGCTAGGCTACCTCCAGTTGCACGGATATCACAATCACTCCACAAAAATTACCTCATCCGTCCGTCACTCTAACTTTTGTCTAGATTAGTCTTATTCTTCTGAGTGGTGTTCAAGCCTACAAGGCCAGGACAAAACGATCGCCAGCAGTCTTAACTTGTTCGTAATCCTACATGCAATATCACTCAGGTCATGTCAATTAGTTACGCGTGACTTTCAGGCTAGGAGCACACCGAACACTGACACTGTGTACGAGACACCTTCCCATTTTGTAATGCTGCATTATGGTGATTCGCCTAGGGCCTACGTGCAGTTCTCATGTCATTACGTGCGGAACTTATAGTGCAGACGACTCGGAATGATTGCGTCATACTTCCGGACAACAATTTGCGTACGAAAAGAGGCTTAAATCATATAAATATCATAACTGTGAATGGGTCATTATCAGGGTTGTAAAATATTTCGAGCTAAAAATGATTTCTTATTAATTAAATTATTATTGTTTGAAAAATCTTGAATGGAAATTCAATTTTTGGAATGCTTTGTTGGTTGAAATCGATGAAATAATTTAACCCATTACTCTTTCCTCTGCGTGACATAAAGTGGAAATAGTTTCTCCTGTCGTCAGTTGCATGCAAACTGAGAAAGGGTTGAGTTTGAAGGTGAACTTGACAAATGAGGAGAGGTGCACTGATTCTGGGTTACGCTATCCCCTTTCGCAATCGGGTTTGCGTTTCCTCGCCTCGGGGAGACACTTTTTGAAGGTGAAATAAAGGTTATCGGTACGGAGTTGATTGAAAGTTGGGAAAATTTTAGTAAATACGTTGATGACCGGTTGAGTCGCTGAGCTTGTGGAATGTGATGGAAGTGCAGTCAATTGGGGATTAGTGAGACCAAGGGCATAATCATAGGCGTACGGGAAGCACGGTGGCGTAACCAGGTTTTTTGTCAGGGGGGGGGGGGCAAGAGCACCAAGATTTCCCCCAATTAGTGATTTGCTTCCTAATAATCAGTGTTCTCCGCAGGTCCCAGTTTTGTCTGGGTGCTTTCCTCTGACTTGGCTGATGTGACTGATCGCCGTCCTTGGGGAGGGGTCTAAGGGGAAGGGGACACGCTCATATAAGGTGGGCTAGATGCAAAATGGTGCCACATTTGGTGCTAAATGTAAACTGAATACATCACCAAGAATTCCTATTATTTTAGGAAGCTTTTTTATCTTGCTTGTCTTCAGGTCTTGGTGAATTTTTCTTGAGTTCTACTCAAAGGCGTAGATCCCGGGGGGATGGGGGGATATATCCCCCCAACATTTGACTAGGGGGGATGGCCCATGTAATCATCCCCCCCCCCCCCCCAATGTTACAGTCTACAGATACGTGTATGCTGAAAAGTACATTTTATTCTTCATTTTTGTAAGACATTTTTGAATCTCTGCTTCATTTTCTGGCACAAATGTTTCTCAAACTATCAGGATTTAAGCAATTCCTACGTAAACTATCAAAATTTTCGGGCGCTCCGCGCGCTTCAAACCTTACGTCAGTGTTAGTCTTATTATCAAAATCTTCTGATAGCAACTTTCGGAAAAGCACAGCAGCAAAAAGTTGAAAGTTTACGAAATAACAGGTAAAAGACTGCCTTATGGCAGTGGCATGTAGGTTTGTTGTGCAATTGAAACTGTCTCGATGCAGAGCCCGAATGCAGGTTTTGTCATCGAAATCTTATTTACTGAAAAATTTCAGCGCGCTTCTCCCGCATTCGTCACGCTTTTCACTCCATGCCATGACCATTATTATGGTAATAACTTCTGATCACAACATTTTCCGAAGAACAGAGATAAATCTCCAGACATCTGTGGGGACCTCGCATCAATATGGGATCTTTCAATCTAATATGTAGCATGATGCGGAAGGTTGAAAGTACGTATCTGCCGTTTTACATTTTTCAAGTATTTTTACAGAGCGCTTCGAGCGCAGTCATTATCGGTATAAATTGTGATTGTTAATACATTTACGACGAAAACAGCATTCTGAAACGCGCTTAGTAGTCATTCACCCCTTTTGCTACACCTATCAGGGAGGCCCAATATCACCTCCCTGCACCTTTACTCTCCCTCCCTGTCATTCCCCATTGCTGGAAGCTGTTCTTCCTGATATTTGTTCAAAATTAGTAAAAATACGATAGTTGTAAAGTGCTCGGCATCATACTCTACATTATCATGTGGATGTCAGGTAGTACGCATTATGTCATTGCCCCCATTTAATATGATTAATGCAGAGCTTCCAGAAGGTCCTATACAGGTACCAGCTAGCCTTAGATGCCCTTTCATAATGCACAATGAAGGAAAGGAAACATTTCTTAATAGTCCAAGAATATTTCTGTGGACTTCACGCACGTATTTTGTGTGAAAACTTTCCCGAATAGAAAGCAGTAAAAAGGGAGGAGGCTTCAGAGAGTTTGTTGGCAACGTATCTTTCTCTTAATAGACAATATATTCGCCTCTTTGACCTTACCAAAAATGAGCACTAAATTATGGACATTTTCCAGCCATATATGATTAGTTCCAAAAACATCCCAAAGATAGCGCCATTTTTTGCGTCTAAAAGACCTTGAATTAACAAAACATTTTTAAAGGGGAAGGGGTCCCCTTCCCAGGGACGGCATCTTTATGTAGTGACAAACGAAAGATCAAAACCTCTGTATACAAATGCCGGGACGCATCATAAATAAAGGTGCAATTTACGTAGACTTGGGGGAACTGAGGCATTATTACGTCATCATCTATTGTGCCCCAGTGGCGTAGCCAGGTTTTTTGTCAGGGGGGGGGGGGCAAGAGCACCAAGATTCCCCCCAATTAGTGATCTGCTTCTTAATAATCAGTGTTTTCCACAGGTCCAAATTTTGTCCGGGTGCTTTACTCTGACCTGGCTGATGTGACTGATCGCCGTCCTGGGGGAGGGGTCTAAGGGGAGGGGGTGTCCCCCTCCCCCTTTGGAAAATTTTTCCTCATATAAGGTGGGCTAGATGCAAAATGGTGCCACATTTGGTGCTAAATGTAAACTGAATACATCACCAAGAATTCTTATTTTTTAAGGAACCTTTTTTATCTTGCTTGTCTTCAGGTCTTGGTGAATTTTTCTTGAGTCCTACTGGTAGATCAGAATCACAATGGGTGAACGGTACTGTAATTAAGTGAACCCTGGTACACCTTTCCCTTCATCAGCTCACCACATTCACCACAATCAGTCCAAATTTTACGAGGACCTGCCCTTGTAGCAGAGTATAGCACTTGACCACTGACCCATTCTAACAAACTGCATATACCACAATGCTGCTGCTTTAATTATCAAGAAACATTGGAAGTATACAGTAAAAGGACAGAGTCCCTTGTCAGAGGTCCAGAGATCCCATGCTGTATGAAACAGATAGTAAAACATAACTAGTACAACTATAAGCATGGTGTCATCATTCCATCTCTGAAAACCTTAATGAGGACTGGTTGTGCCAGTGTGGCATATACTTTTAAATAAGTAAAGTGTACTGGTTGAGAAATTTAAAGTTTTACCAGATCATGGGCAAATTTCACCATATATTCACTTTCAAAATTTCCCCCAAGATTTTTCCAGAGGGGGCAACTCGCCCCCTGTCCCCCCTGGCTACGCCACTGTTGTGCCCCCAATAATAAAAAAACCTGGCGGCGCCACTGATCTCAAGCAAACTTGCAGGTCTTGTAATGATCTCTGAATTCAAAATCCAGTTGTCAGAGATGACCCTTGATCCCTGCCATTTTGAGCTTAGCAGGACATTGTTGCTCTTGTACAATTTCAATCCAGTGCAGCTTATTAATGAGTTTTGTGCTCAAAATAGCATTTCCTAAATGTATAAATATACCAATACCCAATTTGCAAGAACATTACCTCTGAAATTTACCTCTTAAAACAGTCTTCCTGGCACTTCTGAGACATTAAAACCCAGGAGCTTCCGGGGGCTTAGCCCCCTGGACCCCCACCGGGGCTTTGCCCCTGGACCCCACCAGGGGCCCTAAGGCGGGCCCCTGGACCCCACCCGTCATGGGCTTCGCGCTTCGCGCTCGCCATGCACGCTCCGCGTTCACATTTTCTAGATTTGCGATAATCCACCCCATCCCCCCCAAAGTTGAGAAGAAATCTACGCCCCTGGTTCTACTGGTAGATCAGAATCACAATGGGTGAACGGTACTGTAATTAAGTGAACCCTGGTACACCTTTCCCTTCATCAGTTCACCACATTCACCACAATCAGTCCAAATTTTACGAGGACCTGCCCTTGTAGCAGAGTATAGCACTTGACCACTGACCCATTCTAACAAACTGCATATACCACAATGCTGCTGCTTTAATTATCAAGAAACATTGGAAGTATACAGTAAAAGGACAGAGTCCCTTGTCAGAGTCCAGAGATCCCATGCTGTATAAAACAGATAGTAAAACATAACTAGCACAACTATAGGCATGGTGTCATCATTCCATCTCTGAAAACCTTAATGAGGACTGGTTGTGCCAGTGTGGCATATACTTTTAAATAAGTAAAGTGTACTGGTTGAGAAATTTAAAATTTTACCAGATCATGCGCAAATTTCACCATATATTCACTTTCAAAATTTCCCCCAAGATTTTTTCCAGAGGGGGCAACTCGCCCCCTTGTCCCCCGGCTACGCCACTGACGGGAAGACCAGTGGCGCCGGCACCGGGGGGAATGGGGGCGCGTGCCCCCCCCATGAAAATTTTTTGAAAATTTTAAAATGATCCCCAAAGGCGATTAAGCTATAGATTTCTGTAGGGGGTAGGGTGATGTGTGCTTTAACCGAGTGATGGATCTGTTTAATAATTTTCTATCACAAAAGTTTCTAAAACTATCAGAATTTACGCAAATCCTTCGCAAACTATCAAAAATTTCTGGCTCTGCGCATGCTTCACCCTTACCGCAATGTTCCTGTTATCAATATCTTCTGATAGCAACTCCCGGAGAAGCACAGCAGTAAAAGGTGAAAGCTGTTCACGAATTACCAGGTAAAAGATTGGCTTTTTGAGTGGTATGTAGCTTTGTTGGGCAATTGAAAGTGTCTCAATGCAAATTCTGAATGCAGGTTTTGTCATGGAAATCTTATTTAATGTAAAATTTCGCGCGCTTCGCGCGCATGCTTTACGTTTGCACTCCATCTCATGACCATTATTAAGGTACTAATACATGGAACTATAATAACATCTGTAGGGGCGTAGCATCAATATGGGATCTTTCAATCTAAGTTGTTGTAGCATGATTTGGAAAGTTGAAATTACGTATTTGCCGTTATACATTTTTAATACAAATTACCGAGCGCTTTGCGTGCAGCAATTATCGGTATAGATAGCAGGCGCGTAGCCAAGGGGGTCGAAGGGGGCAGCCCCTCCCCCTTGAACATATTTTTGGTATTTTTAATGTTTTCTTTTACAATATTGCCAGTGATTCCCCTATTTATATGCGATAAATAGGCATATGGGAAGTGCCATTTCCAGCGATGTGGGAGGCATGTTGGGCCAAAATTTTCCTGCGCTTTGCGTCAATGGTGGCGCGAAGCGCTGAGAGTCTGTCTATGGGCTTCGCCCCCTACCCCTTGACAAATTCCTGGCTACGCCCCTGATAGACGGTGATTTTTAATACACTTACGACAAAAAAGCATTCTGAAAACGCGCTTGTTAGTCCTTCACCCCTTTTGCTATACCTATTAGGGAGGTCTAATATCACCTTCCTGCACCTATACTCTCCCTCCCGCCCGTTCCCCATTGCTGGAAGCTGTTCATCTAGATTTTCGTTCAAAATTAGTAAAAATACGTCATACTCTATAATTATCATTTGGATGCCAGGTAATAAGCATTATGTCGTGACTCCATTTTATGTACTTGATACAGAGCTTTCAGGAAGCCCTATGCAGGTATCTGCCAGCCTTATATGCCTTTTATAATGCACAATGAAGAGGAGGAAAAATTCGCTATAGTCCAACAATGTTTCTGTGGACTCCACGCACGTATTTTGGGTAAAAACTTTGTCTGAACAGAAAGCGGTAAAGTAGCCAAAAGGGAGTCTTCAGGAGGTTTGTTGACAACGTATTCTTCTCTTAGACAACATACTCTCCTGTTTCACCTACCCAAAAATTAGAATTCACTAAATTATGGACATTTTCCAGCTATATATGATCAGCTCCAAAAATATTCCAAAGATAGCACCATTTTGCATCTAAGAAACCTAAAATTAGCCAAAATTTCTCAAAGGGGAGGGAAACACCCCCTCCAATTAGACCCCTCCCCAGGACGGCACCTTAGTGTAGTGACACCTGACAAAGGAAGGATCCCCCACTGTGTATACGAACGCAGGGAGCACAAAAAACAAACCCATTTTGCGCAGACTTGGGAGGTTAACTGAGGCGCTTTACGACATCATCTGTTGTGCCCCCCCCCCCCATCACCAAAGCCTAGCGGCGCCACTGGGGAAGACATTTCACAGGGGGCGGAGGGTGTTTTCCCTGAAAATTTTGCAAATTGCCCTGATTTTCCCCTTCTACCACGATAGCACTCAGGACGGGTATGGATGAGTCCCCCCCCCACAAACTATAAAGATATTATTTCGGGAGATATTATTTCGTTGTGTAACTAATAAACATTTTTCCCTGTTGGCAAACGCCGCTGCCCGCCTCACTGCCCACTGCACTGCCCTCTTGCCCTGAAAATACAAGTGTCAGTGCCCTGAAATAAGCATTTTCCCTGCTCAGGGAGGGCTGCAGCCCCCCCCCCCGCCTCGTACGCCTATGGGCATAATCAAGAGGATAGAAATCCCGGGGGATGGGGTATGCCCCTTCTTTTTTAGAGATGATCCTATTGACTTTAATTTTTCCACACAATTAAATTTGCTTTCAAGTGTCCTTCATACCCAACCTCCAGCACACACACCACTTTTTAAGCAAATCCCAGCTGGCTACTGGCCAAGAGAGGGAATGTACAGGGGTACTTTTTCTCCCCCCACCCCACCAAAGGCAGTGGCGCCGGCATGTGGGCGCGTGCCCCCCAATCGATTTCAGATTTTTCTTTGATTTTTTTTTCAAATGATCCCAAACGGCGTTTAAGCAATAGATTCCTTGTAGGGGGTAGGGTGAGGTGTGTTTTCGACCGAGTGATGGATCATTGCAACCATTTTCTATCACAAATGGTTCTCAAACTATCAGAATTATCGCATATCCTTCGCACACTTTCAAAATTTTCAAACCTTACCTCGATATTGTTCTTATTATCAATAATTTCCGGTAGCAACTCCCACAGAAGCACAGTAACAAAAGTTGAAAGCTGTTTAGGAATTCTCAGGTAAAAGACTGGCTTTGTAATTGGCAAATATAGGTTTGTTGGGGATATCTCGATGCAGAGCATGAATGCAGGTGTTGTCATGGTTATCTTATTTAATGAAAAATTTCGGACGCTTCACACGCATTTGTCACGTTTTTCACTCCATCTGATGACCATTATTATACATGGAACTATTCTGATCACAACACTTTTCCGAAAAGTAAAACAGAAAGACATCTCCAACCTCTGTAGGGGCCTATTGGATCTTTCAATCTAATTTGTAGCGTGATGTGGAAGGTTGAAAGTACGTATTTGCCGGTATACATTTTTCAAAAATTTTTACCGAGCGCTTCGCCATTGCCGGTATAGAAGGTGATTGTTAATACACTTACGAGGAAAAAACATAATTTCTGAAACGTGCTTTTAGTCCTTAACCGCTTTTGCTTTACCTATCAGCAGATCAGGAAGGTCAAATATCTAGTATCATTTGGATGTCAGGTAATAGTCATCATATCAGTGCCCCATTTTATATAATTAATCCAGAGCTACCATGAGGCACTATACCAGTGTCTACCAGCCTTAGATACCCTTTTATAATATACAATGAAGCACAGGAAAATTTTCGTTATAGTCCAAGAATGTTTCTGTGGACTCCAAGCACGTATTTTTAGTAAAAACTTTCCCCGAATAGAAGGCATTAAAGTAGCCAAAAGGGGGCTTCAGGAGGTTTGTTGACAACATACTTCTCTAAGACAACACACTCTCCTCTTCTACCTAACCAAAAATTAGAATTCAATAAATTATGGATATTTTCAAGCCATATATGATCAGTTCCCAAAAATATCCCAAAGATATAACCATTTTGCATCTAAGCAACCTTAAATTAACAAAAATTTCTCAAAGGGGAGGGGACACCCCCTCCCCTTAGACCCCTCCCCTAGGGCGGCACCATTATGTAGTGACAAAAGAATGATCCCACACTGCTGTTAACAATCGCAGGGATGCACACTCTCCTCTTTCACCTAGCCTAAAGTTAGAAATCACTAGCTAAGGATATTTTCCATCTATGTATGATCAGTTGAAAAATACCCCAAAGATAGCACCGCATTGCGTCTAGGTAACCTTAAATAAAAAGTCTCCTCCGTCATGGCGGCACCTTTATGTAGTGACAAAAAGGATTCCACACTGTTGTATACAATCGCAGGGACGCACAAAAAAGTACAATTTACGCAGATTTTGAGGGGACTGAGGTGGCATTACGACGTCATCTGTTCTGCCCCCAATCACCCAGTCCTAGCGGCGCTACTGACCAAAGGTGTGCTTCCTGGCAGACTGGCCGACACACACACACGTACACACAATATGGAATACATACTTTTACGCTCTTGCCAGTCCACAAAACTGGGAGAGGACTCAGTACGAAAAAATAGAGCATCAACTTAATGAGCACGCAAACTTCGACTATAGAGACCGAATAATATTTCGGTTCATTCTAAAATTCATAACCTCCCTCCCTCCCCATCCCGACCCACAGAAAACTCCTATGATCTAGGTCAGTGGTTCCAACCTTTTTCAGTTCATTGCCCCATTCAGTCTTGAATGGCCCGGGGTTGGGCAATGTTGCTCCCCATGTGTGTAACATATTATCCAAAACAAAAATAGTAAAAACACCAGCGGTGTCACCAAGGGGGGTACACGGGGCACACACCAAACGTTGGTTGTGCCGCGTGTGAGCCCGATGAGATTTTGGGTATGAAAAATATGCGCAAACACACCGTTCGCGCAAGGACCTACTGTCACTGTATCAGTCAAACAAGGGGCTAATATTGCACAATATTCTAAAATATTACAATTCTGCGGCGCGCTTTACGCGCCTCTATAGTTGTTGAACTATGCTAAGGACTGAACTATTGGGAAAAGTATTCTACAGCTATTGTTTCAACATTTATTTTGAACAGCTATGGGACTACTTCGGCCATGATTTCTCTCCTTCCAGTACAATTCCTAAATCGATTATGTTTCAGTACAGTAGTATTTATGTTTGAAAACTGTAAAAAAATTGCAATTTCCCGTGCTTTTTTCAACACATATCTATTACATCTATTAAAAAGAGAATTAAAGAGCTCCACTCTCAAACAGTGGCGTAGCTAGACATTTTTTGTGGGGGGGGGGGGGGCAAAAGCACAAAATTTCCGACAGATTATTATCTGGGACCTTTATTTTTTTTTTTTTTTTTTTTTTTGCTTTCCGGACAATTTGAGACCGGATTCTGATTTTCACGTTGACATTTCAATGTGTAATTATCTGGGGACCTTTTTTTTCTTTTTTTTTTACTTTCCGGGCGATTTGAGACCGAATTTTGATTTTCACGCTTACATTTCGATGTCTAATTCTGCTTAAAAACATAACAAGTGTTGTAAGTGTTTCAAATGAACTTTTTTAATTTATTTCCGACAGACACTAGAAATTTCCGACAGAGGCCTTCAAAGGCTTTGTGGGGGGGGGCACCGCCCCCCCCCCGCCCCCCTCTAGCTACACCACTGCTCTCAAAGGCTAATGTCCCTTTATTTTAAATACCGGTGCCTTCAAATTTCCAAGAGGGGAAATTTGCCCTCCTGAGTCCTCCAAGCAGCCAAGCACGGTTCCAGCTAGATTGTTGGTACTCTGAAAGGAGTACAAGAACTTGTACGGAATTTTCAAAGATGCTCAATACCAGAGCTTTCTGGTACTTCGCGCTCAAACCAGGGATGGTCAGGAGGGCGCTAGCCACCCTTTTTCATTTATTGCTGAAGAAAATGCAGGAAATATATTTGACATAATTATAATTCAATGGGTATTGAACTGCATTCAAGGGCTTCTTTTTCCAAATTTTCCCTGCTAGCCCCGGATTCGCAGCCGTAGAAACACCTTCGATGCTCTACTGTGAAGGCTTCCTCCTAGTGGCATCATGACCTGGAAGGTACTTGTCTCAACATTAATTTCACGGTTTGGGGGCAGCTGGGGTAGCACGAGTGGATTTACTTTAAAGCTCATTGCACACCGTAACATGATCCGTCGTCCCCACTCACCCCCTCCACCCCTCTCACTTTAAATCTCTAGTGCGAGTAAAGCTATCAAAAAAATCTTCAAATTGTGATTTCTTTCAGTCCATATTTGTGGCCTGGTTTAGTGTGCATCTAATGTCATTTTGGAAATAGTGAAATGCTTCATTCTAATTGTCACAGTTTATAAATACCCCAGAGGCTCCGAGGCTTCGCAACCTTGACCCCCAATAGAGCGTTGTTCCTAGGCCTCATCAGGGGTCCAACGCCTACGAGGGGGTGCTGTTCGTTACAACGACGCCTCCAGTGAAGCCCAGTTCTTCATTTTGGTGTGTCCTTCCGGCGGAACGCTTGGTCCCCTGTGCCCCTACTTCGATAAGTCCGGTGAAGCCACTGAAAAGCATATGTCACGATTGAAATAAAGAGTAGCATACATCGTTGGTGGGTTTGGGGACGTCCCATAGTAGTGCAACAGTGGTGCCAGGCTTTCTGTTGTGATAACCAATCATAAAACCGCAATTGACGATACAGGAAGCGTTGATCACGGTAGGTGGGCGAAACACTTTTGGAAGTGGGACAGATGCAGCCGGAGTGAGGTTTGAAGCGTTCCACCAAGGGCACGGAGTCTGGAGGCCCACCGTAGGCTCCTGTTGGGGTTCAGGGTTAATGTTCCGGTGGGGGAACAGGGGCGAAACCTCAGAAGCTGGGAGGAGGGGGTTATTTACGAAATTGTGGACAAGAATGGAGTATTAAATGTGGTAGGCCGGGGAGGAGTTACTATGTTAGGCCAGGGAGGGCCTAACACCTCCCTGGTTAGGCTATATTAGCGGTGGATGTGCAGTAACAATTTTACAAAAATAACCCTTTGACAAGTTTTTCCTTTATTTCAGTAGTAATAATGGAAGGTCCCTTTGATTCTGCAAGGGTCTTTGCTTCGAAGGTGGAAGGAAAGAGGCATGGTAGGGGTTGCATGGGGGTTTGAAAGACTTGTGCTACTCAATGTATTAATTCAGTTGTCGTAATAATGAGATAAATAGCCGAAATTAACCCTCCGAAAAAAAAAACATTATTTTTGAAAAGGTTTTCTTTTAACGTTTTAATTCATTTGACATCTTTTGTGTTGCAATTACAATGCACGTTTCCAGCAGTTTCGAGAATGGCCCACGATAGACGACCTGAAGTGCACGGAAAGCGCACCACGAGCGCAAATCACGACGGTTTGCATGCGTGCAGTGGTCCGCCGGAGAGGTCCAGGGCTAGGGGGCAAAGCCGCCGGAAGTACTCACAATATTACGTAGTAAAAGGGCAGAATATCGGCTACATTTATTCTGTTAATTATAGTTTTAATCATTTCATATTTTATGAAATTCGATGTTGATGGCTGCGTACTATATAAGGGCACCTATAGTGAGGTCCAGGGCGAATCTGAGGTTATTTTAAATTTGGAAGCTAGCATTAAATTAAGCGCGAAGTGAACAGATTAGTTTTCAAAAATCGTTTTGCCATAAGGAGTGTTTTATTTTCGTCACAAGATAAGTCGGGTATGGGGCGTGAGTGGTGACAATTGCGCATGAAGCGCGTTGAACCTTTTCCATTTAAGACATCATTTTGTCATGGTAAAATTTGAATTTAGGCAGTACTTTGGGACACCAGAATTATTCTGTCAGGAAGATAAGTCTGATTTATTAACGCTTTGTAATCCGCTGGAGAACAGTAGACAGCTAGATTGCTTCAAATATGTTAATCTTTTCAAAACCAGACGAAAGCGCAGAGAATTCCCCTTCACAAGTTAGTAGTAAACTTTGCTCTGTGGTATAGTCACGCCTATATGCAAAAGTGTATAAATGTAACACATTGACTGTTGATTGAAGCGAAATGGTTTGAGATGGTATTGAAGAAAAGAATGGAAAAACTTGGAACTGAAGGAGAAAGGGCGAAAATTTTGGTGTTTGTAAAAGACTTATGATAGAAAAAAGTTAAAATACGTTAATCATTCATCACTAAATTTATTTCACCCCACCTGATGAAGAAATCTTTTGCTTTTTAAAGGGAACATGCAGTCATACCAATTTGAATTACGGTAGGGAATCTTGGTGCCATAATTCGTGGATGGCTCTTTTCAATCATGTGTTAACATCTTTGTTAATGTTATGCAGAATAACACCTTGGTTTACCTTTTATGATGCAATATTTATATTATGAAATATGAAATATGGTCTCAGGAATGTAGGTTACGTTAGTTAGTTAAAATTTAGATGATTTTTCAATACTAATTCTTTTATGACATCATTCAACTTTTCGTCCAGCCAGCGAACCTCCTATGGTCCTCCGTCGGCGTTTTGGCCACCGGCAGGCCGCCTGATTTTGCTCTCAGGGAAGTTGGTGGCGACTGCTCACCACCTTTAAACGTCTTTTGGATCATTTTAAATTTGTACTGGAAACTCTTAGGCATGCAATCGCTCTTATGTTGGCGTCACTGTTTATCGGTAGTATACTTTTTGTCAGGAATTTGCTAGATCGGGGGATGGGCAAAGTCGTCGGCACGATCAGTGGCGCCACCAGGAGTTGGTGATTGGAGAGGTACCACAGACGAGTCGTAATCCCACACCAGACAAACCCCTGAGAGTCGGTGTAAATAGTGAGAATGTACGTATCTACGATAAAGGTGCCTTCCTGGGGAGGGGTCCATGAGGAAAGGGAGTTGCCCTCCCCTTTGAATAATTTGTTCATTTAATGTGGCTCAGATGCAAAATTGTAGGTTCTTTGGCAAAGTTTCGAACTGATCATATGTTGAAAACTTCTCAAAATTTAGTGAATTGTTCTTATTTTGGAGTGGGTACTATAAGGTAACAGTGTGTGGTCTAAGTGGAGTAGGTGGCAACTCCTCTCCCCTCTTGACAGATGTTGTTTATATTAGGTGGCTAGATGCAAAATGCTGCTATCTTTGAATTGATAACATGGTCAGAACATATTATTGAGTGATATTTTGGCTGTTACATGGCTGCCACAAGGCTGATGTCATGAGACCGACATAGGCAACTAAGGGAACCTCTGGGGAAATTACAAAATGGCGATCCTACATGAGCAATAAGAATTGAGACGACCAGCGTGGAATGGGGAGTGAGTGAGAAGGGATAATGATGGGGTCGTGGACTATGAAGTATATGTAAATGTAATAACATTCACCGTCTGCCAATAATGGAAGCGTGACGTACATGAAAATACTTTTAAAATGTCTAACCGGACAAGCACATGTTTCCAATCTTTTCATATTATGCTACAAACCTGATAAATATTACACCATAGACTATTCATGATGTTAGATTGCTCCTTCTAAATGCGCGGGCCCTGCAGAGTTAAAATTTCAGTGGAACTAAAACACCATCTACAGTTGGCAATATCAAAGGTTAAACAATACAATAATGAAACAGACATAAGAAATAAAAGTAGCCGTTTTAAAGAATAAAAGGAAGGCTAAACTTAGGTTACAGCAGTTTTTGAAATGTGGACTCATCACTGGGTACATTTACTGATTTTATTAATTCATGCAGTCTATCCATCCGTATTGAGTTTGTTGTTAGATCATTGGACACTAAATTAAAGTTTCTTGACGTCACTCCGGTCCTAGTACATTAAGAGGAAGGACAAATCTACACGGATGTGTTCTCATAACCAACAGACGGTCACCTTCATCTCCCCTCTGACAGCGCTCACCCATTTACTTGTAAATCCAGAGTCCTACATACATACGTACTGAAGCTTCACAGCTAGAACGAATTTGCTCTAAGCCAAATTTTTTAAAGAAACGTTTCATTGAGTTTAAGGACCATTTAATGAGGGTACCGACCGTATGCCACCCAGATTTTGTCCAAGATCAATTTAATAAAGTAGACAGTGTACATAGGACCCAATTTTTGAACAAAACTGGTGAGAAAAAGGTCACCCATCGAAAGATTCCACTGATTAGATTATAACACTGCTTTGCCTAATAAAGGTGACGCCTTACAGAAGAATCTTCATTTATTATATAGTTCCCCTAAATTGAAAGAGGGTTTCCAGATAATTCTATTTTTCCACCTTTTCATTTGTGTATATCTCCTTGTGTTAGTAGATGTTGAGTTTTGATCTATTACCAAGTCTGACTGTTTTAAGAGTGTTAAAAGTCGCTGTGACCTCTGTGTATATTTTTGGGATAAATGCGTAATTTTTCTAGCTCGACTCGAAGAACGGGTAAAAGCTACGTCATCAAAGACAATCTTACATCTGTTTGCAATGTTACCGTACATATCTTGCCTCTTGCCTGGATCTGTGCAATATGTCACAGGATCCATTAGCGGCTCGCCATAGGGGCACGGGGGGCACTTGCCCCCCCCCCCAAAAAAAAAAAGTTTGCAAAGCATGGTCTTCAATTTTCAAAAATAAAAATAATAAATAAAAAAACATGTAATTCGAGATGAGTTAGGCCCTCCCTTTTCCTTGAGTGGGCTTAAAATTAAAGGAGTGAATAACTTTCCAATGCAATGCGAAGGTTAAACATTAATAAAGTGCTTTAAAACGCCATTTTTTCTGCGCGCTTCGCGCGCGTTTTCTCAGTTGCTTTTTGCTACTACCGATATATACTTCAGACATCACAAATGGACCTGCCGTTAGTGCCAGCTAAGGTAATCACATAAATGATCACAAATATCACAGCGTGATATTTGTAATCTGATTATCTTAGGCATCATAATGTCATTTACAGAGTGTAACGGTAATGCTGGAGTTAAATGTCCATAGTTTTGCAGACACTTCAGAGCTCTCGGGGTCATTAGATACACAATCCATTAGCCGTGTTGATTATCATCCACGACTAAAAACAGTTTTGCTAGGGTGTCACCTGGCCAGATTAGCATAGGTATCTGTCTACAAAAAGTTGTAACGGGCATGAAGTCTAAAAGTATTGTGTTTCCCATAGAAGAAGAGGTTTTCCTTCCCTTGTCCAAATTGACAGCGCCGTTGGTCCACGAGCGGTCTTATGACTGTCAAATGGCCTGTTATAAGCAAAAGGTTCTCTACCTCTGTGCTAAAGTATATAACGTTTCAATTGATTTGAAATAAACACACCAAACAGTCAATCTAAGCTCAGTGTGATGAGACTTTTGACTAGTGGCCTAGCTATTTGTATATAGGATGAGACGTCGTTCTGAGTTAGGGGAATCCCCTCCCCCTGTAAAAAATTCGTTTCGGAACAGTGCTGAGATCCAAAATCCTAGTGCTATCATTTCATCGTTTTCAAGTGTCTTCATGCTCGAAATTTTCGTTAGTTTATGAAAACAATCCAAAAAGCCAACATTTTATGGCTTCTTGGCAAAGCTGAAACATATTGTGGCACAATGAAAGAAACAATAAAATATTTAAAGGTGGGGCTCATTTTATACAAATGGATCAATCCGCTTTGCCCATTTCACCTGCCTCTTACTCCACCCCTATGGTAGTACGGTAGCGACAGGTTTATATGGTTGTATTTATTTTTAAAGTAGTCAGCTCATGACTGACTGCCTGAAATGGTTTGTGAAGAGCTTTTGAAGACTACATGGGGCATCGCTGTAATACATAATAATAATAATAACCATACTCCCATAGGCGTAGGAGGCAGGGGGCTGGAGCTGCAGCTCCACCAACAAAATATTTTTGTGAAAATTCGGGCAGTATTCTGAGAATATTTCGGGCACCTACTGAAAGAAAAATAATGCAATATGTAGCTTAACGGAAGTCGATACTTTAAAAAAACTTCCTTGGTAATTAAAACATAGTTCTGATTTGGATTGCACCAGCACCTATATATTCGGTATTAATTCACCAGTGTGTTTTTAATTGGTTAAACTTATATATTATAATTATCAGTGGTGTATTTGAGGAGCCATTAGGCCATGCACCCCTCACTGACGCCGATTTTTTTTTTTGTACCTTAAACTAAAACACAAAATTTTACTTCAAAGGTAGCATATGTGGCACCAGATTGCATGTATGGACACCTAATTTTTCCAAAAATTTTCAAAAAATTTTCAAAGGGGAGGGGGACACCCCCTCCCCTTAGACCCCTCCCCCAGGCCGGCGATCACACAACATAGTGCCTGCCCACCCAAATGAGAGAAATCTTGGCTACACCACTGATTGTTAGCAGCATTTTTGTAACGACTTTCCCCAGAATTATAACCAATATGGAAAAGCTAGTAACATGGCAAATTATTGTATGTAATTGGCATGCGGTGTGACAACGGACGCATGCCTATATGATATGTACATTAACATTTAGGACGAGCGCGGAGCGCTCGGAAATTTTTGTTTCTATCTTTCGGGCAGATCGTTACAGCCCCCCCCCCCCCCCAAATCAACTTGGGCCCCTACGCCTATGCATACTCCTGTTGAGGCTATATTACTATCCGGAGCTGACCATTAATATTGCTCGGGGGGGGGGTCTTCCGAACCTTCCTGAATACGGACTTGAGTTTGCCCCCCCCCCAAACAAAATTTCTTAGAGCCGCCCATGACAGGATCTACATCAGCTCCTTTTTAAGTTCGTTTTCTAAATCATATAAATCCGACATGGTTAATAATAAAGCAACATGTGAGTTAGCCGTACATTTCAATTCTAGACCACGTATCCTCGGAAAAATTCGTTTGGTTGTAATTGAACAATTTCATATAGCACCGTAAGGAGTTGATTATTTGTAAAACAAACGGGAAACATTTTGGATGGTCCAACTTTTTCCATCAACCTTTTTGGTTGGGGGCATGTGGGCCATGAACGGTCACTTTTCCTACCCTCGACCCCACCTCCTGATCGCAGCGATCGTCACACAAGTCTTGTCTATCCCATTTTCTGTTTTTAACACTTCATCAAGTGAATCATTGATCATTTTAACTTACTACTAAAATTCAACATGGGGTGACTGATATCGGTGTCCGAAAGCGCGTTACTCGAACGAGGCTTTTGACTCAAAGGAGAGAAATTATGAAAGTGACTTTCAAGAAGAAATTCTCTGAAACCAGGTTACAAAACCAAAATGGACTGAACGGGTCAGTTAGGCTACACCGTACTGATTTCATTTTGAAGTTCACCTTCAAGCTATTTTGACGGTTGTTATTGCAAGCCCGTCGAGAATGACCAGGTCACTGTCCAGTGACCACTGCACTGAATGACCAATCGTCAATATACTCTAGGGTCATATAATGATGCCTCACTCTACACAAAAGATAGACATACCTAAGAGCGGGATGTCGCTATGGGTGCTACGTTAGGTCTAAACTTAGTTAACTATCTTTACCCAGATTAATGCTATATAATTATTGGTAAATCCCATGTTTTTAGGCTAAGGATTCCCTTCATTACTGCTTGTGTGAGTGTTCTGCAAATATCTAGTTTCTGTTCAACCATTGCCTGTGGTTTGGCGGGAGGAGCCTTGAACTCCTCCTACAGGTTGATGAGACACTAATCTCTTGATTTGCTTTGGCAAAATAAAGTCTATTATTCTAACCTCAACAACAGATATCTGTGTCTTATCTACCTGCTCACGTGACAGTACTTTAACCTCCTTTTTGACTACATACATAAATATTCTTTTCTACTCGAAGAATACAGAAAGTCAAAATAATTCATCAAGTTCTTGTTTTGACGCTTCATACTGAAAATGAAATATTTCAGATGTAGGATGAGAAAATTATATGGTTGGCTTTTCTGCTTTTGATAACCAAGGAAGATATCCATCTTTTTCAAAAATGAATAACAGGGTCAAACGAAAAATTTTCAAAGTCACTAATAAATGAAGCCACATGATTACATTCGAAAACGGAGACTTAATATTTCAGTCTCGGAAGTGTAAAAGTAACCTAAATCAGATTCAGAAATCAGTCCGTTGGTGGGAACAATTCTGTGTAAGAATCGGAGCTGAAAATATGATAGCGTGGTTTCAGAGACGGAGTGCCAAGGGGCATACTAACAAGAACGCCAAGAGGCGTAGTGATTCCTTGCCAAGTTGAGAGATGGGGAAGATATGAGTGCATAGGTTTAACTCTTCCTTGCAATCAATGAGGACATCATTGTAGACTTGTATAATTAATACAGTTAATGTATGACACATTAAGTTTCTTTATACACCCCTTATTGAGATAATGTGGTTACAAAAGATTTAGTACCTTGCCAGCTGGTGACCACAAATGACCTCTGAGGTCTCTTAAAACAATCCCAACTGAATTCTTTGCACATTGATCTTACACATTAACTTGTGAAGTTTGCCACTCCTATCCTTCACAAGAATAAGGAGACTGTATATTCATATAAATCAGGCAATTCCTTGCTGTGGTGAATCCTTGCTGTTACCATGCCAGCACCACATGGACACATCATTTCAAGGTGAGCTGTGTACCACTATTGATGGTAATTATTCTTTGGGGACTTCAGTTCTCTCCGACCTAAAATCATTGAGCTGTCAATCAATCATATCTTTGACATTCTCCTCAGACAAAGGACAGCAAAGTGGGCTCTCTTTTGCCACTTGTAATGGTCATTGGTCAAGCAGCTTCTCCTAATCTGTTTATAATGATATGGTCTGTCTGTTAAAAACACTAAGCAGATCAGTTTGAGCCGCATTGACTGATACTTTGTAGAGTACTGTATTACCATCATATAACTTATACAAGTTTTGTACAGTATCAATACAAGGGATGTTCTGCACCTGTTAATTAAAAATATATAATGCTTGGTCCACAGTACTTAGCAATTACACATCAATCTGGTTTTGACTCGGACAGACCACCAACAAGTTAGGTGTCAGAGGCCAGCAGTATTAGTCTACAGGTGACTTGTCTTTGTGAGTTGTGACAGTTTTATCCTCAGGGGGCATAGAGGGGAACTGGTATTACCTCTTGTTCTTGTGGTGAAATATGTTGTATCAATCTCAACATCTCTACATCTCAAACCAAGTTTGAGGTACAAATAAATTAGAGCCTTAAAACCTGTGAAATCATAACATAACCCAAGTAACTGTAAATGGAACTGTTCAAAATGATTATATCAAAAGCAATAAGATCATAGGGATGAGTGAAAGGCAGAAAATATATAGTACGTTTGGAGTAAACATAACACCTGTAACCTACTGTACTATGTGCAAATCCACCTTTGAACCACACAAAAAAGAGTATCTCATGAATTCTGTTCAAATTTGGAGTGTATAAAAAAGTTTTCAGGGTTTGACCCCCTGTGACCCCAGATGACCTCTGAACCCCACCAAAGACAATCAGGTTCTTACCATAATGCATCTACACACTACGTATGAAATTTATCCAAGCTTCCTACCTTGATATATCGTGTTAAAGATGTTTTTAGAGTTTGACCCCAGATGACCTTTAACCCCCACCAAAACCAGGTTTTTTGTTTCACCATAATGCATGTAGCCTACATACTAAGTATGAAATTTATCCTAGATTCCTACCCTGAGATATCGTGATAGCAAGGTTTTTAGAGTTTGACCCGTGATGACCCCACATGACCTTTGACCTCCACCAAAAAATGTTACCTGTCTTTCTCTTACCGTAAGGAATCTACATACAAAGCATGAAATTTATCCAAGCTTTGTGCCTTGAGATATCATGTTAACAAAGTTTTCAGAGTTTGATCCCCGGTGACCTCAGATGACCTTTGAACCACCAATCCCAGCTGAGATCTTTACATGCTTTACCCACAAACCAACTTTGAAGTGTCTCTCCTTTTCCCTTCAAAAACTAGAGTGCTAACGAGATGTTGTCACACACATACACACACGCATACATACGCACACACATACACCGACATCACCATCGCATAGACTCCTTACCTGCCTTCGGCAAGGAATCAAAAATGATATCCTACTCGTCAGTAGTTAGTTGGGAAACTTAACTTTCCATTTTGCAAGAACTGTGGGTTCCGCAACGACTTGATGGACCCCTACAGTTTCATTGCATAATTTTATCTGAAACGTCAATGCTATATATTTAAACTTTCTTCTGGAACAGCCAGACTATTTCCAATGCATAGAAATACTACGAATAATGCCCCCGCCAGTAAATTGTAAAAGAGAAAAAATTAAGGTGAAACTTCTCCCCCAAAAGACTGATAACTTAAGGGATCACAATCGTTACTGAAAAAATCAGATACGAACTTTACACCATTACTGTACATGAAATATGTAGAAAAACATGAATCATTGATGAGGATATAGTGATTGCTCCAAACAACTTGACTACCAACATTTCCAACAGGCTTGTGAAATGTTGCATCCAACTACGCCCTTGCAGTATGGTAAACAAATTTGTTAGGTATGAGAGAGGGAGATCGTCAGACTTACACTGACAAACAACTGAACAAGCGTTCTGCTCACGGATAACAATGTTTCATCAAACTGTCAAAAAACAGCTCCCGAACTCCCTCATTGTTATCACAATACCACTTAACCCACGCACGTTTTAAAGTTTTAATAAGACTTGGAATATCAGTGAATGACTTATAGTCCCCATTTTTAAAATATCTCTATTCCCCCCACAAATGAAGTCGTAAATAACATTCCCTTCGTCCTTGATAAAAGATGCAGACAGGTCGGGCTATAAACTAGCTGTGATAAAGCATAGGTTTTAACATGGGCGGCTCTAAGAAATTTTGTTTGAGGGGGCAAAATTAGGTCCGTATTCATGGAGGTTCGGACCCCACCCCCGGCAATATCAATGGTCAGGTCCGGACAGCACGGTAGAAGTGTGGTGATTATTTTGTATTTTAGTGATGCCCATACAACTTTCAAAATGCTTTTCAGAAACCATCTCAGGCAGGCAGGCAGGCAGTCAGTGTTACTGTAATCTTTGAAAATAATTATAATCATTACAATCAATTGCTTCTCCATAAGCTTAAGAGATATAGGGAAACAAACAGAACGGCTTCCTCCATTTAGAAAAAATGAGGCATCCTATTATGCCCATAACCAAGATTTAAGTTTAACATTTCATGATCAGAACTCTTGAACTCAAAGCGAACCCACCAGTTTGATCGTGGATGGACACCAGAAAAATTCGACTACAATTAGAGGGTTATGAGGCAAAAGTGTACTTATCCCTCCCAGTCCTGATCCGGCAACCTCCAGCATGCCTATGCGACGGTCGGAGTGCATATATGTATATACCCAATCCTGAGCTACTTTCTCAAAGGCTGGGAGAGATGGAGAGTCTTTGTCCAACACCGCACTGTTCAGCACTTCTGGCCGACAGCTGAACCGACTCAAGGGCGGAGCTAGGGCCTTTTTTGATTGGGGGGGGGGGGGGGTCCAACATGAAAAGGGCACATTCCCAAATCAAGTTCTCATGCACGATATGGTTACCGTATATAGTTTAGAATATACTAAAAGGGAAAGGGAAAGGGTTGTCGTCTAAGGGAAGGGGAATCATGCTCTTTGAGAATTTTTTGTTTACGAAAGGTGGCTTAGATGCAAAATGGACTTATACTTGGGAAAACGTTGATATTATGATATATTTAGAAATTCTTAATACGTGATTTTTTTTCCTTTCTTTAGCAGGATGTAATAAGAAAGAGTTGTCTTCTGAGGAGACATCCCTCCACTTTCATTGAGAATTTTTTTGGCTCAGATGCAAAGTGGTGCTACCAGTCACTGTCGTAACTTCTTTTTGACATGGGAAGCCTGGGGGGTGAACACAGTGCACGATCTAAGCGGAGCACCATGCACGATTAGTTGTCACATGGCAAACCCATGAAATTTGTGCCAAGTATTAACCCAAGACTGACATGCAGAAGCTTGAGTTTCACTTCACCTTTTCACAGGCTTTGTGAAATGCATTTGAACAGTGATATCTCATGATTCAGAAAATCCAAACTTACCCGAGAAAAGATACGTTTGACAAACTTAAGTCGAAAAACTCACGATGTAGGAGAAAGGCGAAAGAGATCTCTGCTTTACTCATCGTCCTATACGGTACCAATGAAACATATGTTTTAACGAGAAATTGTACAATTTTCACATCCTGCGGTAGCATAAATTACGAAATT
The DNA here is from genome assembly GCA_029531755.1 of Holothuria leucospilota. Lineage (NCBI taxonomy): Eukaryota > Metazoa > Echinodermata > Holothuroidea > Aspidochirotida > Holothuriidae > Holothuria > Holothuria leucospilota. The sequence continues at coordinate 50,780,558 of CM055974.1, read as the reverse complement.
CAGCACATTTTATATGCGAAAAGATCAGTGTTTAATAGCCCGGATTTCTTTCAGAAGGATGGAAGCACCGGAAGGCACAGGCGTATGAAGCGGGTGTGGGGTAGGTAACCCCCTGAGAACAATTTGTTACTTTTAGAGCAAAATTTATGACATATTTTTGGCCAACGAGGAATAATTTCGCTAGAAACGCCTCCCTTCACCTCCTGAAATGTCTCTCCATACGCTTAAGCTGGAGAGGCACATTTCGTTCGACCTCATTCCTTCAAATGTGAGGATGCAGCAAGGACGACAATGGAAAGATGGGGTTGGGGTGGCTTTTGTAAGCTACACGGGGTTGGGCTTGAGACAAACGAAGAAGTTACAAAATAAGTAATTATAACTTTCTTTTTATGGTCTAGGCCAATTGGGAACAGTCAGGATACCTGTATCAAGTCAAGTGCTAAGTTTAGTCTCTGGAAATCTGGCTTGGAGAGTTGCATAGTGCGCGAATCTTTTTGTAACAAACGGAAGAGCCTCTTTTCATCATCTCTGGAGAGCATTTACATCAACCCTGTGAGGATAACATGCATGATACTCTGTCCTTCGTCTATCCGTCAAAACGACCAGGCATTCGTTGTAACGTACGACAAGAAAACCCTATCTGGTCTGAGGGTAAACTTACAGAGAACATCGTATAAACTGGCTACGTATGTCAAGGTTATCTGATATAGGGGTTCTGTTCATCTATTCGAATCCCAAATATGAAAGAAAACCGATGATCTCTAACAGTCTAAAGCGCGTGAAGTGCGCCGGAAATTTTGGTAGTTATATCAGGGAATTGCAACTCCCTGGTTATATCGAACGTATTCTGTAGAACCTTGGAAAAGAACGGGTACCTGCATGGATCAGTCTCATGCAATCGTCTGCTTGTGCGAGAAAATTTCAACTTTAAAAAGGGCACATTTGGAAATTTGAGGGGGATCCGAACGTCGCCGACCCAGCCTGCCGGATCCGCCCCTGCCGGGGGCGGATGCAGGATTTTAAAAAAGAGGGGTCCATCGAGTGCCAAAGGCACGAGAAAGCTGCGAAGCGGCAATGGGGGAAGGTTTGGGAGGGGCTTTCCCCCTCCGGACATGGGGACTTTTCGAAAATTTCACATGAAATTGTGCAATTTGGTGAATTTTAAAATGTAAAATCTTAGATTTTGAATTTTGCTGTAATTATGTCCCCTGCAGAAACAGAATCAACTTTTCAGTCAAAGCCCCAATGGCGCGGCCAGAATTTGATGATTGGGTGACACTAGAAGATGATGTCGTAATCCCACTCCAGAAAATCCCAGAAAGTCGGTGTATGTGTACATATCGGTACCTTCAAGAGTTTGCACCCGGGTTGGACCCTAGTTTGCACCCGGGTTGGACCCTATACTTTTGTCACCTTGTGTGGAGGGGCCGTCATCGGGAAGGAATTTAATGGGAGGGGGGCTGTTGAGAAATTTTTGTTCGTCAAAGGTATGCAGAATGGTGCCACTCTTTGGCAGTTTCAAACTGATCATTATGTTGAAAAATTCTCATACTTTATTGTTTCTTATTTTTGTTTGGTGTGAAGGAAAGATGTGGTGTCTAAGTAGAGGGGATAAAACTCCTCCCTTGAGATTTTTTATGTAAGGTGGCTTAGATGTTAAATGGTGTTACTATTTGCAAAGCTTTGAATGCATGTTAAGGAATTACCGTCATTTAGTGACATTTGGGCTGTGGCATGGCACCCCTCCAATATGCTGGTACCATGAGATCGGCATAGGGCCTCATGGAAGTTCTGGCGTAATTATATAAAATAGGGACGTTAAAAGCATGATTTTAACTGACATTCAAATGACACTACACTGAGGAGAGTTAACCAAGCACTTAAAAAGAATCAGGTCTAGGCCATACTTAACGAGAATCGAAATAAATAGTTTTCAACTTAAGGAATGACCGAGAGAGGAGTAAAGGTAGCCTATAACAAATGGGTTAGGGGATTAATAAGCAAGTTTCATAATGCATGTAGGCTTTGTAAATGCACTTATGCATGGCCTTGAAACCGTTGTATATAGCTGGAGGACCGTAATGAGTAATATACATCAAATCATGTGGGCCTACACCACGCTTCAAATGCGTTGCTCAAAACATTGTCACATAATCCCCACTTGACGGACGCAAGTCTGAGGTTGGGCTTTATCTTTTGTTTTCGGGGAAAAACGTTATCGATAGAATGTCATGCATTATTGTCCCAATAATGGTTATTAGGTATGGAGTGTGAACCGTGGCAAAGCCGTGTAAAGCTCGCCGAAATTTCGTAAAAGAATTTTTATAAAACTTTTATTCGTACCTTTGAAAAATTACGTTTGTGATCAAAGAAAAAGTAGAACTGAAGAAATTTTGATAGTTTGCAATTGATATACAAAAATTGATAGTTTGCAACCGATTTGGGATAGAAAAAGAACGGAACAGCGCAGTAGAGTTCTTTCACTGCTAAAAAAGCTGGCCGAACCCCTTGGATCTCCTTGCATCCGCTCCAGTATCTACCTGTACACCGATTTGGCAAGGTTATTTTTTGTCAAGTATAACACAACATACCAACTTTGCTACTTTGAATGAACTTAGCCACACGATGTACGTAATGGCTACAGTCAGGAGAATAAGCTCGTGTTTTTCGTAAACAACAATTCAGTTCAGAGAAGTGAAGATAATTGATAATTAATTACCTCCAAAATACAGTACAACGGCGTGTAAAACGAATTACTAGGGATACTAAACTTTCAATGAATACCAATTTGGCCTGAACAAAGAACAGAATATTTATTCCAGAGAGATATCAGGACAGTGTATTTCACAGGGTACATTGCGTTTCACTACTATTAATTTTAGAGACCTCAAAGATGTTTTTACTTACTGTAATCTCATTCTTGACCTCTAAGTGAGTACCGTCTGCTTTCGTTCCCTCTGAATTCGAATTGGTTCCGTTCATGATTAATGGGTGTTCTCGATTTCCCGTTTACCCCATGACTGTATATTAATTATACGCTGTTTACCTGGTTTCATATTATTCAGCCTTTCGACTCGATTTTCCTTTGAAGTCTTCACCGTTTTCCACAGTTTAACGGCTTGGCTTTTTCTTGATGTAGACTCATAATTCTCTCATACGTTTATGTAAATCTTTCAAACTATAATTTTATTGTAAATAATATCTTGTAGATATTGTTTCTTTTGCCATTGCATGGACACTGCACTTATTTATATGATTCAGTATCGAATAAACGGGGGAAAATATTTTAAAACTTACCGTAACCCCCTTACCAGTTTACCTCAAATGGTTGTATTCATTTCATGGATTTTGTTTCTCCACACAAGATAAGCATGGGGGTGCTCAACGAATGCACTTCTGAAATATTTTCAAAATAATGGTACTGTAATTGCAAAGTAAAGTATAAGCTCTTAATAGAAAGTGCCAAGCCTGAAATTATCATAATACGCATTTCAGATGTCGAGTTGTTTGTACGAAAGCTATATCTTGTTGTGAGTTATAAAAATAGTGATATTTTGACTGCCAAATCAGGCAGGAAATTATAGTTAATACCGTATTACATGAGGTTTAGAATTTCATCGGTTTATCATGCTGAATCTGTGACTATTTCTTCTCTTTCACTCTCATAGTTGCCATGCAAACTAATAACAAATTGGGATACTTTCCTTTTTCCTTTTGGGAGGGTGGGAACAGTTTATTGTCCGGAAGAGTTTTTCATTTTACCTCCACTCTTAAATTAATAAGGCTGGTTAATCATACTTAATTTTTTCCCTTGGCAAAGTATAGAGAAATTATACTTAACATGAACTCAGCCAGAGGCGATAAATTGTGGAATATGAGCCGGCCTTGATAGAAATATTTGCCCCTGTGGTGTGGGAAGTTTCCAAAACAAGTGGGACAACTTAACTTTCTATCACCGTGCCCAATTATACATTAGGAGAACTTGAAGAAGAAGCTGCAGAACCGGATCAAAGGCAGATAATCATCACCCTAAATACATCAAGGTTTGGGGAATGCAAAATTAACAATTCGTAAGGGCATCATGACGGCAAATGCAAGCGGACAGATTCAAATTATGTCCTTCAGAATAGATACAAGCCACTCTGATATGGCAGTAGATTACACCCAACATAGACTCCTCAGCGGAAAGTGGCCTTGAGCAATTAAACTACCACACATATACAGGGACGTAGCGAAGGTGTAATCTTTGGGGTGTAGAGATTATGTTTTGCAGACAGATCTGATAACGCGTAGCGAGAAAACGAGCGCGAAGCGTAAGCTTTAGCTGGTGGGGTCCAGGGACCCACCTTAGGGCCCCTGGTGGGATCCAGGGGAAAAGTCTAGGTGAGGACCCAGGGGGCAAAGCCCTCGGAAGCTCTGAGGTTTTAGCATATCTCTGGGTGAAAAATTAAGTCTCAGGATGGATATATTTTGGTTCATAATGCATAATCAAATGCAAAGATTCTCAATAATTTTAATGTATTAGGCTATTCCTCTCGTCAGGACACTATCCTTTAAAGCCGTTGGGGTTCAGGGGCCCGCCTTAGGGCCCTGGTGGGGTCCAGGGGCGAAGCCCCCCTAACGACTCTGAGGTTTTAGCATATCTCTGGGTAAAAAATTAAGTCTCAGGATAGGTATATTTTGGTTCATAATACACTATCCAATGCAAAGATTCCTAATATTTTTAATGTGTTAGGCTATTTCTCCCGTCATGCCACTATATACTTCAGGAGCTGAACCTGGCGTTCAGAATTTGAACACTATGCGTTGAGCATTTGAACACTATGCGTTGAGCATTTGAACACTATGCGTTCAGCATTTGAACACTATGCGTTCAGCATTTGAACACTATGCGTTCAGCATTTGAACACTGGACGCGTCAGGCGTTCAAATACTGTAAGTGTTCTAACAGGCGTCCGGCGTTCTAAAATGGAGAAAAAGTGTTCAGAATCTTAACACAAGCGTTCAAAATATGCTTTGAACTCCGGGATGCGTTCTGTATCTGTTACATTTTGGTGCTCAAAAGTTGAACGCCTGAGACTGCAGTGAAGGGAAGACACGCGAGACACGCATTATTTTTTTGCCAGGATGTTTGTGGGTAAGCCGGATCCTCAGGAATTTGCAAAATGTGTTTGAAGTCAAGGTTATGCTTTAGAAAACGGGCTAAGGATACCCTCTTCATGGGTAATCGGGTGCTGCTCCCATTGTGATGATAAAGTGAGGAATAATGTCCAGAAAGTGGTTTTTCAAGAATGTCATATGACCCGAAATAGTGCGCCTATACTGAAGCCTTTAATTCCCTTTCTTTCCCCGAGTTGCCGACGGACTCGGTCACTCGTTCAATTACACCGACGGCCGTTGATATGGCCATATACGGCCGTCACATGCATGATCAATTTGTCGACGGGCCTTCAACTTGAATGGGCCAATTAGATGAAGAGCCGAAAATCGAAATAGCCGATAACAGATTGGCCTCGCTCTCCCTTTCTCTCTTTCTCTTTTTTCTTTCCATTTTCCGTCTTCCTTTTCACTCCCTTCCTTCCCCTTTCAATTCCATTCTTTTCTCTTTTTTCCTCCCCCTCCCCTTTTTGACAGACCGAAAATTTGCCGACGGCGACCAAATATTGGGAGGGTGTGACACCCCCACATCCCCCTCTCGCTACGGCTTGGCACACATATACCGTACTATTGTCTGGGAGGCGCTGACGACAGTTGTTTTCAACTTAGGCTGTTAGAGGGGCATAGAGCTTAGCAAGGAGAATAGTAACTTGAATGAGGAAATTTAAGTTGGGCCTTTAAGGTATACGGAATGAGGAAGAATAAACGAAATAATTCACCTTCAACAAAAACTTTGAGACATACAAGGAATGTATCAGGGCGTTTATTTCGGCTTTGTCGTGTTCCTTGAAATTCGATATGTAGCACGTCACTAAGTATATGATTCCTCCTTTGACTTACACACTAATTTTGGTCCGTTTCGTGAAGTCTGGACCCTTGTACAGAAGTTTTCAACGATTACAAGCTATTCCTCATGTGAAAGCTCACGGGTAGGCCCCTTTTCTGACTGATTTCAAATTTATGTACCATACCGTTGAGAGTTTTGCGCTAAGAGAGATTGTATAATATGATGGTGGTTCCATGCAGCCTTTTCACCTCATTCAAAATGTCATTTTGCACCGTGAAAGGATATTATGCAAAAAGTGCTTTATATACCATCATTTTTTGCAAGAAGATCACCACATACACATCACAAATTGAACAATCGCTTCAGTGACATGGCCTATACTGTGCCCAAAAGTTTTTTCGTGGAAGTTAAATGCTCTTGAGTTAGTAGTGTGCTACCTCGTAAACCACATATACGTGTACAAACGCACTATAAACCCAAATGCTTCGCATGCGCTGACTCAGTAGCAGCCCTTTTCAACTACTTTGTCGCTGGTACTGTCATGTCCCTCGCCATAAGGCCGCGATCCAAGGGAGATTCCAGGGTGTCAACAATCCCCCGCCCTCGACCGAAGATCTACACCTATCATACTTTTGGTCGGACAAGTTGCTTAAAAGGTATAGATCCGTAAAACGTATAGATGTTGCACCACTTGGAGGTCTAATATAGCCAGATGGACAGATGGAAGGAGTCTTGAAGCAAAATCCCCGGGGAAGCTCGCTCCCTCTGGGCAGGTACTATTCCTTTATAAACTTCCTCAATCACTCGTCTGCAAGGCCTTTTAACGGTGGCTTAAAGTGGACCTAAAGTCTAAACATTCAAAAAATATATTTTAGAGGTTACAAAACTAATCTTATTGGTCTCCAACTCCCATTGTCATAGCTTATTCCATTGCTGAGATATTAAATGTTAAAATTTATTCACTTAAATCCAAACAGTTCATTGCGCAATAATTTTTGACATTCTTGTTGTACAACTCACATTAAATGCTTTGTTTTCTTTTAAAATTAAAAATGTTTATATGACCTTGACCGCTTCCTGTTTTCTTGCATGACATGCTGTACAGAGAGGGCTTATATAGTCAAGTCACCCCAAAGCAGTAAGAACGCGATCACATTTTGGCACAAGGTGCGGTGGCTTTCAGAAAAACAAAGAAATACAAAGATTGTAATTTGAGTAGTACAACAATGACATCACAAATTATTGCGCAATCTACCTTTTTAAATCGAGTGAATAAACTTCAGCATTTTATATCTCAGCTTAAGAAAGTCCTGTGAAGATGGAAATTGGACCATTGGAATTCAGTTTTCATGCTCTGTAATATATATTTTTGAATTTTCAGACTTTAGGTAAACTTTAATTGGGGGTCGCTCCGGTTGGCTCCCGTCCCCATGAGAGGACCACTTATTAACCTAATCGACCGTCGGTAGCCTCCACATTTTTCTTTTGCTATAACGAGTAAAAGACATTACAAGGGCTCGAAACCGTCAATTAATTTACACTAAATTTCCCACATTCAGGCGCTGATCCAGGGGGGGCTTTTCCGGCCTCAGCCCCCCCCCCTTTTGGCCACATCAACAATAACAAATAAGCGAAAATTAGAATATTGTTAATCTAGGAGAATATTCAAGGGGGCTATTTAAGGCTCATGAGCACCCTTCCTTTCCTCACAACACAAATACCAAATACATGAGCCTCTTATGATATTCAGTCCGGGTGAATATCTACGGGGCTATCCCCGCCGCCAGTTAGCAGATTAGCCTTCGCCACAACAACGTGTATAGCTGCTAATATGTCATGAACATTACCGAACTATGTTCGCACAGTCGCAAGTTAGCCCACGTGTGCATGTATTGGCTGTGAAAGGTCGGTACGTTGTAGTCTGTTGTCTCAGCTTCCAACGCTGGTCCATTGTATAGAGCAGGGGTGTGCAACCTTTTCGAACACCGGGCCAAATCATGTTGCTGTGACCATCTGGGGGCCGCAGTGGAACAGAGATGTGTATAGAGGGTGGCGTTCCACCCCCACCCCTTACCCCACCCCTTACCCCACCTCTCCTCCGTTAGTGACCAATGTGCCCATCTAGGCAGACCCACATGCACTCGAATAATATTGTAGTATGGGTCTACTAATTGTTGGCGAAACTTGTCCCGTGTATTGCATCTCTATTTTGTCGACAAATATGTTAATTGAGATTTAGAATGCGTTTTACAAGTGAATTCTTTAATTTATCAAATAATGAAATGGTCGAGAATATCCACCTTACAAAGGAAGTGATCGTTTCTTTGTTTTCATAATATCCAGTACTTACCTCTGGTTAAATAACAAGAAGTACAAGGGCCAAAAATTAGGCAAATCAAAATTGGTTCGCGGGCCGCACAGGAGGAAGTCGAGGGCCGCATTTGGCCCGCGGGCCGCAGGTTGCACACCCCTGGTATAGAGGGATAGCAATCAGAAACAATCATGACGGAGACGCATCTTACGATTTTCGACAGTTTTTCGAGGAAGAAAAGAATGCTTTTTAGTGTTAAATTATGATACGAAACATAAGAATTGAAGCCCTTTTCGAAATATCTGGATCCGCGCCTGACGTTCTTCCTCTCAGCATATCAAACGCTTCCACATTGCAACGCCGTAAGATACCCTGGTGTGCTTTTATCATCTTTGATAAGCTGTCTGGTTATTGACGTGTTTATTATTCACTAGTTCAGCCTCTGATTGCAATGAACAGATGAACACAATTGTTGACCTTATCCAAGGCCATCTGTCATGGATCATCCATGCTAATAGTGAATTTCTTGTCAACTTGAAAGTATAGTTACCCGTATTATTCACCGAATAAACAGAGCATAAAGTAAGTCCCCTGTGAAGTACCACAGGGTTCTGTTCTTGGCCTAATTCTTTTCTTAATTTTTATCAACGATATTGATAGCCCTCAGGCGCGGATCCAGACATTTCGAAAAGGGGGCTGAACTTAGAGAAAGCGGGTGATGGTGGGGGGGGGGGGGGTTAGGCGTGATTCTCTGCCTGAAATATGTAATCCTGCCCGAAGGACTATCTAAGCGGAGCGCCACCATCAGTTGGCGCGGAGCGTACAGAAAATTTTGAAAAATCGCGACCCCTCAGACAGCCGGAAATGGCATTAACCAGGCTTGTAAGTAGAATCTAAGCAGTCGTTATTTTGAGCTTTCGTTTGCAATAAAATTTGCACTTCAATAAAAAATGAGCAAATTACAAAATGATCAGAAAATTACCATATACACTCTAAAAAAAGTTGGTTAAAAAGGGTTGGTTAAAATTCAAAGTGCCCAACCTGGGCAGTTTGGTAACCAACAAAGTGGTAAAACAGATTAACCAAGTGGGTTGGTTAACCTTCAGGTTGGGTTAAGTCCATCTCTCTTGCAATATTACCCATGGTTATGGTTAAAGTGAACTGATTTGCGCGTCATACGTACGTACACAATTAATGAAAAGGTACTATACTGTACTGCAGTATACGGACGGTACGCACGTACCTTCGTACACTTGTACAATGTTGGGCAAAAGAACCGAAAAACCTATTGACCAACTATTGGTGAAATGGTTTAAGTGAATTTCTTTACCCAACACTGGTTCAACATGCCGCCAATTAATTCTTTTAATAACACCTATTTCTAGATTTTTACATTCACAATTAACATTTTGCAAAACGTTTACTTACACTGTGGGAATTTTTGCTACAACAATGTGAGAAAAGTGCGTTTAAAATGCTGTGATATGTTTATATACCTATCCTTTGAATGGAACATTCCGAATTTTTGAAAGGAAATTTGTGTTTATCCTTTATTGCAGGTCTAATTGATATAAATTGAAGCTGGCAATGGTGAATTCTTACAGAAAATTATGTTTCTCAGTTGTACAATACAACATAAAAAAAGGAGAAATGAAATATCGTGAAGAAAATTGTATTTTTAATCGTTAATAATAACAAACAAGTCTCACTGAATATATATAATAGCCAGACGATAACATTTATTTATATATGAATTCCTAATTAAAATCATGCTACTTTTAAGAGTGGATCTTCGCCAGAGAGTCCTGGGTAGGACTTAAAACTGCATCCGGTTGTGGAGTTTGTTTAAACGTGGGAGTAATGAGGTTACCCTTTGCCACAACTGCCTCCGGGGCACCCTTGGGCAAGGTGCACCTGTATTTGCCCCGGTGCTTTTTAAGTGCTGTTGCCTTTGGGCGTAGTGTTGCCTTCGGGCGTAGTGTTGCCTTCGGGCGTGGTGTTGCCTTCGGGCGTGGTTTTGCCTTCGGGCGTAGTGTTGCCTTCGGGCGTGGTTTTGCCTTCGGGCTTAGTGTTGCCTTCGGGCTTAGTGTTGCCTTCGGGCGTAGTGTTGCCTTCGGGCGTGGTTTTCCCTTCGGGCGTGGTGTTGCCTTCGGGCGTGGTGTTGCCTTCGGGCTTGGTGTTGCCTTCGGGCGTGGTGTTGCCTTCGGGCGGGGTGTTGCCTTCGGGCGTGGTGTTGCCGTCGGGCGTGGTGGTGCCTTCGGGCGTGGTGTTGCCTTCGGGCTTGGTGTTGCCGTCGGGCGTGGTGTTGGATTGGGGTGTGTGGTGGGTTTGGGTGTGTGGTCTTTGTGGGGCTTTGTTTTTTGTGGGGCTTTGTTTTTAGTGTGGCCGGGGGGAGGTTGGTCTGTGGGGTCTTTGGGTTGTTGTCAGTGTGTGTGTGTGGTTCTATTGTTGTAATGAACATAATTTTCTGTTTGATTTGGTGGTGTGTGGATAGTTTTGCCTTTATGTTCCTGTCCGATCCGGTTTGAGTTTTGTTTTTTTTTGTATGTGCCGTTTCGATGCACTTGAAAAGTCCCCCGGATCTTCGCCAGAGAGTCAGGGGACTTTTGGAAAAAAAGTGGCAGCATTAGCAATGTCGGTAGCTTTTGAAACTTGTATAACGTAACTTTTCTGAGATTGTTCTAACCCCGTTGTGTGACTTGTTTCACCCAACCTTTGGTTCCGTATGCCTCCTAACCGAAATTGGGTAATAAATTACCCAACTTGGTTGGTTAAATATTTCACTTTAAAGTTGGGCAAAATTTTTGCCCAATTGGTTGGACAAAATGTTTGGTTAATTAGTTGGGCAAATGGTTGGACAAAAAAATTGCCCAGCTAATGAGTAAAACCCTTAACCAACTAAGTTGGGCAATATTTTACCCAATTCCGGTTAGGTGGCATACGGAACCAACGGTTGGGTAAATTTTTGCCCAGGCTGGGCAATAATTTTTTAGAGTGTAAAACGTACCACTACCATTAGATGAAATGGTGATGTAAAGTAAGCTAGTCATTTGAAAATGAGCTTGTATGCGCTTTCGATAAACTATTTTACTAAATTGCAACATGAGATTTTGATGAATGTAACTTTTAAAATTCGAGCAACTTCAGTAACCAGCGAAAATCCAAAGACTTCTCAACTTCAAGGTAGGATGGCGTCGCATCGCATACCGGCTATATATAAGTTTCATCGAACTTATTACAAGGATCCCATTTGTTTGAGCAGCCTGCTTAGCTCAGACACAGAGGCTTACATGCCCGAATTTACCTGAGTAGGGAACTGCATAAGACAATGGCTCTTACAAAATCGACTTACTCAATTTTCGCGCGTTTTCCCAGCAAGGTAGTAGCCTGTGCAGGCCTATACATAATTAATTATATGCATCCTGAACAAAAAAGAGCGCAAATTATTTTCTAACCAACAAACGCCCTAAGTCAATAAACGGTTTTAGCACATTTGATCCCCACAGACCGTAATCAAAATCACTGAACTTATAAGAAGGAATGTCCTAATTCTCCGTTATCATCATCAGCGACTACAAGGGCTTCAATTCTTATGTTTCGTATCATAAATTAACACTAAAAGCAGAGCTGCCGACATCCGACCCGGGCCCCCGTACAAAATTTCAATGCGGGCCCGCTCTCACCAAAGAAAGTGTGGTGTTCACGAGGAAATAATTCGATATGATATATTTTATGAACAATTTTCCCGGGCCCCCCAAATTTCCCCGGGCCCCGAGACGTTTGTCCCCCTTGTCCCCCCTGTCGGCGGCACTGGCCAAAAGCATACTTTTCTTCCTCGAAAAACTGTCGAAAATCGTAAGATGCGTTTAACTTTTCTCCGTCATGATTGTTTCTGGTTGCTGTCCCTCTATACAATGGACCAACGTTGGAAGCTGAGACAATAGACTATACAATGCGTATACCGACCTTTCACAGCCAATACATGCACACGTGGGCTAATTGCGACTGTGCGAACATAGTTCGGTAATGTTCATGACATATTAGCAGCTATACACGTTGTTGTGGCGAAGGCTACTCTGCTAATGGGCGGCGGGGAAAGCCCCGTAGATATTCACCCGGACTGAATATCATAAGAGGCTCATGTATTTGGTATTTGTGTTGTGAGGAAAGGAAGGGTGCTCATGAGCCTGAAAATGCCCCCTTGAATATTCTCCTAGATTAACATTATTCTAATTTTCGCGTATTTCTTATTGTTGATGTGGCCAAAGGGGCGGGGGCTGAGACCGGAAAAGCCCCCCCCCCCCCATTGTATCTGCGCCTGGCTCTTTAATATCAGCTATTTGCTGATGACACTAAGCTCTATAGGAAAGTAAATGATGAGAAAGATGTTTCCTGTTGCAAAAGGACTTAGGCTATTTTCATGGTCTCAAACTTTACAAATGTCTTCTAATGCTTATAAATGCAACTGAAAGTTCTTCACTTTGGATCTAAAACTTTGAGTTATGTTTATACCATGGCTGGTAGTATTCAGTGGCGTAGCTAGACATTTTTTATGGGGGGGGGGGGCAAAGCAAAAAACTTCCGACAGATTATTATCTTGATAGCTGTTCGAAATTCTGGGGACCTTTTTTTTTTCTTTTTTTTTTTTTTTTTTTTTTGCTTTTCGGGCAGTTTTGGGACCGACTTTTGATTTTCACGTTGACATATCGGTGTGTAATTCTGCTTAAATGCATAAGAAGTGTTGTAAGTGTTTCAAATGACTTGTTTTTATTTATTTCCGACAGAGACTAGAAATTTCCGACAGAGGCCTTGTGGGGGGGGGCGACCGCCCCCCTGCCCCCCCCCCACTCTAGCTACGCCACTGGTAGTATTGTGAGTAATGTGACTTTGGAAAAGATCTTGGTGTGTTTCATTGAAAGTGATCTAAAGCCTTCTAGGCAGTGTGTAGCTCCTGCTGCTAAGGCAAATAGGGTGCTTGGATTGATCAAGAGGAATTCCCAGTAACTTGAGTAAAGATATTGTGCTAATTCCTGTGTTCGAGGCAGGCACGTAGCCAGGGGGCGAAGGGGGCAGCCCCCCCCCTTGAGCATATTTTGGTATTTTTAATGTTAATTTTTACAATATTGCTAGCGTTTCCCCTATTTATATGCGGTAAATAGGCCTGTGAAGTGCCATTTCCAGCGACCTGGGAGGCATTTTGGACCAAAATTTTCTTGCTTCTTTCGCTTTGCTCTAACCCATGGTGGCGCGGAACGCTGAGAGTCTGTTTATGGGCTCCCCTTCCCCTTGACAAATTCCTGGCTACCCCCTGGTTCGAGGTCATTGTATTTCTCTACTTAGGCTTGACATTAGAAAGTTCAGATTCTCTCATAGAGCCTTGTCAATGAGTGGATTAATCTGCCTGAGTGGGTTGTTAATTTCACTTCAGTCCATTGCTTCAAGATAAATACTGACAAGTTTTGTTGTGTGATTAAGGTAGAATCTGATTGCTAGGCCCTTGTTTACCTTCAAGCAGGAATATGTACTCCTCTTTTAACCTACATGCTCGTTGGTAATACGAGTGCAGCCAGTGTATGTGCAGGAGTAATACACGTCCGCCAAGCGGGCAAGGCCCCGGTTGGTTCTTGGTTTGATTTTTTTTGTCTAGACCGCAGGGCATGTTATGTGGTTTTAGCCCTCCTTTGCCCTTCAACTTGTTATGCTAAGTGTGTGTGTGTCTCAAGTCATTTGTCAGAAGAGCGGCATACGGTCTTTCTTCGTTGAATATCTTGCCCGCCCGGCAGACGTGTATTAGTCCTGTACCTATATTGACAGGGACAAAAATCAATGACTTCAAAAAATGTAGAAAATTTTTCTCTTCTAGGAGGTTAAAACCGCATCTGAATAGCTTGTAGCGTTTGGAAGATACTAATTTTCAGAGAAATACAATCTTTTCTCAAGTTAAAGTGCATTACGGGAAATCTGTGACGTCATCGAGGCACATTAATTTGACAACATTGAATTTCTTTATGATATTGACAATGTTGTAGGGAATATTTAGCAACTTTGTTTGTTATGCCGTGCATAAGGTGTAGATTTATGCTAAACCTACATGGAAAGATATTCAAACATTCCAACAGTATAATTTCAAGGACAACAGGACATTCAGTTATAAAGGAAAACAAAAGAAATCTGAGGCAATGTGCCACTTTACATAACATTCTGTGACCTTGATGAGACTGGAGGTATTTTTGACAAAAGTAAGTCGTCTTTAATATTAGATATCTCGAGATAGGAAAAGAGTATTGCTACAGGGTTTTGAGGGTATGAACTGATTTTTTTCTCTCTTTCATATGGGACCCTTGTGAAAAGCCACTGGAAAATGCCTTAAAACAGAACCATACGTATTTGACACCTGCTGCGAAGGTAATAAGTTCGTAGACAATCTTCAAGAAAGCGCGGTAAATAATTGTTGTTGGACGCGTATCTACGGAGCTTTTAAGGTGTCATGGAGATGTTGATCATATATTCATGTGTCTATCTGGGCTTTAACAGTAATTTGTTGTAATGATGAAATATTGAAATCAGAGATCTTGTTCGTACTATCTCAATACTTTAGTGTAAGTTTATGATATTACACTTTTTTGTATATTTGCCCCGTTTTAATACCAAAAGTAGATATTATCCTACTTACCTTTATAGCAGATGTCGCATATGCACTCTCGTCCTGTTTTGGTGTACATAGTGGTTTTTACGGGTACAGCCAATGTAGGTAGGTACAGGATTAAAAGACGTCCGCCGGGCAGGCAGCAAAGTTCTCCCTTTGACCATAATGCATCCACATGCCAAGTATGAAATCTATCCAAGCTTCCTACCTAGAGATGTCCTGTTAACAACGTTCTCAGACTTTGACCCAGGTGACCTCGGATGACCTTTGACCTGCACCAAAAGCAATAGGGTTCTACCTCTGACCATAAGGCATCTACATACTCAGTATGAAATCTATCCAATCTTCCTACCTTGAGATATTGTGTAAACAAGGTTTCATAGTTTGACCCGAGGACTCAAATGACCTTTGACCTTCACCAAAAAGCAAGAGAGTTCTTTCTCTTAATATGGGGAATCCACCTACCAAATTTGAGAACTGTCAGAGTTTCCCTTCTTGAGATATCATGTAAACAAGAAAGAGTCACACAGTACACACATACACGCACACACGCACACACGCACTCAATACACACACATACACGCACGCCATCATGAATGCATAGGTATTCTTTTTCATCGAAGCCAAAAGCGATTGCTCATTAGAATCTTATCATCATTATCACACCACGTGCAAAACTTCAGCTATTCCCATTGGGTGTCTCCGTGTATAATTTAGACCGTTGTCGTGCAAATACCAAAATTTTGCAGTTTTAGTGTAATTATTGCTTTTTTGTTGAAGCTGTTGAAGATACTTTATGCTTCGTTGCACTATCGCAGGACTGTATGAGGGTTTCTTGAGTTTTGTGTCCATTAACCCTCTCCTGTTATGAGTAGTTTCAGGGTTTCGCCTGCAGAGAGACTGGTGGCCCACACTCAGGACCTTGTGCTGAAAATACCACAAGAACATTTAAAAACCCCACACACGATGAGTTACATTATATCTTACTAAATTCAATTTTCCAATTCTGTCATCAAAACTTACATTTGCGGATATAAGCTGAGCTCGGATAATTACTCGGTTGTACCCCCGTTGTGTCGAAAATCACCCTTTTTCATCGCAAAGAAAAGTATGCGTCCAACTTTCTACTACATAAATCAATCTTCTCTTCATCACAAAAATAAATAGTGAGCAAACGGTGTGAACATGTCCGTACAGAGCAAAATGATGAAAAAGTAAGAGAATACAGAATCAGACCTATCACAGAACAAAAGAACTACAAAAACAATACAGAAAAAGTGCTTCAAACTGTAAAACCCTGCTCTAATCAGGGAGTTGTTATCCGAATGGAGGTAGCACGAAAAGTTTTTGCTAATACTTTAAGACCTATTTAAGTTTTTAAAGATTACCAACTATGACAGGGTTTTTTTAACTCAAAACGGTTGTTTAATAGAACTAGATCAATACAACTACCCCTACTTCATATAAAGAGACCATATGCAAATGAGCTAAAGTGACAGAAGCCTAATTCTTTTACTGCATTCTGAAAAGTTTCCTCAAGTTTCCTAAAATAACCGGGCATAAATCTATATCCACAATTTTACATAAAATCAAGCCGATGTTGTCTCATTCGCGACACCAAGCGACACCAGAGAGAAAATATGCTTATTTTTCAGGCGACTGGCAATGTTATGGCCTTGGATAAAACCGCCTTAGTACTACTCCACATGTATCAGACGACAAATCTCTTTGTGTTAAGTTTTTAATCCAGCTTAGTACTTATATAAATCTTAAGAGCAAGATAATCGAATGATTACTAGTGTTACAAGACGACCCGTCAGGAACACCGGATTGAATCCATCGACGAGCGAATGGAAAGTTCCAGAGAATTCAACTTCAACGCAGCCTTTCTAGAATTGTCTAGAAGAGAGAACTGTTTACGCGGCCTGACGACACTTCTACATTGTTTACTACCGTGCATACAAGGAACGTTCTCGTAATGTCTCGACTGTGTGCTCTGGGAGTTTCTATTAAGGAACGTTCTCGTAATTGCTGGACTGTGTACACTAGAAATTTCTGTTAAATTCTGGAGAGTTCTCGAATAAAAGCCTTGCATATAAAAGGCAGTTCAACAACTATTCTGGGGGAGATTTCAACGAGACCAGACTGTCACACTACTGAGATATCATAAGCCAGCCACTGACGCTTCACACTTGTGACAAATTGCCTTACGCCGTTTCTACGCTGTGTAGTGAGAGTGTTATTATCCATCATCGCTAGCCTTGTCGTTATTCGCTCGTGGAACCAGTTCCTACGCTACAGCACGCTACAGGTCTACTACCGTACCATCGTCAACGTGCATGCACTACCAGCCCTTGGACCAGACCAGGCAAATATTAATTAAAGGATTGTGAGTAAGTCTAATTATTTATTGTAAATTTAAGTGAGATAAGGAGATTGTAAATAATCATTGAGTTGTTGAATTTTAATCTCGTTCTTCTGTGATCTGTCGCTGTTATTGGTTTGACTCGCGACCACAAGCCGTAACAGAATTGGTGGCCTAACATCCGGGAACGAAAAGTACTAGAAAATTCGAGAAATTCTGTTGTAAATCGTAAACAACTTCAAAATGCCATTCAACTTAGATGAATTCGTGGCTAGTCCCTCAGTCGAGGAACTAGATTCATTAAAGAAGTCTGATATTGTAAAGGTCGCAAAACATTATGGCATTGAATTTCAGCCTTTAATGCGGAAAGACGAGATTAAAAGATATGTTCTAGAATATCTTGTGGATGAAAGTATTCTGCCTAGTACAGTATTGGAAACAGCTATCACTGTGCCAACTGACAACACATTTGAATTGAAAAGGCTTGAAATAGAAATGAATAAGGAGTTTAGATTAAAAGAAATGGAAAGAGAAAGGGAAAGAGAGGAAAGAGAAATGCAGAGGGAAAAGGAGGCAAGAGAACATGAATTTAGGATGAAGCAACTAGAGTTAGGGGTCATAAAAGGCTCAGACCCTAAAGTAGGCTTGGATACTGGGGTATTCAACATTTCTAAGCATGTAAAATTTGTCCCCAAATTTCAGGAGGATAATGTGGAGAAATTCTTTAATCATTTCGAAAAGCTGGGTGAGCAACTAAAATGGCCAAGAGATAAATGGTCCATACTCATCCAGAGTAATTTCACAGGCAAGGCTCAAGAAGTGTATTCCGCTCTGTCAATAGAGGACAGCATGGATTATGATAAGGTTAAAAAGGCCATATTACAAGCCTATGAATTGGTGCCTGAAGCTTATCGCCAAAAATTTAGAAAGTATCGTAAGGCGGATACACAAACATACGTAGAGTTTGCTTATCAAAAAGAAAGGCATTTCGACAGATGGTGTGCTTCCAAAAAGGTCTCCACATTTGGACACTTTAAGACAAATGAAGCTGTTCGATGAATTAAAACGGTGTGTGAATGATGACATTAAGACTCACCTTGAGGAAAATAAGGCTGACAACTTGAAAGAAGTTGCAAATTTGGCTGATCAGTATGCACTTACCCATAAGTTTGGTAAAGTGGGTCAGACTCAAAACAAGGGTCAGTTTAGTAGGCCAAATAAGAAATATGGCAATAGTAGTGGCACAACAAGTAATAGTGGATCTCAGTCTGGTTCTATCTCTCCAACAAATTCTGGTAAAAAACAACCAGATTTAAGTCGTCAAAAGAACGACCAGGTCAGCTCAAACAAAGCTGCCTTTAAAGACATAACTTGTGGTTTTCTGTCACAAAAGGGCCACACAATGGCAAATTGCTTCACATTGGCAAAATTAAAGGAGACTGAAACAGCTTCTAATGCCTTAGCCAATGTAGAGAACTCTTCTGAGGTAGTCGTGACTTTACGGCCTAATTCTAACGACAAAATTAAGGAAGAATACCTTCCATTCGTGTCTGAGGGGTTTATTTTCCCTAGATGGGAATTCAGCTCATCCACCCGTCAAAATTAAAATTTTGCGTGATACAGGCGCAACTCAGTCGTTGCTTCTTGATGGAGTTTTGCCATTATCGGACTCTACTTCCACAGGGGCAAATGTACTAATTCAGGGGGTTGAGTGTGGATTTATTTCTGTCCCTCTCCACAAAATTAATTTGAAGTCAGATTTAGTTTCTGGGTCGGTCATAGTAGGGGTCAGACCTACTCTACCTGTAAAGGGGTATCTCTGTTGCTAGGCAATGACCTAGCTGGTGGAAAGGTAGTAGCCAATGCAATTTTGACAGATAAACCATGTGATTATAACAACACAGAGCAATTAGAAAAGGAATTTCCAAATTTATTCCCTGCCTGTGCTGTCACTAGAGCTATGTCACAAAAGCTCGCCGTGGATGATAATCTTAAACATCCACCCTCCAAAAGTGAGGATACAGTTCCCAAAAAGTGGAACAAGTAGGGAATCATGTAAGGATGATAATCTTGAACATCCACTCTCTAAAAATGAGGGTATGATTTCTGAAAATAAGGATGATAAACTTAATCATCCGCCCTCTAAAATTGAGGAATTAGTTCCTAAAAATGGAACAACACTCCCAAAAGAGGAGTCAGAGTCTGGAAAAGATTCTAGTAAAAATGTTCATGAAAGTGAAGATTCTTGGTATGATCTCAGCCAATCTTTTATGACTAATCTTAATGATAGTCAGGATTGTGAGTCTCCTGGCCCCACACATAGTGAGGGGGTAGAACAGGAAAAATCAAAAATGTCTGACACACTCCACAGAGACCAGTTGTCAGTCCAACAAACAACATGATGAAGAGCTTCAGCCATTAATAGCTGGTGCACTCACTGAGGATGAATCTAAAGACGTCCCAGTCTGCTTTTATTTTAAAAACAATATTTTGATGCGTAAATGGCGACCACCTGATGCACCATTAGATGAAGAGTGGAGAATTTACCATCAGATCGTGGTACCTAGGACTTATAGAAGGGAAATACTGAGTATTGCTCATGAAATGCCATTTGCAGGGCACCTAGGAGTCAATAAGACTTACCACAGAATTCTAAATCACTTTTATTGGCCAAAACTTAAAAGTGATGTGGCCAAATTTTGTAAGACCTGTCACACATGTCAAATGGTTGGGAAGCCGAATCAGAATATTCCGGCTGCACCCTTAAAGCCAATTCCTGCTTTTGAAGAGCCGTTTAGTAGAGTCATCATTGATTGTGTAGGTCCCCTACCTAAGAGTAGGGCAGGGCATCAGTATATATTAACCATTATGTGTGCTTCTACGAGGTTTCCAGAGGCAATACCTCTGAGGAATATTAAGGCTCGGACAGTCTTACAAGCTTTACTTAAATTTTTCACATTGTTTGGGTTGCCTAAAGAGATCCAATCAGATCAAGGGTCTAATTTCATGTCAACTGTATTCCAACAGATGTTATATGAGTTAGGCATAGACCAAATTAAGTCTTCGGCTTATCATCCTGAAAGCCAGGGGGCTTTAGAAAGGTTTCACCAAACATTGAAGAATATGTTAAAGACATATTGTTATGATAATGAGAGAGATTGGGATGAAGGCATTCCATTTGTAATGTTTGCTGCCAGGGAATCTATACAAGAGTCACTTGGGTTCAGTCCATTTGAACTTGTCTTTGGACACACAGTTCGTGGACCATTGAAATTGTTAAAGGAGAAATGGTTATCAGATCCAGGTGAAGACATACATCTACTTGATTATGTATCCCGCTTTAAAGATCGTCTTCATGGAGCATGTGAACTTGCTCAGGAAAATCTGAGACACTCTCAGAAGAAAATGAAAGCGTGGTATGACAAGACCACTGTGAAAAGAGAGTTTAAACCTGGTGATAAGGTGCTAGTGTTTTTACCTGTTTCTGGTCAGCCACTCCAAGCTCGCTTTCAAGGACCTTATGTCATTGAGAGAAAGGTCAGTGACACAGATTACGTCATTTTGACACCTGACAAGCGTAAATCTAGAAGAGTATGTCATATTAATATGATGAAGAGATATTATGAAAGAGAAGATTGTGACATTTCTAAGGATGAAAGTATACATGATGTAAATAGCAACACTAATGATACAGGTGATCAAGTGTGTATTATCAATACTGATCATGAACTCAGTAATGATGAAATCAAGGCTAATAATGTTCCTGACATGTGTATTAAATTACAAAATTCTGATGTGTTGAAAAATCTTGACCAGAAATTAAGTCATCTGGATCACAAAGAAAAGTCAGAAATGAAATCATTAATCTATGAATATGCATGCTTGTTCTCAGATGATCCTACTAGGACAAATTTGATTGAACATGATGTTGATGTGGGAGATGCCACACCAATCAAGCAGCATCCTTACCGAGTTAACCCTCGAAAACGACAACATCTCAGGGATGAGGTTCGGTACATGTTGGACCATGACATTATAGAACCTAGTAATAGTGAATGGTCTTCCCCTTGTATATTGGTCCCCAAGCCAGACGGTGGGTACAGATTTTGTACTGATTACCGAAAGGTGAATGCAGTCACAAGAACGGATTCCTATCCGATACCCCGTATCGATGATTGCATTGATAGGATTGGGAAAGCTACGTATGTGTCAAAGTTTGACTTACTAAAGGGGGTACTGGGAGATACCACTCACTGAGAGGGCTCGGAAAATCTCGGCATTCGTGAAGCAAGATGTGTTATTTCAGTATAAGGTTATGCCGTTTGGTATGAAAAATTCACAAATGACCTTTAAACGCTTAGTAAATAACCTTACTTCAAATTTAGAAAATTGTGAAGTATATGTTGATGACCTTATTGTGTACAGCAACTCGTGGGATGAACATGTACAACATGTTAAGGCATTATTTGACAAACTTGCCAAAGCTAATTTGACTGTCAATTTGGTCAAAAGTGAGATTGCTTGTGCCCATGTGGTGTACTTAGGGCATGTGGTTGGTCAGGGTAAAGTTAGACCAATTAAGGCTAAAGTTGAGGGCATTGACAAATTCCCTGCCCCAACTGATAAAAGGCAGCTCATGCGCTTCCTAGGCATGGCTGGTTACTACAGACGTTTTTGTCCGAATTTCTCTGACATTGCTGCACCACTGACAAAATTGTTATAGAACTATGTAAAGTTTGATTGGACGGATAATTGCCAAGCAGCATTTGAATTATTGTAAAAGGCACTAATGAGTTCACCAGTGTTGATCGCTCCAGATTTTGAAAAACAATTTAAGTTGGCAGTGGATGCCAGTGACAATGGCATAGGAGCAGTTTTGCTTCAAGCTGATGAGCATGGTGTTGATCACCCTGTTTGTTATTATTCTAAGAAATTTGACAAACACCAGAAAAATTATTCAACAATTGAAAAAGAGACATTAGCTTTGATACTTGGTCTTCAACACTTTGATGTTTATTTGGGAACTACTAGTTTCCCTGTCACTGTATACACTGATCATAATCCTTTGACATTTTTATCTAAGATGAAGAATAAGAATCAAAGATTGATGAGGTGGAGTTTATTTCTGCAATCATATAATGTAGATATTAAGCACATTAAAGGGAAAGACAATGTTGTACCAGACTCTTTGTCGAGAATTTGATTTGATGCAGTATGTTGAAGATATCACTGTAAGTTTTGAAATTTTGTGTTAACTATGGCACAATGTGTATTGATGATGTTGCTGTATTCATGTATTATCATCACCTTGCAAGACAAGTTGTATGTTATGATTATACCTTCCATTGAATATTGGACTACATGCTATACATACTGTAGTTATTGCTGTAAAGTTGTACATTGTAAATATCGTAACTTAAGTTTTGTCCGAGACGTCCAAAACTTTTTCAAGGGGGGGAGTGTTACAAGACGACCCGTCAGGAACACCGGATTGAATCCATCGACGAGCGAATGGAAAGTTCCAGAGAATTCAACTTCAACGCAGCCTTTCTAGAATTGTCTAGAAGAGAGAACTGTTTACGCGGCCTGACGACACTTCTACATTGTTTACTACCGTGCATACAAGGAACGTTCTCGTAATGTCTCGACTGTGTGCTCTGGGAGTTTCTATTAAGGAACGTTCTCGTAATTGCTGGACTGTGTACACTAGAAATTTCTGTTAAATTCTGGAGAGTTCTCGAATAAAAGCCTTGCATATAAAAGGCAGTTCAACAACTATTCTGGGGGAGATTTCAACGAGACCAGACTGTCACACTACTGAGATATCATAAGCCAGCCACTGACGCTTCACACTTGTGACAAATTGCCTTACGCCGTTTCTACGCTGTGTAGTGAGAGTGTTATTATCCATCATCGCTAGCCTTGTCGTTATTCGCTCGTGGAACCAGTTCCTACGCTACAGCACGCTACAGGTCTACTACCGTACCATCGTCAACGTGCATGCACTACCAGCCCTTGGACCAGACCAGGCAAATATTAATTAAAGGATTGTGAGTAAGTCTAATTATTTATTGTAAATTTAAGTGAGATAAGGAGATTGTAAATAATCATTGAGTTGTTGAATTTTAATCTCGTTCTTCTGTGATCTGTCGCTGTTATTGGTTTGACTCGCGACCACAAGCCGTAACACTAGATGACCTTGAATATGCAAACCTCACTTCAAAGGAAGTTTTGGCGAGCTATCTCCATTCGGATAACAACTCCCTGGTCTAATAATCGTTTTGCTACGGGGAACCGATCCTACATTGCAGGGGCGTCAATCCGTATTCAAATGTGGGAGGGGGGGGGGGACGGGGGACATACATGACTTCCTATAGGCCCTTTCCTCCTCCCCCCCCCCTTGTGACTAACGCCCTATTCTAATAAGAATTATCATTTCAAAGTTAACATGACCATCATAGATGATATGCTAGGTGAAATACACAGAGTCCACGGAGTTACTTCAAGATGTTATTTTCACCATGTCCCAAAATAGCTGAAACCACGCTTCGCAGCGTGGATTATTGTCGGAGATCATGGACGCGACCAGGCCCGTTGCTAGGGTGACATGTTTGGGGGTGTGAAGGTCCCAAATTCCGACTGGCTGGATGTTTTTCCCAGTGAGTGGAGGGGCGTAAATTGCACTTTGTTTTAGCGCTCTGCGTTATGTATACAGCAGTGGGAATCCTTCCTTTGTCACTACATAAATGTGTCAGCCTGGGGGAGGGGTCTAAGGGGAGGGGTGTCCCCTCCCCTTTGAGAAATTTTTGTTAATTTAAGGATGCTTTGATGCAAAATGGTGCTATTTTTGGGATATTTTTGGAGCTGATCGTATATGGCTGGAAAATGTCCATAATTTAGTGAATTCTAATTTTTTCCGACTGGCTGGATGTTTTTACTAACTGCAGTGGAGGCGGGTAAATTGCACCTATTTCTGCGTCCCTACGACTGTATACAGTAGTGTGGAATCCTTCCTTTGTCACTACATAAAGGTGCCGTCCTGCGGGAGGGGTCTAAGGGGAGGGGTTTCCCCGCCGGGATATTTTTGGAGCTGATCGTAGTATAGCAAAAGTGTGAAGGACTAGCAAGGGCGTTTTCAGAATGCTTTTTAGTCGTAAGTGTATTAACAATCACCATCTATACCGATAATGGCTTCGGCGAAGCGCTCTGTAAAAATTTTTGAAAAATGTTTAACGACAACAACGTACTTTCAACCTTCCACATCATGCTACAAATTAGACTGAATGCAGTGGCTTACCCAGTATTTCTCTCAAGGGGGGCAAGGGGGGCATGCAGTATGTTGTGTGGCCGCCGGCCTGGGGAGTGTCCCCTCCCCTTTGAAATTTTTTGAAAACTTAGGTGTCCTTACATGCAATCTGGTGCCACATGTGTTACCTTTTGAAGTAAAGTTTGTGTTAAAAAATTAATCTGTTTTTAGGAACTAAAAAATAGGCATCAGTGAGAGGGGCATGACCCAATGGGGTGTCCCCCTCCCCATTGGAAATTTTTGAAAAATTTGGTGTCCTTACATGCAATCTGGTGCCAAATATGCTACCTTTTAAGTAAATTTGTGTTAAAAAATGGGGTGAACTATCGCAAATGTGGAAAATGTGCACGCGAAGCGCGAGCCCTTGAAGGGTGGGGTCCAAGGGCCCGCCTTAGGGCCCCTGGTGGGGTCCAGGGGCAAAGCCCGGTGGGGTCCAGTGGGCGAAGCCCCCGGAAGCTACTGGGTTTTAATGTCTCATAAGTGCCAGGAAGACTGTTTTAAGGGGTTAATTTCAGTGGTGATGTTCTTTGGTAGGCTATTGGTATATTCATACATTTAGGAAATGCTATTTTGAGCACAAAACTCGTTGATAAGCTGCACTGGATTGAAATTGCACAAGAGCAACAATGTCCTGTTAAGCTTAAAAAGGCAGGGATCAACATATAGGGTCATCCCAGACAACTGGAGTTTGAATTCGGAGATCATTACAAGACCTGCAAGTTGGCTTGAGATCAGTGGCGTCGCCAGGTTTTTTGTGATTGGGGGCACCGCAGATGATGTCGTAATAATACCTCAGTTCCCCCCAAGTCTGCGTAAATTACACCTTTATTTTTTCATGCGTTCCTGCATTTGCATGCAGCAGCTTTGATCTTTCGTTTGTCACTACATAAAGGTGTCGCCCTGGGGAAGGGGTTCCCCCTCCACTTTAAGCATATTTTTAATTAATTTAAGGTCTTTTAGATGCAAAATGGTGCTATCTTTAGGATGTTTTTGGAACTGATCATATATGGCCGGAAAATAATGTCCATAATTTAGTGAATGCTAATTTTTGGTAAGGTAAAAGAGGAGAATATGTTGTCTATTGAGAGACAGATACGTTGTCAAGAAATATACTGAAGCCCCTTCCCTTCTGTCTATTTTACTGCCTTCTATTTCGGGGAAGTTTTTACACAAAATATGCATGTGCGTGGAGTCCATAGACACATTCTTGAGTTATTACGGAATATGTCCTTTCCTTCATTGTGCTTTATGAAAGGGCATCTAAGGCTAGCAGATACCTGAATAGGACCTCCTGGAAGCTCTTCATTAATCATATTAATTGGTGCGGGGGGGGGGGGAGGGGGACAAAGACATAATGCGTATACTACCTGACATCCAAATAATAATATAGAGTACGACGCCGAACACTTTACAACTATCGTATTTTTACTACTTTTGAACTAAAATCCGGACAAACAGCTGCCAGCAATGGAAAATGAGAGGGAGGGATAGAATAGGTGCAGGGAGGTGATATTAGACCTCTCTGATAGGTGTAGTAAAAGGGGTGAAGGACTAATAAGAGCGTTACAGAGTGCTGTTTTCGTCATAAGTGTATTAACAATCACCATCTATACCGATAATGGCTCAGCGCGATCTGGCGAAGCTCTGGTAAAACTTTTTGAAAAATGTGTAACGGCAGATACGTACTTTCAACCTTCTACATCATGCTACATATTAGATTGAAAGATCCCATATTGATGCGAGGTCCCCACAGATGTTTGGAGATGTATCTCTGTTCTTCGGAAAGTGTCGTGATCAGAACAGTTTCGTCTATTATTACCTTAATAATGGTCATGGCACGGAGTGTAAACAGTGACGAATAATATTTCCATTACAAAACCTGCATTCAGACTCTTTCAATTGCCCAACACATGCCGCTGCCATAAGCCAGTCTTTTACCTATTAATTCGTAACTTTCAACTTTTGCTGCTGTGCTTCTCCGATAATGTGCTTCTCCGATAACTATCGGAAGATTGATAATACGAGTGACGCTGACGTAAGGTTGGAAGCGCGTGGAGCGCGCGAAAATTTTGATAGATCGTCAAAGATTTGCTAAAATTCTGATAGTTTGAGAAACATTTGTGAGAGAAAGTGAAGCGAGATTGAAAAAATTTCTTACGAAAATGAAGAATAAAATATACTTTCCATCATACACGTATCTGTAGACTGAAATATTGGGGGATGATTACATGGGCCACCCGCTTGTTAAATGTTGGGGGATATATCCTCCCACCGGCCCCACCCCCGGGATTTACGCCCATGAATTCAGTCGCCCAGTTTGAGAAGGGATAATCATGGTCTTGAAACTCAGTGGTCTTAGTTTTAAACCGGCTATGTTAAATAATGAAATTTTACTCTTACAGTCTTATGGCAAATGTTTTCTTTTATCAATATTTTTGAACTTATACAAGATAACCTTTTGGTAAAGCTGTGATATTGTGTTGTAGAACGCATCATTTAATTAAGACACTGCTAACGGGTGGGGGGGGGGTGAGAAGGAATTGATACCGTAGGCGTAGTCTTACTGATGATTCATTTTTTTTTTCAAAGGAAGTTGGGGACGCCTGCAACTATTGGGCCGTGCATGCATCCGGACATGTATGCATTGCATCCAGACAAACACATTGTTCTGAGGTGTTAGTTCCGACGCGTTACCACAGAATGGGATTTAAATATAGTATCAGCTGTATTATTCCCTCCCACCAGGCCTACTAATCTTGGCAATGTTGACCTTCTTGGAATTGCTCACGGCTACTGACCTATATATTCAAGTAGCATAAAATATCATTGGGGGAAGTAAGATATGTTTTACTCAAGGTTGTCCAGTCCGAGCAGCGGTCAAGCAAATGCTTTTTTCTGTCACTAGGGAGTTGCCACTAGAGGTCACTCCCTAATCTAACCAACATGTTTTAATATTAACTTTTTCCTTTGTCTCCGACCATGTCCCTTCATTTTTAGGGCAGTATCATGCCATAGACACGGGTAATAAGTACACGCAGGCAGCACGCATACCTGTCAATCAAATTTGAATCATAAGAGCACGATTTTAAACTGACTCATTGTTTGCCAGTTTGTCTGTCTGTCTTTAAGTTTGTAAATCACGTTGTCTTGGCGTGAACTAAGACACCTCGAAAGTTATGTACACAAGGTCTAAGCCAGCGGCGTAGCTACGGGGGGGGGGGGGGCTGGGGGCCTAGGCCCCCAGATATTCGTCAGCCCCCCCCCCCAGATTTTTTGTGTCCTAATAAAATGTGTAAGAATTAAGAAAAAATGAATGTTTGAACGGAAATAAACTTTGAAGTATTTTCTTCAAAAAATAAATAAATAAAATGCGTAAGAATTGAGAAAAAGTAAATGTGGCATATAATCTGCACTGTCGTTTAATTCGCATATAATCACTTGGACGATGAAACGAACGTCCCGACGACAAACTCGGATGTGACATTGTTAGGTTTAGATCCTTTCTGCCTTTCTGATGGCTGGTTGATTTCAACTGAAAACATGGCAATCATGTATACACTGAAGACCATTCTTACACGACCATTCCTATACGGTATCATACACAAAATATGCCGTACGGTAAGGTACTGCGTTCGAATAATTCTTCTGTTCTTAACAAGTAAGTCGTGTCTCTCTCCTTGCCCATAACAAGTGCATTGTAGAACGATTGTTTTCGGCAAGTCCTCTTTTTAGTACTTCTCACTGGCGTCACGGTCCGGACGAATTTGTAAAATTGTCAACAAGGTCCGGATCTCATGTGTCTCGCACATGATCCCTACTTCTGCTTTGAGGGTTAAATAGTTTGAAAGATTTACTGGTGGTATTATAGGTCTGACCAAGTAATACACCTATGGCTTGAGTCCGTGAACAAATACACCACCATTTTGCATCTAGACACCATTGAAAACCGGAAAAATTTCCAAAGGGAAGGGAACACCCTTAGACCCCTACATCAGGACAGTGATCTATGTCCTCCTTGCTAGAAAATAAATATGGTAACCCTAGGTTGGAGACAAATGGTATGATCTAGGGGATATGTAATTGAGTAGTGGACATATAGCCTATGGATAGGGTGATGGACAAATGTAACAGAGATACACAGAAGGTAAATATGGGAGAATTTCAGGCAAAATAAATGAAAAGGGATGGATAATTCAGTAGGATTCTTGTATTATCTCAGCTCATATGATATCCACGGCCGTACACATCAGGGGTGGGCAATTACCCCCAGAAATTTTCAAAGTGCACCGTTTCCAACTTTGAGAATATACAGAGAAAATGCAGTCAAAATATAAGAAATACCCGTGATCGTAATGATAGAACTTAAACAATTTCAAATAGGCAGATCAATATTTTCATGCCTATATCTGTACATATCACCAATCATTTACAGCTCTATTAGAATGTATTTCTAGCCTACTTTTCTAAAATTTTCGCGCTAGGCGCGATTGATTATGCATAGCTAGTATGTTGCTGTTGTTGCTATAGGTAGCTTCAATCATCACTTTGGCTTAAAAACGTTTTTAAAACGTGCCAGTTTAGTCATAAAAACGTTTCATAACCAATAACACTCCCTCCCCTCCCTTAAACCCTCCCACACAACGGAGTTCAATGGCTGAAGTCATGCTTCACATCATATCCACCACGCTCTCAAAAATGACTTTTGTCGCACTTAGTCACAACTACTTTTCGTTTTCCTTTTACAGCTGAAATCCCTCAAACATTGCAACATTTGCTATCTATACGTCCTCCTGAAATTACAAATTTTTGCCAAGGTGGAGGGAGACACCCGTTCCCTTTAGTCCCCTCCCCCAGGCCACGGATCAGTAATGCCCACTTTTTGCCCCCTAGCAAAAAAGTGTATGTGCGGCCTTTTGTATTACCATTTTGCATGAATTGATTTTTTTCCCATTATTTGAGAAATGGCAGAGATCAGATTCGAATTTCAAGGCTGGGTACATGCAGCTTAAAACACGTGGGAAGTGCCGTTTCCGGCCATCTGGAGGGTTTGTAAAGCCAAAAATTTTCTTGCACGCTCCGCGCCAACCAATGGTGGCGCTCCGCTTAGATAGTCTTGACAAGCCTGACCCTCGGCGGTGTCGCCCCCCCCCCCATTTGTTACCCAGGCCCCCCCCCCTTAAAATTTCATCCTAGCTACGCCCCTGGTCTAAGCACGGTCGTTCAAAAAGCAGGTTATATCTTTGACTCGACTCGATTGCAAAATTGAGTGACTCGTTACAACACTGCTAGTGTGACACTATGTACGCGAAGGGCCACCATCAGTTGGGACGTAGCGTACCAAGAAAATGCTTGCCCAAAATGCCTCCCAGAGACCCAGTCTGCAGGAAATGTCACTTCCCAGGCCTTGTAGGTTGCGTATGAACATTCAGTAGGCCTATTTGTAATAATTTATGTTTCCAGAAAGAAAAAAAAAGAAATCTTAAATTAAAGTCACTTTGTTGGGGATAATACTGATAATAGAACTACTGGAAAGGACACTAAAACTTTAACTAACTTTGAACGAGGGTCAAGACAAACAATTTCCAATAGGGAATGAGCCAAAAGGGAGTACAGGCATAAGAAAAGGGGTAGGAGACTGAGGAAGCATAATTCTCATAGTTCTCATTCCCTGGAAATGTATTATTAAGCAGTTTAAACTTGTGTAATGAGTAATATACCTCAGATCATCTATATCTACAAATGTGGCTCATAGTTAACAGTTACCACAGTATCCCCTCTTGAAGCAAACTGAAGTTGGAATTGTACCTCTAGGTTTTGGAAAATAGTTTTCGCCAGAATAATACCTTGCATTGTTTTCCTTATAATGTTCATCAGTCATGGAGTGTAAACTGAGGCAACTGGGGCGAAGCACGGTGAGAAAATTTTGCACTAGAATTGTTGGAAAATGTAAAAGCAATACTGTTGAACTGCTTGCGAATGTGCTTGAGACGGTATTAGAGAAAAACAACAGAAGTAAAGATAAAGCGCGTGGAGTGGATCAAGGTTTTGATGGAAAAAATTGAAACACATCCACCATTCGTTCGAAAGACAGCTCGCCCTCAGCCCCCTGCAGACAGGAGGCATGAGCTGGCGATTTGGGCACCATATTTACAGAATGTCGAAGGCCTACCCTTGATAGCTCTTAAGGTGTGCACATGCTAGCGAAGGGCCGGAAAATATTTTGCTCTTCCCAGTGGCAAATCCCCTCGTTCAGAAGCATAGGAAGCAGGGCCTTGGGGAAAAAGAGAAAGAACTATCACGACACATTAAGCGGGACCCCACCATCGGCATAGCATAAGAACAAATTTCTACCGCAATGCAGGTTGCAGAAAGTGGCACTTCCCATGCCTTAATTTGGATCTAAGCATTTCTTATTTTATCGACTGTGTTTCAGAAATTTGCATTTTCTTTAGGTTAAAAAAGACAGTGCGTATAGTAGAAAGTTTTTGCAAATGTACAGAAGTACAATGATGACTTTTGGCTAGGCAAGGAACCCTCTCCGGATGGCGGGGGGGGGGGGGGCTTTGCCGGGCGTAATATAACGGATTGGTGCTGTAGGAAAAGACCCGGAATCTCTCTGGTAATTACTAAACAGCGAAACTATTATGAACAGTGCGAATTTATAAAATCAGAGTGAACTGTTGCCCGCGCCGGTGGACGTGCATTACTCATGTACCTTTATTGGCTACAATACGGAAGCCGAGAACATCGTGGTGGTGTGAAATGTGACATGCCAGTTTTCATTTTCATTTCATTTCATTTATTTTCCACAAACATTATAAAATATAGACAGATATAAATGTACAGAAAGCGGTGGAGGAAGCCTACAAAAAGCAAATGCTTCTACAAAGCAGGCCACCGTTATAAAAAAAAGTCAACAAGAAATACAGACACAATAGAGAAATCAAATAACACAGACATAGTAACAGCCCCCTTCCCTCCCACTAAACCCCAACCACCCACCATCCATGACAGAGTAAAATAAAAAAGATCATAGGTAACAAAAGACATCAATACTTATCAATTAAACATAATTTGAATTTCTTGGTAAATAAAGGAAGTGAGGAGATGCGTTTTAGCTGGGGATCAAAGTTATTCCAGAGTTGAGAGCCAGAAGTAACAAAAGACTTTTTACTGACATCAGTATTAACTCTATATAAGTGATGATAGTATTCCGAATGCCTGGCACAATAGTTGTGGACAGTATTATTAAGATGAAAGATATTCTGAAACATAGGAGGTAATAACTCATGACTAATTTTAAACATAAAGATACCCATCTGGTGCTTACAGATGTCGAAAATATTCAAAATATTATAAAAAGGTCAGCTGTGTTAGCCCTATAGTGAGACTGAGGAAGTAATTAAACGAATGGCCCCTTTTTTGCAGTACGTAAAGTCTATTAAGATAAGATTGGAAGGTGTTTCCCTACGCAATATTGCAAAAAGATAAGTGAGGAAGGATAAGAGTATTGTACTCTGCTTGCAACTCCCTGATTGTACAAAGAAAGCAGAACACGACGAGGTACAAAATGCTTGATTTTATTAAGGACGCCTAAAGTCTTAGAGATTTGGTTACATAATAAGTCAACGTGGCACTTCCATGTCAAGTGGGGATCGATAAGAAGCCCTAAGAACTTTACAGAATCGGATTGTCTTATAATAGAGCCGTCAGTGCAAATACTTATATCGGGTGGTTTCTTTCTACTAGACTGGAACAGCATGAAATGCGTCTTTTTGACATTCAGAGATAGTTTATTGGCATTGAACCAATGACACACACGAGCAAGCTCAGCATTTACTATAGAAACATTAAAGGTGGGATCATCGGTTTTAAATAAGATACTAGTATCATCTGCAAATAGTACAAATTTTAACTTATTAAAAATAAAGAGGAAGATCATTGATGTAGATGAGGAATAACAGGGGTCCTAAAATACACCACTGGGGTATACACTTCAAGAAATATCTTTGAAGGATGAAGAACAGTTTATTAATACATACAAGTTGCTTACGATTAGACAGATAACTTACAAACCAATCATGAGTTATACCTCTAATTCCATAATGAGTGAGTTTACGTAAGAGAATGCTATGATTAACAGTATCAAATGCCTTAGATAAGTCCACAAAAACACCCAAGGTACTTTCTTTATTTCCCACTCCTTTCTTCGGTAAACATGGGAAGAAGAAATCAAGATACAATTTCTCCTTACCATTATCCACCGATAATGTGGAGTGGAGAAAACCAAAGTTAGTGAGGGGGTACTTCAAGAAAGGACCATTACACAGTGTCTATTTTCGAACACCCTGTCCATAAATGGAAGCGCCAGCACATGACACGGATTGGCGCTATATAACTTTGGTTATATTATTACCAGCGTGGGATGATCCCACCGTGGTACGGAGAACTCCTCGACGAGCGAGCTAGCTATGTTACTTAAATTGAAAAGAGGATCGATGGACATGGTCCATTTATGGACAGGGTGTTCGAAAATAGACACTGTGTAATGGTCCTTTCTTGAAGTACACCCTCACTAACTTTGGTTTTCTCCACTCCACATTATCGGTGGATAATGGTAAGGAGAAATCGTATCTTGATTTCTCCTTCCCATATTTACAGAAGAAAGGGGTGGGAAAACTGGCATGTAAGATTTCACACCACCGCGATGTTCTCGGCTTCCGTAATACAATGTACGTGAAAAGAGGATACAAATTCGAGATAACGTGAAATGGGAAGTGGGCGAGAGGTTTGCACTCCATCTCGTGACCGTCATCAAGGTAATAATACACGGAACTATAATCACAACTTCTGTAGGGGCCTAGCTTCAATATGGCATCTTTCAATCTAATTTGTCGCAGCCTGATTTGGATCAAATGTACGTATTTGCCGTCATACATTTTCCAAAAAATTTTACCGAGCGCCTTGCGCGCAGCCATCATAGGTATATATGGTGATTGTTAATAAACTTACGACATAAAAGCATTCTGATACGCCCTTGTTAGTCCTTCACCCCTTTATCTATCAGAGAGTTTCAATATCACCTTCCTGCACCTATACTCTCCCTCCCATTCCCCATTGCTGGAAGCTGTTCATCTGGATTTTCGTTCAAAATTAGTAACAATACATAGCTGTAAAGTGCTCTGCGTCATACTCCATTTGGATGTCAAGTAATCAGCGTTATGCCATTGCTCCATTTTATGTAGGCTACTAATTGATCCACAGCTTCCAGGAGTCCCTATACAGGTATCTGCCAGCCTTGAGTGCCTTTTTATAATACACAGTGAAGGGGAGGAAAAATTCCGTAATAGTCCAAAGACGTTTCTGTGGACTCCACGCACGTAGTTTTGGGTAAAAACTTTGCCCGAATAGAAGATGGTAAAGTAGCCAAAAGGGAGTCTTCAGGAGGTTTGTTGACAACGTATTCTTCTCTTAGACAACATACTCTCCGCTTTCACCTTACCAAAATTAGAATTCACTAAGTTATGAACATTTTCCAGCCATATACCGGTATGTATGATCAGCTCCAACAATATTCCAAAGATAGCACCATTTTGCAACTAAGAAACCTAAGTTAGCAAAAATTTCTCACCCCCTCCCCCTTAGACCCCTCCCCCAGGACGGCACTTTTATGTAGTGACAAAGGAAAGATCACCACTGCTGTAAACAAACGCAGGACGAATAAAAAGGGACCATTTTAGCGTCGCCACCCGGTTGAAAAAACATCCAGCCAGTCGGAAAAATAAGAATTCACTAAATCATGGACATTTTCCAGCCATAGGTATGTGATCAGCTCCAACAATATCACGAAGATAACACCATTTTGCACCAAAGCAACCTTAACTTGACAAAAATTTCTCAAAGGGAAACCCCCTCCCCTTAGACCCCTCCCCTAGGACGGTACCTTATGTAGTGACGCCTGGCAAAGGAAAGATCCACACTGTGACGCAGGGGGCACATGAAAAAATATCATTTTGCGCAGACTTTGGAGGTTAACTGAAGTGGCATTACGACATCACCTGTTATGCCGCCTTCCCAATCACCAAAGCCTGGCGGTGCCACTGCTCGGCAGAAAAAGTATTGCAAAATAAAGGAAAGAAGAAGCGTGACAAAAGTAACAGACATATATGGAAAAAAATGCGTTTTTTTAACTTAATGCATACAGTGTAGCTAGTAGGAGAAGGAACAGGCTTGTGACTCACAGGAACGGTAGGCCAATGTAGTGCATGGGCTTTTGACGGGGTAATCCCTTCCCGCTATCATCTCAGAGATAGGAGCCTTCTCCGGAGGTAAGGCGCAACTCGGCCACGTATTAGTGAAGCCATATATGGAAGGAAAAACTTTCACTCCACATTTAACAAATGTAATCGAAATCATATTCCTAAATTTTAATAAGTAACCATCTAGTATAAAAACTGGGTGTTTTGAAATGCCTAAAATCTGCTCTTGGGAAAACTGACCCTAAAACTGGCTTTTTTACGGCCCGCACATCCCACTACGACCGAGAGACGGGATGACTGACTTCGGATCTGTGATCAGCGTGGTCGATAACCTTTAGGACCAATTCTTATCAAGCGTGAGTAGCTTCGATTTCATCCCCTTCTTCCCCTGGGGTGGGGAATGGGTGAGAGGGATAACCTTCCTTCAGCTTCAGAATAACGATAATAACACTCCTGGGATTTCGGACATGATCATTTCAAAAATATAATTTTCATTCCTTTAGTTTTCGAAATATCTGGCTTTATTAGAGGGCGCCCTCTATTGAGCCATAGACCTATACAAATAAGCTGTGCCATCAATATGACCCACATTTATGTAATAAAATATGTTGCAGTCCTTTCATGATATTTTTTATCGTAGATATGTTCTTTTTGGTGAGCTTGCGGAACAACATAGAGTGAGGGCGCTTTAAGTATATGAAGGAGAAATATGATAGCATTATGTATTGGCCTAGAAAATTGAGAAAAAGTGACCTTTAATTCTGCTGTCTTTCAATGTACCTTTTTAAGGGAAATATACCTGCAAGAGGGTGCTGTGAAATAGGGGTGAGAGCCCCTTCCCCTGGGGTATGACCTACGACCTTTCTGAATTAACGTATGACTTTTTTGATAAAATTCCACGTTTCCAATTCCATATGAAAACGTCCCTAGAACAGTTTTTACATTATCGGTAAATTTTTTTGACATTATCGGTAGACAAACTTTTTTACATTATCGGTAAATTTTTTTTACATTATCGGTTCAAAGAGTTTTTTACATTATCGGTAAATTTTTTTTTACATTATCGGTTGTTTTTACATTATCGGTAAATTTTTTTTACATTATCGGTCGTTTTTACATTATCGGTTGATTTTTACATTATCGGTTGTAACAAGCTGTATTGCATCATATTTGCGTTTAAGGCGAGTGTCAAGTTCATTTTACAGCTCGAAAGTCATGTTAGGTGTCACTGAATCGTGTCTTAGCACGATTTGGGGCCAACGTATTCGTAAACCAAATGAAAATTTCTAATGCAAATGTCTTGTAAAGCAGGTGTATTGAGTGAGGGTACCGATCAGACTATAGGGTAAACACTCTGTTTTTGTGGTTTACCAGACACCAGACGTAAACACCTGTCGACTGTGTATACTTGACCGGTTGACCCTAATCAGACAGAAAGCCGCAATCTGTAAAAAGGTGAAGGTAATCACTTGACTAAATTAAAGGTCCACGATCGATGAAAACAGACCGAACAGAGAATCACAGCCTATAGGCATATCTCTGTGATCTCTCCAGCACAGCTAAGTAATGCTTACAGTCTTAGCCACACTTCATCTACTTAGATTGGAACAGAATATTTATTCCTCCGAGATTACTTTATATAAGGTGATCAAACTAAGTATCGGAACCGGTAGAAGTCAGTACTCCTGGTATAGCCTACTTTTTGTATAATTATAGGTACAGTGAATGGTGGTGCATTTATAGTCCACAAATTGTCAAGGAAAATTTAACCTTCCAACTAAAATACATGCAGTTGCGGTTTACCTGCATACAAACTGTTGATTCTTTTCGTATGGGAAGACATTTTACAAGTCAGGTGGTAGAAGGTCCTTACCCTGAACTTTTCCTTAACCCAGTTGAGTGGCACACAGTGATGGCATGAATTTTGCCCTAAAAAGTGACGTTTTTGCCCTGAAATTAATACTTTTTTTGCTCAAGGTCTTCGGACCTTTCTAGATTGGCCCCCGCCCCATTTCGTGGGGGTATGGTATGTCTTTTTCGAGAAAGTACTTTTTCCAAAGTCCCTTCGACTCTCTGGCGAAGAACCAAGGGGCGAATCCAAACGTTCTTCCCGAAGGAGTTCTGCTCTCCAAAGGAGCTGGCCCCGAAGGGACAAAACTGGCCAACCTCTTGACCGTCAGACCACCTACGTCTTTTTCGAGAAAGTGTTCAACTGCTACATGTGCGATGTTCGATATGTATTTCTTTCTGTGAATTTTTTACTTGTGCATCATCGTGGGGTTTATGTCAAAAGTGGAGGTAAGTGCGTCCTCCTAATAATACTGGCTTGTCCGTCAAGCATTAAAACTGTCATGTTTGAGCGCAAAGTAATTATAACTTTCCGATGTTCCATGATGAGAAGCAAATATTTCTTTCGCATTCACCGAATATTACCATGATGCTTCAGAGCCCAAGGACCCCTCCTATTCTATGCTTCCCTCCATCCATACGCTGTTACCACATGAACCTGGCGATCATTGATTAGTTTAATTTTCTGTTCATTTAAAAACAAGCCAGTTTCCCAATCTTGAGGTTGTGAAGAATTTTTGTGTAGAGTGGCGGACTAACTTCGTTAAAATTAGCAAGTAAATGCTATGTATAGTTTTCATAAGTACAGGCTAGCAAATATCACCCCACCCCTGTAAGTAAATGTGTAAATATGTCAGACAACGTGTTGCCTCCCTGCGACAGAATAGAATGACCTATTTGACGTAGCTTATACGATTATCGATGTCTGTGCAGAGGCAGCTATGTTTCACAGTGATAATCAGACTAACATCCAAGGAAGGGTTTTCCCGGCCCAACCACTTTTCCTGTTATATTGCTTTCTAAAGTTGCATTTACGAGGTTTATGAAGATGGAAACCTGGATTTCCAATCCCAGGAAATTGCTTCTAACAGTGCTTATTTTGAAAATTACCTGCATGAGGAAGGACTCAAATGTCTTGGCCCTCATACGGAGACTGACGTGATCTTATTCGGAAATGGATCACGGTGGCTACACTGCATATACTGCACGATTCCATAAATATTTGAATTTATCTTGATTTCCGATGGTAGGAGATCGCATCTTACAGTGGTTCATATCAAACTTTTCCTAGGTAAGGACCCCCTCCCCCCAACTCTCAGCTGGCCATAGTATTTTCGGGTATCCTATGTCATTACTGACTACATACTGACATACTGACTACAATATATTGAGACAGTGCAGTGATCACAATCCATAATGGAACGAATTCATCAAAAAGTTTCTTTTGATACTCATTTCTTGATTACCAACCTGAACTCTGATGCCGGTCTCTGAGATAAGTTCGCTACCGGAAAAAAGGTTGAGAACCCCTGGGATTAAGCTTAAACAATGTATTTATTACCTTGTAGGACGTTATGGTAGCATTCAGTCTAGTCGTATGCCATAGAACTTTCTTATATATTACACCTGTATGCAACGGTGTAAAGATAAATGCGAAGATACTTATATTGCACAATTCCCCAAGGAACTAAATACCCCCTTCCCCCTAACGGGGATTCTCATTGCCTATGCTTCCATGAATTTATATTCTGATTTAGTAATCCCGCTCTAAGTTTTATTTATTTTAATACCAGTGCAAAGGAATCTTGATACCAGAAGCCAACAGCCCCTGTCTCAATTATGAATTTGCCCAACCCTTTTTACTAAGTCAATGGGAATGTCCTAACGGAGGAAACTGTTGTCTCGAAATTACCTTTGTGTAAGCAACTAATGTCGTTTTCGTGTCTAACTGTCTAAGAGAGCTAGCATAACAAAATAGTCAGTAGCCACTTCATTCGGCAGGCTTTGGGTGCTTAAACAAACGTCCAGTATGCCGAAGTGACAATCAAATCATCAACTTGCACTGCAATACTACAACAGTGTGTTGCTATAAGGTAGTCCACCTGCTCGGCTGTCAAATGGCCTTCTTTTATAATCATAGGCCAGGAGAAGAGCATGAAGTGTGACACTGTATAATGCATGACCCGCAGTATATATAGTCTTCATCCGACTGGACAGTTAATAAAGGTGGCGTTCCACATCAATACATCAACTTAAATTAACTGCTTTCTGCAAAATGTTATCTCACTGCACAGTTCCAAAAATTATTTTAACCCGGTTCAAGAACTTTTATCGGCGTGGTGGTTTTCACTTAAATAAATTCACCCAAACTGCTTCTTTGCACAGGGGAAGGATGCAAAGCCAAAAAAAGCATAAAATGCTTCCAATTTTCTCCACTTTTACAAATTAAGTATTTCTCTTCATTTTCTACAGCATTCACATCACAAATGACACCCTTGAGTAACATGGTTTATACTGCGCACCCAAAGTTTGGTAGGGTCTGTATTTGTGGTAAAACGCTTTGGAGGAGAAATTCTCTGGAACTGGTGGCGCGCTACGTTAATGAGATCTTAGCACTCATTGGCACATGCAGTTACGGAGAAGTGCGCGATGAATGGGTTCGTGTGTCACCACAGAGCCTTTTCGGGCCCAGTTGTATGCGGAGGAGGGGAGGAGGAGAGGAGGGGGAGGGGGGGGGGTATACGCTCTGTTGACGATATGAGCTCCATGCATAGCATCTAAAGTTCTGATGAGACAATCCAGTTTATCGATGATAGCTCTCTGAGGGGATCATTCAAATAATTGTATCTATATATTGCTCTACTAAACGTAAAGAACATACGCGACTGCACCAGTGACTTGCCATTGACTCCCTAACTGTACATATAGTCTCCTGTGCACGGTATAAGGTCTACGCCTATACTTGCAACTTAAAATTTTCAAATCTCTGACAGTTTCTCTCTCCTTACTGATTCCAAGTCCGAGAGAAACTCTGTTCGTTTTAACTGAAGTTTTACAGTCCCCTCCTACAAGTATAGTGACGCACTTTTAAAATGTGAAAATGCTGATTTTAGCATGAAATTACCGTCATGTGTTGCATTTTGAAAAATCGCTTCACGGCGGGTCTCCCTCCTCGGGTCTTGCCCGCCTGTGAAAATGACAAAAATAGATAATCCCTTACACAAACCAGAGTGCTCCAAATGTCGCAATACTATGTCGTCCCACGTGACCGCTATTTCTTAGTCTAGTGAACCCTTTCCCTTCCCTCAGCTAGCCTGTAGGCACGTAGCGACATAATAACACCCGGCATATAATTTCGACATTTCGACATAATTGAGCGCACTGTACCTTCCTGACCTCCCCTCCAAAAATAAACGGTTTTCCCCAAAGGAACAGCTCAGTTTGACCGTGGCGCCGTCACCGGGGGGGGGGGCATGGAAGAGCTTGCCATGTCTCCAATCTCTTTCCGAAAATTTTCCTAAACTTTAAATAACTGATCCTAAAGGAATTTAATCTATAGATTTATGTTGGAGGCAGGGTAATGGATCTGTTTTAACCATCTAATTTTATCAGAAATCGTTCGCAAACTAGATAAATTCTCGCAAATCCTTCCCAAACTATCAACATTTTCGCTCACTCATCGCCTTTTCTATCACAGTGCTATGCTTAAAGGTGACTGTTCGTCATATTTATCGTTGGAGGGTACCGAAAATTCAACAGCTTTACAAGAGGATATCATTTGAAGTAAATTGTACTAAGTATTCTTTCTGTTCTCTGAAACACAAGTTAATGTTCTGCAAGTGGTCAATATTTTATTACACACAAAGGTAACTTGAACCATAATCAGTGGTGCCGTCAGGTGGGGTAAGGGGGACATGTCCCCCGTCGGGCAAGGTTGCCCCCTCCCCCTCGGAGAAATTTTCCAGTTTCGTCGGGGAGCCGTAAAGGGTACTATACAATGTGAAGTCCCCGACGACGGCCAGTCGCCCGACGGTTTACTTGATTTTGCTCTAAGTGAGGGCAAATCATATAATAAAAAAAATCAAATTTTCCAGTTTTGTTCAGTAAAGAACCCCAATGCAAATGTTTCGAATTCAGTTCTCTAACAGAAACCCAAAATTTCGGAGGGCTTCCGGCGCCGAAAATTTTGCTTTCGTTATCCTTTGTCGGGGCTCTAGGTTCCTGTCCCCACTGTCGGGTAGCTTAGCCCCTGTCGGGCAAATCCTGGCCCAACCCCTTATCATAACTGCTGAAACTTCCATTTGAAGAAGTAAAGTGGGGAATTTTTTTCCGCCCCCTCTTCATTTGTGAAGACTTTTATATTATGAAACTTGAAAGCTTTAGTGGATTACCATGCAACAGAATTGCCTCACCGTAGCAGCCTTACTTTGTTAGGACTTGCCGATAGATCCTCGGTACAGAGTCTGGATGCATGTAAGTCATAGAAATAAAAGTAAGGGAGAATGACGTCTGTCGATATGGACTGAAGCCATTGATTTGGCTAGGCTGTACGGCAACAGAGCACCTGCACGTAAGTTTTCAAGTTAGCAGTATAGGAAAAAATACTTAAGGCGCCATGACTTATTTCTGATGTGAAAATTACCCCTAATCTTTCGAAAACGGATAAAATAAGCTATAAATTCTGCAGTAGCCTGAGAATGCACACTGTACGTACGGAGACACACCGGTCTTTTGCCGTACAACGAAAGCGCCCTCACATTTCGTGGCTTCACCGGTTAAACACGCATGGATCATTGTGTCAGCCTTCTCCCTTACTTTTATTTCTATGATGTAACTTCAGTCATTGAAATGAGTTTAGTGCAACATTTCGGGGCTCTTTGTGTGCATTATCACCGTCAAACTCCATACCTCATGACAATTATTAGGACAAAAAGTCTTTCCAAAAAGCGTTTCCGAAAATTAGAGAAACATCTCAACTGAGCTTCTAGATCTTCGCCTGCCACTGACCTACTGACTACTCAGTGGCCTACTGACTTAGTGTATTTAGAAAAACCCGCCACGGGGCCCATGTAGGGGCCCCGCACCTTCCGGAGAGCACTTTTCATGGGCTAAAAACTATCACTAAACTGTCATTCATTTGTGAAGACTTCCTACCACCCAAGGTCTTTAAAAACCCCATTAAAAATTTCCGACATCGCAAAATAAGAAATTTTGAGATGCATCTTAAAACCTGGGAAGTGCCATTTCCTGCAACTTGAACCTGGGAGACATACTGGTAGAAAGTTTCTCGTTAGGCTAAGTGTCAGCTGATGGTGAGGAACAGCTTATGTAGTATCGTGATGGATTTTTGTGTGTGCGTGGCCAATTTCCCCCTCTCAGTAAAAAAAAACACCCCTGAAACTGAGTGGGCCCTGCTTCCCATACCTCTATATAAAACTTGAGGGTTTGCCACTAAGGAGAGCCCACAATTTTCTCGCGGTACGCGCCCATGTGCATATTTTAAGCAGATGGATTATCTGAGATAAGCTTACATCTTTCAGTGAGATGCCTCCCCCCCCCCCCCTCTTACTATCACGATTGTGAGCACCTACTATTTTACTGACTCCAACTGCCTGAACCCGTCTTTTTATTTTATTTTTCTTAATTTCCTGTGCGTTTTTTAACGCCGTCATTCGTGGTAAATGCAGGCTAGACGCGGCTAGCGGAATTTTTGCCAGGAGAGATGAAGGCAATTTCCGTAAATTTCCATTGAAATCATAAAAAAATGAGAAATAATGCTAGGGTTAGGGTTCAGGAATATAGAAAATGAAATTGCCCCAATCATCCTGGGAAATAAATCACGCTCGCGCTGCTAGTATGCTGGAGGCGGCGAGCATGATTTTTTCCCCAGGTCGAATGGGGCAATTACATTTTTTACCTAACCCTAACCTTGATCTTAACCTGAATATCATTTTTCATGATTTCTATGAAAATTTCCGAAAATCGCCCCAATTCGTCAAAGGGGGAAACTCCCATTCGGCGGCGTAAACTCAGAGCGCTCTGCGTAAATGCTGTGCTGCCCTCTTTCCAAGCGGTAGTTTTGAAATGAAAAGTGGGACTGCTAACAGAGCTGAGATAGCAGTCTATTATTATTGTATTAACGTTATATGGACGAAGCACTGTAATGCCGTATGATCTTATACAGTGACTGTAGGCCTACTCGACTGAAATACTTTTTATCACCTCACACCGATGAAACTTGAGTGTATAGAGAAAAAACCCAGGAACAGGTGTAGTAATATATTTGAATTGTTCCTGGAGATGTGCGATTCAGAAGAGAGCGAAAAAGGAACCGAAGTAACTTCGATTAAATTTAGGCCTAGCGGTTAGGCTAGGCCTCTAGTCTAACTTAGGCTACTGGATTTGCACTGTCACACTCACACTCAGCCCAACACGCAACAGGGTAGTAAACTGAGTAGCCTATGCTAGTATAGAACTAGCCTAACTTAGTAACGTACTGTAACAGGTATCCAGTTGAAACGTCCCATAACCTAAACGTCCCAGCTTTTTAGCTGGGTCTTACGTAATACAAAAGGTGGAAGCTATTTCCCCGACAGTCGGGAAAAATTAGTCCTTGAACAGGACTCTATGCTACGTACACTTTGTTTTACTCCGCATTAGAGTCCTTGTCCTGCCTACACAAAAAACCCCGCAGTTAAGGTTTGACAGAAAAATTTATCAGAAATTGATCGTTCCTACACTAATTGTCATTTCTCCGATTCTAAAACCATGCAACTCAGTTTATTACCGTTATATTGTAGAAAAATATGCATTCACACAGCTCACAGGTGTGTTCTAAGGCCAAAACTCGCTTCGACGTGCGTCAAAAAACGGCAGCCATATTGTCAGAATGGCCCATGGTAGCGCTTCCACATTTTGATGTCCAATTTCCTAAAATTATTTGCAGAATTCCTTAAATTTTGTTACATTTTCTTGATTTCAGATTTTGAAGTCAATATCTACCGGTTTGAGGTGAAGATCCATTTCTAATATACAAATATTTTCTCCAAAGTCGAAAAATGTGCATCTATACGACATACTATATCCATTTGCCTACTACCCTGGTTACAACTTTTTACAGGGAAGTCAGTCATGTGACTGCACCGGCACTCTAAAAGCTTGTAACTGACTTAGTGTTAAGGTCAGTTTTTACCTCCAAATTTCACCTTCTTGCTCCCCTCTATTCCAAGAAAAACTGGTCAAGAAGCATAGATGCAATGACAAAGAACGTTCACGGAAAGTATGGTAATCATAGGTGAATATTTGAAGCTGTGAGGAATGCCGGTCTGCTGGCAGACCGGCTAATGACCGGAAATTTTGTGTAGGCAGGGCAGGGACCGTGGTACGGAGTAGGTTTACCGTTAACGTAGTACACGGTCCTGTTCAAGGACTAGGAAAATTAGGCCTAGCCAAGGCCTAGGCTATGCGACTTTCCTTCCTTATTCTCCCGACTGTAGCCAGAGTGATGGTGCTATCCTAAATTTGTAGCCTCCAAAAATACTTGAATAGTATGTCAGGAGAATAAGATTAAATGCTATTTTCCGACAGTCGGAAAAATTACGCGACTTTTCTTCCTTATTTTCCCGACTGTGGCCAAAAGTGGTGGTGCCATTCTTAACTTGTAGCCTCCAAAAATATTGGAATTGTAAGTCAGGGGAAAGTAGGGTTATCTTAGTACTCGCCCTTATCAGCCATAC
This sequence comes from Holothuria leucospilota, assembly GCA_029531755.1. Classification (NCBI taxonomy): domain Eukaryota; kingdom Metazoa; phylum Echinodermata; class Holothuroidea; order Aspidochirotida; family Holothuriidae; genus Holothuria; species Holothuria leucospilota. Next base: position 50,736,143 of record CM055974.1, on the reverse strand, counting down.
TGCCGAAAAACTTATCTTCCTTCAAAATGAGTAAATAAACAGTCACTAACACCAGTAATAAGAAGATATCTTTCTTTTCATAGTACTTAGTAGACATTTATCCCCAACGCAACGGACTGCCCAAGTCAATATTACCAATCTGAGTGGTGCTATTATTGTTTGAATGAATGCCAATCAAAGTATGTGCAGTCACCAACTGGATTTAGAACTATGGGGATACATCTGAATATATTTGGGGGACGGATGCCATACCTCGAATCTCCCACTGAGTATTTCCCCTGACCAAGTTATTTCCAACAACTGGCTGTGGGTGGGGGGGGGGGTCCCTTTATGCATGCCACAATGCCACTGGTGGCGAGTGTCTTGTCAGCCTGTCAGTGACATGTACTATATAAGTCTGCTATTTGTTATACTGTAAGTTGACTAGCCTACATAGTGTAACCAATCTTTTTTCCTTTTTGTTAGTAGTTAGCAGATTCGTTCAATCGACTATGCTGAAAACGGTAAACGTGTCTTGAGATATCTTTTTGATGTAGTCCAATAACTCATCGAAGTTATCGAACTCCATGCTGACATGATCTGTCGCACCTCCCTGATCGTAGTAAGTCCCACACGTACGTGTACCGCACGCGCTAACTAGCATCTCTTACGTCACAAGTTCACAACTTCGTTGTGGTGATGTGATTGGTTAATTGCTGTCAGGAAAATGAGAAAACTAAAACTCTAATTTTCCCGACTGTCGGGCAAATAGCCACAACGAATACAAAAACGTCCCTGCATTTATCCAAATGCCTAGCCTAGTAGCCTAGAATCAAACTGAAATTTCTAACAGAGAAGTGATGGAAATTTGAAAATGGAAGTTTAATGGATTCAGGAATAACCTATTCAAGTGTAACGATTGGAAAGATCAATTCAGTTTAAATCGGTTTGTTGCAGATGTTTAGAAATTGGTAAAAGTATTTTGGTTGTTTAGGTAAGCCTAAGTCAATTGTTGTGTGAAGGATATGTGATTTTCTTTACAGGATCTAGTTTTGTCCCCATGTAAAGAACATTAATATTATTACACATTACGTACTCACATATGGAACGTATGCCCACTTGGCTGTATGTACAGTGTACCGCATACAGTAACTCATTGTGCTATGCGCACGTAACATGTAGCCTATTCTGAGAAAGGCCTATAGCATAAATGAGCTAAACTCAATTTCCGAAGGCTATCCTGAAATACAACAGTTACATCCATCAAACCAACTACTGTAATTACAAAACTATGAAATCAGCATAAAAACATCAAACAAGGACGTTTTGATACGGGGATGTTTTGACCAATAGGGGGACGATTTGGTAAAGGGACATTTCAACTGGTAAGCCTGTAACAAACTATGTTTTAATGTAAAGTAAGCTAACTTTTAAGCCTGGGGCCTAGTCCCCTACTGTAATTAAGGTAAGGTAGCCTTTGGTAAGGTGAGGCTGTCAACTCATGCACTCAGCGTGAGAGTCACACATTTCAGTGCAATCTCACGTTCTCATGATGAAGCATCAGTTTCTCACAGTCACACGTCTCAATAGACCTTGCATTGACATCACACTGATGTCATCTTGTAGGAGAACAATGAATGAAGCACATGTGCAGTACTTGTTCCTTACATATGCAAATTTAAGAAAAGATATTAATGTGATTGAAAAGGTTCAGAGGAGGTTTTCACGCATGATACCAGACATAGGCCTACAGCACTTTTCATTATGACTGCGTACAGGGCCTAGGCTTATACTTGATGATCTCAGACTTTAAATGTCTAGGCCTAGGCTCGGCCTAAGTTTAGAAATAAGAAGATGTAGGCCTAGGGGGGATCTTATTGAAAATTTATCTTACTATTAGAGGATTCAAGGATATAGAGCTTGGAAGTCTCTTTGAAATGAGGTTTGGATTCACCAGAGGGCACAGCCACTGATGTATAAGGACCAGTGTAGACTGAATACTAGGAAGTACTTCTTTGCACAAAGGGTCATGAAAGCCTAGAATCATTTGCCATCTGGAGCTGTTAACTGCAAATCCATCAAATCCTTCAAGTCTTTCCTCACCAAAGGCTGTTTCATTTCATGTATTTGTTTCTTCACAACAGCAGATAGAACATGTATAACAAAGTTAAACTTGATTTACATAAACAAGTAGTTTTGTGAAAGGAAGTGCTCTAAAAAGATCGGAATCTGAACAACCTTGTTTGGGGCAACTAATCCTCAATTCAACTGTCCAATCAGAATGCAAACAAATCAGCCAATCAGAACACAGAATCCACCAATCAGGGTTGCAGCATAACTATATAACTTCACTGCACTTGCTTCCTTGCATGGGTCGTCGAGTGGCAGAGTGGTCTATTCCAGCTGCTGTGCACCAATGTGTTTCACATGTGCGTGGGTTCGAATCCCGCTCGATGTACGTGGGTTTTTCTCCGGGTACTCTGGCTTTCCTCCCACTTGACAAAGTCGGTTGCGTGCCGGACTGAAGCGCCCTCGGGTGGACCAGTTTACTAGCCGACTTTGCTTTTTTTTTGCTTCCTTGCATCAGTCCTGAAGAAGTCAGAGCCACTTCTGACAGAAGCTTGACTATTTCAAGACCTTCAACGGCGTACTCGTTGAAATCATCTTATGATTACATGAGTCTCTGACTCCCTTCCCTGTCAGCCACCTGCTTAGTCAGGTGGCACATAGGTGAATAACATACGTATTAGGTATGTCTACAGTACAAGCTTTCGTAAAATGGTCAAAGGACAATTCCATGGTAACGGAAGGACATTTTGACTCTATTATTCAGAATTCAAACAGGTGTATCAAAAGTATTATTATGAATTACATCAAACTAATATTATCATTACTCAGGTATAACTGAATCCTTCAATTTTCATCAAATTATTTTACATGAGCACTTTTCATTTATGAAATATGAATATTAATGAGGTCGGTAATGGAAGGACAGTAAAATGGACAAGGGTTTAGACCTAACTTTGGCTTTTTGTGAATTTCTGTGAGTTCTATGGGGCAAATCAGTTTTGAAGGTGATAAATGTTCTCCCAATACTATTACCTCTACTGTACTACATTTCATTTTATAATTTGTATGTTAGTTGTATAGTAATGGTGCATTAATTAAAGTTAATTTCGGTAATGGAAGGACGGTAACGGAAGGACAATTGAAATGCCAAATCTTAGTCTGTACTGAACAAGATTTCACGCATTTGTACAGGTATGAAATTGCTGGAACATACAATTTATTGTGAACTATCAATATGTTGACCATCCACAATAAAAATATATTCAAGAATATGCTGATTTGGAACCAATTACCTGCTAATTAATTAGACTCAAAAGTAACACTGAATATTCAGAACAACAAAATGCTATTACAGTAGTTTTTGAAAATCTAACCTAACACAAAAAAACAGATTGATAAAGCTTATATTTTTCCATTCTAAACAACTATTGATTTTGGAATAATTACAGTAATTTAATTAATACTAATTAGCAATTAATTAGTCCAAGTACAGTAAAAAAGTAAAAAATCTAATCTACTTTGTCAATTGTCAATGATAAGAATTACTGTATGTTGATACTGTAAGTATATATACAGCATAACTTTTTGAGTTTTTGTTACTTTTCTGAGAGAGGTATATACTTCAGATTGTCGTCCAAGGATGAATGATATCAAATAAGCAGGAACCTGACCTTTTTCTTCACAAAACTGATGGATATTCACAGGGTTATGAAAAATGTTCAGTTTTGTCACACCTCCTCAGTCACCACAATTTCTAAAAACAACCAAAGTTTTTTGAACAATACAGTCTGTAGTTGATTCAAAACATATCAAATATGTTGCCCTCTGAAAAGTATATAAATGTCCAATAGTGCTTAAAACTGGTAGTAATTGCATCACTAACAAAACCATGAGACATTTTAGCAGGATATACTGTATATGGTCCAGGCATATTTGTAACGAATCATGCCAGAAAGGTACCATTTGTGAGCTTTACAATTGTTTTCATACCCACATCCTGTGTAAAAAAATACATATTAATAATAATAACATGCTAACTACTGTGTCTTCATGTAATTCTGACCAACTCAAGGACATTTTAAGTAACCAAAATACTTAAGTTACTGAAGCAGAAAAAATGATAAAAAAAGAACAAAAATATGATATAATCAACTTTTCATGATCTATGCTTGTACATGACAATGATTACTATCATTTGAATACTTGTTATCAAGTTTGATTGTTGAATAGATTTTGGTCACTTTTTACTGTATTTTCTTAATAAAAATACAAACAATAATTAATCATATTTTTGCATGCCAAAATGTAGGAAAATTGTTCTTCTGAACTCAGTTCATGAAAATATAGACTTTTAGCTTACATTTGACACCAAATTCATTTCTGTTGAATGTTTTTGAATTTTGGAGTAAATGTCCACACTGGGCTGGAATTGCCCCAAAGCACTGTACATAGTATATAATACATGTGTTTAACACCATACTATCCATACAGTAGGCTAGCACCACATCAGTCATCTAGATTCCCATGTTTGTTCATGACAAGTGTATAGAAATCTTCCCAGTGACTGTCGACTTGTGTTGGCTACATACACACATGTACATGTGCTTGTATGTGAAATACATTGTAAAGTGTATGTAGGCCTATTATCAAAAGTGTTGTAGAGTGTAGACGTACATAATAGGTATGCGGTTGAACCGAGTCACCTACAAGATATCTGTATGTTAACATGCTCTGCCATTGACCACAATACATATCCTGAATTTGGCTTCAAATCACATCTTTTTGAAGGAGTGTCACATGGCAAGAGTCCTATTTGCAGGTGTGAAAGAGAATTGATGGACTTGTTGAGAAAATGTTGTTTGAGAGCATGAGAGGTAAAGCTAACACCGAAGTTGCATTGAGGTGTCAACTTCACATGCCAGCAAAACACCTGCAGGTATGATTTACAACACAATGTAAACTTACATTGCTTGCTGATGTGCTGTACAATCATCACTCATCATACTGGAAGCAAAAAGTTCACACACATTGTCTTATTTGGCAGGAAATAATGGTATATTGTATTTATGTAAGATAAAATGTGAATTGAATGGAAACACATTGCAGCAGAAAGTTTTGGTAGCTGTGGTTTTAACATATTAGCCTACTGTAGTTTGCAGTGCAATATATTTTGTATATAATTTAGTTTGTTGTACACCTTAGTGACTCCTTGTGCTGCCACTCCAAGAGATTTCCTTCATCTACCCCAAAGATCTGTGGAATTTTGTGAATGGAATGCATCCAGGCCTACAGGTTTTCAAATTCCTCACAGGGATGGATTCTCAGTAAAATTGTGCCTGCAGCCGTCATTGAGGGAAAGTCCAGATTGAGATTTTGACACTATCTAATTGGAGTGCTGAGTTGGCATGTACCATTCCAAGAAAACTGCCAAAAAATATGTCTCAGATTGAAGGAAATGACACTCCCCATGTCCTATGAGATGCATACACATTAGGCCTAGTTACTTGGAGATCGAATGAGTACTGAGGGATAAAAAAGGGGACATTTGAAAAAAATGTTTACCTTTACAAAAATAATCTAGTTATTGATGCAACAAAAATAAGTTAAAGATTTATAACAAACATCAAAAATTTTCTTTTACTTGTCAATATGTATGAATCTTTCATGTGAGATATTTACATGACATATGTTTCATTTAAAGGGGCTATAACATATCCCAAACATACTTTTTTCTTATTATATCCAGAAGTTCCACTTATTGCTGAAGTCAATTTTTGTCTGTGTTGGGCCTAGGCTCGATTCACTCACCCAGTCACCAACCCATTGGTTTCAATCCATAAGTCCAGTGGTACATGGTACAGTGATTTAACAGATAATAACATTATGTATTTTAGCACATGTATGTGGAAAAAGGATATCTTTAAAGGTTGATTATATTGATCGGATTGGGTTATGGTCCAGGCGCAGATCCAGACATTCCGAAAAGGGGGGCCTGAAAGCCCCCTTGAATATTCTCCTAGATTAACATTATGCTAATTTTCGCATATTTGTTATTGTTGATGTGGCGAAAAAGGGGGGGGCTGAGGCCGGAAAAGCCCCCCTTTGATCTGCGCCTGTGGTCATTCCATGCCAAATCACTATGTAAATGGTCCCCAGGTGAACATTGCTGAGTTTGATGACTCTCTCAGAATGTTGCTACATAGAACAAAGGAACACAAAACTTTTGAAGCCAATAGTTCAATCAATCAATTTCAAAGTGTCTAGATGTCACATCATCATTATAAGTATCAGATCAGGACTTGCTGACTTAATTTTGAAGATGTGGACCCTCCAAAAGTATGCAAATTTTCACTTCTAAAAGCACTTTTGCAATTTTGGGTTCATCTGATCTCACTACCAATGGCCCAGAAAGCCAGCCTATTACACATTGGTCTGAGTACTGTACTTGTATGAAAACTTTACACAGGGTGACATAGTCACATTGAAAAGGATATGGGCAGAAAGGATGACTTAAGTTTTTTAAGTAGGAGGTTTTATCATTTTTGCTCATTTCATTAAAACTTAAGAATCTCCCTGCTTCCATTTTTCTCTCTTCTGGAAGAGTACAAGGACTTTTTACCTTTCCGTAACTGACACACCTAGCAGCTGTAATAAGACAGTTGTATGCTGCATAAATGCCTGGGACAGTTACATTGGAAAAGGGGAGGGGGCTCAATTTTGAACTTTGTGTTAAAGTCAATCCCTCCTCCACCATTTTTTCTGTCACCTGGTCTATGCCAGTATTAACGGCAGATCTGTTTAATATTTCTTCCAGGAAGATGAATTGTCAGACACTTCAGGAACTTGAGGATCATTTCAACTGTAAATTAGAAAGCATTTCAACATGTATGGACTTAGCTGCAGTGGGTAAGTAGTACTGTAAGGGAAGAAAAGTTTCTTGCATTCTGTTTTTTCCATTAGCTGTTTATAGTGTACAGATCAAGCCACATGGTCTGTCATTAAACCTGTGATGCTCCTTCATGACAAGTTTGTTTTGATAAATTAATACATTCCTGGTACAGGGCTCGAAATAACTGGCATGGCTGTTGGGCCCTAACTAATTTTTCTGTGTAAAGCGCTGCCGAACATATTTCTTATGATTGCGGTGCTATATTAAGTTTTTCATCATCATCATCATCATCATCATCATCATCATCATCATCATCATCATCATCATCATCATCATCATCATCATCATCATCATCATCATCATCATCATCATCATCATCATCATCATCATCATCATCATCATCATCATCATCATCATCATCATCATCATCATCATCATCATCTTCATCATCATCACCACCACCACCACCACCACCACCACCACCACCACCACCACCACCATCATCATCATCATCATCATCATCATCATCATCATCAATGGCTGTGGTACCCCTCAGTCAATGTCCTATGAAATAACATAGACCGACAGCCAATTTGCTGATTTTGGCTGTGCCCTTTTTCAAGCTTATTTTGAGCCCTGCTGGTTACACTAAATGAAAGTAATGCAGCAGCTCAAAACTTTTGGTTGGTTTTTCAGAATATGAAGTCCCAAGAAAAGTACTGTACCAAGTTTTGCTACCACTATTGAGCAGTATTGCCTGCTAAATCAGACTTAAGCACAGAGCTGATGTGGGTCAGTGATAGGCATGGGCAGTACAGTGAAGAGCAAATAGAGAAGCACCTGCACACTCTGAATTGTAATGATACCAGTATATTGCTATTGTCTATACTGTGTGTACGGTTGAAGTGGTAAATTGCTCCAGTTATTCTGTTTTGTTCATCAGGTATGATTGAGAAAGTTCAATGCAACATGTTTACAAGCACATATATCTATATAAAGCTAACTCTTCAGGGTGTAGTGCATATATGCCATGCCCTGAAGAGTAAGGCTTCTCCAGCTTTCCTGGAGCATGGTACCAGCAGCCCAATAAGTCATGACTCCTATAATCATTTCACGACTGACAGAGAAACATACATCTCAGCAACAATGAACTGTCAAATACTGGCCTACTGATGGGCATTAATACACCTGTAGACTTACTACTAGTTTCTTAATGGTTGCTTCGCTGAAGTGCCAACATCAGAGAATTGTCGTAGCCAAAGAGAAAACTCATGATCAAACAGAAAAGGACAAAAAAGAGCTAGTAGTAATACAAAAATTACAACACATACAGTATATTATTAACTCCACAATATCACTTTGTGCATATCTTTAGAAGTATTGAAAGTTCCCCAAGAGTCTTGATTCCATGAAAAGTGGAGTCGCTACTCGACTCCCAGCCAGGAGTCACCACTACCAAAGTAAAGTCGGGTAACTCTCCGAAGCCTAATATATATATAGTGCTCAGTGAATTGCACATACATCTTTGATCATGACATTCAATCATTGCCCTTTCCCGAGAACACTGATACAGTATGTTGGTATACCAAGCTATCTCCCATTGCAGACAAAAAACAATAGTACTACTCCCAATGCAAATGGGGGTACAAGTCCAAAGGAACACTGTAAGACTTGCCTTCAGAAAACTCTGTAATAGTTGCAAGCAAGAAGCTGCCCTGAACTTCTCCCTAACAAATCAGTACATGAAAGTTCTTGCCATAAATGATGGGAACAGTATTCGCTAGGTGTATCAGAACATACAGTAGTTGTGTACTTAATGGTTAATCCATAAGCTGTATATAGTATATACCATGTGTACCATGGTAGAAGTATAGAAGGTTCCTTAATAATTTTTTAATACTGCACTTCATTTGATGCTTCGAAACTTACCACCCATCCTAACACGCATAGCAAAACTCATTTAATCATATTACAAATCAGGCCTTCCATCTTGAAGAACATTTTACTAGACCTCTGTACTTCAAGAAAGTGTACTTTTAATTTGACCAATGAATGAAATGCTCGGGTCCTCGTCATACTTTGCAACTACAGATGTGAAATCAATTATAATTTAGCTTCACAAAGGTTGTGAATCAATATTTTCTCATGCTTTGCCTGCAGTTGTATTTTTTAACTGCTTCAACTATCAACGTAAATATAACTGCTAATCAAGATTCAGTAACTGCCAAACAAATCAAACATTGAATTGCTAATCAGTTCTTTCATACTATTTCATCCCTTGCTTTCCAAAAACTGCAAAATGAGATTAAAAAAAAGACCTTTAAAACATGAAAATATTTTCTCTCATCCTCTCATATAATCAATGGTTCAGCAGTGGAGCTGCTTTGTGTCATGTTGATTCCTATTTCAGTGAGCTTGTTTTATCTGTTTGTATTTGCAGCTTCAGATCCTTACAGCACAGGTTCAGATTGTAAAGAACGGCTTATTTCTATCAACCAGGAGCTTTGTGACATGGAAGCAATTTTAATGGATCTCAGGAAGTCAATAAAAGCTAAGAAAGAAGAGCTTCAAGCTGCACAGGTTGTTTTATACTTCAGTTATTAATTGCAGCAGGTTACAAAAAGCCTGCACAAATCAACTCAATGCTCTGTGTAGATTTATAAGCTTTTCCTTGTATTTGAGACATTCAGATATTTACTAGTTACCAGTACATTTGATAGTTTTTTATGAAGATGTCAGAATGAGCTTTTTCAGATACAGCAAACAGCTCACCATAACATTTGTTCATTTTTGTTTTCAATGAGAACTGCAACTATACCTGCAGTCACAATGATGTGTGTCTCTTGATGTGTGTTATGCCCAGCATGTGAACATGATATCAAGACAGAAGGCAAGGATTATTGGTTTCGATGAAAAGAGAAACCTATGTGGTCATGATGGCGTGTGTGTGTATGTATGTTTGTGTGTGTTTGTGACACATGGCTTGTTATCCCAATATCTTAAGCAAGGATACTCAGATTAGTGTCATACTTGGTATGTAGGTGCATCATGTCCAGAAGAAGAAACATACTTTTTTTGGTGGAAGTCAAAGGTCATGTATGAGGTCACCAGAGGTCAAATACTGAAAACCTTGTATAATTGCAATATCTCAATCAAACTCAAACAGGTCTCATACTTTGTAAGTCATTTGGGGTCACCAGAGATCAAATGGTTGAAACTTTGTAAACATCTCAAGAAGGGTAACCTTGTTAAAGTTCATATGTGGCGTGTGGATGTCCCATGTGAAGTTCTATGTCCCTGTTGTAATTTGTAGAGGTCAAAGGTCATCTAGGGCAATGAAGGTTAAACTGAAAACCTTAAAAAGTGCTCATAAACATGACATCTCAAGGAAAGTAAGAGTAAGGGATTCCATACTTAGCATGTGCAGGACCCATATTGAATGCATGATCCCTGTTGTTCTTAATAAAGGTCAAAGGTTATTTGGGTCATCAGAGGTCTAAAGGTTAAAACATTATAAATATGATATCTCAAGAAGGGTAACCTTGATGGATATTATACTTTATATGTGGATGTCCCATATTCAGTGCTATACACCCCTACTGTTTTTGCAGAGGTCAAAGGTCATTTATAGTCAACAGAGGTCAAACAGTGAAAATCTTGAAAAGTACCATACTCATAAACATGGTATCTTTAGATGGGTAACCTTACCATGAGAAATCTGGTACTTGGTGTGTGTAAGATCCATGTGGAGTAGATAGTCCCTAACAGTTTGGGTGGAGGTCAAAGGTCATTTTGGGTCACAAGGGGTGAAAAGGTCAAAACTGGGAACATTATACACCATGGATCAGCATGTAGATTACCCATATTTAGTTATAGGTTGCTTTTGTTTTGTTTTGTTTTTTTTTGTGGTCGTCAAAGGTTATTTGATGTCAATGGAAGACAAATTGAAAACAGTTTAAAAAGGGCTAAACATGATATCTCAGTTTAAGGGGAACAGTGAAGAATCTCATACTGTACTTAGTTGATGAACCATGTTTTGTGGATGATCCATAATATTTATGTTGGAGGTCAAAGGTCATTTGAGTCACCAGCGGTCAGAAGACTATAAGTTGTAAAAATATCTCATTTGATAACTTTGTAACCTTGGGGACTCTGAGACGTGCTATCATGATGTCAATCAGTTTGATCTATGTCCATGGATCTTTCATTCTCCTCATAAATGTCAACGTAGTAGTTTATTACTCCCTTATGAAACTACCAAGTTGAAACCACTGTATTCTGTATAATTTTTATACTGTATTCCAGAGGCAAGGAATTAGTAAGCCCCTGGCTTTCTGGCTTGTATCACTACCTTGACACAACCACCCTCAGCACCACTGCAAGCAGTTTTACTGGAAAAGAAATTGAGTGACCAAATCTTTTAGATGGTTGCACAGAAATTAAATCTTGTGACTTGAAATGCAAAGAAGGCATCATCTGTTCCTGTCATTCATTCATAAACAAGTGTAGAAGACAGAAGATTTGCATTTAAAGGGGTTTTTGCATCACCTTAAACATATTTACAAACCTATAGCCTCTATAGGTATCTCTACTGACAGTTGACATAAATTCAGTCAATAGGTTAATACTTATCGGTCAATGATGACTTGTGCAGGGCAATGAACTGTGATGTAGAGTAGGCCATTGCATTGACAGGTCAGATTGCCCTGTCTGAGAGGAGATATTTATTGACCCGGCAGAAATCTTCAGTGTCACCTTTAAGTACCTTCCCTTAAATTAAAAGTATTTCTCCTAACATGAAACTTTTGAACAGTCTTATGCAACATTCATTTATAATTTGGTCACAATAATTGCCTTAGAGATGTCTAAATACAAAATATCTCAGACAATTAGTAGAAAGTGTCATGGCGGCCATTCGCCTTTCCCTTTCAATTAAATCTTGGTACACAGGGATGTAGCTAGCCAAATTTGTGTGCTGGGTAATTGTCTGATCTGGGGAAAGCACCTCACCCCACCCCATGGCATCTACCCCATTTTTCAGCCATTGATTTTTCATTTTTCCCTCATTTTACTTTAGGGAGTAAATTTAGGGCTAGTTTTAGGTCTCGGTAGGCAGACTTGTGGTGGGCGGGGAGACGTGTGTTTGCCTGGAGTGCCGGGCAGGAATGTTGAGTGCTGGGTGCCACTGCCCAGCACTGCCCACCGTAGCTACATCCCTGTTTGTACAACAAACAAAAATAAAAAGATCCATGTATTGCATGTTGTTGGCTGTTAAAGTGTACCTTGAGTCTAAAGTTTCAAAATATATGTTACAAAACTTGAAACATGAATCCAAATGGTCCAACTTTCATCTTCACAGGACATTGCTAAGGTGTATACAAAATGTTGAAGTTTATTCACTCAATTTTAAATGGCAGATTTTGCAACAAGTTGTGATATCATTCTTGTACTGCTCAAATTACCATCTTTGTTTTTCAAGCCAAAATCTGATCACTCTCTTACTGGTGTAGGGTGACTTGGCTATACAAGCCATCTGCATACAACATGCTTTGCAAGGAAACAGTAAATTTTCAAGGTTATTTATAAACTTCTTACTTTATAAAGGGAACAAAAACAGGTAGTGTGAGTTGTGCTAGAAGGACATCACAAATTATTGCATAATCAACTATTTCAAGTAAAGTGTACAATGTGTTCAAAATTTTATATCTCAGCAATGGAGTTAGCTATGAAAATGGGAGTTTGATGTATGAGATTCATTTTCCAACCTCTAAAATATTTATTCCTGCAATTCTAGACTCTAGACTTTACTTAGGTACCCTTTAGTACCCATTTGTTTATATGATCACCATATGTTCTGAAGAGAAATTCAAATATTTGAAGTTTATTAAAGACCTTTGTTTGTTTTCTGAATTGCCTCATTTGGATATGGGTTTCCATGGAGATTTTGGTTTATGTCTTTAAAACACTCTCTATATCTGTCTTCCCTTCTGTCACTTTCCTCTGTCTATAATATTTACTTTGTATTATCCCCTCTACAAAGTAAATATTGATCTTAGTTTTATAAAAATGAAGAAAAATGTTACCTAAACAGTCTCATTGTAGATTCAAATATGATGTACAAAAAAATTTAATAGCCCTGTCACTGTCAGGATAGTAAGTCTAAATATTACTCAGTGCTGCTTATAAATGTGATCTCTTCAAAGGTTTGTTTAATGAGTTGGCAAACATCCAATAATTGGCATGCCCAAAATGAAGATGTTAACCCAAGTATCAAAGGTTTCAGTATAAATTAATTTTTTACTGCATATTGTATCTAATATACAGTGACTCACTCTTTGTGCTGGTTACTAACAAGTCAACTTGCAACACATGTAGATGCCACGCTAGCCAGCACAAAAGTTGGTATGGAACAGTCTCTCATAGCCAACCAGAATAGCCACAACTCTGAAGCTATAAAGCAGTTAAACATTGCTTGTATCATACCATAACAGTTACCTACCATACTGCTGAAAAAGGGAAAAGTTTTTAATTAAAGAAATGACAGTGAATAGAAAAATGAAGCATATTCAAATTTTGTGCACTTTCAATGATGGTGGTTTCATAAGGCCTCTGAAACATCAAAACTATGGTTTCGAGCAAGGTTGGAGAACCTCTGGCCTGCTGGCCATATGTGGCCCACAAGACAATTTGATCCAGCCCATGAGGCAATTTACAAATTTAAAGTCAGAATCACTTGATACATATATGAAAATAAAGTTTTAGCTCACTGTTTATCCTGCTTATAGAATATCCAGGTTATGTCATGGTAAGTATGATGTGAAATAACACTACCCCATATACCAGTATATTTCTCAGACCCTGGCATGCACTATGTAACGCACCCACCATTTTGTTTGACGTAAACCAGGTGTAGAATCCTTGTACTAGTGGTGGCAACAGAAGCTTTGCAAGGGAGGTAGGCCACAAGGCATTGAAGAGAAGTGCACTATCACATTTGTAGGTCTAACTATTATTGTATAAAACTCAGTGGTCACTGTTTGTTTTGGTATATTCTGGGGGTTGGAAATCCTGTCTTGGAATTCGAAAGTGGGTGATCTTGCAACATAAAGTGAAGAAAAAACGAAGTTATTTCGCATAGCTTTTTTGGCACACTTGGCATGCACTTTTTTGTATATGAAAATGTGCACTATTACTTCATACATATTAAATAAAAGACAAATGGTCATATTGTGTTACTTCTGGTCTGTGTAGTGTTACACATTCAGTATTCAGTGCCATATAAAAGTAGTAGATGAAGATTCTAATGCCTATAAATTTGTACAAATTTCGGAGCTCCTGAAGCTTTGCTCCAGTTCCTACCTAGGCTTTTCACCTAGACCACCAGGGCTCACTTGGGACCCCTTGACTTGAACCCTGGGGAATGCTTGCTGCGCCCTTGCCATCTGCAGCACCACTGACCCGTGAGTGGATTATGACTATCAAAACAGCCCTTCAATGGAAAAAGGTTTCCCATCCCTGGTTACAAGGGTTTTCTGAAAGATGCATTTCCAAATTACTGCTATGGCAGCTTTTTCACAAGGTGTGATGGATGCAAAACATAATCCCATTCACTGAAGGCCACTGCCAGTAGTTATCAGTATGTATGTGAAGTTATGAACAAACATCTCACAATATCCTCTGCAAGAAATGGATCATTATCAGTGTTTTTAGCATTTTTAACATCACACAAAATGGAAAGAAGGTGATATGGGTATCCAAAGGAAAAGTTATTGTTTTGTATCATATCGCTTCATTGCAAATCTTGGCAGGAACTCAAGGAGGCACTGGATCAGTTGGTTCTAGACGTACAACACATGGAAAAGAACCTCCCCAATCATCTTCAACCAGCAAAGAACAGTCCTAAAACTTTGGAACCAAGGTTGGTACTTCCTTAATCAGAGCTGTAACTAAACTGCAGTCTGCTCAAGCCCTTTTGTCCTGCCATAAGGCCACATAAAAAAATTATACACCTTTTATCATCTGTGCTGGACCTGAAAATCTCACCTGACTGTAATGTTTTTAAAAAGGAAATGCAGTTAAACTTTTACCTGAAAATACATCAAATTATGTTTTCCTACCTAAGCCTACAAGCTTTCTCCTCATAGTTGAAAGTTCTACTTCTGTGGGAAAACTGTGTTTGTTTTCTCAGTGTCTCAATCTCTATGCCCTTGTGTTTTCAGAGCTCTCTTGTTTTGAAAAATTGAAATTGCTTCATGTTGTTAACATGAGGTTGTTTCACTTAAAACAAGTTTACTTTTTTTATGAGGCCTTATAAATCCCTTACTGAATTGCCCTTTCATAAAGTATTCATACACCTCATCATAGGTTTTCTCATTTGTTTTATTACAAATACTTAGCCTATATGTACAAATAAGATACTTGTAGTGAGTGTGTACTCCTACTCACAGTTTCTCACTGTGCTCCTGAGAATGGTCATACTCCTAAGAATGGATTTGTACTCATACTGCAATTCACAGATCTTGGGAGTTATGCATCATTGGAGCTGCACCAAAATTTTATATTTGCACTCATGAAAAAGACGTGTACTGGTACGCGTACTCACAACCAGAGGCACTCCGTTTGTATGTGTACTCATGATAATGTTGTCACACTACAAGTCTGCAAATAAATATCCTCTAACTTGGTTTCATTTTCAGAGTGCCTTTCCAGGAGAGGCATTTGCAAGAAGACACTTATGTTCTGTCGCAAGTTTTAAAACCAAAACAGATTTCCTTCCCAAGAATGGATTTTATAATGCAAGATGAATTTACATCAGTACCAAAGTAAGTCCAAAAACTACTATTTACAATCAAACATGAATGCTTACAACCACATTTCCACCAAGCTGGATATTTATTCTGATATTTTTATCAGATTATGTCGGCTAGATGTTTTGAGTCTAGTGAGCAGGTTATGTTTTATTGTCGATATAGGTTTTCCGTAGACAGCGCTGTGTCGACATCTTGCATCTATGTCACTCTCAAGCATTTATTGCATGGTATCTAGGTTCTTGCAGCATGGTAAATGGAGACATGCAAGTGTCATGCAGAACCTCTGTGGGCTGTTAGCTTAGTTCTCGTCCTTTGTGTTGTGTTATTTTTCTCTTGCTCTCAGTGTGATAGGTGTGTGTAGCTCTTGAAATGAAATTGCATCTCTGCCAATTTCTAGCATTTTCCTTTTGAAAAATGTAAACTTGTAGAGAAATTTGATTTGTGAATGAACACAGGTGACCTTAAACTCAAGAAATAGATGTCCTCATGCATTTTGTGTGTTTAGTAGGTTTTCATTGCTATACATGTATTCTTTAAAACACTAAAATGGTCCAGATTGCAAAATTCTTGTAAAGTACATGATGGAGCGTAAACTGAATCAGTAAGAACAGTTTTATGTACATTTAATTGTAACTGCATTCAATAAATCTTTTGGTCTCTTTATCTCCAGATACATGAAGGGAAGGATTTCATATGAACAGTTGAATAGCATGGTCGAGGTTATTAACGAAACTATCCGCAAGAAGTACCTGCTTTTGACGAAACCAAAGAATCAAATTGGGGAGAAAAAGATGAAGACTTACATGAAATACAAAGAGCAGGAAACAAAGGACACTAAAGGTTAGTACCACTTCCAATGTGTTCTTGCCAATGCCATCCCATTCCTTGTTAGTACCATACTCTAGAGCTTTATATCTTTTGGTGATTGATTCCATTTTATTTGTTTATAACCCTTCTAATTTATTCCCATGATTTGCCCTAACCCTAAAATTATTTCTTTCCTTCCAGCTCTACAGAGTGTGTACAGGGCTTTAATAGTTACCTTAGAACAGGGAGTCACTATTTGCCAAACAGCAACTCCCTGGTTAGAATCATGTTTTTATGTCAGACCACAGATTGTGGAAGATAGTATCAGGTTTATATCTCTTTCATATTATTGATTCAACTGGTCTTCAAAAGTTGTAAAATATTTAGCAAAGAAAAGATTGAATGCCTTGAAAATAATGGTTTCTGATGAAGCTTGGAAAAGAAGGGAATTTAGGGTACTCTTAGTGAGGTATATCCAGATCACGTTTATGGTATGTGCAGAGCAAAACAGACATTTTTGAGGTGAGAGGGGAATAAGATACTCTGTACATAACTGAAATAACACTTTTAGTCCTTTGCAATTGCTGTTTTTATCACTTATAATACCAGAGACTCACCAGAAACAAAAATGGTTTCATCAAAGTCAGAAAATTAGAATGAAAGTTTATCAGCTTCAAAAAATAGATATTTCAAGAAGGAGAAAGAAATATTTAAATGGCAAACAATTGTAATCCTTCCTGATAGTAATTATGTTGGCTACAAGACTTGTGCTTTATTTAGTTATTTTGTACATATCAGTTCTAGGAGAAGGTGCTGGCTAAGCCCAAATTCTGGAAATAAAAGTTATTTAGGACAGCTGACCAAGCCTACAGTACATCTACCTCATATGATGACTAAAGGCTACACTAAGTTTTGTTGACATGATATTGTTTACATCTTCTGTGGTGGCCTAAGTGAGCCACTTTGATGGGTTCGCAGGAGAGACAAAATGACCGGATGTAAAAAAGATAAACAATTGTAAATAGCTGCATTTTGAATAAAAGTATTTGGTGATATTCTTCTCTCCTTGTAAGAAATTTTTAAGTTCATTCAAGCTAAACATAAATGACACATCATGCTTATCTTTCACCCTGGTAAGATTGTCTTGTACAAATGGCACAAGGTCAATATTTTAGGGCTTTCAACGTTTTCAAGTGACTCTTGCTTAGGCTGTTTATTCTTCTTTTTCTTACTTTTTGAACATTGAAATAATTTATCTCTACAACATTGTTATAAAACTTCTACTCTATCCCACTTTTCTGATTTGGAACCACCCCCTCTAAAAATGGTTTGTTTCCTGGGAAAACTGTCCTTAAGAGTGATATGATGGTGGTAACATTGGTGAGTGTGATGAATACTTATCTT
This sequence comes from Holothuria leucospilota, assembly GCA_029531755.1. Lineage (NCBI taxonomy): Eukaryota > Metazoa > Echinodermata > Holothuroidea > Aspidochirotida > Holothuriidae > Holothuria > Holothuria leucospilota. The sequence goes on along the minus strand of CM055974.1, from coordinate 50,718,185 downwards.
AAAAGCCTGCAAAAACCCTATTGTTTGCCCTGTTTTATTGATTCCTTGCCAACGGCAGGAATCTATGCATGCATGCTGGCCAGTGTGTGTATGTTTGTGATACTAAGCATGTAAACATGATATCTCAAATTGAAATGACAGGTACAGTACTTTTCATACTTGATGTATAGATTTGCCATATTGAGAGAAAGTATCCTTTTATTTTTGATGTAGGTCAAAGGTCATTTCACTCATTTGAGGTCACAGGAGGTCAAAAACTGAAAATCTTGTAAACATAACATTTCAAGATAGCAATAATGTTTCCTTTCCATATTTGGTATATGGATTTATCACATTGAGAAAAAGAACCCTGATATTTTTGATGGGGGTCAGAGGTCATACAAGGTCACTAGAGGTTAAGGAGTGAAAACCTTGTGAACACAGTATGTCAAGATAGGAATGATGGATGCTTTTCATACTTGGTGTATGTATTTATCATATTGAGAGGAAGAACTATATTGTTTTTGGTGGAGTTCAGCGGTCAAATGAGATCACCAGAGGTCAAAATCATGTAAACACAATGTATCAAGGTAGGAAGCAGGGATACTTTTCATATACTTGGCATGTGGATGCATAGTAGTCAGAACATAAACCATACTGTTTTTGGTGAGGTCAAGGCTTATCTGACACCCTATCTCAAAATAGGAATGATGGACACTTATCATGCTTGGTATATGGTTTTATAAATTAAGAGAAAGAGGCCCCTTTGTTTTTGGTGGAGTTCAGTGGTCATGTGAGGTCAACAGAGCTTAAAATCAAAAAGCTTCAAAACATATCTCACTGTAGGAAAGGTGGATACTTTTCATACTCAGTATATGATTTTATCATGTTAATGATTTTATTCATGTTAAAAAGGAAAAGTTCTTGCTTTTTGTGGAGATCCGAGCTCATTTGAGGTCACCAGAGGTCAATAATTGAAAACCTTGTAAACACGATATCTGAAGTTAGGAAGCATTTAGGAAGTTTCTACACTTGGCTTGTGGGTGTGTTCTTGTCAGTTGATGAACCCTATTGTTTTTGGTAGAGGTCAAAGGTTGTCTGAGGTCACCGGAAGTGAAACTTCAAAAACCCTCAATTTGCCTGTAAATAGATATCCCAAGATAAGAATAATGGATATACTTGGTATGCATATTTGACATATTGAAAGGAATCCTAATGTTTTTGGAGAAGGTCAGTAGAAGCAAAAAACTTAAAGCCTTGAAAATGTGATATGTTGAGATAGGAACTATAGATATTTTTCATAATTGGCATGTGGGTGCATTATAGTCATTAGATAAATCTTATTGTTTTTGGTAGAGGTCAAAGGTTATCTGAGGTCATTGGAAGTCAAGCGGTGAAACCGTGTAAACTACTTACAAACATGATATCATGAGGGGTAACATTGATGGAGTGCATTTTTCGCATGTGGATGCTTTCATATTGCATAAAAAGATCCTATTGTTTTTGGTAGAGGTCAAAGGTCATTTGGGGTCAAATGGTGAAAGCCTTGTGAAAACCATATCTTATGAAAGGTAACCTAGATGGGTCTTAGAGTTGGCTTTTCTCCCACCTTTCAGGGTAAACCATCTAAAGCAGCTACACAGCTGATAAAGTTGGTTGAAGTTCTGATCTGAAGCACCCTTTTGCACACTAGTTGAAAAAGTTACTTTGCATGCTTTTGTCAAAGTCATTCAAGATAAGTCTTAATTACACTCTGTTGAAACTATTCAAGTGAGTACTTGCTTTTACTATTGCAAGGCTCTCTGATGGCTTTGTGATATGGTTTGTGTCAATTCAGGGTTGTGACTCCTTTTAGAAGTAGCTTTAGGTTTTTAGGAAAGCACTCAAAAATATTCTAAAAGGCAAGGAATCACTAAGCCTTATAGCTTTCTTGTTTAAAATTTTGATTTGCCTTTGATCTCTTTTACTTGTAACAATCTGTAAGTTTATTCAAACTACAATAAAGTTTTGGCATTTTCATCTTTCCTTTGAGAGTTTAAGAAGTTTATTATGCACATTTTTTTCAGGCTATTACTTTTTCACAACAGAAGATCTTATCAAGTTTTGTAGTATCAAGAATGATGGCAGTGTTCGCAATCGTCTCACCATGCTCAGACACTGTAACCGGCTCAAAGAGATCCGTGGTGGAGGTTTGACCCGTTATGCCTTGCTGCTTTGAAGCTAAACCTTAAAAATCCAAGCATCCCTGGATAACACCAAGAGGGACCTCTCCAACAGATGAACACTGGAGACTCTTCAGTATGAGAAATGGTGGTTGATGCATAATGCTGGTGGAGACCACAGACTAAAAACTTCTCCATATCGCGCTGGAAATACTCAAGTATTTGCAGAGTGTGCACATAATGTTGGCTATGATTATTTCAGACAATAATCTTTCTTTATCATGTTGGTTTCAGATGGTATCAAGGAGGTGCTCTTTATGCATGCATGTGAAGGAATATAGGTTGAAATGTATAAATTCCCCCTTCTCCCACCCACCTCTTCCTAATATATTCAAGTTATTTAGTCACCTGTACAGTAATCCTGACGAAAAATTTTGATGGATTTTGGAACCAAGGACACATCTTTCATTCATAGTTTGTCCTAAATTGAAATAAAAAGCAAAGACATTTTGATTTTCATCAAGGTCATATCTGAGGGAGTGATGGGGAGGAAAAGAGAAAGCCTATTTTTCCAAGGGGATAAAATCTTCATGTTGTAGACTTCTCTATAAAGATGTTTGTAAAAGTACTGAAATGTACGCACCTTGTTGGAGTGACTTTTTTCACATCTTTTAATGTTTTGCTTTCTTTATAACCAACATAATATTAATCTGTGAGCTGTAGAAATTTTCCTGAGGATGACCAGTGATAGGGGAGGATTTTAATACCTTGATAGGAGTCTTACGCTAGTTGGTTAACCCCATCCTGACATAGTGGTCTGCTCATGACATTGCAGTCGTATAAAAATACATACTGATTTGACTCACATTTGTAATATAAGAACTCAAAGAAATCAGGAGAACTTAAGAAAAATGGACTTGACAACAAAATATTAATTATGTGACTACAGATTGTAACAAATAAATATCAGTGATGGTTCAGTAACATTTTGCCTCTTTTGTGCAGTTTTTTATTGGGGTACACCTTTTCAGTCCGACACGTTTTCATTCCGAAAATGAAATACACGTCTTCATTCCGAAAAAGTGAGTTTTCAGTCCGACACGTCTTCATTCCGAAAATGGAATGCACGTTTTCATTCCGAAAAAACGAGTTTTCATTCCGACACGTTTTCATTCCGAAAATGGAAAACACGTTTTCATTCCGAAAAAACGAGTTTTCATTCCGAAAATAAAATACACGTCTTCATTCCGAAAAAACGGGTTTTCAGTCCGACACGTTTTCATTCCGAAAATGGAAAACACGTTTTCATTCCGAAAAAACGAGTTTTCATTCCGAAAATGAAATGCACGTCTTCATTCCGAAAAAACGAGTTTTCAGTCCGACACGTTTTCATTCCGAAAATAGAAAACACTTTTTCATTCCGAAAAAACGAGTTTTCATTCCGAAAATGTAATGCACGTCTTCATTCCGAAAAAACGCGTTTTCATTCCGAAAATAGAAAACACGTTTTCATTCCGAAAATAAAATACACGTTTTCATTCCGAAAAAACGAGTTTTCAGTTACTGTCACTGTCATTATCACTATCACTGTCTTTATCATTATCATTATCATTAATAATATCCTAGTTTACTGTACAACCTTAAAACGGTGTTTAGGAATTGATCATTTTGAATATTTTTTCTAAGCACTTTCATCCCCGCACTTTGTAATCATGTTTAGATGCTAAACACGTGTTTTATCCCCCCCCCCCCAAAAAAAAAAAGAAAAAAATATGTTTTGAAACACCTGCTAAACATCACAGTTAGTGAACAATAGCTAGACAACCATTTTATGATTTTAACGTGTTTATAAAGTGAGGCAAAATAAGTGTTTCATTGGTGAACACGTTCTTCAGAGTACATAATAACTTACAATGTTAAAAATAAAATTGCAACTACACATACTAAGATAAAAAGGCACCCTGAGCCGAGAAGCTTCCGGCTATTTATTCAGCCTTCCTTAGCTCTAATGAAAAACGATAAAGTGCGTTCATATGTCCACCTATAAAGTTTTTAAAACACATGCAAAGAGCAATAAAGAATTAAAGCAACTACTGTTCAAAGTTTGTGCTGATTAATCGGCACAATCAGCACAAACTTTGGACAGTAGTGTTACTTAAAACATAAAGCTTAAAATAAGCAGTAGTAAAGCAACAAAATAGGATATTTAAATCCGGCTGTAAGTGCGTCTCATTGAAGTTAAGATAATACTAAAACAGTTAAAAACAGTGGTAGCTTATAGGGACCAGGAAGTGGTATCAGTCAAGACCATTTCACATTAGAAAACACAGAAAGGGGTAGAAAAAGTACCCCTGAACTGTGCCGTAGATAACTTGCTCTAAAAATCTCTAGGAGGATGCAACAAAACAAGAAGATAAAATTGGATTCTTAAAACTAGCATGTAAATTTGTTGCATTGTAGTTAAGAAAACTAGCTTATACCAACGTAGCTTAAGAGGAATGGGAGGAGTAATCGAGCAAGAACATTTCATAAAACAAACCACCAAAAGGAATAGAAAAAACTCCTTATTTTCATTCAGGCCTAGAGAAAACAAAGTGTTCTGTTCTCTTTGTCCTCCAAAGAGGTATCAGAACTTAATATGAAAAATACATACATGTCAAAAAGTATATCACTAAGACAAAAGAAAATATATGTATATATATATATATATATATATATATATATATATATATATATATATATATATATATATATATATATATATATATTTATAAAAGAAAGAAAAGAAAAAACACATTATAATACAATGACACAGTTAACTGTCATGTGACCAAAATACTGGCACCAGTTTTGAAAAGAAAGAATAGGTAATGCACTGTTTGCAACTAGAGAAACTTTTCCATGATTTTTCAACCAAAAAAATTCTAACTTCTAAGGGCAGCTTTATTACTTGACTGAAAAAGTAATTCCATTTGAGTAGCCCTTACTGTGGATCTAAATATTTTGAAATACATACTACGCTCATTGGAAAAGGGGCGTTCAAAAATAGTGTGCAATTCGTCACCGATTTGGTTCTCAGAACAGAAAAACGAACTCATGTAAATCAAACCTTGGTATTTACCACAAATGGAGAGAATGTTGGTATTACTACATCTGTATTAACAAAGATTTACAGATCAAGGAGGACTTAGGCTTACTAAATAATTCTCGAAGTTAAGTCTCTGTTTAAATATCGTATATATTTTACAATTAGAGATTATTTTTCTCTGTAAACCATCAGGCCCGTAGCCAGGAATTCTTACATAGGGGGGCACCGGCACCTCATAGGGGGGCACCGAAGAAGATAATTATATTTGCAGACGCCATATGATTACAGTTTGCGGGAACTACATGGGATGATATTCAAGCTTACCACGGACAGCTTAAAGGTTTCGGTTTTACGTGTGCACATACGCGCGAAGGGCGCGAAAATTTTACTCTTGTGATGGACATTTTCGCCCCCTTTTGCAATATACAAAGACTTGGAAAGTCTCCACAAGTAAAAGGGAACAAGATTATAATCACGATGATGCTTCTTCAGCTTCGCAAGCGCAGGTGAAGAGTTGAGTACTTTGCGAACGGCGAGGGGACCAGGAGCTGCCATTAGGCAGTCTTGGTGTTGTCCAGTATGATTTTGTTAGGATCCAGAGGGAAATTCCCCAAATGTCTGAGGAAATAGCAAAATGGGAACACTAACGTGGAGCTTTGAGCAGGACTTTGAATGACAGTGAGAGCACACCAATCTCCTCACAGTTCACAATTCAGATGGTCATTATCGTATTTCTACTTTGAACGAAATTTAGCATGAACAGAAAAAAGTAAATTTTAGAATAAATTTGGGTATGATTAAATTTAGCTTCAAACCATATAGTCATCGCGTTACGAATCTTACTCAAGTTACTAGATTACTAGATGAAAACACCTTGATACCCAGCATCTAAGTTTGAGCCTTCACCTAGCTTTGGCTAGAATAGTTCACTGGAATTTTTATGCTGATAATGTTCATAGGCGATATAACTTCGCTTGTGCGAACTGCGCGCGAAGTGCGCCAAAATCTTGCAAGAAAATTGTTACCACGGTAAAACCTGCATACAGACTCAGCAAAAGCTGGTGAAAAGATAAGCCCGACGACGGGACGAAACTCCCCTAAGGGGTCCATCAATCAAGGGGTCCGTCAATCAAAGAGCATTCACCACTGACAAATTGAGAATTTTGCTTTCTCTCAACCAAAATGTATGTCGGGTGATGTGTGTCTGCAAAACCAAGACGCCGCACAACTGGTCGCGGGGCGACCTTTCACCACCCCTGGACATTGTGACAATTTACGTTTCTTAAAAATATGTTTATCATGATGTTGAGTCTGAATTAAGAATCTTCCTGATCATAAGAGAAAGAGGATAGAACTTCTCATGGATTCAATTTTGTGTTTTTCCGGGAATCACGCCTACACGAAAGCACAATAGCCTAATTGTGGAACCTTTTTATATAAAGCCAGCATATCTGAAACCGGTGTTAAAGCCATATGAAACTGAAGATGGAAGCGCGCGTAGCGCGCGAAAATTTTTGTAATTGTACTACAAATATGTTACAGAAAGCAAAATACGTTCATTATTTAACAACTTTTGGGATCATTTTTAGTAAAAAATTGCCTGGTGTAATACCAGAGCCATCGTTTACACGGTATTAAAATTTTATTTTCGATCGATTTTCCATATGGTGGGGCACAGTGGTCCGCACGGGGGGGGGGGCACGGCCCCCCGTGCGCCGGCCTGGCTACGGGCCTGTAAACCATTCTTGTTCATAAATATCCCTTAGTCCCCTACTTATTGAGTTATTTAACCAGGGTTTTCGAGAAGAGACTTGCATACTGTCTATTTGACTCACGCCTAAATGTTCTGGTTACAAAAGACATTCCAGACTTATTTAATTTGACCTTAACTATCCAAGGGGAACTGTAAAAACCATTATTATCAAGAGCTCTTAAGAATTGATACATCACGTATGACAGCTTATGTTCACTACTAGTAATAATTCGATACCAAAATATTAATCGCCCTAATTTCAATTGTTTTAAGTAATTTGTGACGCCCAAGAATACCAAACACCATACAATTTGGAGTATTCTTACCAAGCTTTAGGATAGACTCACGAAATTTACTATGAAAATTCTCTATTTGTTTTAGGTCTTCAAACCTCCAGATTTCACATCCATACAGTAAAACGGGTAAAAGTAATTGATCAAATCCAATGGAAGACAAAGACTAGAACTTTTGTTTAACATACCGTGAGAACTGTATTAATACTAGACTAGCTGTAAGTCTGCTCTTAATGAACTTAACATCCGATACCTGATAAGAAGAATTGTAATTAGGGAGCTAGACCCCTAATCATTTACACTATTGGGAAAGAAAGGTTTGGTGATCTCGTTGTGTCAAGGACATAGTGGGAAAGAATAAAACCCTTTCCTTTAAGTGCAGCATATGGGGCCATAAGGAGAGGTGGGGCCCTAAATGGCCCCCAAAATGACCTTCATTTACATTTTTGAGAACAACACTGATATTCATAACAATTTAAAGTACTAAACCCAGTCGATTGAAACAAAATCTGGGACATTCTTTACTTAAGGAGGGCCCAAAGTGTACCCAAAATAGGGTCTCATTTACACTTTTGAGAACAAGGATGAAACTCCTATTGTAATATCTCCACACATCACTGATTATAAAAATATAACTTAAGAAAGGCTGGTCCGGGGCATTTCAGCTTAAGAAGGGCTTAAGTGGACCACAAGAGCCCATATGGGGCCAAATTACACCTTTATGAACAATGCCGACATGAACAGCAATTGATCCACTTACATCGTAAGTTTCAAAAATAAAACTCAAGCAAAAAATCGGGGCAGTGGTCGTTTAAGAAGGGTCCAATTCGGGTCCCAAAGAGAGGGCGCCTCAATTACACTTCTGAGAACAAAGCTGAAATTGATACTGTATAGTATCATCAAACATCAGTACTTTTAGAAATATATCTTAAGAAAGGATGGTCCCCGGCATACCAGATTAAGAGGGCTCACCTGCACCTTGCACTGCATTCCAGTTTTGTTAACAGCCCTTTTTACGTCAAATGTTTAAAAACTGCGACAGAAAATGAAAAAGCAGTGTGTTAAACCATCTTTTGAAATAGGCAGAAAGAACACACAGAGGCCCACTGTAAAAAAAAATGATTAACACTTTCTTGTAACAGATAATAAACGCGTCTTGGCGTTTATGTGACCCCAAAACAATAAAATACATAAGCAAATTAAACGTCTAAAACGCCAACTTTAACACAATGAGGCGACTTTAACGCCATCTCGTAAACACGTTTATGCGTTTATTTCATGATTACTGTAAACATCAAGTTGTTTTTAATAAAGGCAAATTAACACACATATATATATATAGTATTTAAGCTTAGTTGACCGCGTTCTACCACATAGGCCTCAATGGCTCAGTGGTCAGAGCATCCGCCTTGTATGCGGGAGGTCGCTGGTTCGAATCCTGCTTGAGGCTAAGTTTTCCATTCACAAAAAAATATCCTCTTTCAGTATAAGGCAAGTGCCTATGTTAGAGGAAAAATGGCCTAAGGTCTCTGTGCGACTATTTAATATAGCGTGGATTGACTCATTCATATAAAGTCGCTACGTCACTCTACCTACTCAATACTACATGGGACGCGTTCCTATGACGTAACAATGGAGAACTTAACCCAACAGTATTTAAGCTTAGTTGACCGCGTTCTACCACATAGGCCTCAATGGCTCAGTGGTCAGAGCATCCGCCTTGTATGCGGGAGGTCGCTGGTTCGAATCCTGCTTGAGGCTAAGTTTTCCATTCACAAAAAAATATCCTCTTTCAGTATAAGGCAAGTGCCTATGTTAGAGGAAAAATGGCCTAAGGTCTCTGTGCGACTATTTAATATAGCGTGGATTGACTCATATGTGTATATGTATATGTATATGTATATGTATATGTATATGTATATGTATATGTATATGTATATGTATATGTATATGTATATGTATATGTATATGTATATGTATATGTATATGTATATGTATATGTATATGTATATGTATATGTATATGTATATGTATATGTATATGTATATGTATATGTATATGTATATGTATATGTATATGTATATGTATATGTATATATATATATATATAAATATTCTTTCAGAGTCCTTTTGTCTGTTTGTGCCATTGAATCCCCGGGATCATACTGTAAAATGAGTGGTATCATAGAATATGATGTATATACATGGATACCAGGATTGTAGCTTTGTCTTCAAAACTCTAGTTGAACCACCGACGACCAGCCCCTGCTATATTCCTTACCTTTCCCAACAATTTCCCAAGAGAGGCCGATTTCGGTCCTAGGCAAATCCATTACCGAAAGTTGTACAGTATTTGGTCATGCTTTCAAATGCTTGCAGACTTGTGGCCAAATTATGTTGATCTGAGTTTCGGCATTCGAAACTGAGCTCCCGAAGTAAAGATTCGCACATTCATATGTCGGTTCTATGACTGGAGGTATGACTTTCACAACACTGATTGCAAATCTTTGGTCTCCTTCGTCATTTGCCACGTACTATACCGAATTTCATATTATTATTTAATTAATCGTCTGCATGAGGAAGTATCAGTTTGAGCCTACTTCGGGAGATTTTTAACTCCGTTTAATTCTCCAACAATTATCTTTGGTCCATGTTGTTATAGAAATATTTTTGGGGAGTTAAAAGTGTAGGCCCTATAAATAACAAATATGTATTGTCAATAAAATAGAGTCACGGCAACTGCCACTTTCTCCTAAGTTTAATTTCATTTCCCCTAACAGACAAGCTTGGGACCCACAAAAACTATCACTGGGAGAGCTACAGTATGTTGCTAGTCTTATGGCCTCTCGTATGTGTGTAATCCAACAATTATCACCTGAATAATAAATGTATTCCGGTGATCAATTTATGGCTGACGTGGGCCTAAAAGTTGCAAACAGAAACACTTCTGAAAGCTAAAAGTGTGCACTTTTAATGACCAGTTCTTTCTAAATAAAGTTGCACCTTCAACATCAAATTCCATTTGAGTTTTGAGATTTTTATGCTTTACGGTGGTAACTCAGTGCAAATGGCAATTTGGCCACTCTCCATGCCTTCATGGTCCCTTTGAGATACTTAAGAATTAGTTTCAGTTTTGTTCTCACAAGTGCAACCTGGAACTTATTTAAAGTGTTCCTTAAGTGTGAAATTTCAAAAGTACATGTTACTGAACTTCAAGAAAAATGCATCCAAATGTCCAACTCCGGCCCATCTTCACAGGATATTCCTGAGCTTAGATATGGTAAAGCTTATTCACTCAATATTAAGTGCTAGAATGCGCAATAATTTGTGATGTCATTTTTCTGCAGAAACGAGAGAAAGTCGCAGAAATAAAAAAAAGTCGCAGAAACGAAAAAAAGTCGCAAAACGAAAGAAAACGTTTGTGAGGTTAGTCCTAATGGTCTTCCGTAAGTTCGACACAGGAAGGATTGGGGAAGTCAGAACTGATGAGATCTAAAAGTATATATGGCATTCCGGCAATCGCAAAAAAGAAAAACAGGCATTCTGGGTTTTCGAATTTTCCAAAAATTTTATTGCGATGGTTCTGGACGGCGATTATAGGCTAAGGCAATTTAACAACGTTGCATAAATTTGAAGGCGATACCGTTTCCTTTGGGAATCAAAGTTCATCGTTATTTGAGACCAGGGCCGTCGCGACCGGGGGGGTGTGGGGGGGTGTCTCACCCCCCCCCCAAAGTTCGTCAGAGCGACGATAGTCGGAAAATCTGAAATGCCAGTTGGAATTTCTGATATCTCAGTCTAGCACTACATTTTTCCGACTGAGCCTATGTCAAATTTGTATATATTTTCCAACTAGACCAAGTGAGAATAATACCAAACGTTATATTCCTCACGTAAAATCAAATCAAAGCTGTTGTTTTTTCGCAAATTCTTCTCAAACTCTCAAAATTTTCGCGCGCTCCGCGCGCTTCAAACCTTACCTCAGTGTTGTTCTTATTATCAATATCTTCCGATAGCAACTTCCGGAGAAGCACAACAGCAGAAGTTGAAAGCTGTTTACAAATTACCATATAAAAGACTGGCTTTTTGAGTGGCATGTTGGTTTGTTGGGCAATTGAAAGTATCTCGATGCAGATTCTGAATGCAGGTTTTATTATGATAATCTTATTTAATGAAAATGTGGGCGCGTTTCGCACGCATGCGTCACGATTTACAATCAGTCTCATGAACATAATTAAGGTAATCATACCAGACACAGTTCTATGGGACCTAGGGCGCTTTAGCCCCCCCCCCCCCAAATTTTTCCGAGCCCCACAAAATTGCTCAAAATTTTATATAGACTAATATTGGTGAAGACATAGATATACTAAGAAAATATTCCAAATATTTATTTATCAGGCCCGTAGCCAGTAAGTTCTGTAACGATTCTTTCTATAACTTCAAAAAATTTTCGCGCGCTACGCGCGCTTCCATCTATACTTCTATCTAGTGGTAACGCCCCCGTTTCAAACATATTGGATTTCAACGTTTCCACAAATGTTGTTCTTCCGTGTAGGCGTGATTCTAGAGAAACACGAAAATGCATCGTTGCGAAGTTCTTTCCTCTTTTTCCTAACTTTTGGAAGATTGTTTCTTCAGCCTCGCCATCGTGGCAAACATATTTTGTAAGAAAAAGATCTTTCAGTTTCGTAGGAGATCCTTAATGGGTAAGATGAAGAATGTAATCCCCAACGACGACCATGCAGTCACCTGAACAAATTTCTTGGTTTTGTCCAAATTCTTCAATAAAAGCCCACACTTTTGCAACTTTCCTTAATGAAAATTAAATAAAACCCCAAATTTTTCGGCGCGCTTCGCGCGCCTTATATTTTGAGTTCGGCAACCTATTGCATCTGTCGGGACTTAGAGTAGCTGGCCCCCAGTCAGGACGCCCCCCCCCCCGACGTCGGCAAATCAAGCACCATCCCTGGCTGAGCCTGCGTGCAGTTTTTTCATTTTGGCATTGAAGTATACCCCCAAATTTCAGCGCGCTTCGCACGCAATCCTCACAATCCACGTTGTATCACTTATGAACATCATAAGCACAACGTACCAGTCATATTTTATAGCATAAGCTAGGTGTACATTCTGAAAACGCGCTTGTTAGTCCTAAACCCCTTTTGCTATACCTGTCTGGGAGGTCTAGTATCATTTTTCTGCACCTATACTCTCTCTCCCGCCAATTCCCCATTGCTGGAAGCTGTTCGTCTGGATTTTCGTTCAAACTTAGTAAAAATACGATTCTATATAATTGATCCAGAGCTTCCAGGAGGCCTGTACAGGTATATGCTAGCGTTAGATGCCAGAATAGAAGGCATTAAAGTAGTCAAAAGGGGGGGGGGGGCTTCAGGAGGTTTGTTGACAACGTATTCTCTTAGACAACATACTTTTTACTTTCAATTAACCAAATCTTAGTATTCACTAAATTACGGACATTTTCCAGCCATATATGATCAGTTCCAAAAGTATCCCAAGATAGTACCATTTTGCATCTAAGCAACCTTACCTTAACAAAAATTTCTCAAAGGGGGAGGGGTCAACCCCTCCCCTTAGACCCCTCCCCCACGACGGCACCTTTATATAGCGACAAAGGAAGGATCCCCACTGCTGTGTGTAAAAACAGGGCGCATAAAAAATAGTGCAATTTACGCGCCACCATTCAGTTGGAAAAAATATACATCCAGTCGGAATTTGGGACCTTCACACCCCCCCAAACATATGACCCTAGCTACGGCCCTGTTTGAGACCCAAGTAATTTGATAATCAAGGAATTAGACCACATCGTAATTGTAGGAGAAAAGTCGGTGTTGGGGTATTTTAGTACTTTGTGAGGGCGCCTTCCCTCCCAAGATGTGCGCATGCGAAAACTTTGTAACGATGTCTAAAGGTTCGTGTCGTTTGATCATTGTTAGAAGAATATGTTCTCATGAAAACGACCAAAAGTCGACTTTTATTAACCTCTCGAAAATGCTCGAAAATATCGCTATTGAATTAATTATTCCTCTTGAAAAATGCCTCCTTCGTGGTTTTTTAATTCCTAAAATAGAGCAGAAGTTTATCTGCACAGAGACTTCTCGTTTGTAATTTTCTTCCTTTTAGAAAAGTTGATTTCTTAATGTAATTTTAATTCCTCTTTTCTAAAAGTAGGTTTTTCCCGTATACAGTAACACAAAAGTGTTCAATTATAGTGTGGAGGTATTTGTGATCCCCCACAATGGGCCATTAATGTGTTATAACACAGAATTTTTCTCGTTATTTTATTTTTTGGATTAAATATGAGAGAGGGCAAATTGCTCATCAATAGCATACTTTTTAAGCAAAAATTTGTGTTATTGCGTGTAGTCACTACCATTATTGTCTGATGGCGATTTAATGCAATATAAATTACTTCATCGGGACATTCTGGCTGTGATAATTGTACTTCTTCCGTGATTGAGAGTGGTGCAGTACATTGTTATAGGGCCTTTTACTGTGTGAAGATACGCACAATGAATGACAGGCAGTTTGGTGCACACCGGTGTTAAGTGAATGATCGCGTTTTTGCACCAAATAAGATAGCAAAAGTTGCATCCTTAACACGTTTCTAATGTAGGTTTTCAACTTTTCACCCTGATGATGAGGTATTGGTCCTTAGAACAATAAAAGCACCCGATTTTCCCATTAGTGTGCTCAGTTCTCAAAATCAAATGCTTAACGTGTTTGAATCCCAAACACTCAAGATATAGGATAATTAAAACCCCGACGACCCATGGACCTTGAATAAGACATGGAATGAGTTTATCCCTCAATTGTTCTGGCTTGTGTCGGCTTTAGTAATAACCATAGGATTACTCAAACCGACACAAGCCACAATCGAAAGTTATATGATGTCAACACAGGTTATGGGTTGTGGGGGTTGAGGGGGTTGTGGTCGTTGTGGGGGTCTCAGAACTAATCCGTGGAAGCTGCGATGACACCGATATAACACATGACAGGTAACAGGAAGGAAGCCGGAAAGTCTACTAGGTGAAAGAGCAAGGAAGGCAAACGAGTCTGCGTGGGACGCTGGCGGTTAAATTGACCTACTTAAAATGCGTTGTATGTTTTCAATACTATCCAACAATACATTAAAGATCACTTGTTTAGCCCAATCTAATAGTTGGCCATACTTCGGTATTTCGTTTCGATATCGTTACTAATTAACCTGCAAAATGCAATGCCGGTGGGGTCACCCCGTCCGTTAACTTACTGATAGACGCTGAGTTCAATGGTGCAGGTTTCAGCTACATCGGACATTTTGATGGTAAAAATAAAGTCGAAATTGAGTTACCTGAAGTACGCCTTCATTTCTTCTAGGTTAGTCATCGGACATCACCCCTTTCTTTGCATATGTTACAGATCTCGAAAGTGCAATCCTATAGCTTAGCCAAATATCTCGAGATTTAAGAGTTCAAAGGCGATCGAACATTTCCAAAAAGTTACATAAATTTTCAAAAAGCAATTTAATGGAAAATATGCAGGGGTCACTTTAAAAATGTTTTTCTTAAAGAGGATGCATGATACAAATATGTGGTTTCTTGTATAGTAAAAATTACTATGAATGAATAAAAAATCGCCTAAAGTTGTCGTTTGAAGTTAAGAACATGTAAACATTTTATGAGAATAATTTAAAAAGTTGGCAAAAGGGACGCTGGTTTTATCTTATATCTCAACAACAGAAAGTCCGATGGAGATAAGGATTACGGCCTTGTGACTCGCGGGGTCGAATCACTATAATATGGTGTTACTGCATGGTAATTCTGAAGGGTTCGGTGAGATTTTTTAAATTTTGTATTCCTTGGGTACCCCTGTAAAATTAAATTTATTAATTTAACCAGAAAGCAAAAAAGCATTGAGGTTTCGATGAAATGTTTTATTGGAAATTATAACATGATGTACCATTTATTACAGTCACCAAAGGTAAAATGCCATCTTAAAGTGTCGGAAAAAAGTTTTTTCATCATATTAGATCTTAGGAATCCTTGGAAAGTTTTTTCTCTTGAGCTAATAATCTCAGATGACGTTCTTGGGAATTCTGGGGATATTTTGCTTTGTGACCTCTGGAGACTGATTACCACAAGGACACTTTTGGGAATTCTTGGGAAATTTTGCTTTCTAACCTCCGCTTACACCAAAATAATCTTTGGAGTTCTTGGGAAATTTTGCTCTTCAACATCTAGTGACCCCATATAACCTTTCACCTCCAATAAAAAAGTAGGGTCCTTCTTCCTATCATAGTGCTTCCACATACCAAGTATCAAATATATCGAAGCTTCCTACCATGAAATATTTTAATGGGGTTTTTGATTCCATGCCGAAGGCAAGCAAGGAATCTATTCGATGGTGATGACGTGTGTGTGTGTGTGGGTGTGTGTGTGCTTGTATGTGTTTGTGAAGCTTATTGTATTCGCGATATCTCACGATAAGAACGACCGATATTTGCTATATTTGGTATAGATTTTCCATGTTGAGAGGAAACTATATTGTTTTTGGTGGAGGTCAGTGGTCATTTGAGGTCACCAGAATTGAAATACTGAAGACTTTGTAAACACCATATCTCAAAGTAAAAATGGGAGATTTTCATATTTAGTGGCTAGATTTGTCATGTTGAGAGGAATAAACCTATAATTTTAGGTGGAGGTCTATGGTCATGTAAAGGTCAGCAGAGGTTAAACTGAAGAAAATTGTAAAAACCAATATAGTCAGGAAGTACAAATTTTAAGGCTGAACCTTACTGACAAAGCACACCTTCTCGGCAAGGAATCACTAAGTCTTTGGGCTTTCTGGTTAGACTTTGGCACCCAGTGAACCCAGATGACCTTTAACCTCCGCCAAATTCACACTCTTGCCATAGTTCATCAATATACCAAGTTTGAAATAAATCCAAGCTTCCTATCTCCAAAATTGTGTTAACAAGGTTTTCAAAGTTTGACTCCTGGTGACCCTAGATGATCTTTGACCCTCATCCAAAACAATAGGTTCCTCCTCTCTGTATGGGGCACCTGTGTACCAAGTTTGAGAACTGTCAAAGCTTCCCTTCTTGAGACATCGTGTTAACGAGCGAAGTGTCACAAACTCACACATACATCCACACACACACACACACATTCACACACTTACACACACGCGCCATCATGGCATAGGATTCTCTTTCATCGAAACCAAAAGACTTTTAGAAACCAATACATTTTCAATGGTACATTGTTATGCTTATAGGCGTAGGAAGCTGTTCGAGATTGAGGGGGGAGGCTGAACTTTGTTTCGGAGAGCCGTCCTTTTAGGAGGGGCCCCCTACCCTTAGCAAATTTATTGAGTATTTGGGGGTCTTTATATGCAATTTGATGCAACAAATTGGGTGAATTTTAAGAAAAATTACTGCAAAGTTTGACATTTTCTACACAGGCAACAAATAAGGGGTTTTCATCCTTGGATTGAGGGGAGCTAAAGCATACTTCACATCATACCTCCAAATTTTTGACTGGGGAGCTAAAGCCCCCAAGCCTCCCGCTTCCTTCGCCTATGGTTATGCTGTATTCCATTTTCGAAATGAAAACGTGTATTTTGTTTTCGGAATGAAAACTCGTTTTTCGGAATGAAAGCGTGTATTTTATTTTCGGAATGAAAACTCGTTTTTTCGGAATGAAAACGTGTATTTTATTTTCGGAATGAAAACGTGTATTTTGCTTTTCGGAATGAAAAAGTGTCGGATTGAAAACTTGTTTTTTCGGAATGAAAACGTGTATTTTATTTTCGGAATGAAAACGTGTCGGAATGAAAACTCGTTTTTTCGGAATGAAAACGTGTATTTTATTTTCGGAATGAAAACTCGTTTTTTCGGAATGAAAACGTGTATTTTATTTTTCGGAATGAAAACGTGTATTTCATTTTCGGAATGAAAACGTGTCGGACTGAAAACTTGTCGGACTGAAGACGTGTCGGACTGATGGGTGCACCCCTTTTATTGAATAAATATAAAATGTAAAAAGTATATTCCTGTTCTCCAAACTTTTCCAGGAATGAAATGTTTGGATAAATCTTTACCTCTGGATGGATAGTATCAGTTACAAGGTGATATAGCAAGCTATGTGCAGAGTAACATTAGACTGAGATTGCAACCTCAGGAATTTTAAAACCAGGGTTGCCAGCTCTGATCGCACTTAAAGGCCATGTTCTAGCCCCAAGAAATGACTAATCTCACATTTCAGTGCCAATCTGAAGAAAAGATGAAGGAAATATTGATATATCTGAAAAGACACAAAAAACTGGTAAATGTTTAAATTTTGCTGTTTTATCTACTGCCAAATGGAAAACTTTAGTGCAAAATGTAATTTTAATAGCAAATATACCCGATTTGGCTATTGAAAGTGACAGGTGTCAACCATGCAGAAGTTAAAAGATATTTGCCAGAGACTAAATTTAACGACAATTTTTCTGTATTAGGAGGAGAACATTCCATCTCAATAGCATGTAGCATTTGGAAGATACAAAGTTTCAAAGAAGTGTTTTTTTTCTCTACAGATATGGTGCATTTTGTGAAATCTGTGATGTCATTGCAGCACAGTGATTAGACGTAGTATTGTATTCTTTATGATATTGACACTGCTGTGGGAAATATTTAACGACTTTGTTTGCTATACCCTACATATGGTGTAGTTTTATGCTAGCTGAGCCTAGCTCTATATGCAAAGGTATTAAAAAATTCCATCAACATTCAAGGACAAACAGGACATTCAATCAGAAAGAATAACAAAAGGATTCTACATGTACCCACTTTACATGTCATTCTGTGACCTTGAAAACAATTGGAGGCATTTCTTTGTAAAAAGTAACCAATCTTTAAAATGAGATATCTTGAGTTAGGAATAGAGTATTGCTACAGGGTTGATGGATATGAATTGGAATTGTGTACTTTTTCACATGAGACCTTGTGAAATGAAACTGGAATATGCCTGTAAAATAATGATAGTAAATTACATCATTCAAGAGACCTTGCAGTGCCCATAGCTGTGGTGGTGGGGGTGCCCATAGCTGTGGTGGTGGGGGTGCCCATAGCTGTGGTCATTGGGGTGCCCATATCTGTGGTCGTGGCGGTGCCCATAGCTGAGGTGGGGGTCATACAGCCTTGAAGTCTTAGACAAACCTGCTTGGCAGATCACAAACGTTTGTGTCAACATGCAAGGTGCTCTGGGAACATTAGTTCTCTTAGGGGCCAGAGTTTGTTTAGTTTATTTCCATACCTACAACATAAATAACATGTAATTACAACATCAGCATGAAGAGTGGCAAAAGATAGGAAAAACAATTTATGATCATTCAAAACAGAAATGCGAAATGGAAAAGGAAAGAGAGAGAAGAAGTTAAGAGTAACTTATATGAATCTCTCTCTCTCTCAAAAAAAAAACAATTATAATGATCAATTTTCAGAGCAACATATCTCCATCAAAGTAATTCAAATGAATGTTACGGTGCTGCTAATCGTAAAATCAAAACAACAGTTGTCTATACTAATCACTGAATTCTATTTTCAACTTTAGTCTGAAGACACGTTCACTTTTTGCATTTCTAAGGTCAGTATTAAGGTTATTACCAATGTTTACACCATAAACCGAAACATAGCTTTCAAACTAGGTTGCACGGACAGAAATTTGATAAAAATCTTGTGTTTGTCAAGTAATTAATTTACTTTATTTTTCAATAAATAGCCTTTGAATGTTTGTAGGTAATGTACCATTTTTAACTTTAAACAGTAAGAGGGCTGTCTTAAAGTTTATAAGATCTTCTCGCTTCAAAATTTACATGTCAATAAAAACTACGTTTGTGTGGTCATTAATTTAGCTTTATAAACCAATCCGATAGCTTTCTTCTGCATTAAAAAGACTGAGTGAATAGTGCTTTTGTATTTCCCCACACTTCTAAAGAGTAGTAAATGTAAGGGAAAACTAAAGAGTTGTATGGGATCTTCATTGAGCTGGCAGTCAATAATTCTCTTAAATTATACATAATCGTAAGACTTTTGATCTATTCTTTCCAATTTAAATCCCAGTCAATAACACCCCAAGACATATGGTGGTGTATACCCTTTCTATAGAGGGATTTCAGTCACGTGAGTTTAACCAACTAGACGCAATCTTGAAGGGCAAGATCGCGCGTCTTTTTTGTTTTGAAGGGCAAGATCGCGCGTCTCTCTGGTTTTGACGGACACGCGTCCATTGTGTCACAGTAGTATCTATGGTTATGCCGTGGGGGTGTGCTGTAAATTCGCTCACTGCGTGTGTGTTTTGCCCTTCAGTGCTTGGGAATCCATTGCGCATGACGTCACATGAAATCCCTCTATAATGCGATTTTCAATTTTAATAGTAATATACTTGTCAAACTTTCTTTTTGAAAACATAAAATTGGATTTATTAACATTTAGAGATAGTTTATTTACCATAAACCATACTTCCAACTCTTCTAAGACCTCACGTAAACGTGAACTTAACTGCTGAATATCGTTTCCAGAGCAGATTATATTTGTATATCCGCAAAAATAATAAATTTAACCCCATCCGACACATTACAAATGCCATTAATATATAAAATAAATAGGCTCTAAGGTAGATCCTTGAGGAACATCGTACTTAATGCTTGATAGATCTGAGGAGCAATTGTTGATTTGTACAAACTGTTGCGTGTTACAAAGATGGCTAGAAATTCAACTGTTCACAATTCCTCTTATACCATAATATTCCAGTCTACGTAGCAATAAAGTATGATTGATTGTTTCAAAGGCTTTTTTGAGATCTATGAATTAAAACGCCAACAGCATACATCCTTTTCTTCGATGGCCGTCGTAACGTTACGTACAAGCTCGGTTAGGGCCATGGCAGTTGAGCGACCAGCTTTAAAACCATACTGACTATCAACTAATGAATTATACCGTATGTGTCACAAAATTTACACAGCCGTTTCTCAAGTAACATTTCTAAAATTTTGGAGAATTGGGGTAAGATCGAAACGGATTTATAATAGTTAAATTTATCCTTATCACCTGCTTTGAAGGGAGGTATTACTTTCGCTATTTCATTTTCTCTGTAAATACACCTGTCTGGAAAGACTGGTTACAAATATAGGACAAAGGTTTGGCTATCACATCAATGACATACTTTACACAATTCATATTTAAAACGTTGTAATCTTTCGACCTTTTAGATTGAAACTGTGTCACTGCGCTAACTACTTTATCTTCATCCACACTATCAATTAACATGGAACATTCATTATCTAGTATTCAGGTAATTATTAATAGATTTATCGATCACCTCCGGAAAACACTTAGCAAGATCTACATCTACATTTACAAAAAAAGAGAAAAAAAAAACATTTGCGACATCCTTTTTATCACTTAGTAAACTAACATTATGTGAAAACTCATGTGGATAAGCCTGAATTTGTCTTCTTGATTAATTCATTCAATGCTTTCCATGTAGGCTACTCTTAGTATCCCCGTAACAATCAAAGAGCAACTTGTCAAGATAGTTTTTCTTACATTTCCGTAATATTCTAGTCAAGGTAGTTTTGTAATGCTTATAGTTCCCTTCATTTCTAGCCGCCTTTTCTCTCAGAAACGTCTTATATAATGTGTTCTTTTTACACGCATTTACCAGCTTTGTAGGAAACCATGGCTTCTGAGCTTATCTCTTTCATACCACTTCTTTCAAGAGGGCAGCAGTTGCCAAACAACTTTAAAAACCTGTCTAAAAGCAAGAGTATGCCTCATTAACATTTGCTTTTTTTAAATACTTCAAACCACGTTTCACCTGATAACTTTTCCTTAAACTGATCCAGATTTCCAGGTCGCATATTTCTGACGAAAGTAAAGTAGCGTACTCAGCGTTTGCGGTGTTAAATGTGTTGCCACAGACTGTGAATATGGGCAAATGATCACTAACATCACTGCTCAAAAATCCACTATATAATCCGTCATCAATATTAAAATATCATATCGTAAAAAATTTTATCAATAAAAGTGTTACTTAAACGTGTTATTCTACTTGGCTTTCAAATAATAGGATGCAAACCTTTGTTGAACATAATATCTAGAAACCCTTAGGTTCTCTTATGTTCATTAGACTTCAAAAGATCAATATTGAAATCTCCCCATACAAACACCTCTTTCTTAAAGAATTTGAATTTGTTTAGTAATATTTCTAACTCCGTATTAAAGTCGTCATGCTTATCTGAAAGTGCCTTATATATGCAACTTACAATAACATTTTTCTTGTCACTCAAGATAATTTCAATTGTGACAATCTATATAACATGTTATCAATGGCAGAAGATAAAGAATCTTTTTAAATTACAGATAATTTTTAACATAAATGACCACCCCACCCCTCTTTTGTTTTGCCTTGCGGTGTGACAACTTCGATCCTCGTTAATTGGCACAGTCAGATGTTGCAATAACATCAAATGGACATCCCAGGCAATATTTCACTTTATCAATATTTCAAGCCAAACTCCTATTATTGAAATGTACTATTGAAATTTCAGGTTTTTAGCAACTCTTTGTTGAAGTTTTCACATGGAAAATGATGGTAAAAATTATTATCCGGATCTAATTCATCTTCGAAATAGCAGACTTTAATCATTGCTAAATGCACCCAAGGGATCATGGGAACTGGGAGTATTAGCCATAGAGTAGTGACGTCTGCGCTATTTAAATTGTTTATACTCCTAGTTCCCATGATTCCTTGGGTGCATTTAGCAATGATCAAGGTCTGCTATTGAAATGTGAATAATGGCTATTCGAAGAGATTTAAGTCAGAATGCATACCTCCAGAATCAAGTAATTTTCCGTATAGGGTCTAAAGTTTTGCGTGTCCAGCTGATTTCTTGTTCATCATCTAAGTCCTGAGACCGGGAAATATTGCAGCAACCATCACAGAACCACTTATTAGAACTTTGTATCCAATCTTGTCTATTCTCTGCAATACGATGGACGTGAGCTTGTACACCACAAGAAAAACAAGACAATTATAAACAAATATAACATATAGTACTATTTTCCATAACGGGTACAAAATCCAAATTCAATAGTTATCACCAGGGGATCAAGTTATCATCCATCTTCGATCTTCAGTAGCATGTGGAAAGTGTTATCTCCACTCAGGAAAAATCAATTTTGTGCCTCAGAATTTTGAATGAAGATGAAGTAAAAAAAAATAAAACTACGTTTGAATATGGCACGACAGTAATTTGCTGCTGAAGAGAAGCAGGTGCAATTAACAGTGCACTTGAATAAAACAATGCATTGACAATTTTTGATAGGATGGGACAAATTTGGTATTACAAAATATTTCTGTACGGAGTTTCCTAGTAATGTTCATTTCACCCTTCCCTCATTAATCTAAAACTAATAACTCTTACTGTTTACATCCTCGCAGATCAGGACTAGTTTTAAAGGTTACACAAATTTAGCCCCTTCACTATAAGGTGCGAGAAGCCTGCTGAGCTGGGATGTACGGCATGTTCATAAATCATTGAGATTCTTTTGAAATCATGAACAAACAGGACAGCTCACTCTTTAACAACTAAGTTCTTTTCCACTGTGTAGGGTAGTAGCATTACACTACTAAAATGGGATTCCATCTCCACTAAGGATGTTTTTCCAAGACTTAAAGGGAGAATGCAGTCACCCCAATGAAGAATTGTATAGTAGACTATCCTATTTCCTGAATGGATCTTGAGAATCATGTGACGGTATTTTTCTCACTCAATTGTAAAATTTACAAGGAGCAACTGCTTGGTTCACCTTGAATATGCAGTATTTATGTCCTAAAATGTTATGAAAGATACTTGGAAGAGAAATAAGAAGAAATTTGTGACATTTAGCTATTGATTCAAAATAAGTTTGGGGTGACTGCTTTTGACCTTTAAACAATAAAAATTTAGGGGGCACAGTTAAGACCATGTTGCTGAAGTATTGTGCTTAATTTGTGATGTGTTTGTGGTAGCAATTGAATTTAAAGGGAAAATGCAGTCACTCCAAATTAAATTAGTATACCCGGATATCATAATTCATGAATGGCTCTTTTAAATCATGTGACAACAATTTTGTAGCTGAATTTTTAAATTTTGCCTAACTTAAGGGGGAATTTTCATGATCCCAGACAGTTCCAATTCTCCCAACTATGCATCTTCTAGCTCCTCCCATAACTGTATGAGGCTCTTCCTTGTGCAAGAATAAACCTGTTTTATTACTTAAGGTCATGTCCTGGTGAGCATACAAGGCTATAAGATGTAATAAAAGTACTCTCTCTGCCTTGTGTGGAATGTGAGCTACTCTGCATCTTTAAAATTTGCAAACTTTGATGTCAATCAAAGAGCAGTCACCAACTGAGAATTTTGATATACATACACTAAAATATACTTTGGGGTGATGACTGTCTGTCTTTAAGTATGCCACCTTTATGTTCTGAAACATTATGAAAGATATTTGCAATAGAAATTAGAGGAGGTTTGTTACATTCAATTCATCTGGCACCACATTGCATTTAAGGACACCTAATTTTTCAAAAATTTTCAAACGGGAGGGGGACACCCCCTCCCCTTACACCCCTTCCCCAGGCCGGCGATCACATAACATATTGCATGCCCCCTTGAGAGAAATCCTGGGTACGTCACTGGTTGAACTTAAATAAGTACAGATTCTGGTTAGTGTAAGCTTACCCAAAAAATTTTTACTCACTCCAAAACATCATTTTCGAGTGAGTAAAAAGCTTTCTTTTTCCATAAAAATGAAGGTGAAGAGCCAAGAGCTGTGATTTCCTATGCTGAGACCAACGAGCCAGTGAACCTTGTTATGCTCTATAGCTTGCCCGTTTTACGTCCATTACTATATACGATAGTCTGTTCCGGTACCAGCTCGTAGAAGGTGTTTAGTAGTTTATCATTAATGGTTTGACAGAACGATCGATAAAGATTCATCTTTACCATCAACGCAGTTTTTTCATTCGAATCTACCTTAAGTCCGTTATGAGAGGGTTTTACAAGTGAGGTTCGATGTAGAAAGGACATTTATTGTCCTTTCAAAGAGCTTCGACAAACGACGATAAAAAGTGGTAGGCACCAATAATTAATTTTCTTTCCTTCGTCTACGATTTAAAGCGATATCGTTTAAGTGTCTTGCTAGGTCGCACCCAAAATTTTAGAGAAAGAATTACTAAAAGACTACAATGTACACTTCTTTGCTTAAAAGGCATGTGCAGTGATTTCCGTATTTTGGAGTAGTAATGGAGCCTTTTAAGAAAATGATTCTGCTTCCTCATGTGCGAAACTGCCCTCTGTAGACAACATATGTACAACTTCACGAATTTACTGACAAACTCATTTTGCTTCAGAAGAGTTACTACGAAAATCCTTATAGTTATAAGATACGATCCCATATGTTTATCTTTGGTGACTGCAGTGCATGGCTACCGGTTCAAGCATGGAGCTAATACGTGGACCAGGTAGTAGCTCCATGTTTCAAGTATGGCTGTCACGGTATATAGCCAAGATCTTTGAATAAGGGAGATACATTTCCCCAAATTTTACCCTTCCCTGTGGCTGCTAGCCTTCGTAACGGCTCTATAGTTGCCACCCTACTTTTTTATAGCGACAAGCTGAACGAAAAACGTTCGTCTTCTCCGCCGGCTACATTGCTACAGGCACGAACACGCCACGTATAGATGTAGTTTTACCTTTCTTCTAACCCGTTCGTTGCCTCTAAAATCTTGACATTAGAAATTTGCTTATTTTCCTTTTTACCAGTTTTCATAGGAAGTTGTACTCCTCTTAGTTTTCACCAGTTAGCGCAGAGCTCTAGCATTGCACCTCCCCACATCAGGCCGATGTACCAACTCGATTTTGCGAGTTAATACAGTGGTTCATATCGCTTTAACTACTGCTGTGCTTTCCACCCATGTTTATAGGCTTATTTGTAATGTTTGATGTTATATATCACAGAAGGGTTCTCCAAGATTATAAAGTAATGAATTTCCATCCTGTTGCTTATCAATTTTTGTGAAGAGCTGTTACAATCATAAATTCACCATTATTTGCAGAAAGTCAGACTCAACAGATAGCTGTCATTTTGACTCGAGAACAGACACAGGCCATATGGTCTCAGGAAAGCTTATCATCCGCTACAATTCATTAGATGATCACAGGATTTTTCATTGATAAAATGGCGTCAATGAAAGGACCTT
Source organism: Holothuria leucospilota (assembly GCA_029531755.1). NCBI lineage: Eukaryota > Metazoa > Echinodermata > Holothuroidea > Aspidochirotida > Holothuriidae > Holothuria > Holothuria leucospilota. Next base: position 50,692,624 of record CM055974.1, on the reverse strand, counting down.
TTTTGTTACTGTTAGTGGGAATTCAACTAACGTTCTATAAAGCAGAATATTCTGGAGGTAAGCCCGAGGACTATAATGCTGTGTCAGTCCTTTTTTGTTGAAAAAGGATTATAGAATTAACAGGATTTCGTTTTAGAAAGTACGGCAATTAATTGCTTAAGAATTAACATAAGTATTATAATCTGTTGATCGGTGTCGATAAGAATCTCGTCTAAATCTTGAAGATCCTGTGAAATTTAGATGAAGGTGGAAATATGGAGACAAAGGTTTTATTGCCTGCATAGGCGCAAGAGAAGTCACATTGTGTGCATGGGCGTCCAGAGGGGGGGGCACTTGCCCCCCCCCCCCTGGAAAATCAAAAACGTGAAAAAACGAAGAAAAAATAAAGAAAAAAAAAACGGAGAAAATATAACATCAACATTTCTTAACAGTTCAATCAGTGTGAATTTCTATTCTCAAAACAGGAATTGAATAAAAATATCAACACTCCGGCCCCAGCAGCCCCCCCCCCCCCCCCCCGCATATTTTGGGTATTTTTAAAGTTTATATTTATGATATTGCTCATGTTTCTCCTTTTTACATGCGGTAAATAGGCCTTGGAAGTGCCATTTCCAGCGATCTGGGAAGCATTTTGGGCTAAAATTTTCTTGCGCTCCGCGCCAACTCATGGTGGCGCGGAGCGCTGAGAGTCTGTCTATGGGCTTTGCCCACCCCCCTTGACATATTCCTGGCTACGCCTTTGTCAACATTGTGTGAAAAGTAGCATCTAAACTCTTTTCTGGGAGTAAAACATTTCCCATGAAAAAAGTTGGGCCGCCTAAAAAATTTTGCCCCCCCCCTTGAATTTTTTTCTGCGGACGCCCATGATTGTGTGTGTGTGCGCGTATGTGTATGTGTGTGTGAGAGAGTGAGCCTCTTTGCTCGAAATTTTTATTACGTTTGTGCGAAATATAGCCTAGCATATGTTTTGTCTAAAAAAAAACTAAAATTTAAAACTTTTCTGCCTAGTGTCGAACGCCTATGGTCGTCTGCTATTTCTAGAGGCAAGCTTTTGGGAAGATGTCGCGTTGTTTGTTGAAGGACATGTTCTATTGACATGACTGGATAATTTGCATACTACAGGGTGTATTTGATATGTTATCCGAACATAATAAAATGATCTCATCCTCACAAAATGTTCTATCGCTGAGATATAAAATGTGAAAATTTATTTACCATATGTAATATAGATGATTACAAAATAACCTTGGGGATGCATTGATCTATTCATTGTTAGACGTGCATGTGTTTCTGTGGGCTGAGTCGTTTGTGCCCAAGAAAATCCTGCGTTTCCCTACAAAATTGTCGATTTTTTTCCAAAAACCTGTCCGAGATATACTGAGGTTTTGTCCATACTCCGGGGGCTACTGGAGGAGAGCAACCACCAGACTCCTTCTTGGCTCGTACACCGTTATTGGGTGAGGAATGTTTGTGAAAAGATTGCTTATATAATTGCACTTCTCATATTTACATTACTCACAACCGACAGAAGTATAGTTGTAACAAATAATTAGTATAGGCCTATGATAAAATGTACAGCAAAAACGTACAGTTTATGAAAGATGAGGTAATGTTCAGTTCCATAAAAAGGACGATGTGGAAGAGGACAAGAGAAAGGTAACTTATCAGAGTTGCTATCATCTATAATTTTAGAGGCGATAAAAAGCTGTTACAAAAAAGCGTCCTTTAAAATGAAAGAAAGATTATGATCATACATCAACAGAATGGTTTGGCAAATATTTATAGCCTAGAAGTTATTTCGGAGATGTCTTATGTCATATTCTAGGGAAAAGACTTTGTGTACTGTTGTGGCTTGAAAGAAAAACAAACTAATCTGAGTCGTGAAAAGTGACATTATGATACACTTACTTAGAGCTACTACTTTAGTTTCAACACTCTATATCCCAGCCAGGGAATATGTTGCAAAGATGTAATTAGAAAACTGACGGCTACTGTTTTTTAATCACTGTACTATCAGACTATTACGTTTGTAATTTAAGGTCCCCTTTTAGTGTTCGAATTGCTCATAAATTGTAATTCTTTGTAAATGTAATTTCAACACTTAAACTAATATACCCCCAATCAGACATCCACATCCAGAGTGCGACTGAACCAGGGAGGTCCTAATACCTTCCTGATTGAACAGTGAGCCATTGTTTGATGTCATGGCAGAGTTAAAGGGATTGTGTATGAGTAAGGAGCTGTCTGCTCCCTGGTATGAGTGTTCTCTGCCTCTCTTTGCTGCATACCGAATAACTTCTCATCTGAAAACACCTAACTTCAAAATGGAACAATTCTAAACGAATATTGTTAACCTTCACCACTCTCTCCAGATTGTACAAGCAGGGAGTTGCCATGGAAACTCCTTGGTACAAGTGAAATACCAACAAGAGTACAGTGCCATATACTTAATCAGTAATCAACAATATAATGATCACATCATGAAACATGCTCTTCTACCAGATTATCAATCCGCATATCGCCGAAGCTAAAGTTGCGAAACTGCTCTTGTCAGCTTGTCAAATTGTTCAATGACTCTCTCTGGTCAATGGAGAAAAAACGGGTAGGCCTATCTACTCTAATTACTCAATTACCCAATTACTCTATGCGCAATTGATCTTAGCGCAGCATTCGACACCGTTTACCATATGTTCTACTCGCACTGTTGAAAAATCGATTTGGCATCTCTGGCAATGTTTTCTCATGGTTCCAAGCATACCTTAGACCAAGGAAATTCCGAGTACGTGTTGGTGAGACATACTCCGAACTTCGTGCGGTAGATTATTCTGTACCACAGGGCTCGATAGTTGGTCCGCAATTATTTTCAGCGTATGCTAGCACATTAAGTGACATCGTTATATCGGAGCATAACATTGGTCTTTATGGGTTTGCGGATGATCACGTCTTGAGTAGGGAAATTGATTTAAATGATCCACTTTCAGAAAGAAAAAGCATCTCCGGCTTAGAGAAGTGCCTAAACTGTGTTAAAGAATGGATGGATTGCAACAGACTAAAAATGAATAATGACAAAACAGAGTTTATTATGTTAGGGGTCAAAAGTTCAAATTTCAAAATGTATTACAAAAGAACTGAATGTAAATGGAACTCATGTTAAGAGAAGTGGGCGTATTAAATAGGCTACCTTGGGGCGCATATTGACGAAAATTTATCTCTGAAAGAAAAACACATAGCTCTGAAAGCACGAAGTGCATCACGTAATCTTCATAGAATTCGAATTATTAGAAATTATTTAGATCATGATACTTGTCGCACTATTGTACAAGCTCTTTAACATTAACATAACATAACATTAACTTAAAGTGGCTATGCCACGTGTAAATTAACGGTTTAAACCTTTTGGTATCTATAGGAATACGTTTCCTACAACGAAAATCAACCATTCTGTTTGTTTACAACTTGTTTTTCCGTTCGAAAATTGAGAAAAAAGACACCCTCTTCCAGCCTTCAAAAGTTAGTCTTCCCGAAAATTTTCAAAATCTTGTTACGTCATGTGACGTCACTTTAGGAACTGATCGTTGTTTGCCGTGGTATCCTTCGGACATTTGATACAGTGTTTGCATTCCATTGTACGGTTACCGAGGTCGATACAATGTAAAACCTGCGTGAAAAGTTGTAAATTTTGGAATTGTTATCCCTTTTCTCGTGCTTACCAGTTGTTTTAGTCAATTAAATGCAATTCACGCAGGTTTTCCTCTTGGTGTCATGATAACTAGCTGCATGTACAAACATTCACAATGCAACAGCATAGGTACAGCATGGAAGTACTACTTCCATGGGTACAGTACACAACATACCTGATACTACACAATGTATCACCAGCACTGTTTCGTAGTAGGTACTATGTGAAATCAAGTTTAATACTTTCTTTGGAATGGCGGATCCGAGCCAGGGAGTTGCCATCTAATGACAACTCCCTGATCGGACAGGAATGTTGGACTGTCGGTAAAGTGAGTTTTCTTGGATTTGAAATCAGAAAAGCGAAAGCGATACTAAACAAGACGCGTCAGTGATGCAGATGGGGTGAGTAATTCGTTACGGCGCATAGAACCGTATCGATTTGAGACTGTTAGGTGAGGTGAAAGTACAACACCAGGGTTTTCACTCATCATTTTTTTCAGGAGTCACAGACCCTTCAGGATAAATTTACAAGAGTCAAATTTAAACAAGGAATAAATTTGAGTGTAATGCAACTAACTTTATTCCTGTTTTTTGCTATGTTTTTTTATGTGATGCTTTTCCACTATCTTTTTCTTGTAAGATATGATATTCAATCTGTCGATAAACAATATGGGTATTGAAAATTGCTACATTGTGTGAATAAATTTTCACAATGAATGTATTGGCAAAATTGCTGAATATCATTAATGATTGTTGGGTCGAAAAAGGTGTGCGTCAGTTTCACCCCAAAGGTTTTATGTCTGTGTGTCAAAATCAAAAGTTGTGTGTCATTGACCCGGGTGCCCGAGTCAGCCTTGAAATCACTGCAACACCACAACAATTCGAGCATGAGAAGCATTTGGAGCAATTGAAAGGGACTTAAGCTTGGAAAGTTTTATGTAGGCAGTCAAAATATGAACTTTAGGTTACTTTCGTGCAAGTGTCAGTGGAAATCGTGGAACTAGCCTATGTTCGAGTGGGCACAGTATTTCGCTGGCTGCTGCCAGTCCACTCACTATACGTATTACTGCAGACTGAACCGAACAGTACACTGCCGAGTTTTTTCGTTCTTCGGTTATGAATCAAGAATATTTGTAATTATTAGTAATAGCCTACTGCAGCCCCAAAATATAACAGACCGACACCACTCTCCAAACAGACAGAAAAAAGTTCAAATTCAAGACATGCCGCGAATTACAATCATTACGTATGTATAGGCTATGCTGTACGCCAGGTTCGGTATACGGAGGCTGGTGTTCCTAAAATGACGTCATTGTTGTGTTGGCTTGAAATCTCATTTTCAAAAGTCCATTTTTGGTGCAATTTTTTGAAACATTAATTTCCTTTTAATGCTCAAGGGTGTAAGGGTGATGAAAACAGTTTAAGAAAGAGCTTTTTGTGTACTTTAGGCTAAATTAGTCTCCCGTTACTCCAATTTACGTGTCATGGCCACTTTAAGGTGTATTTCTACTCGCCCGGACCTCCCATTTCAGTTAAGAAATTGTAAAATGTACACAGCATGGCGATCTCCCAGTACTGACTGTGTAATACCAGGTAGTTGTTATTGCCAGTCAGATTACACCGCAGATTAAAACCGAAATCTAACCATGTTTCAAAGCGTAGAGTACACTAGCGGAACAAGGGGGATCAGTCAGAGGGGCGCGAATGTCCTTTAGGGGTTCTCACAGAATAAGTTAGCTATAACAAGGAATCTCAACCTATTCTTATAGATTAACCCACCCGTCAGTCGGTGAAAACTGCCCCCGTCCCCCATGTGGCCCCTCCCCAATAGTTCTACAAAACGTACTACACAGTTTTTTCACTTTTTTCAAACGATACTAAGCTACCAGTGGAAAGACGGCGAACACAACAATTCACTCAATTTCGAAATCCGTCTAGCGTGGATGTGAGATTTACAGGAAACTAAGTGGGGTTTAGTTTGTATCAGAAACGCTGAAGATTGAACGTGCAAGAGCCCCGAAGGGGATCTGGGGTCCTCCCCCCACCTGGGAAAATTTTGGAAATTAAACACTTTCAGATGCGAATTCCTGACATCTGAAAATCAACATAAGTACGCAAACATTTTTTTTATGAAATAATGTATCATTATCAGCGTGATCGATGCGATTTTGGTATGATCATACATAGTTCGAAATGACCAAGTTTGAAGGTCTGGGGTCCTCTCCCAGGAATATTTCTTGCAAATTATACCCTGTTGGATGATGTTTCTGTATCAGATAGATGTTTTCATAGAAGTATCCTTATGGTATTGTACATTATTAGGCCTATGCAGTTTCACGACTACTCTGCAATTTGGAACAAGCTATCCACAAATTATGAATCCAGTACGTGATAAAATGAACAGGATAGGAGGAAAGAGACGGTCTGTTCATCAGATCGGATTCCGGTATTCTTGCCATTCCCACCTACCCCCCTCCCCTTTCCTTCTTTCTTCTGAAAGACTACAATCTAACACAGACAGTAAAAGCCTCCCTAAGTTCACTTCTAGCTCCTCCTCCAATTTAACAAACACCTGTTTGGTATAGCTTCCAGACGAAGTTACAGTAGCTGATACTGAGTTTAAATTGCTCAAGGCCACATTGACACAATACTGTTGTGGGCTTAGATGAGAACACTGGTAACTGCACAAGTCATCCTTGCCTAACCAGAGTGAAGCCACTGTTTAAGTTAATGTCAGTCAAAGTGCAGTGACCAACAATATTAAAATATATAATCCTAAATTATACATTAAAAATGTATTCCTAAATATGTTTGGGGTGATGCCCGTCTAGTTTACTCCAAGGTATTGCAATTCCCCTGGCGTTCCATATGAACTCAGTTTCGAACTATTCACTCATCTTAGCGAAGCGCCACCATAGGTTGGAGCGTAGCGTTTAAAAATATAGAAATACGTCCTAAATTTGCAGGAAATAACTCTTCCCACTTGCCGATAATGACCACCGTTTGAGCATTTTGTTTACTAGGCCAAACAACATTACAACTTGAAAAACAATGTTAATAATGGCGAATAAGTAAATGCACGTTTTAAAGCTGAAAAGGGTACCTGTAGTCGGTTTGAGTCCGTCGGGGGGGGGGGGGCATTCACCCCCCTTGACTATATGCAAGGTATGCTGCTATAGTCGTACGAGACAAGAGACAAGGGGTACAACCACCGCCTGGCAGAATATATTATTTTCGGTCAAAATAGATGTAAAAATGCTGAACCTCCTCACCCAATTCGAAGTATGCACCCTAAGTCTGTAATTATGAGTTCCGCAGAGTCCTTCACAGTAGGTTACTCGTAATTTCTTGTATTGTAAAGGTAGTCCGATAATTGGGCTCATTCATTCTCATCTCTTCAGCTACAGACTGGAAAGATTGCTACCTTGGTACTCGAAGAAACAATGACGGAACCATGAACTGGGTAGCCTATGAAGAAACGAGGAAAGCTCTGGAACGAAACTGTTCACAGCTACTGCCTGGCGGATTTACTGATAAAGCGAAGCGTGATACACTAACAGGTTAGGACGAGAAAATCGAATGCATTGCGTGTACGATTTGGTCTCTGTAAAATGGTCTTAAATGGATACGACATCATAAGAGGCAACCGCACAGTCCGCTGAGTCCATGCCTGAAATGTAGCCTTTTGCGGGTTCCTTCTTTTTCTGCTATATTTTCTAAAGATGTAATATGATGTAGAATAGACACAAGAGAATCGTATGCATAGCCGTAATCTGCGGGGTGGGGGGGGGGGGGGAGGAAGGGGCAACTGCAGCCTGAGATTTCCAAATGGTAAATAAAAGCTGGCCTATTTGAGAAAAAATACCGAATTGCTGAAAATTTCAGGGTCCAAATTATGATTTCAAGACCCTCCAAAACCTGGGAAATCGCATATAAGGGTCCCCCCAATTTTCCCGGGGAGATCCCCGGGCCCCCGCCGTGAATGCGTTCTTATGCGAGTTTCTCCTCCTGACGAATAAACCATCTTAATACAGCATATCACCCTTGAATACAGAAGCATATATGCTGGCTAATGATAAAATACAGTACGTATAATACCGCCAACACCCAGTGCAGGCAAGGGCTAGCAAAGTCTGCCCCCATCGCATCTTTCGGATAAAAAATCACTTTCGTAACTGAGCAAGTGTAGGCTACGTATAATATTGTGTAACCTACCGTGCATCAGGTACATATCGAGCAGAGCGATGAAATTCTCAAACCACTCGCCTTTAGACACCGTTACATTAAGGCCCTTGGCCAGGCGGGGAAACGGGGCATCACTGTTCCCTTCCCCCGTTTGAAAATCGATCGCACAATAAAATTATACTTTACCTATAAACATTGGCGTGCGGGCGCATACTCCAAGCTAATGTGGGACAGAATTTGTAACGAGCAGTGGCGCCGGCACGGGGGGTGGGCATGGGAGGCGCGTCTGAAAAAATTCTGAAAATTTTAAAATGATCCCCAAAGGCGTATAAGCTATAGATTTCTGTAGGGGGTGGGGCGAGGTGTGTTTTCGACCGAGTGATTGATCTGTTGTACGGTAATCATTTTCTGTCACAAATGGTTCTCAAACTATCAGAATTTTCGCAAATCCTTCGCAAACTATCAAAATTTTCGCGCGCTCCGCGCGCTTCAAACCTTACCTCAGTATTGTTATTATTATCAATATCTTCCGATAACAGCTCCCGGAGAAGCACAGCAGCAAAAGTTGAAAACTGTTTACGAATTCCCAGATAAAAGACTGGCTTTTTGGTTGGCATATAGGTTTGTTGGGGAATTTAAATTTTTTCGATAGAGAGCCTGAGTGCAGGTTTTGTCATGGAAATCTTATTTAATGAAAAATTTTGGGCACGCTTGGCGCGCATTCGTCAAGGTTTGCACTCCATCTCATGACCATAATTAGGGTAATACATGGAACTATTCTGATCATAACACTTTTCCGAAAAACAGAGGTATATCTACATCCTCTGTAGGGGTCTCGCATCTGCATCGGATCTTTCAATCTAATTTGTAGCATTATGTGGAAGGTTGAAAGTACGTATACGTGCCGTTACATATTTTTTTTTAAAAATGTTACGACACTAACGACAAAAAAAATTCTGCCCTTTTGCTGTCCCTATCAGGGAGGTCTAATATCATCTCCCTGCACCTATACCTCCCTCCCTCCTATTCTCCATTGCTGAAAGCTGTCCGTCTGGATTTTCGTTCAACATTAGCAAAAACACGATAGTTTGTAAAGTGCACGGGGTCATACTCTGTAGTATCATTTGGATGTTATACTGGCATTTTGTGAATGATCAAGGGTGCTCACATGTTAATGGGTGCACCACTTTTAAAATTTGAAGAAAATTTGTGTCCAAGAGTAGGCTGTATCATAACTCCCCATGGAGGGCATCCCCGAGCCGGAGCCCCCTCTGGTCACGGATTTGCGAAAATCCACATGCCAAGGAAAAGATCCCCCTAAAGTTATACCTCTTGAGATAGGCCCATTGTGTTTTCAAGGTTGTAACATTTTGACCTTTGTTGACCTTAAACGACGTTTGACCTCAACGAAAAACAAAAGAGGTCTTGGATTTAATAAAGAACATCTACATGCAAAGTATGGGATCCCTCAAAGTTACCCCTTTTGAGATATCCTTTCCAAGAGTGTTTCACACTTTGCCTTTCGGTGACAGCAGTGAAATGACTTTTGACCTCTGCGAAACAGACAGGGCTCAAAGAGTGATATGGTACAGTCACATGCTAACTATATGAGATCCATCAAGGTTACCCTTCATAAGATATCACGTAAACGGGCTTTTAACGTTTGACCTCTGGTGACACCATAATTATGACGTCTGACCACCACTGAAAGCGACACGGCTTTTGTTATTAATATGAAAAATTCATATACCAAGTATGAGTCCTTTAAAGTTACACTTCTTGAGACCGGCATAGCGTTTAAAAGCAATTTAAACGTTTTTTAGTTTCACCTCTTGTGACCTCAGATGATATTTGAACTCCACCTAAAACTGTGGAGTTTCTTCTCTTAATATGACAAATCTATCTACTAAAGCATGAAAGTATCCATCATTCATTTATTGGGATATCGTATTTACAAGGCTTTTGGTTTTTTCTCCTCTGGTGACCGCAAATGATCTCTGATCCCAACTTAGACAATAGAATACCTTCTCTTAATATGAAAATTGGTATACTACGTTTGCAAAATATCCGTTATTCCAAACTTGAGATACCTTGTTTACAAGCTAAGCATTGCTAAAACACACATAAACACACACGCACACACCCACACACACACACACAAACTTATACTGTACATTCACGCCTCAGCTTGATTGTAAAGCGTCCTTCAGCAAGAAATAAAAGAAAGCCCAAAGGCTTAGTAGTGATTCCTTGCCGAAAGCAAATGAAAGGTATCTGGGATATTCATGAGTATTCTGATATATTTCCATTGTACTATATGGTCACTGTCAAGAAATGCTTAGTTTGCCAAATTAAAATCAGTCGTGCACAGCAAAGTTTTGAGATTTAACTTTCACTTAGTAACGGGGACACCGTTGAACACCAAATGGTGTCCCACTTTTAAGAAGGGTATTTTCCAAGTGTAAACCAATCTCCTCATTGAAACTGCTTTTGCATTCTATAGAAGATCACCCTACAAACCATCTTTAACATTGCAGACCCATTTTTTATGGAAATAAGTAATGTGTTCAGTGCCTTATGGAAATCTGTGTTTGGTGTCCCCGTTACACGGGCAAAATTGAACCCTGTTTTGACCAATATCTTTTCCATGAATATATTTTTTTCAAACTTTGATTATGGTTTGCATATTTCCAGTACTCATACACTATCTGAAAAAATAACATTGGATGTTAACCTTTTAATTCTAGAGCTGGAAATTTTACCCAAATGTGACAAAATGGTCCCCTTATTTAAATAAACACCCATCAATCTTTCACATGTTGCGCTATTGCGTTTACTAGCAAATGTCTACAATTTTCATGTCTACCATTTTCTCTGTTTCACTTCCGGTGACCTCATATAACCTTTGACTTAGATCGAAAACAATTGTATACCACCTCTTTATACGATCAATTTTTACACTAAGAATGAAAAGTATCTACCATTCCTGTCTTGAGATAATGTGTTTAAATGTTTAAAAGTTTTTTCGTCTGGTGACCGCATATAACCTTTGACCTCACCAAAAACAATAGGATTTTCCTCTCAATATGATAAATCCATACATCGATCCTACCTTAAGAAATAGTGTTTTCAAGCAATTTCCAAAGTTTTCATAGTTTTAATCCAGTGACCTCAGATAACCCTTGACCTCTACCAAAACCAACAGGATCCATCTTCTGACTATAACGCATCTACATACCACGTATGAAAAGTATTCATGCCTTCCACCTTGAGATATCGTGTTAAAAAGGTTTTTGGTTTGTGACCTCTCCTAACCTCACGTGACCATTCACCTCTACCAAAAACAACAGGGTTCTCTCTCAATATGATAAATCCATAAACCAAGCATGAAAGTATCCATCGTTTCTATCTTGAGATATCGTGTTTACAAGCAAGTTCCAAGGTTTTCGTATTTTTACCTCTGGTACCTCAAATAACTTACCTTTGACCTCTACCAAAACAATAGGGTTCATTTTCTGACTATAATGCATCTACATGCAAAGTATGAAAATTAGGCTATCCATGCTTCCTACCTTGCGATATCGTGTTTACAAGATTTTTGGTTTTGACCTCTGATGACCTTACATGACCTCTGACCGCCATCAGAATAACAGGGTTTTTCCTCTTAACATGATATATCCATATACCAAGTATTATCCATCATTCCTATCTTGAGATATCGTGTATTCAAACCAAGCACCACAAACACACACTGACACACATGCACACGCCATCGTGACTGCACTGGTTTCTTTCGCCTTCAGTAAGGGATCAAAAAGGTTTAATGTGGGCCCTCACAAGTTGTAACTGTTTTGAAAGTTGCATTATAATCTTTATATTATTCAGGGAAAATGAACTCAGCAGTGGCGGATCGGGGGGGGGGGGCTCGCCGACGTCCGGACCCCCCTCAAATTTCCCAAAATGCCCTTTTTCAAAACTGGATTTTTTTCACACTAGCCTAAAAAAATAGACAGTTTGACAGGTAATGACAGTTGTCCAATTCCGAGGAGATTTTTGTTATCCCCCCCCCCCATCCAGTATCGATTAATCCACCCGTAAAAGTCTAGCCACGTATCGCAGAAACTTTCGGCAATATATTTGACTACGGTAGCTCAGATATTGCCCACCCGGAAACACGAACAGTGCAATCGTTTTACAGAGAATGTGACTACAGTACGTCTTACTGCCTGCGTGACAGTTACGCATTCTAATAACTTTTCGCTTGGAAACCACCTGTGGCGTGCTTGGGCATTCAAAGTAATACAAAACACGCCAGATATTACGTCATACTCACTAGCTAGCGCTTTGTGCAACGTATTACTATTGGGTTTTCCAAAAAGGTCACTGCTAGTCCTTTGGTCTTACAAAATAATGATCTGTTCACACTCCCTAAACGCTACATACATCTACGGAACCTTCCTTCTATCCGCTAGTATCTCTCCTCTCATGAACATGAGAGAGTAAATACGTTGCGCTATGATATTCATGGTCTGGGATAACTCTCTTCTTTTATAGTGTTGCCCTAGTCAGTGGCGTAGCTACAGGGGGCAGGGGGCGATCGCCCCCCCCCCCCCCGCTCAAAAAATGAAAAATTCGGAAATTTACGATAAATTATGCAGTCCCTGACGGCGACTAGTTTACCTGTTTTTTGCTCTCCAGAGGACAATTTCGCTAATATGAACCCAAAATTTTCGGCGCGTTACGCGCGCTGTAGTCACTCCAGTTTCTTCATTAGTCCCATTGCACATAGCTACATAGCACAAGTACTGCCCACCGTACCAAGTAACATGTAGGAAGAGTACACCGTTTATGTAGACGTCGTAAATTTCATCCCATATCGCAAAGCCTAGTTGCTGTTCTCTTGTGTGGCATGCTGTACGATCAGTTGGTGAGCGACTCACGGAGCAAAGTTTGGCTATTTCATCGGATAGTACAGGTGGTTCTATATACTGTAACACAAGGTTGTTACCTCTCACGCATTCAGCGTGTGGGTCACGCAATTTCACGCTCTCACGATGAAGCATCAGTTCCTCACGCAATGTCTCAGTATGGTGTAAAAAATTCCACTTACAATGCAAACGATGCGTCCGGTGTCGGTAAAACGCCAGTTATCACACGATTTGAGTTCCTTCTCGTCCAACTGATCATAGTCTGCAGTAAGCTGACAGTAGTGCATTATACAGCAATACATGCAGGTAGTCCTCAGAATTTCCAATTTTTCGAAGGCCTATTTTAAACGTGAACAAAATGTCTCCTTAAAATTTTCCAGGAACATGAAACATCAGAAAACTGGCAATTCTGGGCATCCAGTAATGAGGCACGGGAAGTGTCATTTCCTGCAATCTAGGGTGTTTTTGGCAAAAAGTCCCCCTGGCGGGACTCTTCGCGCGAACCGATGGTCGAGCTCCGCGTCAGTAGTCTCCCAGCGAATCTCACTCTCACCATCCACTAAAAGTTTACAGCCCTGTATCATAGGCCTACAGTGTATGTTATCCCCGATACGGTCTACAACCCTTACAATTTTTTCTTTTTTTTTTCTTTTTGTTCTTATTGATTACATATCATTTTTTTTTTGTGTGTGTAAGCCTACCAAAAATTTTCGCGCGCTTTGCAATTTCACGATTCAGATTCAAAAGAACACTATCAGTGAACAACACTTATGTGTCTGGTATGTGTTATATGTACAGTAAGCCGTATGTTTGTAACCTTCATTGCAGAATGCAGAACGTACCCTTATGAAGTCTTTAAAAAAATCGGAAAATTTAGGTGCTTGCCCCCCCCCCCTCCCCCCTGGAAAAAGTCTAGCTACGCCACTGGCCTTAGTGATGCGAATAAAAAGCCAATCTTAAGTTAAAGTCCACAGCCAAGAGTTGACCAGAAGTCACAATAGACAAATCGGTGTTTGTTTCATTTTAAAATTACTATATAAAACCATCACCAGGTCAAATAACGCAATGCCAGTCGGTTCAATTTTTTGACGTCTCTGGACCGATGACTGGTCTGCTGTCGTAAATAAAAAGCAAACATTCGACTTCAGTCATCTGTTCCGTCAGAGGATTTTTGACAGTCGCGCCGCAATCATATAGGGAACACAACATACAGTATTTTAACCCCCTTCCCCAGTCGAGGTAACGGTGGCGCCAGGTGAGGGAAGGGTTCATGCCCCCCCCCCCCGTCGGGGAAGGCTGGTCCCCTATCGAGGAAGTTTTACAGTTTCGTCAGGAAATCTTAGTCGAAAGTATGCAGTCCCCGACGACAACTAGTCGCCCCGACGGTTTACCTGTTTTTTGCTCTCAAGAGGATAATTTCTCTAATGAAACCCAAAATTTTCGGCGCGTTGCGCGCGCTGTAGATTCACTCTATTTTCTTCAATAGTTCCATTCCACATAACAGGATAGCACAAGTCCTGTCCACCTTTTACCAAGCAACATAGGCAGAGTACACAGTTTATGTAAATGTCTTAACTTTCATCCCATATCGCAAAGCGTATAGTTGGTTTTCTCGTGTGTGTGTGTGTGTGTGTGTGTGTGTGTGTGTCATGCGGTACAGTCAGCTGGTGAGCGACTTACGGAGCAGTTTGGCTATTTCATCGTTTAGTCCAGGTGGTTTTGATCCAATGTATGTTACACCCGATAACGGTCTACAGACCCTACAGTTCTTTCTTTCTTTCGTTTCGTCATATGTTTTATGTGTAAGCCTATCAAAATTTTCGCTCGCTTCGCGCTCACAGTTTCAATTTCACGATCCAGATTTAAAGAACACTATCAGTGCGTAACTCGGATCTTGAAATATTAAGTGATATAATGCAAAATATGCCTACAATGGTATCGGATAGTGAGGCTCCTCTATTTGCCCTTCTCATCATCCTCTCGAAATGTCGGAACTTGGGGTAGCTGACATAGCCCGGCCCCCTGTTGGGAAAATTCTGCCGCCACCCATGGTCGGTTTACTTATGTTGGCTTTCATAAGGGTAATTTCGGGGATAAAACCCAAAGTTTTCTGTACGCTTTGTCCACTCTTCCTCATTTCCGTTATACTTTTAGCTAAATATAGTACAAACCCTTTCCACCTTTCTAAAATAAGTAGAATTCATGGATTAATGTAAATGTCGGGAATTGAATCGCATTTCGCTTAACCTGGTTAACGTTCACTTGTGTCTGTCGTACGGTACGGCTAGTGACTCGAGGAGGGAAGTACAATAAAGTTATGCCCGATAGGGCCCAACTGTCCGGACAATTGTTCTATGTGAGCTTTAAATTAGTACAAATTCTTATAAGTGTAGGCTTACCCAAAAAATTTTCGCGCGCTTCGCGGGCTTTGCAATTTTACCGTTTAGATCCCAGGTTTTAATTCCAGTTTTTGCATGTCTCTTGGTTTACCCTTTCTTTGTCAATATGCGGTAAATTGTATGATCGCTGACGTTTATGGGATCAACCAAAATTTTAAAATTAAAAAATTGAATGTGCCCTTTTCATTTGGACCCCCTCAGAAAAGACCCAAGATCCGCTCCTGTTCAGGGAGCTGGCTAGCTGGGAAGATGTTGGAAAACATTCATACAGAGGGGCTCATTCTCAAATGCCTTGTCTTTAAATTGTCCTAGTCAAAACTTTATGGTAATTATTATTATTTTTAGTATTGTTTTCTTTTTTCCTACAGAAAAAGTTTGCGAGAAACGTTGACTCGGAATCACGGAATGGGAAGTTCAAGTGGACCATACGGAAGATTTCTGTCCAGTGTCCGTTATACCTTGATATATATCTTGCGAACTTAAGATGATCTTATAAAAATTGTTTAATAATGAACCCGCCTGTCAAAATCAAGTCCAGATTTCAACACTTTCTGCGCAAAGTTACGGAACAGAATATCCTCAAATTAAGCGTGTCTGTGTCTGACACAGATTTTTATTGACTCTAGATCATTTTGCTGAGCATTTTTCGCATAAGTCTGATTTTTCTAAACTTTTATCATTCTTTTCATAGCATTGCATGTAGGTGATGGGATTAGAGGGGGTGGTACCATATTTTTATTGGGCTAAACGCATCTAGGCCCCCTAATAATATAAACTTAAAAAGACTAAAACTGCCATGATAAAATATCTTGATAGCAAAAAAATAAAAAACATGATAAATCATAGGAAAAATGATAAAATGTGAATTTGATTGTAGCTGTTGTTAGATATGGTTATTAATTTTATATTTAGCCATCACAAAACTGAAAATAACAAATCATTTTGCCTATCAAATGTCTTCCCTCTCCTCCCCCTCCCCTCTTCTCCTCTCTCGCCTCTTACAAAAGATGACAACAAAATTTAAATAAGAGAATGAGGTGTTTTGGGTTGACATTTATCAGTGACTTCGGTCCTGCTGTCAAAAGTGAA
This sequence comes from Holothuria leucospilota, assembly GCA_029531755.1. Taxonomy (NCBI): domain Eukaryota; kingdom Metazoa; phylum Echinodermata; class Holothuroidea; order Aspidochirotida; family Holothuriidae; genus Holothuria; species Holothuria leucospilota. Next base: position 50,676,345 of record CM055974.1, on the reverse strand, counting down.
AAGAAAAAAACTTTGTCCAATCCATCTGCCAGTATGGTATTACACTGAGCTAAAACATTCGTGCATTGCACTTTCTACCAAAAATGGATGCTTACACAAAAGAAATGATTTTAAACGTCATGGAAATGAGGTCTTTATCTGATACTAGAGACTTTTCCACAAATACGCAAATATTTTGGTATTTTGGTATGTCATATAACTTCACCGCAAAGATGTGATGTAAATTGTAACTTGAATCCAGCTCTATTGAATAAAGAAGACAGACCACCCACTAAGTTATAATTGAACTAATGTAGTTTTTCCCCGATATTATGATTCAGCTGACTTAATATGTACTTACTGTTTAAAAGGGCTATTTTATCATCCCAAATGTTACACAACGATGTGTACTTTCAGCTACTATTCCAAACCTAACAAAGGTTTGAGTGCCTGCTACTAAGAAGTCCCATTACCAGACTGCCCAAGTGGAATCTAATATGGGCTGAAGACAAGATCTTCTAAACCCTTTCCAAACCAGTACTGCATGGCACTTATGAAGTTTGTAGGTCAAAAAAAGTAGTATATGGTGCTAAAGGTTTGTGAAAAAGTCCACGACGTTTCGAGTGTAAACCCTTCATCAGGTGGCATGCAAAAATACGTACTTGATTGTTGACACGACCAAACTTACAACTTAGAAAACACACAATAAAATTGGGCACGGTCAGTCAAACCAGCTAGGTACTGTGTGAAGTGGTTAACACAGGTAACACAGGTTAACACAGTAGCAAAAAGGCAGGAAGGGCTGATTTATAGAAGTTCAAGTCTAACGTTCAGACCATGTGGGGTCAGGGTTCCAAGTTTCATGATGAGACGGTTTTCGGCAGCCAAGTGATCATGATCGGAATCTCGGCACGAGATGGCCGCCGAAACCATCAAGTCACGGATCGAGCATGCTGACAGGGGATTGAAGTGCGTGGCTACAGGAAACCCTGGGAGGTTCTGTTTAATGTTTAATCGACCTCAGGTGCCCCTTATAATATATATATATATATATATATATATATATATATATATATATATATATATATATATATATATTATATATATATATATATATATATATATCTACATATGTATATATATACATATACATATACATATATATATGCATGTATATATATATATATATATATATATATATATATATATAATACGAACAAAAAAAGAGACAAGAAATATGTCATTGTTGACAAGAGGAGTACAATGATTTAATATCTAAACGAAAGTTTCGACTCCCCTGGAGTCTTCTTCAACGTATAATGACTACACTATAAATTTACAAGCAAAGAAGGACTGGGTATGGTCAAAAGCGAGCAACAGAAAACCAAAACTTTCGTTTAGATATTAAATCATTGTACTCCTCTTGTCAACAGTGACATATTTCTTGTCTCTTTCTTTGTTCGTATTATTATATATGGGAGTACACGCGGAATCTACTTTTAATATTTATATATATATATATATATATATATAAAAGGTTGTTTTCGCTGGAACGGATTATTTCTCTTCGATGCACAGGTTGCAGAGGCCTGAGTGGCGTTTGAACGTGTTTGATTTTCTTAGTATCTCCCATCTAATTGAGTAGTCTCTGTTTTTCGCCTCTATAATGTCTGACAGTTGATCAGGAGAAGAATTATAATGGGCTGCTAATTCGCATCTCCCTCGATTATTCAAGAGGTCGGATTTTTTATTTCTAAATCTTACTTTAAATTCTGTGGAAGTAGACCCAACATACTGCAAGTTACACTTAAAACAAGTTGCTACGTAAATAATACAAGCACTAGTACAGGAAACAACTTTTAATAGGATAAGTTTTCTTAGTGGCACAGCTAAAAAAGTTGGAACTCTGCAATAAAAAATTAGTACAGAGGTCACACTTTTTTCGCTCACATTTGAAACAACCTACAGTGTACAGGTACGGGTACGGGTACGATAAGGAGATTTCGACTTCCTTAGTAAATCCTTAAGGGACTTACATTTCCTGTAAGCAGTGAAGAATGAATTCTCTGGGAAAAGATTGGTCATACGAGGCGAGCTATGAAGGATGTGCATGTGTTTACGAATGACAGAATGGGCATTGAGTAACGCTGGAATGAAATCCAGGACTAGTGGGTATTTACGATTAGAATTGCTCTTTTTGGCAGGATCGAGCAGGGCAGATCTAGGTTATTTGTTTGCTTTTTCGAATTGCTCTTCTACAAGTTGGGGGTCATATCCTCTGGCTATTAAATAATATATATATATATATATATATATATATATATATATATATATATATATATATATATATATATATATATATATATATATATATATATATATATCTTTATCGTTATTCAACCTTCTTCAGCCAAGTAAAACAAAATAAGCCAAAAGGCATTATAAATACTCCAGTACACCAGAATTAAAAGGCAAAGGGTCAAAATGAAAAAGCACCCGGCAAGTAAGACACGTTAAAACGATACAAAGGAGTACCAGCCTACACCAATCTCCGAAGAAAAACCAGTAAAGCGTAAAAAATAAAAGAAAGACACAAAAGGGATAAGAACAAGGGAATGTCGACCATGGTCAAAACAAAATACAACCTAAAAGGGAAGGAATAAACTGATTACGCAAAGATGTGCAGAAAAGAGGATAAGTGATTAACTGAAGTAGCTGACTCCCTTGTTAAGACCATATGGGTGCATAGTTGCGACATCCAATATGCTTTTCTTTTGGTTAAAATTGTGTCCACATAAAAGGTACTGTGAATTTTTTCAGTGATAATGAATCGGATCTGGCCGAGTTGGTGGGACTTAGAATAAAAATGTACCGATAACTCACACCTCGGTTTCTTTCTAATGAGGTCCGATTTGTGGTTGCGAAAACGAACCTTATAGGAGGTAGCAGTAGATCCAACATATTGTTTGTCCAGTTATGATCAAGAAGGCGAATAGTTTTTTTTTTCTATTACTCATTCCACTACTTTAGTCACGGTGTAAATGGACAAATTTTGTATGTAAAATGACTTGAAATATCACAAAAATGTACTAAAAATGCAATTTTTCGGCAAGCTTAGCGCACACTCATCCTTGGTATTATCTTTCCCATTATTACTTCCTGTAGGACAATAGGACAACTTTAATTATTGTTGCGAAGCTCGAGGAAACATTCACCAAAACTCATCCTCTTCTCCACCTTGCAGCCCTCTGCGCATCACCAATGCCGGCCGGCTGTTAGCAGTTGGAGTAAGCTTATACTTTAAAAAGCGTGACCAGACAACTTCCCACTGGAAAATTTCCATCCGGACAATTTCCATCCATGACAGACTGACGAATACCCCTAAGAAAACTACCCCCATCAATAAAGTGGAACAGTCCTGGCTAGAAATTGTCCGGGGTAGGAATTGCTCGGGAACCAATTGAAAATGACCCATCCAATTTCATTTGAAGAAAGTTAATAGCGTAATTCTAATATTCAAAATTATGTCAATACCCAGAGCTTCTGGGGCTTTTTTCCTGGACCCCCACCAGTCCGTTGCCCCTTGACTCCACCAGTGGCCAGTGGCGTATTTAGGGGGCCATTGGGCCATGGCCCCCTCACTGATGCCGACTTTTTTTAAGTACCTTAAATACATAAATTTTTTAACACAAATTTTACTTCAAATGGTAGCATGTGTGGCACCAGATTGCATGTAAGGACACCTAATGTTTAAAAAAATCCAAAGGGGAGGGGGACACCCCTCCCTTCAGACCCCTCCCCAGGCCGGATCACACAATACTGCATGCCCCCGGTGAGAAAAATCCTGGCTACGCCACTGTTAGGGGCCCTAAGGGGGGGCGCTACCGACCCCACAATGTTGAGGGAGCTCTTCTTACATTAAAAAAAACGTCTCAAATACTACCGGTAAATGTTTCACCACCCGGTCCATAGACACGCCCCCTCCAAAAATAGAAGACACTCAATAATGATAGCTTGAATTAACATGTAATAAAGTTCAAGCTCTCTACAAATAATACCAATTTGCAACTAAGCCACCTCATATAAATGTCACCCCCTAAGACCCCTCCATTAGGGGCGGAACTGGGTGACAAAGGATCCGACTGGGTCCCAACAATCCGAGGTACGCCAATGGACACTGCCATGAGCTGTCCCCTAGGGATTTCACCCAGGCTACTGCTCTGGAAGGTAGTATAGGGGAAGGTGGGTGATGGTGAGGGTTTCCTAAGGTTCTGGAGCAATAATTTCCTTCAAGCTGACCTAGACGTCCGAAGTAGTAATAGAAAGATTTGTATTTGTAATAGGTGCGCTCGAAGCGCGCCAAAAATTGCATTTTCAAGACATTTTTGTAATGTTTTACCTCATTTTTCATGCAAAAGTTGTCCATCTACATACCAAAGTAGCGATATGAGTTACAGAAAAAAATAAGCACAATCTTCTCAAGGGGAAGTTGTCCCTTCGCCCCCCCCCCCCCCCTCCCTACGCTAAGTGACTGCCCTGTTCTCATTGAACACATGAATTGCGTCCCGAACTGCATACTCTACATTGTACACATTTTTCAACTGTACGCTGTTGGACTGAAGAAGTGCTCAGCCACCCGTGTTTCTAAATTAAGAGCTTTGGAAAAACAATAGAAGTTGAAGTGGTTTACAAGCGTTGGTACAACAAGATGAAATATGAATCTATTTTGCTGCAGCCATATTCGTTGTTTTCTCTGAGCATAAAAGGCGTTACGACAGTACTTGCATCATGTCGTGTTACAACCTGCTTCTATACATTGGGGTTGATTGTAAAACTTGCACCCGTAACCACACATTTGTTCTTGGTTTTCGACCGTGTTTTTTCAAATTAGGTTGTATTAGCCATTCTTAGAAAAGGATACGTGTAATTTAAGTTTAGATCTCAATAAAAAATAAAATAGAACTAATAATAGCCATCATCTACAAAAAACTTACAAGTGTATCAACATGCATGTTCTAGTTTCCTTTATAATACAAGGAAACAATTAGTAAGAAATTGAGCATCATAATACAGTGAGGTATAACTAGGGAGTTGTCCAAATAACAACTCCCTGGTCTAACCCTGTACCTAGTAATTTAGGAACAGGTTGGCTATCTGTGACGATGTATCCTTTCAAAATTGGGCTGCATCGGCAAGGGCTCTGGAATTCCCTCAGGAAAATTTTGAAATGTTTGGTGCAATTTAAGTTTTTCTTCTAAGTAGTTGTGTACATGTTTTCTTTCTTTTGTTAAGGATGACTGAGTCCCACAAGCAGTTTTTGCTTTTTGTGAGAAGTCCCCTGTCTATTTACTTTTAACCACTACGTACACCTTGTTTATTGAATAAAAGGATTGAAATAAATGTCAAGAAAATGAAATGAACTTGAAATAAAATTTCCTGGTATCTGACAATCCAAATGAGTTTACATAAACATTTTACTGCAGCTCTGGGATCTTCAAAAAACAAAGTGGTGCTAAAAGAGGAAGGGGCTGGACTGTGAATAGCCCCTTTCTGGATCCGCGCCTAGTAGGGCGAAGTTCGCTGAAATATTTTAGGCCTATTAAACATTAGGATAATAAGATCAGGTTTCTGAATTATATATGCAAGGACCATGGTGTATGTAACGGCGACATTCATATATAGTATCGTTTGTGACCCTTAGCTACTTGAGGGCTTTACGTCACAAAAGTGGGGACGTGGAGCCGACGTACGTGCTTTGAAAGCTATTTTATCAAGGTGCCGACATTTTCTGACAACAATTAACTGTCCACTTTCCTCCCCACTTTTGAACTACAGGCCACTGCGATAATAAGGCTAGTTGTTATGACAGGTGCGCACGAAGTTCGCCCGAAATAACAAAGCACTTAGCCCTTAGCACTTCTCCACAAAGGTGTCTAAATTGTTCAGTCCACAGGTGAGAACAGCTTTCCAGTTTCTACGCCTATTCCTCTTTCTTTTTTTACTAATTCACCATTTTTTTCTAAAGTCTGGAAAAAAGTGGTAGGGAATTCCCCTTAATTTCAGGAAAAGGGTTTTTGCCGTAATACGTGCACCCCCTGTAATGACCATAGACCTATTATACCCAGTGGAGTGTGCAGGATTTAGAAGGTGGGGGCACAACCTGTGATTCCCCGACTGATAGGCTATTTACTGCGCCTGCGTCAATACCTCTTTCAGTTTTTGAACTCTGACGGACGCCGTCTTAGCCTCACACTCTGGTTTTCCTTGTGCAATTTAATCAGGTTAATACACACGTACTAGCCTTCTGCTAAGGAGTGTAGTATGTTGAAAGTAATACACATGTAAATTAGCCTACCCATTATATTCACCTATGACGAGAACTTCAAGCCCATAATCGGATAAAATAAAATATATCAAGAATTGTTGATTTCATGGATATATTTTCCTCATCAAATCTGATCAATGAAGCCTCTAGAACCAATTTCTGCGGTTTTATTGTCTTATATTGCAGGAAGCTCCTGGAAGCTCCAGCGATATAACATAATAATACTACCGCCAAAAATTGGTTCTGAGGGTTGATTGATCAGGTTTTATTCGTTTCAGGTTTGTGAAATTCGATGTCAATAACTGAGAGTTTAGGTTAATAAGAAGCCAGCAAATGAACTTCGAAAACATATCCATGAAATGAACAATTATTTATATACTTTATTTTGCCCAATTTAAGAGCTAGTTTATTCGTCACAGGTGAATATCATTTATGGGTAGGATAATTTACATGTGTATTACTTTCAACACACTTCACTCATGGGAGTCCGGAAGGGGGGCAAGGGGGCACTTGCCCCCTGGAAAATCAAAAAGTTGAAAAAAAAACTTGAAGAAAAGGCAACATCAACATCTTTTATGAAATCCCTAGAAATTTTTCAGAACATGAGCTTTCAAAATTGAAAATGATTTGATGCAAGTCACAAGGCCCGGGAAGTGCCATTTTCGGCTATCTGGGAGGCATTCTTGGCGCTTCGCGCCAAACTATGGTGGCGCTACGCTGAGATAGTTTGCCTACAGGTTTTGCCCCGGGGCGGCGAAACCTATATGAAAGGTCTGGGAATAAAAATTTCCCATGATTTGATCAATTAAAAATTTTGTCCCCCTTAAAATTTTTTTTTTTTTTTGCGGACGCTCATGACTATACACTCCTTAGCAGAGGGTCTTGTACGGATGCATCAACCTGATTAATGGCACAAGGAAAACCAAAAGTTTGGGGGTTAAGGCGACGTTAGGGTTCAAAAACTGCAAGAGGCATTGACGCAGATGCAGTAAATTGTTTCCGCCTTTGGAGAAGAATGTACTCTACAAATTAATTTCGTTGCACCTCATCGATCGGACTATTTAGTACGGTACACAACCGAGACACATTATTGGTATTTGTAATAGCTGAATGTATCGACTACAATCCCTACTCATAGAGGTTTGTTCGGGAATTTGCCATATAGGTGTGATTCCTTAATAGTGGGGCTTCTACAGGACCAAAGCCGACCTCAGCCGGATCAAAATTAGGCCGGAGTGATGTCAGAAAATTTGGCATTCTGAATGCCCCAGGTTGAAGGAAACCCACTCTACAACAGTACTTACTGAAATGTGTCTAGAACCAAGTGTGGGACCCCAGTATGACTGAGAGAATATCCGGCCTGGCGTCCCGAAATGATCGCCTCAGATTGTAGAAAACTGAATTCTAAGCCACTAAGACGAATTTGTCGCTACAGTTCTGCTAGTGACATTCTTCAGCCTGTGTACCCTACCAGTGGCGGATTTAGACGGGGGCGCACCCGGCGCGCGCCCCCCCCCCTAAAATTTTCCAAGGTTTGTTTTTTTTACCTTCGTAGAACGGATCATTTCGCCTACTTGATTCTTCATCATGTTGCATTGTCTTATAATTGCTACAAAATAATAGCAGTTTAAAAGTAAAGGAATGGCAACAGGGTGACATCGAAGATCTCGACCGTATCTCGCAACTTATAGGGCATGGGAAGGGCCATTTCCTGCAATCTGGGAGGCTCGTTTTGCAAAATTTCACTCTTACGCTACGCGCGAACCAATGATCGCTTACGGCTTACAGATACTGGGAAAGTCGAACTCCAAACTGGTCATTGGTCAAATAGGCGTACAAGGCAGGGGCAGAGGGCAGACTGTCCCCAAATTTCCACAAGATCTTAATTTCTGGCATGGGTTTGCACAGCCATTTGAGTCTTAAAAAATCTCGCATGTTTTAATTCCACTCAAAATTCCTATCGTGCCCGAATTCTTCCAAAGATTTGCCAGAAAAATTAAAAAGCGTCAAAAAGACTTTTATTCCTCAGCCTCTTTTTATAGTCTTGCGCAACACTTTGCCCGAAAAGTCCGAATCTCCCAATTCTTTGAAACATTTGCCCGAAACATAAAAAAAAGCATCATAGTCAAAGTAAAAATTTCATGACGAAACGAAAAGAACACAAAAATTCGCGACACATCCGGGTCGCTTATGGAAAAACAATTTTCCTCAGTCTCACTTCATAGTCCCGTGCAAACTAAACTTTGCCCCAAATGGTAGAATATTCCCTCGAAAGTTGTAAAAAAGTTCTGGGATGTTTTCAATTGCTAGATTACATTGACAGACGGGAGGGTGTATAGGTGTATACAAAGCCCAAAATTTTGCCCAAAGAAATTAATCAAAGACCATTTTTGACGTGTCATATTTCTTTATGACAATACTACCAGTAGTCATCATATGGCGAAGATTCGGTTTAGTCGGGACGTATTCGGGCAGCTATGTGTGGTCACGATTTTGCATTTTTCAATGTGAGCCACCGTCAATTGTGCAAAACTTGCTACTTATAGGCTGCAGTGTTTTTAACCCCAAATCGGGCAACGGTAAAAGTATCTTTTTCTTCAATTTCACATATGAATTTAGTGTGAGAAAATCTTCCCATAAGTCCGCCTGAAAATTCTTCAAAGCCATCTTGGAACGTGACATACCCGTTTTTCTCAGAAGGTGTTAGTAGTAAACTCAGTAGCGTGGGCATTGGGGGGGGGGACGGGTGGGCCACGGGCCATGGGCCCCACCTCTATAAGTTGTCGGAGGAAAATCAACTGGTCGGGGGAAATCGGGAGCAGTCTGACCTACTCTGGCGGAGCAACAGGCGCGCTCTCTCATGTGTGTTTAATATGCTTCAAAATGTTTCAAATATAGCACCATTTTGCATCTCAGCTCTCTTTCTTAGGCAAAAGTTTCTAGACCCCTCCCCAGGACAGCAAAGAATCAAACCTTGCGCACCTCTGTTAAAACTTGTTTTACCTTCCAAAGGTTTACCACTAAACAAATAGCAGTTCTGAAAAAAAAAGCGGTAAATCATCTATTAATCTATAATTTGACGAGTATGATTTTTTTTAGTTAATCATCTAATTAATCGTCTATTATAAGCGAAGGAGGAGGGGCGAAGGGGACAGTCCCACCTTATTTCTAGTATTCTATGTTTATTTTTTACAATATTGCTAGTGTTTCCCCAAATTTATATGCGGTAAATAGGCCTGGGAAGTGCCATTTCCAGCTATCTGGGAGGCATTTTGAGCCAAAATTTCCTTGCGCTCCGCGCCAAATGAAGGTGGCGCGGAGCGCTGAGAGTCTGTCTATGGGCTAGGTCTCCCCCTCTCCTCAAATTTATGCGCACGCCACTGAGTAAACTCATCTATAGTCGGGAGTTCGGGCAGCAATATAGACAGTGGCATAAATTCAGTGGACCTTCAGTTCGGACAAGTGTCGTAAAAGATACGCAGTCATAAGCATGTTTTCAATTCCGTTGTATGGTTTTTTGTCCCGGAAAGGTACAAGACCATTTCATCCAATGGTAGTGGTACATGTTTTCACTGACCTAGCCAGCAGGGGGCAGAATGCCCGCACAGAAATTTTAGGGACGCGGTCGACGATGTTGAAAAAAATGAAGGGGATCAAAAATAAAACGGCGAGAGGAGGGACGGATGGGATGTTGTTCGGGTGGAAGGGTGAGGGTTAGAGGCCTAGAGCTAGAGAGAGGGTAATTGGGAAATATTTCCTTCACAACTGTGATCTTTTCATGATATTGAAAACTATGACGAAACAGATTAACAGAGCAATGTAGGCGTCCACATCGTATTTCGTTTTTCGTAAAAATTATGAATAATATTATTCATTGATAGAATGAAAATCAAGACATTTTCAGCACATGGATCTAGTGTGAAAAGAAGCAAAATATAGGACGATTTTTTAAGCCCTTCGGGACAGCAAAAAATTTCAAAAGGAAAGGGGACACTCCATGACGGCGGTCAAGAACGGGAACTATGAATAGACTCTGCCCCTGCATTTTATTTGGTAATTTTCTAATCATTTTGCAATTTTCTCATTTTTAATTGAAGGGAAATTTTTTTGGCAAACGAAAGCTCAAAATATCGACTGCTTAGACTCTACTTACAAGCCTGGGAAATGCCATTTCCGGCTATCTGAGGGGTCGCGATTTTTCAAAATTTTCTGTACGCTCCGCGCCAACCGATGGTGGCGCTCCGCTTAGATAGTCGCTCGGGCGGATATTTGGCGTCAGCGCGCCCCCCCCCTAACGAAAAATCCTAGATCCGCCCCTGCCTACAAGGCTGTCGTCACCAACCACCGCGGCAAAACCTGGCATCCCTATATATATATATATATATATATATATATATATATATTTCTCTAATTCGGCACTTATGGGGAAAGTTGTTGTTGAAAAGTCGACCTTAAGGGGAAAAAAATTTTCGGGTGACATATAAGTTTCGCCTTAACGTTTCCACACACTTTTTCTATAGGAATACATAAACTTACAAGGGCGCCCTCTTAGATTTACACACTAGATGCCATTACTTCAAAGTTGTCAAATTTACGGACACCTAGCTGTTAACACGAACGGATGGCTGGCCATTGAAATAACGTTAATTATATGTTTAGACGTTAGGGCGAATTTATTTCTTATGTATTTTATTATCATTTTTTCGCCCTATGTACAAGCAGATATAACAATTTCCCCTTAAGGTGGGAATTAGCGTTATATATATATATATATATATATATATATATATATATTATATATATATATATATATATATATATATATATATATATATATATATATAATATATTATTATATATATAATATATATATATATATATATATATATATATATATATATATATATTATATAATATATATGTTAACGACTTCTCATTATTTTTATTATGAGCGCGCCCTCAATTTCTTGGCTGAGTATTCTGCTCTCAAAATGCTTGCGTGCGCGTATTTTAAGTAATTTTTGGTTATTTACGTTCAGTTTAATATTTAAGTTCACGCTTGCTTCGCCTGCGCGCGCTACGTATCCGCGAGATGCATGCGTTTACGATGTATCTTGCCTTTTGCCGAGTGTAGTGCGTCGCATTTATGCATCGTTAAATTTCAAATTTGTAACACATTTAATTAACGGCGAGACGTTGGACCGGCAAGAAGCGCCGCAGCCAAGTCACGTAGGCTACATGTTTTATGCCCGCAAAGGTGGACCAGAAGTCACAGAAGAAGTTACAAAGTGGTACGCAATATGTTTTAATTCCGTTCTATTAACTGACTGATTAAATTAATATTTGTTACATTATATAAGAAAGTTGCGGAATGAACAAACTTTGTATAGCAGTAACATTAATCTACAATTACTCAAGGATTAACCCAAGAAGAGAATATATCATATTTTGTTACTTATATGTGATATCGTTTGCTCCTTGAATGTACATATGTAAATCAATTGAATTTTACCGGAAAAGTATGGGCTCACCAGGCCAGCTTCGATAGTTTTTTCCTTAAGAGGATTACTTAGTTTATGTACGCATTAAGGATGCGTAGCCTATAGTTTCTTTTTCACTTATATTTAAGTCATTTAAATGTTTAAGGCGTATAAACTTTTGAGTGCAGTAAAGATTAAAGTGCTCACTCATATACTGTGTAACATATTGGCGGTTTTCATTATTGACGAATATTAATTGACGCATATTTACGCTTCATTTCGTATAGGCTAATTGTTCTGAGGAGCTTAACATCGAATCCGTTGACTGAGTTTGTGGGTTAGGGAGCGGTTATGTTCACGTAAGAATTCGTTCGTGACTTACATTTAATTAATTCAATTTATAATAATTTATATTTTTATATAACTAAGGTCAAGTGGCTTGCGTTGTATAGTTGCGTACGTAGTTTATCGCATGGAGCAAGCTTACATCAATTTACAATGCTGTGAGCTTAAAATACATTATCATCATTATCGTTTACAGCTTGGCAAAATGTTAACAATTTTCTAAGCCTATGTGGACAATTTCAAGTCTTGATTTATACGGGCTAACAAAATGTCGGTCGCAACTTGATCGAATGATTGAATTCGGAATTGCCAAAACGTTTTCGTTTTGGTGTTTATCACGCTGATTGTTTAGCTATAACTTATAAAGCTTGAAGTTATTTGAGAATGTTTGGCATAATATTTTGCAGTATATTTAAGGTGTTTTCGTTGTTTGTTTACAGTCACCAGATATACGAATCAGATATACGAATCAGATATACGAATACAGATATACGAATACAGATGTACGAATAATCAGATATACGAATATTCAGATACGAATATTCAGATATACAGATATACAGATATACAGATATACAGATTTGCAGATTCAGATTCAGATTTGCAGATGATTGTACAGATTACAGATTGATTCAGACACTGATTCAGAATAAACAGTTATTAACTAAACTATCAGTTTTTCTCATATCTGCGTGGAGGAATATAACCCAAACCAAGTTATTCAGGATAATTTGGACTTTCCTGGTTGGAATTGTCCTACAGTGAGTGAACACGTTCAAGTGAAGGAATACGCTTTAGCAAGAGAATACGCTTTAGTCAGAGGATACGTCCTAGTTAGTGAACACGTTGCAACAATGGCAACCAAGGAAAAGAAAACGGAACTAATCAAGCAGAGACTGTGCCGCAAAGGTGCGATGACTAGGTTGTTGAATACGTTAAAAACTGTAATCGAAGGAGAAGACCCAAACAGTGATACTGTCGAAGAACTTCTTTCTAAAAGTCAAGAAGGATTTACAGCTATAGAAGCTATACATGAAGAACTGATGAACACGGCAGAGGACGAAGAAGTAGAATCATTAGAAGCGTGGATGGAAGAATGCCACACGTCCTTCTGGAAGGTCCGGTCATCAGCTAATAAGTATTTAGCAAGTAAATCAGAAGGTAATCATAATAGTAATAATGATGTTACGGCAGAGATATCGAGTCCTAGAAGCACTGCTGATAGTAGCAGTTTAAAGAATTTTAATGAGATAAAGCTGGCTTTAGAACTGCCAAAAGCAGAATTCACAGAATTTGATGGTAATCCAGTAGATTTCTATGCGTTCTTGTCTAATTTTGAGACTAATGTTGAGTCTAAATTAAGTAACAATGCTACACGTCTACAATATTTGTTACAAATGTGTAAAGGCAAGGCTCGGTGCAGTATTGAATGCTGCGCGCTTCTTGGCGATGATGGTTATGTTCAAGCGAAAAGCATTTTGAGCAGGCAGTTTGGTCAGCCTCACATGATATTGAATGCTCTCATGAATGAATTGTTGAACAAAAAGCCGTTGAAACCCAATGACGCAGGTTCTTTGTGGGACTTAATCGCTTCAATGAAAAAGTGTCACGTCACGTTAACTCAGATAGGTTACACTAGTGATCTCAACAGTACGACAAGCTTATTGAAAATTCAAAGTTTGTTGCCAACCTACTTACAAACTGCTTGGGCAAAGAAGGCTCACGAAATTTTGTACGATGACAGGGAACCTAGGGAGCCAGAATTTGTAGACATGTTGAAATTTCTAGAATGGCACGCTGAAATATCGTGCACTATGTTTGGAAGAAGTGTGTCCAAACCTCAGGTGAGTAATGACAGATTCAAGAATAAGGCTAGCGTTAAGTCGAATAATGTTAGCAGCATTCCTTTTAAGTGTTATCTGTGTGAAGGTAATCACAGTATTTATACTTGTAGCAAACTTATCGAAGCCGCATATGAAGAGAAATTGAAAATGGTTAAAGCAGCAAAGTTATGTTTTAGATGTTTGAGACCCGGTCACGGTGCACTAAAATGCAGAAAGGACTGGACCTGTCGGAGTTGTGGATCAAGTAGGCACCACAACAAATTACATCCACCGCCAAAGGAGGAAAGTAAAAGTCCTGCTGAGCAGCAGGTGATGTCAAATGCTGCATCAAACGGTAACAGAGTTTATTTGAGAATCCTTCCAGTGGTCGTCACCACACATAATGGTTATCAGGTGAGTACTCTAGCTTTACTTGATCATGGTTCAGATACCAGCCTGTGTTCCGAGAATTTCCGGAAGAAACTTAAAGTGAGAGGTAAGAGAGTTAAGTATACGTCGTCTACTATTAACGGTGATGAAGAAAGAGAGGGATTTAAGTTTGATGTATCCGTTAAAGGTAAGCATGAGAAACAAGGGATGACCATCGATTTCTTATCTGTTCCCAAAATACCGGCTGCAGCTGAAAGAGTACCCAGAGCAGAGGATTTAAGTAAATGGCGTCATTTGGAATCTCTCCCGTGGGAGAATCAACAGTCAGATGAAGTTGGTTTGTTAATCGGAGCAGATGCACCTGAAGCGTTCTGGGTGCTTGAAGAACGCAAAGGTAAACCGAAAGAACCTTACGCGATGAGAACGATGTTAGGTTGGTCAATCATGGGACCAGGGGGATCAGGAAATAACAGGGTCACAAGTCATCGCATAGAGGTAAGTAATGAACAACTATTTCAAGAAGTCGAAAAATCCTGGACAGTCGAAAATACCGGCCTCTCCGAAGAAAAGGATTCAATTCAAGATATTAGAGCGCGTGAGATAATGAAATCGACCATTAAGTTGACTAAAGATAGACATTATGAGATGGGGTTACTTTGGAAGCATGATAATCATGATTTGCCCCATAGTAGATCTATGGCTGAGTCGAGGCTAGCTTCCCTGAAAAGAAGGTTAGAATCCAATAAAGAGATGCACGGAAAGTACACAGAAGTAGTTGAGGGATACATAGCAAAGGGGTTTGCTGAACCGGTAAACACTAGAGAGAGCAAACCAGGTAAGATTTGGTATTTACCCCATCACCCAGTGGTACATCCTCACAAGAAAAAGGTAAGAGTAGTTTACGATTGTGCTGCCAAATCTCAAGGGACATCACTAAATGATAAGTTATTAAAAGGGCCAGACTTGATGAACGATTTGTTGGGAGTCTTACTCAGGTTCAGGCAAGAAAAGATTGCCATAGTTTCTGACATTGAAGCTATGTTTCATCAGGTCCAGATGATCGAGCAAGACAGAGACGCTTTAAGGTTCCTATGGTGGGAAGGGGGCGACATGAGCAAATCACCCAAAGAATATAGGATGTGTGTTCACTTGTTCGGGGCAACCTCCTCTCCTTGTTGCGCAGGTAAGGCATTAAAACAGACAGCCGAAGACAATGAGATCGACAATCAGGATGAGGTAGGTCAAAGGGCTATAGACATTATACGTAATGGATTTTACGTGGATGATTGTTTGGGTTCCGTTAGTAACCAAGAGTTCGCTATTCAGGTAGTCAAGCGACTTGTTAACATTCTTAGTAAAGGGGGATTTCGTCTCACCAAGTGGCTAAGCAACGATAGACAGGTATTACAAAGTATCGAAGCTTCTGAACGAGCGCCCTCAGTTTCAGTCTCATTGGACAATTTACCCACTGAGAGGACTTTAGGTGTGTCTTGGGATGCTGAGAATGATCTATTTACTTTCCAGGTACTTCTGAAAGAGAAGCCCCTTACCAGAAGAGGTTTACTGTCAATTACGAGCTCCTTTTATGATCCGTTAGGGTTTGCCGCTCCATTTATATTAGTGGCTAAGTCACTTTTGCAGGAAGTATGCAAGCGAGGAGCAGACTGGGACGAGCCCCTGACCGACCGAGAACATGAAGTATGGCAACGGTGGCTCAACAACACGTCTAACTTGTCTAAAGTTACAATTCCAAGATGGTTAAAGTTAGATGTAGCTGTAGATGTACAACTCCACATTTTCTGTGATGCGTCAGAAAAGGGCTATGCGGCTGTAGCCTATCTCAGAACACAATCAGCTGAGGATGTTTCTTGCAGGTTTGTTGTTGGCAAGGCCCGGGTAAGTCCTTTGAAATCAGTTTCAATTCCCAGACTAGAGCTAATGTCCGCAGTGCTCGCGGCAACACTTGACGGAGCGCTTCGAAGAGAAATGAGGTACGAATTTGGTGAAACGATCTTCTGGAGCGATTCTATGATAGTCCTAAATTACCTCAGAAATGAGAGTACAAGGTTCAAAACATTTGTAGCCAATAGAGTGGCGAAGATTCGCAGTGTCTCAAAACCACATCAGTGGAGACATGTTGGAACTAAAGATAATCCAGCAGACGAAGGGTCAAGAGGGACTTTCCACATAAGAAAGTGGTTTAACCGGCCCTGATTTCCTGACTAAAGACAAGGTTTGTTGGCCTGAGTCAAAGTTTGAAGACGTCGATTTGACAGAGGATCCTGAGGTCAAAAGGTCAAATACAGTTCAACGGGCGAAAGTTCTTCAGACGAACGTTACCGAAGACGATAATAGTCTACTGACGATTTTGGTTGGTAAGTATTCCTCGTGGACAAGATTGGTACGAGTTTTGAGCTGGATCCGACGTTTTATCCGGTCAGCTAGAAACAAGGCTAAGAATGAACCTATTGTGACAGGTAATTTGATTGTTTCCGAGATTAAGGAAAGCGAAAAGACGATTCTGTTATGGGAACAGAAGAGGTCCTTTCCAAACTTGCAACGGGATCCACAACTCAAGGGTTTGAATCCAATGCTCGAGAACCAACTATTGAGAGTTGGAGGTAGATTGAACAACGCTCAGATAGACTATGAAGCTATGCATCAAGTGATACTCCCCAGTAAGGGAGACGTTGTAAGGTTTACTTGTGGAACATTATCATACCGTAGTAGGACATAGTGGATGGGCTGCTACAATTAATGCGCTTCGTGAGAAGTTCTGGATAATTAAGGGTAAGTGCACAATCAAACGCATCCTTAGGAGTTGTGTAATTTGTAAGAAGTGTAATGCAAGGCCAGTTCAGCAAATAATGGCACCGCTACCCTCAGAACGAGTGACAGGAAACAGACCCCCATTTACCTTCACTGGGGTAGATTATTTCGGACCAATCGACGTGAAACAAGGTAGGTCCACAGTGAAACGATATGGTTGTATTTTTACCTGTTTGGCGACTAGAGCCGTTCATTTAGAAGTAGCTGATTGTTTAGATTCCGATTCGTTTATCAACGCTTACCGCAGATTCGTCGCCAGGAGAGGACAAGTTGAAAAAATGTTCAGCGATAATGGAACAAACTTTGTAGCGGGTGAGCGAGAGCTGAGAGAAGCACTCCGTAAGATGAACCAAGATAAAGTAGAAGAATTTACGCATACTAGACAATGTGAATGGCACTTCAACCCCCCGTCAGCCAGCCATTTTGGAGGTGTCTGGGAAAGACTTATTCGCTCAGTTCGAAGAATACTGCATGGGATACTGAGAGAACAGACTGTCAACAGCGAAGTGTTGCATACCGTGTTGGTTGAAGCTGAAAGCATACTTAATTCTAGACCCTTGACAGACATTTTCTCCTAACTCAGACGATGAAGAACCACTGACTCCTAATCATCTACTTCTACTAAGAAAGGGACCCGAAGCGCCAATAGGAAGCGTAGAACCCTACAGCAGGAAAAGATGGCTACAAGCTCAATATTTAGCATCTCTGTTTTGGACACGCTGGAGAAGGGAGTACCTCCCGCTGTTACAAAAAAGGCACAAGTGGACAATCCCAAAGCAAAATGTAAAAGTTAATGACGTCGTCTTACTTGTCGATGCTAGCATACCTAGAGGTAAGTGGCTTATGGGAAGAGTATTGTCAGTGTATAAAGGTAAGGATGATAGAGTTAGAAGTGTTGACGTTAAAGTAGCAGGTAATGTATTGAAGCGTCCAGTAGCTAAGTTATGTATAGTATACAGAGAACCAGTTAAGTAATAATGAAGTGATTTGATCCTGAAATCCTCTCAACTGGTTTCAAGATTTCAGCGTGGGGAGTGTTAACGACTTCTCATTAATTTTTATTATGAGCGCGCCCTCAATTTCTTGGCTGAGTATTCTGCTCTCAAAATGCTTGCGTGCGCGTATTTTAAGTAATTTTTGGTTATTTACGTTCAGTTTTAATATTTAAGTTCACGCTTGCTTCGCCTGCGCGCGCTACGTATCCGCGAGATGCATGCGTTTACGATGTATCTTGCCTTTTGCCGAGTGTAGTGCGTCGCATTTATGCATCGTTAAATTTCAAATTTTGTAACACATTTAATTAACGGCGAGACGTTGGACCGCAAGAAGCGCCGCAGCCAAGTCACGTAGGCTACATGTTTTATGCCCGCAAAGGTGGACCAGAAGTCACAGAAGAAGTTACAAAGTGGTACGCAATATGTTTTAATTCCGTTCTATTAACTGACTGATTAAATTAATATTTGTTACATTATATAAGAAAGTTGCGGAATGAACAAACTTTGTATAGCAGTAACATTAATCTACAATTACTCAAGGATTAAACCCAAGAAGAGAATATATCATATTTTGTTACTTATATGTGATATCGTTTGCTCCTTGAATGTACATATGTAAATCAATTGAATTTTACCGGAAAAGTATGGGCTCACCAGGCCAGCTTCGATAGTTTTTTCCTTAAGAGGTTTACTTAGTTTATGTACGCATTAAGGATGCGTAGCCTATAGTTTCTTTTTCACTTATATTTAAGTCATTTAAAATGTTTAAGGCGTATAAACTTTTGAGTGCAGTAAAGATTAAAGTGCTCACTCATATACTGTGTAACATATTGGCGGTTTTCATTATTGACGAATATTAATTGACGCATATTTACGCTTCATTTCGTATAGGCTAATTGTTCTGAGGAGCTTAACATCGAATCCGTTGACTGAGTTTGTGGGTTAGGGAGCGGTTATGTTCACGTAAGAATTCGTTCGTGACTTACATTTAATTAATTCAATTTATAATAATTTATATTTTTATATAACTAAGGTCAAGTGGCTTGCGTTGTATAGTTGCGTACGTAGTTTATCGCATGGAGCAAGCTTACATCAATTTACAATGCTGTGAGCTTAAAATACATTATCATCATTATCGTTTACAGCTTGGCAAAATGTTAACAATTTTCTAAGCCTATGTGGACAATTTCAAGTCTTGATTTATACGGGCTAACAAAATGTCGGTCGCAACTTGATCGAATGATTGAATTCGGAATTGCCAAAACGTTTTCGTTTTGGTGTTTATCACGCTGATTGTTTAGCTATAACTTATAAAGCTTGAAGTTATTTGAGAATGTTTGGCATAATATTTTGCAGTATATTTAAGGTGTTTTCGTTGTTTGTTTACAGTCACCAGATATACGAATCAGATATACGAATCAGATATACGAATACAGATATACGAATACAGATGTACGAATAATCAGATATACGAATATTCAGATACGAATATTCAGATATACAGATATACAGATATACAGATATACAGATTTGCAGATTCAGATTCAGATTTGCAGATGATTGTACAGATTACAGATTGATTCAGACACTGATTCAGAATAAACAGTTATTAACTAAACTATCAGTTTTTCTCATATCTGCGTGGAGGAATATAACCCAAACCAAGTTATTCAGGATAATTTGGACTTTCCTGGTTGGAATTGTCCTACAATATATAAGGTCAAAGTACTGCGTAGCACTTATGAAGTAGGTAGGTAAAAATGAAGTAGTAAATAGTGCTAAAAGTTTGTGAAAAATTCCACGACGTTTCGGGTTTAAACCCTTCATCAGGTGGCAAAAATGCAACTGATCGTTGACACGGCCAAACGTACAATTTAAAAAATACACAATAAAATTGGGCACGGTAAACCTCGGCTAAGAAAACAGACAGTTTTAAGTGGTTACCACAAGTCAAAAAAATGCAGGAATTGCTGCGTTATAACAGTTCAAGTCTAACGTTCAGACCATGTGGGGACAGGGTTCCAAGTTTCATGATTAGGCGGTTTTCAGCAGCTAGGCGGTCATGATCGGAACCTCGACACGAGATGGCCGCCGAAACCATCAAGTCACGGATCGAGCATGTTGACGGAGGATTGAAGTGGGTGGCTACCGGGAACCCTGGGAGGTTCTGTTTGATTGATCTCAGGTGCTCGGTGACTCGGTCAGCAAGACGACGTTTTGTTTCTCCCACGTACAGTATATTACAGCGTTTACATACGAGAACGTAAACAACATTGGCTGAAGTACAGGAAAAATGCTGATGAACGTTAAACCGGTTGTTGTTGGGACCTACAATGGAAAGGTTTTTGTCATAACTGACCACCGGGCAAGTATTGCATCTCCCATCTGATATAGGGGGGCACCGAAACCTCATAGAGGGGCACTGAAGATTATGTTTGCTGTCAGTAGTGCCACCACATGATTACAGTTTGCCGGAACTACAGGGGATTATATCTCAAGCTTACCACACATAGCTTAAAGGTATCGGTTTTACGTGTGCACATACGCGCGAAGCGCGCGAAAATTTCACTCTTGTGATGGAAATTTTTCCCTCCGCTTGTAATAGAGACGTAGAAATTCTCCACAAGTGAAGGGAACAAGACTACAATCACGATATATCTTCAGCTCAGCAAGCGCAGGTAAAGCCGGTTGAGGACTTTGCGAATGGCGAGGTGGGACCAGGGGCTGCCATTTGCCAGGCTTGGTGTGATCCAGTATGAGCTTGTTAGGATCCAGAGCGAAATTCCCCGAATATGTGGCGAATTAACAATATGGGAACACCAGCATGGAGCTTTGAGCAGGACTTTGAATGACAGTGAGAGCACACCAATGTCTTCACAGTTCACAATTCAGATGGTCATTATCATTTTTCTACTTTGAACGAAATTTTGCATTAAAAAAAAACAGAAAAAGTAAATTTTGGAATAATTTTTTGGTACGAGTAAATTTAGCTTCAAACCGTCTAGTCGTCGGGGAGCGAATGTTACTCAAGGTACTAAATTGCTACAAGAAAGACCCTTGATGTCCGGGATTTAACTTTGAGCCTTCACCTAGCTTTGGCTGGAAGAGTTCACTTGAATTTTTGTACTAATAGTGTTCATGGGTGATATTACTTCGCCTGTGAGAATTGCGCGCGAAGCACGCAGAAATTTTGCAGGAAACTTATTTACCACGGTAAAACCTGCATACAGACTCAGCAAGGGGTGGTGGAAAGATAAGCCCGACGAAGGGACCAAGCTCCCCTAAGAGGTCCAGCAACCCGAAGCCCCGTTAGAAGCAATGGGTTACAGACTGGATACCGAACGCGAAATTTTGGGCGACCGGCGAAAAATTTGGGGTTCTGTTGAAGAAAAATTGAAAATATTTGGTTCTTATTAAGGAAAGTTAGAAAATTTGGGTTTCTATGGAAGAATCTGCCCTCTTCGTCCTAGACAGTTCCAGTTCTCCCGACTAAGTTACTCCTTCCAAAACTGTGTTGAGCCCCTCCTTGTGCAGACACAAACTTAGTTTATTGCTTAAGGGCATATCCTGTTGGGCATACAAGGCCATGATTAATAGGTAACCACAACATTCTCTGCGCATGCTGTGTGTTGGGAGCTTTGATGTAAATCAAAAAGCATTCACCTATGACCAATTGAGAATTTTGCTTTCTCCCAACCAAAATGTATTTGGGGTGATGAGTGTCTGTCTTTAAAAACAAAACAAAAACGCCGGGCGACTGGTCGCGAGGGGATGCCCCCTTCCACCACCCCTGGACATTGAGACACTAACTAAACGTTTCATACAAAAATGATTATCATGATGTTGAGTCTGAATAAAGAATCTTCCCGATCGTAAGAGAAAGAGGATGGAACTTTTCATGGATTCAATTTTGTGTTTTTCCGGGAATCATTCCTACACGAAAGAACAATAGCCTAATTGTGGAACCTGTTCATTTATAAATTAAGCCAACATATCCGAAACGGGTGTTAAAGCTATAAGTAGCCTAACTGAAGATGAAAGCGCGCGTAGCGGGCGAAAATTTTTGTAATTTTAGAACAAAAATGTTACAGAGAACAAAATTCGTTCATTATTAAACTCCTTTTGGGATCACTTTTGGTTCCAAATCGCTTAGTGTCATACCAGGGCCACCGTTTACATGTACTAAAATTTTATTTTCGATCGATTTTCCGGACAGGGGGCACAGTGGTCCGCACGGGGGGGGGGGGCACGGCCCCCTCGTGCCCCGGCCTGGCTACGCGGGCCTGGTGTACGTGTTCAGAGAATTTTATTTTACTCCCTCTGTAATAAGATCTCTTTTTGTTGCTGTCCTATGAAACTTTTTACAGACTCTGAGGGAGGCCGTGGAATCCCCGAGGACGGTACAGACTTAAGTTAAGGCCCACTTTAGAAACGGCCAGCAAAGTCAGGGACAAAAGCCGGAGGTATAAATTCGCCGAGAAGACTATATTATGTACAGAACGTCCGCAAGGAAGATATTTTGCATCCTAAAAGAGGCCGAAATATAGGCATGCATGAAATCACACTTTCCACCATCTTGGCATTTTTTCACCCCAGTTGTGCTTTGATTCATCCTTCTACCTACCCTGACTATAACACTGGAGGCTACCGAGACCCGGAAGAAAATGATATACTTGGGTCACGGGTCGGGTATCGATACTGACTGATACCTTACCTTACGGGCGGGGACGATGCTCAGTCAGTCAGTTGTGCACGGACAAAATAATATGCCCTCGGTTGGATAATTCTAACATTTGGTTGCTTCATCTGTCTCTCCAGTGACCCCTCTCTGTCTCTCCAATCTCTCTCTCTTTCCCTTTTCCTTTAATCCCCGACTGAGCGATTTCCCCCGACTGGCGACGGAGTTGGTGTCCTGTGCGCCCTGATAGCAAAACTTTTGGTCGGCACAACGGACCGCTGTCGGTCACTCCGGCGGTCCGCCAGAGAAATGTCCGGTGGTTCACCGGCGACCGCCGATGGCGTCGACACTGATTGGTTAAAAGGCTTTATGACAACATTCAAGTTTTCGCCCCGCCAGCGGACCTTTGATGGCCCTCCGTCGACCTTTTGGCCACCGGCGGACCGCCGGATTTTGTTATCAGCCCCCTCCCGCCCCCCCCCCCCCCCCGCCTTCAAACACGCTACTGACTGTACCAATATTTTCCAAGCTCTTGCGTAATGTTTGATGTGGGAAAATTGATTTTATTTCTCGGGATCGTACGTAAGCCTGGCACCAAACTGGTGAGTGCAAATTATTCATGTGCTAATCTCATATTATGTGAAAACCTGACCGTTTCAGAATGGCCGCCTATTTCAGTGGGTCAGTCACAGTCTGAGTGGCCTGTTACAGTTTTAGTTTACTTCTCTTCAAGGACATGAGATCCCTTCCTTTGTGTAAGCCTGAGAATGACATACAAAAATGCGTGCTTACAATTACAAAACAATGAAGTATAAATCACACAGACACAAACAAACCTATAAATAATAAATAAATGAAACACAAATTCAACCTAGCCGGACTGCATGCTACTGACATCACCAGCTTCATTCAAATTGTTTCATTATGAAAGACACCGCAAATTTAGCCAACTTAGATTAGTGATTACTCTATTTGCTTGAAGTTTCCGTACACTGGGCTTGACATAATAATAGGGTTTAACCATAGAAATAAAAGTAAGGTTCTATGGGTTTAACACACAATGCTCTTTGTGACGAGAAATAACTCCAAGTGAAATTCATCAGCAAGTTCCCACAATTACAGAGAGAACAGAAAACAGGATTAGGCCTAAAAGTAAATCAGTTAACTTCCAACGGGAGCCGCAATTTTGGTGTCCCCACAACTAAAACGGCAAAAATTAACTCGGTCATAGTTCTTCAAATTCGCCAGGTAACTTTCAAATTTCTCATTCACCTTGATAATTTACACACCTTGTTTCATTACTGGTTTCATTATGCCAATTTTCCGTAAACTAATTTGAATTGATCCTGTTGTAAGTGAATGGTCGCCATGGCAACAGCTGATATGACCTGACGCCAAGTTAAACTTTTCATTTCGTGAATCAGCAGGCTTGGTGAAGCGTGCAGGTGCACCGTGTACGGTATTGTCATGCCTTACATACGCATACAACGTACTAGAATCTAGTTCATGTAACAGCTGATGGTTCCATGTACGGCGTACTTTGTTCAACAACGGGTTAAATTTGTTTGGTTGACAAGATTCGAGGATGTTCAACTGAGAGATTTTGCGGGAAGTTGGCGACTAAGAGGCTTATGAAAGCTTTACCTTGTGTTGTGAGTAAACTAACGTTAGAACTAAAACGTCGAATCCAGCTTAGATTTGTATAAAAAAATGTTAACATTGTAGCCTAGTTTAATACGAGGTTTAGGCTGGTTGCCTGACTGGGGTTTAAAATTACGAAGCCTAGGCTAGGCCTAGACTGGCTAGAGAGATAGATGTTTATTGTCCATTTCAGTAAAACGGAAAATGATATTCCGTCGGCAGTGTGTGTATAAGATACAAAACAGTAAAAAACATAAAAGCAAAGATACACACAAATAGGAAAAACAGTAAAAAGACATTAAAGCAAAGATATATAGCCTAGTACACAAAGATGCAAAACAGTTAAAAAACATGAAAGCAAAGATATACACAACTACCTAATGCTAAAGAGAAATAAATGTAAAAGAAAAGGAAAGAGAAAGTAGAAAGATCAAAGATTTACGCTGTGGATGGATCGCTTCACATTAGAATTGAATAGATGTAATACCTCGGGAAGGAAAGCATTCCGAAACCTTGATGTTTTGGTAAGAGGCACCTGTAGCCTAATGCTGGATCTGTTTAAAGAGACTAATCTGTGAAAGGGGGGTGTTTCATCTTTTCTTACGCTATCTAGTTTCTTGATTAGGCATTCTTCATGTATTAGTGAGCGTGTTGGAAGGCTTGAACCAATACAGCGTTCAGCTGACTTGCGAACATGTTCTAGCTCATCTTGGTGCTTCTTCAGCACTCTACCAAAGAAGCAGATAACGCTGAACGTCAGGACGCTTTGAATTATGGACTGGTAAAGCAGTTTCATTATCGTAACATTAACTTTGCCTTGGCCGAGGCAAACAATTCAGTTCAGTGCAAATTTATTTCACAAATGATTTCAAAACAGTGGGTAAACAACAAAACAGCAAGGAATCATTTAACGGACACTAACGTAGAAAACAGACATAACAGAAACCTGTTAGGCCTAGACCTCGCTAACTAGCTAGCAAGGCTAGTCACCCATATAACCATAAGCTAGTGTTACGGCTTGTGGTCGCGAGTCAAACCAATAACAGCGAAGGATCACAGAAGAACGAGATTAAAATTCAACAACTTAATGATTATTTACAATCTCCTTATCTCACTTAAATTTACAATAATTAATTAGACTTACTCACAATCCTTTAGTTAATATTTGCCTGGTCTGGTCCAAGGGCTGGTAGTGCATGCACGTTGACGATGGTACAGTAGTAGACCTGCAGCGTGCTGTAGCGTAGGAACTGGTTCCACGAGCGAATAACGACAAGGCTAGCGATGATGGACGATAACAATCTCAATACACAGCGTAGAAACGGCGTAAGGCAATTTATCAGAAGTGTTCAGTGTCAGTGGCTGGCTTATGATATCTCAGTAGTGTGACAGTCTGGTCTCGTTGAAATCTCTCCCAGAATAGTTGTTGAACTGCCTTTTATATGCTAGGCTTTTATTCGAGAACTCTCCAGAATTTAACAGAAACTTCTAGTGTACACAGTCCAGCAATTACGAGAACGTTCCTAATAGAAACTTCTAGAACACACAGTAGTTGTAATTGGGACATAACGTAAACAGTTCTCACTTCTAGACAGTTCTAGAAAGGCTGCGTTGAAGTTGAATTCTCTGGAACTTTCCATTCGCTCGTCGATGGATTCAATCCGGTGTTCCTGACGGGTCGTCTTGTAACACTCCCCCCCTTGAAAAAGTTTTGGACGTCTCGGACAAAACTTAAGTTACAATATTTACAATGTATAACTTTACAGTAATAACTACAGTATGTATATTATGTAGTCCAATATTCAATGGAAGGTACAATTATAACATATAATTTGTCTTGCAAGGTGATGATACATGAATACAGTAACATCATCAATACACAGTGTGCCATAGTTAACACAAAATTTCAAAACTTACAGTGATATCTTCAACATACTGCATCAAATCAAATTCTTGACAAAGAGTCTGGTACAACATTGTCTTTCCCTTTAATGTGCTTAATAGCTACATTATATGATTGCAGAAATAAACTCCACCTCATCAATCTTTGATTCTTATTCTTCATCTTAGATAAAAATGTCAAAGGGTTATGATCAGTGTATACAGTGATAGGGAAACTAGTAGTTCCCAAATAAACATCAAAGTGTTGAAGACCAAGTATCAAAGCTAATGTCTCTTTTTCAATTGTTGAATAATTTTTCTGGTGTTTGTCAAATTTCTTAGAATAATAACAAACAGGGTGATCAACACCATGCTCATCAGCTTGAAGCAAAACTGCTCCTATGCCATTGTCACTGGCATCTACTGCCAACTTAAATTGCTTTTCAAAATCTGGAGCAATCAACACTGGTGAACTCATTAGTGCCTTTTTCAATAATTCAAATGCTGCTTGGCAATTATCTGTCCAATCAAACTTTTCATTTTTCTTTAACAATTTTGTCAGTGGTGCAGCAATGTCAGAGAAATTCGGACAGAAAACGTCTGTAGTAACCAGCCATACCTAGGAAGCGCATGAGCTGCCTTTTATCAGTTGGGGCAGGGAATTTGTCAATGCCCTCAACTTTAGCCTTAATTGGTCTAACTTTACCCTGACCAACCACATGCCCTAAGTACACCACATGGGCACAAGCAATCTCACTTTTGACCAAATTGACAGTCAAATTAGCTTTGGCAAGCTTGTCAAATAATGCCTTAACATGTTGTACATGTTCATCCCACGAGTTGCTGTACACAATAAGGTCATCAACATATACTTCACAATTTTCTAAATTTGACGTAAGGTTATTTACTAAGCGTTTAAAGGTCATTTGTGAATTTTTCATACCAAACGGCATAACCTTATACTGAAATAACCCATCTGGCGTCACGAATGCCGAGATTTTCCGAGCCCTCTCAGTGAGTGGTATCTCCCAGTACCCCTTTAGTAAGTCAAACTTTGACACATACGTAGCTTTCCCAATCCTATCAATGCAATCATCGATACGGGGTATCGGATAGGAATCCGTTCTTGTGACTGCATTCACCTTTCGGTAATCAGTACAAAATCTGTACCCACCGTCTGGCTTGGGGACCAATATACAAGGGGAAGACCATTCACTATTACTAGGTTCTATAATGTCATGGTCTAACATATACCGAACCTCATCCCTGAGATGTTGTCGTTTTCTAGGGTTAACTCGGTAAGGATGCTGCTTGATTGGTGTGGCATCTCCCACATCAACATCATGTTCAATCAAATTTGTCCTAGTAGGATCATCTGAGAACAAGCATGCATATTCATAGATTAATGATTTCATTTCTGACTTTTCTTTGTGATCCAGATGACTTAATTTCTGGTCAAGATTTTTCAACACATCAGAATTTTGTAACTTAATACAAATGTCAGGAACATTATTAGCCTTGATTTCATCATTACTGAGTTCATGATCAGCATTGATAACACACACTTGATCACCTGTATCATTAGTGTTACTATTTACAGCATGTACACTTTCATCCTTAGAAATGTCACAATCTTCTCTTTCATAATATCTCTTCATCATATTAATATGACATACTCTTTTAGATTTACGCTTGTCAGGTGTCAAAATGACGTAATCTGTGTCACTGACCTTTCTCTCAATGACATAAGGTCCTTGAAAGCGAGCTTGAAGTGGCTGACCAGAAACAGGTAAAAACACTAGCACCTTATCACCAGGTTTAAACTCTCTTTTCACAGTGGTCTTGTCATACCACACTTTCATTTTCTTCTGAGAGTGTCTCAGATTTTCCTGAGCAAGTTCACATGCTCCATGAAGACGATCTTTAAAGCGGGATACATAATCAAGTAGATGTATGTCTTCACCTGGATCTGATAACCACTTCTCCTTTAACAATTTCAATGGTCCACGAACTGTGTGTCCAAAGACAAGTTCAAATGGATTGAACCCAAGTGACTCTTGTATAGATTCCCTGGCAGCAAACATTAAAAATGGAATGCCTTCATCCCAATCTCTCTCATTACCATGACAATATGTCTTTAACATATTCTTCAATGTTTGGTGAAACCTTTCTAAAGCCCCTTGGCTTTCAGGATGATAAGCCGAAGACTTAATTTGGTCTATGCCTAACTCATATAACATCTGTTGGAATACAGTTGACATGAAATTAGACCCCTGATCTGACTGGATCTCTTTCGGCAACCCAAACAATGTGAAAAATTTAAGTAAAGCTTGTAAGACTGTCCGAGCCTTAATATTCCTCAGAGGTATTGCCTCTGGAAACCTTGTAGAAGCACACATAATGGTTAATATATACTGATGCCCTGCCCTACTCTTAGGTAGGGGACCTACACAATCAATGATGACTCTACTAAACGGCTCTTCAAAGGCAGGAATTGGCTTTAAGGGTGCAGCCGGAATATTCTGATTAGGCTTCCCAACCATTTGACATGAGTGACAGGTCTTACAAAATTTGGCCACATCACTTTTAAGTTTTGGCCAATAAAAGTGATTTAGAATTCTGTGGTAAGTCTTATTGACTCCTAGGTGCCCTGCAAATGGCATTTCATGAGCAATACTCAGTATTTCCCTTCTATAGGTCCTAGGTACCACAATTTGATGGTAAATTCTCCACTCTTCATCTAATAGTGCATCAGGTGGTCGCCATTTACGCATCAAAATATTGTTTTTCAAATAAAAGCAGACTGGGACGTATTTCGATTCATCCTCAGTGAGTGCACCAGCCATTAATGGCTGAAGCTCTTCATCATGTTGTTGTTGGACTGACAACTGATCTCTGTGGAGTGTGTCAGACATTTTTGATTTTTCCTGTTCTACCCCCTCACTATGTGTGGGGCCAGGAGACTCACAATCCTGACTATCATTAAGATTAGTCATAAAAGATTGGCTGAGATCATACCAAGAATCTTCACTTTCATGAATATTTTTACTAGAATCTTTTTCAGACTCTGACTCCTCTTTTGGGAGTGTTGTTCCATTTTTGGTTTCGATGATAAGAGAAACCAATGCATTCATGATGGCGTATGTGTGTATGTATGTGTGTATGTGCGTGTGTGTGTATGTGTGTGTGTGTGTGTGTGTATGTGCGTATGTGTGTGTGTATGTGTGTTTGTGACACTTTGCTCGTTAACACGATATCTCAAGAAGGGAAACTCTGACAGTTCTCAAACTTGGTACATAGATGCCCCATATTGAGAGGAAGAACCCTATTGTTTTTGGTGGGGGTCAAAGGTCATCTGGGGTCACCGGGGGTCAAACTCCGAAAATCTTGTTAACACAATATCTTGAGATAGGAAGCTTGGATAAATTTCATACTTAGTATGTAGATGCGTTATGGTAAGAGGAAGAACCCTATCGTTTTTGATGGAGGTCAAAGGTCATCTGGGGTCACCGGGGGTCGAATGCTGAAAACCTTGTTAACACGTTATCTCAAGTTAGGAAGCTTGGATAAATTTCATACTTAGTATGTAGATGCGTTATGGTAAGAGGAAGAACCCTATCCTTTGTGGTGGAGGTCAAAGGTCATCTGGGGTCACCGGAGGTCAAACTCTGAAAACCTTGTTAACACGATATCTCAAGATAGGAAGCTTGGATAAATTTCATACTTAGTATGTAGATGCCTTATGGTAAGAGGAAGAACCCTATCATTTTTGATGGAGGTCAAAGGTCATCTGGGGTCACCGGGGGTCGAATGCTGAAAACCTTGTTAACACTATATCTAAAGTTAGGAAGCTTGGATAAATTTCATACTCAGTATATTGATGCGTTATGGTAAGAGGAAGAACCCTATCGTTTGTGGTGGAGGTCAAAGGTCATCTGGGGTCACCGGGGATCAAACTCTAAAAACCTTGTTAACACGATATCTCAAGATAGGAAGCTTGGATAAATTTCATACTTAGTATGTAGATGCGTTATGCTAAGAGAAAAAACCCTATCATTTTTGGTGGAGGTCAAAGGTCATCTGGGCTCACCGGCGGTCGAATGCTGAAAACCTTATTAACATGATATCTCAAGTTAGGAAGCTTGGATAAATTTCATACTTAGTGTGTAGATGTGTTATGGTAAGAGGAAGAACCCTATCGTTTTTGGTGGAGGTCAAAGGTCATCTGGGGTCACAGGTGGTCGAATGCTGAAAACCTTGTTAACATGATATCTCAAGTTAGGAAGCTTGGATAAATTTCATACGTAGTATGTAGATAGGTTATGGTAAGAGGAAAAACCCTATCGTTTTTGATGGAGGTCAAAGGTCATCTGGGGCCACCGGGGGTCGAATGCTGAAAACCTTGTTAACACGATATCTCAAGGTAGGAAGCTTGGATAAATTTCATACTTAGTATGTAGATGCGTTATGGTAAGAGGAAGAGCCTTATTGTTTTGGGTGGAGGTCAAAGGTCATCTGGGGTCACCAGGGGTCGAATGCTGAAAACCCTGTTAACAGGATATCTCAAGTTAGGAAGCTTGGATAAATTTCATACTTAGTATGTAGATGTGTTATGGTAAGAGGAAAAACGCAATCATTTTTGGTGGCGGTCGAAGGTCATCTGGGGTCACCGGAGGTCAAACTCTGAAAACCATGTTGACACGATATCACAAGATAGGAAGCTTGGATAGATTTCATAGGTAGTATGTGGATGTGTTATGGTGGGAAGATGAATGCTATCATGTTTGGTGGAGGTCAAAGGTCATGTAGGGTCACCGGGGGTCAAACACTGAAAATTTTTTAGCATGATATCTCAAGATAGGAAGCTTGAATAAATTTCATACTTAGTATGTACATGCATTATGGTAAGAGGAAGAACCCTATCGTTTTTGATGGAGGACAAAGGTCATCTGGGGTCAAAAAGCAAAATTTTAAGAATTCCCAAGATCGTCTCATGAGTTCACCAGAAGGCAAAATGCAAATTTTCGCAAGAATTCCCAAGATCATCATCTTGAGTCATCAGATGTCAAAATGCAAAATTTCCCAGGAATTCCCAAGATCAAATATGAACCTAAAATTATTTTTCCAACATGTTAAGATAGCACTTGACCAGTGACTGAAAGACATGGGACATCATGGCATTATTTGGAATAGAACATATATCATCGAAACCTCAATGCATTTTTGCATTCTGGTTAGGAACTAATTCCTCAATTTTAGAGGGCGGATGATTAAGTTTATCATCCTTATTTTCAGAAATCATACCCTCATTTTTAGAGAGTGGATGTTTAAGATTATCATCCTTACATGATTCCCTACTTGTTCCACTTTTGGGAACTGTATCCTCACTTTTGGAGGGTGGATGTTTAAGATTATCATCCACGGCGAGCTTTTGTGACATAGCTCTAGTGACAGCACAGGCAGGGAATAAATTTGGAAATTCCTTTTCTAATTGCTCTGTGTTGTTATAATCACATGGTTTATCTGTCAAAATTGCATTGGCTACTACCTTTCCACCAGCTAGGTCATTGCCTAGCAACAGAGATACCCCCTTCACAGGTAGAGTAGGTCTGACCCCTACTATGACCGACCCAGAAACTAAATCTGACTTCAAATTAATTTTGTGGAGAGGGACCGAAATAAATCCACACTCAACCCCCTGAATTAGTACATTTGCCCCTGTGGAAGTAGAGTCCGATAATGGCAAAACTCCATCAAGAAGCAACGACTGAGTTGCGCCTGTGTCACGCAAAATTTTAATTTTTACGGGTGGATGAGCTGAATTCCCATCTAGGGAAATAAACCCCTCAGACACGAATGGAAGGTATTCTTCCTTAATTTGGTCTTTAGAATTAGGCCGTAAAGTCACGACTACCTCAGAAGAATTCTCTGCATTGGCTAAGGCATTGGAGGCTGTTTCAGTCTCCTTTAATTTTGCCAATGTGAAGCAATTTGCCATTGTGTGGCCCTTTTTGTGACAGAAACCACAGCTTATGTCTTTAAAGGCAGCTTTGTTTGAGCTGACCTGGTCGTTCTTTTGACGACTTGAATCTGGTTGTTTTTTACCAGAATTTGTTGGAGAGATAGAACCAGACTGAGATCCACTGTTACCTGTTGTGCCACTACTATTACTACTGTTGCCATATTTCTTATTTGGCCTATTAAACTGACCCTTGTTTTGAGTCTGACCCACTTTACCAAACTTATGGGTAAGTGCATACTGATCAGCCAAATTTGCAACTTCCTTCAAGTTGTCGGCCTTATTTTCCTCAAGGTGAGTCTTAATGTCATCATTCACACACCGTTTGAATTCCTCGACCAGCACCAGTTGTCTTAAAGTGTCAAATGTGGAGACCTTTTTGGAAGCACACCATCTATCGAAATGCCTTTCTTTTTGATAAGCAAACTCTACGTATGTTTGTGTATCCGCCTTACGATACTTTCTAAATTTTTGGCGATAAGCTTCGGGCACCAATTCATAGGCTTGTAATATGGCCTTTTTAACCTTATCATAATCCATGCTGTCCTCTATTGACAGAGCGGAATACACTTCTTGAGCCTTGCCTGTGAAATTACTCTGGATGAGTATGGACCATTTATCTCTTGGCCACTTTAGTTGCTCACCCAGCTTTTCGAAATGGTTAAAGAATTTATCCACATTATCCTCCTGAAATTTGGGGACAAATTTAACGTGCTTAGAAATGTCAAATACCCCAGTATCTAAGCCTGTCTTAGGGTCTGAGCCTTTTATGACCCCTAACTCTAGTTGCTTCATCCTAAATTCATGTTCTCTTGCTTTTTCCTCCCTTTGCATTTGCATTTCTCTTTCCTCTTTTTCCTTTTGCATTTGCATTTCTCTTTCCTTTCTTTCCTTTTCTCTTTCCTCTCTTTCCCTTTCTCTTTCCTCTCTTTCCCTTTCCTCTCTTTCCCTTTCTCTTTCCATTTCTTTTAATCTAATCTCCTTATTCATTTCCATTTCAAGCCTTTTCAGTTCAAATGTGTTGTCAGTTGGCACAGTGATAGCTGTTTCCAATACTGTACTAGGCAGGATACTTTCATCCACAAGATATTCTAGAACATATCTTTTAATCTCGTCTTTCCGCATTAAAGGCTGAAATTCAATGCCATAATGTTTTGCGACCTTTACAATCTCAGACTTCTTTAATGAATCTAGTTCCTCGACTGAGGGACTAGCCACGAATTTATCTAAGTTGAATGGCATTTTGAAATTGTATCAAGCCTTCAACAAACAAATAAGTAGTCTGAGCAAACACAGTTGCTTACGATTCACAACAGAATTTCTCGAATTTTCTAGTATTTTCGTTCCCGGATGTTAGGCCACCAATTCTGTTACGGCTTGTGGTCGCGAGTCAAACCAATAACAGCGAAGGATCACAGAAGAACGAGATTAAAATTCAACAACTTAATGATTATTTACAATCTCCTTATCTCACTTAAATTTACAATAATTAATTAGACTTACTCACTATCCTTTAGTTAATATTTGCCTGGTCTGGTCCAAGGGCTGGTAGTGCATGCACGTTGACGATGGTACAGTAGTAGACCTGCAGCGTGCTGTAGCGTAGGAACTGGTTCCACGAGCGAATAACGACAAGGCTAGCGATGATGGACGATAACAATCTCAATACACAGCGTAGAAACGGCGTAAGGCAATTTATCAGAAGTGTTCAGTGTCAGTGGCTGGCTTATGATATCTCAGTAGTGTGACAGTCTGGTCTCGTTGAAATCTCTCCCAGAATAGTTGTTGAACTGCCTTTTATATGCTAGGCTTTTATTCGAGAACTCTCCAGAATTTAACAGAAACTTCTAGTGTACACAGTCCAGCAATTACGAGAACGTTCCTAATAGAAACTTCTAGAACACACAGTAAACAATTGGGACATAACGTAAACAGTTCTCACTTCTAGACAGTTCTAGAAAGGCTGCGTTGAAGTTGAATTCTCTGGAACTTTCCATTCGCTCGTCGATGGATTCAATCCGGTGTTCCTGACGGGTCGTCTTGTAACACTAGGCCTAAATAAAAGTAACAATCAGGCTATATAGCCTAGGCCAAGGAGAATTCAGTTATTTTCCGCCCCTGAAAAAAGTTATTTTCCGCCCCGGTTTTTAGGGGCGGAAAACACCAGTTCGAGGGGGGAAAGTAACGGCACAGAATGGAATACCTACGCTAGTTGAGCAGGCTTGACAAACTAAGACTAAATTTTCTTATCATTGAACGTCTCTCCATATACATTGATGTTTTTTGCACAGTAGGCCTACATACTTATGCTGACTTTTGTTTCTCGCTAGCACTTAGTGCTTTGCAGTGTGTACGCGAATACAGTACGTATATTATATACACGTACGTTAACGTATACAGTGCTGTGCATGCATACGGACATGTACGTACAGTGGTGTGAATAAGTTCTAATATAATACACATACAACTGCAGCTGCATTATATAGGCTAAGGCTTGGTAGATCATACGTACTCATATACAATCCATTCTTCTCTATGTGATTTCTGAAAAAAGTCCCACGATTTCATCATTTTTTGGTCTCAGAAATGAAAAAAGAAGTAGATACAATTGTAAGTTAATCTTTGATTCCGAATGTTATTTTCCGCCCCAGAAATTTTAGGGGTGGAAAGTCAGGGGCAGAAACTACCAGGGACTGAAAGTAATGGTACCCAGCCAAAAAGTATAGAAAGGAATACTCAATAACCAAGGGTAGCTGAAGAAAAGACAAGGCCTGCGTTGAATCAGTTTCACTGTGCGATAAACAAGTTACTTATTAATATAATCATCATCATCGAAAAGACGTTGTTGGCCGGAGGCCATTTCATCTCAAATGCACTTATCAATTGAATGATGCACCCCACTACCCCCGGACATGGTCAGTCATTGTCCACAACTTCATTGACAAAACACATACACTGACGTACGTACCCCTCAGTCACTTCTGTGACAGACAATTTGTGTAAAATGACATACCCCTCAGTTACCAAATTGATGAACAGTTTGTAATTTTGACAGACATGTGCGTCACCAAACTGACTAATTAAAGTAAACAAGTATGATGGCACAACCTAACAAGGCCACTCTAAGAAAGTTTTCGTTTTAAAAAAACAAGACAAAAGAATGTGAATCAGTTTGTACCTGAAAAAGTTTTGGCGGACTTGACCTTAATTGAGAGCTATAAATCTTTGCCACAGATTTTTCCTTTCAAGAGATACCATTACGACAAGTTCAGCATTTCCAGCTCAATCCTAAAATAAGAAGTAACCTAATAAGGCCAGCAGGCGCTGTTTACAATTTTTGTACAGAGCTGTATGTACAGGTCCGTTCAGTGTAGGCAGTTTGTGCGTTCAGTTTGAGCTGCATATCTTAGCATGCAAGTGCTTGAAAAACAGGTTCACGCACATTAGCAAGGGAGTTTACTGTATGCGCGTGCTGCATCAAAAATTGACGCATTGATTGTGACAGCAGTTTTAAAATCTAGGCAACTCCCCTTCCACACTGACCTGTGCGTGATAACCGATTTTGGAGGTGTTTGCACAGTATGAAGCAGAAGAAGAAGCAGTTTTGAGGCGCTTTGTTGACTGTATTGATGCACGACATTCGAAAGTGGCCTTATTAGGTCATGTCACTACATGAGGAGCAATGCTGAAGGTTGTCATCTTTGAAAAATGGATAACAAATGACCCACAATGACTCACGCCTTAGTCAGTAAAGTGGCTGACATCTGAGTTAAAATGACTCACCCCTTTGTCACTTTAGTGGCGGACAACATTGGTACAATATTTAACAATAATTTGTTAAATGATTATTTTGTATCTGTTTTTACCAAGGAATCATCTATTTTGGGGACTTACAGGGGTTCTGATACTGTAACTCTTCTTCAGTTAGTGATGTTGTTTTCTCTGAAGAATTGGTTTGTAAAAAATTGAAGAGTTTAAAAGCTAGTAAGGCCCCTGGGCCAGATGGGATCCATCCTGCCATTCTTCATAATTGCTCTGAGATTTTATCGGTTCCTCTTTGTGTTATTTTTCAGAAGTTTCTGGATTCAAACTTTGTACCTGCTGACTGGCGGATAGCTAATGTTACTCCAATTTTCCAAAAGGGGGATAGGAGCTTGCCTTGCAATTATAGGCCAGGTCATTGTAACCAGTGTTGTGTGCAAAGTTATGGAATCTGTTATCAAGGATTGTTTGCTGAAATATCTTTTAGATAGTGGGTTACTCAATCTGTCACAACATAGTTTCCTACTGAATAGATTTTGCGTTGCTTATTTACTAAGCTTTCTTGAAGATGTTTCTTTATCTCTTGGTTCTGGTCACAGTGTTGATGTCATTTACCTTTATTTTCAAAAAGCCATTGATAAAGTTCCATTTGGTAGACTTATGGAAACTGCTTAGGTTAGGCATCAAGGGCAGTTGTGCTGACTGGATAAATTCATGGCTCAATGGTAGATCTCAGGGAGTCATTGTTAATGGTAATTTCTCTTCTTGGAAAGAAGTCACAAGTGGAGTTCCACAGGGTTCTGTTCTTGGCCCACTTCTTTTCTTAATTTTCATCAGTGATATTGATAGCTCTCTCACAGCTAGTATAAAGTAAGTGTGCAGATCATACTAAGCTGAGCTCTGTAGGAAGGTTAGTGATAGGGATGATGCTTCATTACTGCAAAAAAGACTTGGATAGGTTGCTTTCAGACATGGCAAATGTCTTTTAATGCAGATACCGTAAGTGCAAAGTCCTTCACTTTGGTTCAAAGAATTTCAGCTATGATTATAACATGAATGGTAGTATTCTAAGTGATGTGACTTTTAAGAAAGATGTTATTACAGGCGATTTAAAGCCATCTAGACAGTGTGCAGTTGCTGCTGCTGCTAGGGCTAGTAGGGTGCTAGTTGGATTGATCAAGAGGAATTTCAATAGTTTTAGTTAAGAAATTGTTCTAAATCTGTGTAAGCAGTTGGTGAGACCCCACCTCGACCTTGCAGCCCAGTCTTGGAGTCCCTTCTAGATGGATTACTGTTTATTGTCCATTTCAGTAAAACGAAAACTGATTTTAAGTCGACATGTGTGTATAAGATACAAAACAGCAAAGTGAGAAGGATTAGGGGGGACATGCTTGGGTGTACAAATTTCTCCTTGAGAGGAATCCTTTGTCATCTTGTAGTTATTTAAAGGTTCAAAGTAATTCTCGGGTTCGAGGCCATTGTAAAAAGCTACAGTAGTAAAGTGTTTGCAAGGCTTAACATTAGGAAGTTCAGCTTCTCTCATAGAGTTGTCAACGAGTGGAATAGTCTGCCTGAGTGGTTAGTTAACTTTACATCAGTGTGCTGTTTGAAGGTTAATATTCACAAGTTCTTTCATGACTTCATTAGAATCTAATTGCACTGACTACTGGGCTCGTTTGGTGTTGGTTGGTTGTTTGTTTTCAGTTAAGGTTTAAAAAGGTTTTATGGACTTCAGGGCATTTTATGGGCCTCAGCCCTGTTTTGCCCTTTATCCTGGATTATGTTATGTATTGCCATAATCGGTAACAAGTTAGGGTAGTTTGTTCAATAACAATTTACCATGTGTATGTGTATTTTAATGAGACACTGCAAAGAGATCTCTATTGTGGGTACTTGTAAGCCTATTGTGAATTGAGTTACGCTGAGCAAAAATAGCGGTGGAAATTGCATTAGGTAGCATGTTATTGCAATATTTATAGATTATTTGACACAAACACAAAAAGTGGACCTAGTCATTTATACTCTTGATATAGCCTGCTTGGTGGGGTGGTGTCTTGGTTTACCAGTTAATGACTTGAGTAGCTTATTTTGAAGAATTTGCACAGGCTTAAGAATTGATGCTTTTGCAGTACAATAAATTTCAACATGGTAAGGAAGTTTGGAAAAAACAAAGGCATAGTAAAGCAGTTTTCTTGGGGAGCAAATAGTTTAGTTGATAAAAAAAATTCCAGTGTATTTAAAACAAGTGAATTGCTAAGATCTCTTGTATGTTCTACCCAATTAAGAGAGCAAACTGTATTGTCAATAATTAAACCTAGGTACTTGGTGCTAGAAGACTTATTAAAGGTAGGCCTACTGTTCTTCAGAACAAGCACATCCCTAACACAAAAGTTAGCCCAGAGGTTTCCAATAAGGCTTTGCACTGTGTTTAAC
This sequence comes from Holothuria leucospilota, assembly GCA_029531755.1. Taxonomy (NCBI): domain Eukaryota; kingdom Metazoa; phylum Echinodermata; class Holothuroidea; order Aspidochirotida; family Holothuriidae; genus Holothuria; species Holothuria leucospilota. Next base: position 50,637,765 of record CM055974.1, on the reverse strand, counting down.
TGCAAAATGCTACAGTACCGGGCCAAGTTAGATAATTGTAACTTTAAATCTGAATATTAAGATGCTAACGTTAGGTCTGTTTACATTCATTCCATTTTTGTGGCCAAGCTTTAAGAAAACCACAGACTTAACAGTGGAAAGTGCCCTTACCAAAACATCTCTGCTATCAGGCCATGAGAATGAAAGTCATAGATTTGCGTCCGGAAAATATTGAATGCGGTGATTTTTCATTAGGCGTATTCATTATTCATTAGGGCTATTTGTCATTGGTCATTATTTACATAAGTAAAAAGCTCATGCACATGCGCAGACTTTTACTTTCCCTCCAAATTCACTGCTTACCAATGTGTTGTAAATCTGATGGAAGAGGCTGATCGCTTGTCAGGGATGACATTTTTTGTATTTTGATAAAGGGGTACAAAACACATGTGATGATATTTGCACTGAAGTTAGGCCTATGGGTTTTATGTTTAAGGGGTTTTATCAACTCTAACCTTACCAGCTTCTTACAAAAGTTGGTTGCCATGGTGTGTTACTAAAAATAGAATCAACAAAACAACTGTGTCATGGATTGACAAGATAAATATACTGATTTTCACTTTGTGGTATTCTCTTCAGATTTCTAGATCTAAACTAATGTAAGTTCACAAATAATTTAATGTAGACACAAAATTTGTGTTAGTTTCCTTGTGCAGCAGATGAGTGTCATTTTCAAGCGATCTTTCATTTCCAAGGGGTCAACTGACTCTGATAGGATGCAGAAGTTACCAGCTGGAATCTACTTATCAGCTACATGATGCCATGTACAAAAGAATTTAGAAAATTCCTATTCTTCTTAGTTTGAAGACTTAAAAACAGAACAATTTGTCTGATCAAACATATTTCTGCCATGGACAGACACATTTCTTGTCATGAATGGACAAAGTTCTTGTCGTAATACGGAAAATGAGCAAAACTTTTGAATGTTGAGTTTTTTCTTTAATTGCGGTTTCCACACTTTTCTCAGTATAGGGTTACAGTCAATGTGAATAGATAGACCCACTTCTGCAAACACTCATTTTCCCATTTGGTTCTTCCCTTTAGTTGTAGGGGTGTAAAAATGAGTTTACTTCTGATATGATGTCCATCCATAGACCCTTTTCCAAATAGCAATTGCAATGGCTTGTGGGATAATTTCTGGTATGCAGTGTTTTTGTCAATGGCATTTTGCTCTGGCAAAAAAAATGATGCACACCAAAAAATCTATCCCACAGTCCTTTGTAATTCCTATTTGGAAAAGAGTCTGTGACAGACTTTCTGTTGTAGAAACAGCACACATAGCATTACTGAATTTTTACCTAATGGCTACACAGTGGAGGACATGTTAAAGGTCTGGTGACATGAAAATTAAATAGATGTTTGATGTAAAAAGAATTAAAATTCCAGAAAATAGCTGCAATTCCCACTAAAATCCATCACATATTGACCATTTTAGGGGTAATTTCTATTTGACACTTGTACTTTGAATAAACATAAGCTACAATATGCAAATATGTCACATCGAAAGATGGACATACCATATGGCTAATATTAGCCATTGTTTTGTCAACCTTAATTTCAAGGACACTAGTAGTATTTGTTATCCCTGAGGGGTTTAATATGAAAGTTAAAATTTTTTCCTTGAGAAATAGTGATATCGCTCACCAATCTGTAAACTATCTGATCAGTAATTAAGGGGTAATTTATGTAGGGTTTACAAAAGAAATCATAACACTGTGCAACACTCCACATCATTATTTTTGCATAGGCAATGAGTTACTTTAGAAGCCATCAAACTTTGAAGACATGCATTTTAAGAACAGTAAAAGATATTGAAATAATTCCAACAGATCTTTCATTGAAAGACTTAATTCTGTAGCTGACAAGTGGAACAGCTGTCTTTGGTGGCATGTCACATGTATGACCTTTAAGTATTGATGACTCAGTAGGTTTATTTCCAGAAATATTTAAAATGGGAATAGAAAGAAAATTTTTCCTGCTGATTTTGGGTCATGGACAGACATTGTTGCATCAAGCATTAGACAACTAGGTGAAATGATTACAGTATAACACTCCAAGATCCACCTTTAAAATCCATATCTAAATGAACTCACACAAAAGTTATAAAAGTTCATGGCTAAAATAATTATTTTAAATGAATTTGATTATGTCAGTCCATAACATGCTTTTAAAACCCCATACATAAAATAGCATATTGGACATCATCAAGTATTTTTTTCACCACATCCTAAACCAAAAATTTTAGTACTTCTAACCCGCTCACCCTTGGAAGTGCTCGATGTGGAGAGCTATTATCCGTAATTTTAATTGAACATGTATACATTGTTAATTGAGCAAGTTGTAGTGGAGGACAAATTCTCAACATGATGAATGGCTCACTAATACATACAGATGGAAATTTTTAGAACTCAGTTTTGCTCACTGAGATGATTTGGAAGTTTGTTTGGTGAATATGCATGTTTGGACAAATAGTGAAGTTTTTTTGCAAATGATGACAATTTTAGCTGTAGCTTTTGGAACATGCAGGTGGTGGATGCAAAATTAATGACCTTCATTCGCTTGGCCTTATGCACTTATCAGTTGAATGACGCAAAAAATCCCAAATTCGAAAGGCAGCATGTGCAGTACAATAACCTTCTGTCATGGTTTGGGATCAAACATATAGCATGTATTTGGATAACAGCAGTGTTTACAATGAGAAATAAACAGTTTCAATGGAATTGTAAAAAGGCAGTAAAATGCCCAAAATAAAGTACAGTAGTGGAATATCTCAGTTAAACTCCTCTCATTCTTTCTCCTTCATTTGTTCATAACTGTAGACTGGAATAACATCTGTAGGTGGAACATTGTGCTGCACAGTATGTTGAAATATAATAATGTTTTCTGGGTTTTCATGACTGTGGTCAAAATAAGTATTTCACCATCATATGTTTTGTAATTTCCATATTTAAATACCCTTGTTACAGCAACCCAGCCATTTAAAGTGTGATAATGTTCCACAATGTATCAAATGAAATTTGGTTCAATTGTTAAGTGTAGCATTCACTTGTCTCCATTTGGGAGTGCTCTTGAGCAGTGTGTATCTACTGTATGACGTGGGCTCTATTTCATAAAAGTAAGGAATATTCCTATCTTGGACTTAAGAAGAATTCATTTCTATCTATCTTCATGCTGAAGTTTTTCCTAGGCTTAGGAATGATCTTTGGTAGATTTAGAAATGTTCTTATTTGATTTGGCAGGAAATTCACAGATAAAAACAATGTCACTTTGGACTTACCCCTATAAAATATTTGAAGAAAGGAACAAATTCGGACAAATCATTTCTAAGTGGTTTAGGAACTTTAATTTTGAGAATATTTCTAACTTCTATGAAATGGAGTCCAGGTGCATTTTGCTCTTTTCATCATTTAAGATCATTCCTCTCACTACAGGGTATTTTCTTATTTCAGCATTTAAGTTTCTTCCCTATCCCTTTGCATTATGTACATTCCTTTTCAGCCAAGGAGAAGCTGCACTCAAAGGCAAAATGATTCACAGACTAGTGTTTCTACTATTAGCAGTTCTTGGCAGAACAGTGTATGCACAGACTTCTGAAGTAAATGTGGCCTTAAACAAACCTATAACTGCAGAGGTAACATGTGGTAGCCCAGCAGAGTTTTTCTACGCCCACAAAGAAATTTTAAAGCCTGCTCAAAACAGAGTTAGGTCCATCTGTGACAGTGCCAACTCATCTCTGGCCCATCCCCCTCACTATGCTGTAGATGAGGATACCTCAAGTGAAGAAAATTACACCTGGTGGCAGAGCACATCCAGAAATAATCTGGTGAACCTTGGTTACATCAGTCCAGACACCATTTTGACAATTGACTTGCAAGAGGTTAGTATAAACATGTATCCCTTCCTTGCATTCATATTTATGTGATAATTGTCGTCTTTAATGATATTTACAATGATCATATTATTTTTGTGGGTTCTAAAAGTTTCCATGGAAACAGTGGCTCAGTGCTTCCTGTATATCTGGAAAAGGACAGTGTTGCATGATTGGTATTTGCTGTTGAAGTAGAACCCTGAAAAGACAGAACTCACAGAGCCTACACTACACATAGGTATATAGCAGAATTGTAGAGTGAGTATAAAGTTATAAGTAGTGGCACATGTGGAATGTCTCTAGTTGTGAGTACTGAGTACAAAATTTTCCTTTAACATCAGTAACTTTCAAAGTTTGTGAGTATAAGTACAAATCTTTTCTCATGAGTAGGGGTTCCTGTAGGCTGTGTTCCCAAGCATGAGTACAAAACCATACATGCTTTCGACAAGTCTTTTACAAAACAGAAAAACCGAAATCACACGCATGGATATCTTGGTTTCCTGTAGCTGTCATATTTGTTAGTGTCTTCCTATCATGGATAGGCCAGCTAAAATTTAAAAAGAACACAGATAATATTTGTCTGCATCTTGATCAAAGTAGCTGAGAGCTGAACATTCTTTTCCAGCAGAGAGCTACAGATTACAGAACCTTCTTACCAGGATTAAGGTTTTTTTGCACACTGTAACATTTCTAGCCTGTGTTTACAAAAACCATTGATTACATTGAATTTTTTACCAGGCAATTACTCATATTAGTTTTAGGATAAACTTGAAATTACCAGGCAGAGTTCAGAATGCTAGAGTTATTTGCCCTCACAGCAGCTAAAACTTCTCACAGAAAGAAGTTTCGGAGAGCTAAAAAAAATGCCACATTATAAGAAGGGCATGCTCCTCTCCTCCTAAATAGTTTTCAACATAAAATGAAGACAAAAAAGCCAATGTGGACCACAGAGTAGCTCCCATAACCTTTTTATAAAGGTATTTTTTTTCAAAACATTTCACAGGAGCCCCACGAAAAAAGTTACAACTTGATCACTACTACCAAGCAGCTTTTGGTTAATACAAAATTTTATGTGACAAGTCCTACAGTATGAATGGTACATTGAGTGTCAATATGCACTGGAGACCAGAAAGCTCCTAGTACTGCATGCAAGGTGTCTTTATGTCTATTGGGCTTAGTGTTTACTTTTGGTCACAGATGGGATTGGCCAAGATCAATAAGAACATTGAAATTAAAGACTGCAAATGAGTTGTTTGAATTGGGTGTGCATTGTTTAAATAGTAAATCATCAGTAATACAGAAATACAAAATCAGTTGATTCATAAAAATGATGAAAACCACAAAAAACCATAAAAATGATGAAAACCACCTTGTTAGGAGAATTGATTGCTCTATCCAAAATCATGAAATTTATTTCTCATAAAAATGCTCTCAAAACCTTAAAACTTATCCATCTTGGCACTCAAGTCATGTCACTGGGGGGATTTGATTGAATGTCAGCTGCATATTGCATTAATTGCAGCACAAGGAATTGTAGATGCAGTTGAAGAAGTTTAGTTTCATGTTTTGAAGGCCAAGAAGCCAATTGGCTCATTAAGGACCGTATACCAGTGTGAGCATGGATGAACACCAGCAAGATTTGTTTTCTCTTTTTGACGAGTGCTCAGTGGTTAACGAGGCAGGCGTGTACTGATCGCTCCCAGTCCTGCTCCCAGGACCACCATTCAACATCCCCATATCGTGAGTGCATCCCCAGTCTTAAGCCACTTCCCAAAGGCTGGGAAGGTTGGAGATTCCTTGCTCTGCACCACTGCTCGACAGCTGAAGAGTTACAGTCCATTCATTTCCGATACACACAAAAATTTGCAGTCTAGTTCCCGATCACTGTAGGGCATGAATGTGTAGCTTAAAAGCAGTCGTATCAACAAACTTGCCAGATGTTGTTTGCAGCTGAGGATGTGTGTCATTGCCAAGAAGGGTGGTGGTATAGAAGAATAAATATATATGTGTCAGGCAGATGATCCTGCCCGGCTTGAACAGGATTTTGCTAGATATTACTGTACCTGAGATCTGACTGGGTAATGTTTGGAGGGACCAGTTTTTGTAAAGAAAAATATGAACAGATGAAAGCAGGGGCAGGATTCTCGGTGTGATTGGTCGACTGTGATGTTCTTATGTACATGCAGCAGGTCAGAGAACTGTTGTAATGTTGTCGGGTCTGGAATGGTACAGATCATTAAATGGAAAAGATGAAAATGACCATTTTGAATCTTTCCAAAAACAAAATCCATTCAGTTGTTTGAGTAGTAAAACTTACTTGGAAATATTTTTTGCATTTTTTCTTCTACATAGAGATTTCAGTTGTGACCCAAACTGTAGGTATCAGTTGACCCAAACTGTAGGTATCAATTGTAAAGGACTAATAGAAGACAAAATTATGTTTTGTGATAATTCCTTATGTGGTGTAATTGTGGATAGGCTAACTTTGAATTTTTCTTCATTGGTGGGTTTTTTCAGCTTTACAGCTTTTGGACAGTGCATGAAAGCTATAATCTAATTATAGTTTGGAAGTTGTCTGGCTGCCAGTGCTACAAGAGTTCAGGCCCTACTTGTACGAGGGATGAAACACTGCAAAACAAGAAACACCTTTAAGCTGCAATACCTGACTTGAATATGTGACTGTGTGGTACACACAAAAAAAAAATAAGTAGAAGATATTAGATAAATTCTTTAAGCCACCAGTATCTTTTAATGATCAAGATAATTCCAGCTGGGATGTTATAAAAATTTGGCAGGATTTGTTCAAAATTCTGGCTGGAACAAGATGTGTTTCACTATCAGGCCAAACAGTTACACTCAGCTGGATATCTGATGCATGCCTCAAAACAAGTATAACCTTCAAATAAGGTGCCGTAAGGGCTGACTGCTAGTGAGATTTATAATGATTTCCATTGGGCAATAAAGCTGTCTTGTTGTTGGACCTCATATAGTTAAGCTAGGATACTTTGAAACATTTGGACTGATAAAATATTAAAACTAATTTACATCTGCCAGATAAATAATAATAATAACTACAACAACAATAATAATGACAAACTAGAATGTTGCTCATATTCTTTAGATACTGGTTTTCTCTTTGTTTGAAGGTTTACAGTATCCAGAGTGTCAGCATTCAGATGGGGGATTCACTCCGACCAGATCAGATGGCACTCCTAAGATCTAATGATGGAATAGAATTCATCCCATGGGAGTACAGAGTTACCTCTCCTCAGGACTGCTTGATATTCTTTGATGTATCTTCGGTAAACACAGCAGTGGAATCTCTAGAAAGTGTTATTTGTAATACCTACAGTTTACCCGCTCAACCAAGGAATGAGATTGTAAGTGAAAGCAAGAATCAAATTATATGAACTAAAGATTGACCAGTGTTTTGTTCAAATTTTGCATAGCAGTTTGAGGTTAGTGTCAAACATCAAAAACTTGTCATACCCTTTTGTACTTGTGTGACAAAATAGACCTGGGCCCTGTTTCATAAAGAGTAACAATTGATCTCAAGTTTGATCTGCCATGCAATTGCCCTACTGAAAATGAAATCAAACTTAAGATCAATCTTAACCCTTTATGAAACAGAGCCCAGCATAAATAGGTAAATGAAATGCGACTGCATAAATTGGATAAAATAGTCCTCCACAGCTGAAGCTCTGTGAACTTGGGTATATTTAAAGAGTTTCATATGTTAATTATGAAAACAATCACAAGATACTGGATAAAGTTGAAGGTGGGCCATCTTTCAGTTATTTCACACAACATGAGGTGAAGTGTGCTTTTGTCAGCATTCTTACTGTACTATAATAGTCAAAACGCTTGGATTAACACCTGATCTATTTTTAGGAGATTAATAACAAAAGAGTAGCCCACCTCCTATTATCTCAATCAGGGTTATAGCTAGCCCAATTTGAGTGCCGGTTAAAATCCCCTGCGTAACTTTCACAAACCTCGTTATGTGTAGGATAATGAACGTTAGGCCACACAATACCAGTGCTAAGCCTAGCCTTATAAAATCTGTGCTGAAACGGAATTTGTCAATTCGCGTCGAACGTGAGAATTGGCGCTAGTATTAGCTGAAAATGTTTGTTGTTGAAACTTAGTTAGCATGTTAAACTGATGCAACATTGGCTTTTGGCCATGGATATTGCCCTCTGTAGTCAGAATATACTAATGTGACAAAGAAAAGATGCATTTTATATCGATAAACCATTATTTTAGGAAATCAGTTGCTGGATCGGTAAGCTGACAAATTACTTTAAGTGGTGGTTGGTAAGCTTTAGTGCCAGTTCGCCCGACCGGAGCCAACCGGTGTAACTGTAACCTTGATCTCAATACACACTTACTTGGTCTTTTTTGTGGCATGGAGATACTTTTAGTTCTAAGTGTCCTATGCAGGGTGACCAGATTTTGAAAAGTAAAATATGGGACACTGCATGGTTGGAACGTGGGTTGTGTGCACGTGTAACGCGAAGCCCCCATCAGGTGGGGTCCAGGGGCCCGCCTTAGGGCCCCTGGTGAGGTCCAGGGGCAAAGCCCCCGGAAGCTTCAGGATTTGAGTGCACTCAAAGCACCAGAAAGTCGTACTTAGAGTGGTCCAAGTTATAAATCACAAGGTCCAAAAATGTGTTGAAAATGTCAATTACTAGACTAGTTATATTTCTTTTTGATGACACAGCTTTGAGTAATTGCCTATAAGATTGGGCATATGTAACAAACTCAGAACATGTCATATAAAAGTTACAATTTGCAGTTCTGATTTGATAAGGAAGACACTATACAACTAGTTCTGCAGGCTACATACGACTAGTATGCCAGAGGCACCAGTGTTATGCGGGACTAAACTGCGGAACTGACTACGAACCTCGACACTATCCTACGTTGGCCCACAATTGTAATACATAAACACGTGGGGGTGAGCAGGCTTTGAAAAGCTGCTAACGCACTCTACAGTAGATTTCAATTTTCCTTGCAGTAGTTGTATCCGTCCTTTCTACCAGAGTTGTCTCCTTTTTTGTGTTTATTTTGTAAGGAACCCCCCTCAGCAACATGGAAATACGGGACAAATAGGCGTCCCGGGGAGGTTCAATACGGGACGCGGGACAAATGAACCAAATACGGGACAGTCCCGTATTTTACGGGACGTCTGGTCACCCTGGTCCTATGGGTTCACTTAACACTTAATATGAAAAGTCATGTTAGTATATAAGCTGTGTTCAGATTTTTGTTCCCATGATGTACCAAATCTTGATTTCACAAAATGTGGGCCATGTTAACAGAGAAAATTGCCATTTGTGCAAGTTGTGCAATTATTCAATCATTAATGAATGCAAGGTTTATACAGAATTGTTACAGATTATTTTGATGTGCTAATTTGCATTAATTTGTAGCAATATTTCCACCCAATGTCTCTGTAAGGGGAGTCTATAGTGTTCTGTTCCCCTTTGTTGCACTTTTTGCTGTTAAGATTTCAAGGTAGCAACTTCACTATTTTACTTGTATTTTCTGTTTTGTATTTAACAGATTTCTTTTGAATTTGATGTTCCTGATGTCTTAAAAGAATGGGGTGATGCCAGTCATATTCGCTTTGAGTTTTTCAATATGCCCCGTAATTTTGGATTCCGGGCAGATGACTATGTAAGTTAATCAATCAATTCAATAATTTAATATTAATAACTTTTGTGAGACGGGACCAGGTTGTTGTTAGAATTTATTGGTTGTCCATGTTAAGGTAATCTTATAAATCATTAAAGTCAAACTAATGTTTGACAATACTATACAATACTATTTGAAGAAGTCAACATTGAATCACCAAACTCTCTGTGGACTATTATTATATGGCAGCCATAATTATATACTTTGAGTTAATAGTAACACCTTATGACAGTAACACCAGTGATGTTTTTGAAGGGCAGTCATTTTAGTGACTGTCAATAAAGCAGAAACCATCAAGAGTAAATGGAATTGTAACTTTCCTTTAAATGGCTTTTAAGTCAACAGAACAGGTTAACAATGTTATGTCAGTTGCATGTTAACCCATGATCACTGTTGAATGAAGAACCTACCTGACTGTACTCTGGCGGGAACTCGACCCCCTTACTAGTAAGCACCATTGCTTCAAATGCCATTGCCTTTATGCACATTTTAAACATTACAGATTAGCATTTCTTATTTAATGCCTGAAAGAATAAAATTCAGCTTTTCAGAATTCTGCAATATTGGACAGATAAACTTAGGATTTTTTGGGCACTGATTGTACCCACAAGTACACTTGACCTGCACCAAAAGGTCAAACCTTAATATGTTACCTTGACTTCAAACTGGTGATATATTTGGTATATGTATCAGAAATTTGGCATATTTCTGTTATCATCACTTGACATTTTTTTTGTCATTTTCCAGTATCACTACACAGTGCGTAACATCGTTGCTATGGCGCCATGTAATTGTAACAGTCATGCTTCAGAATGTACCTTGCAGCCCTCCTTAACCAATCCTGACCAACAAAACTATCGCTGTGTCTGCCAGGATAACACTCAAGGTTCAGACTGCCAGGAGTGTCTTCCTTTTTACAATCAACTTGCCTATCAGACTGGAGAAAATGGTTTTATGTGTGAGAGTAAGTGGTACCTACCCCTTCCTACAAATTTACACTCAAATTTGTTACTTAGTGACCATGATAGTATTTGTACTGGCTATGAAGTTCTTTCTGACATCTAGAGCTCTATTATGTATCATCCATTTTCTAACCATTCCACAATAGTACAAATGATTCTCAGTGATCTGCTGCTTCTGGACAGCCCTGGTCAGCAGTTCCTATTTACAAATGGCACTGGTTTCACGTAACAGAGTAAACAAGACACTAGTTCCTTGCTTTCCAGGATATGTACCTTTTTCCAGCCCTACATGATTCCCATCTCAATGAGCTTCCATCAGGACAGTAATCATCAACTTGTTTTGATGAAGGGCACAAAAGTGTTCCCCATAGTAACTGGGATTGTATGAGAATGGTGTTTTTTCTTGCCATCATTTGGAAGAAAATCTGTCATCTTTTGAGAGGTATCTCCCCAGCCGGTTTTGTGTGTATGACAACCTGAACCACATGTTGTATTTGGATCCTTGGTATGGACCCAGGAAAAAAAGCCTTGATATGGACAGAGGAAAAAAAAAGCTTTCCAGCACTCTAGCAATCCTGGACAGAACCTGGACAGAACTTTATCTTTTGGACCCTCTCCTTCCTCACTCCAAGCATACTTTTAAAATTGTGACAAATAATGATTTTCAACATGAAATCTTCACCTCTTATGTTACACTTTCAAAAGGCAAACATTGTTCTGTCACTCCTTCCCACATACATTTTTTACTTCTGAAATGCTGCGAAAATTAGTGATCCCTAAGGATGATTTCTGAAGTTGATTCTTTGTATGTGATTTTATCATGAAACCTGTCATAAAAATATTGTCTGCTACTTAACTGCTTCAGTCAAGGAGAAACTATCAGCTAGAAAAGAAAATTAATTACAGAGGTTGAATTTGTCATAGAGATGAAATCTTTACTTCTTCTTTTACCCTTCAGAATGTAACTGTTTTAACCACAGTGAAGAGTGTGTGTATGATGCAGACACTGCAAGATTCAACTTAAGTCTCAATGAGTTTGGTAACTTCATTGGAGGTGGAGTTTGCCAGAATTGTACAAATCATACAGCAGGTCAGTTAAATAATGATGTTATCTTTTAACACAGTCCATTCAGGCTATCAAGATAGACAGAGTGTTACTCAGGACAATTGGTATCGTAGAGAATTTTAAAATTAGAGAGGTTCAGAATTTGAGAAAAGATAATTAGAAAGCTTTCTACTCATGCTATTCAGTAATGCGCTTAGGTATTTCAATTTTCTTAATATAAATTTCTCTCAAGCTTAATTGCATCACAAACTTGTGACCTTTGTAAATCTTACCGTTCCATGCTGGAGCTTCATCCTTCCTCTCTGAACTTTGTGTTGGGATGGACTGTGGGAATTCTTATGTCAAAGATGACAGTTTATACCAAAATTAAAATTTTGCAGGCAATAATGATTGGTTGAAATACAGATTTTTAAGTAGTGCATAGTTTGAGAGGTAACTTATCAATACTGTGTGCCTTACAAAGTGCCCATCAGAAAAGTTTTATGGGGCGGAAGAGGTGACGGGTGATTTTCATCAATTTTGTGGGTCGTTGCATAATGGCTGCTTGATATAAAAGGTAGCTAAAAGTTTGCAGGTAATTATATGGTACTTGTATGGTAGCTTTTCAGCAGATGTTTGAAGATTCAATACCGCGTACATGTGTGTATGCTAAAATTGCTCTTGAGTGCTTCTCTGTCAGTGAACTTATGTCAGTACATGAAAGGCTTGTTTTAGTTAATCAGATGTCAATTAAATTTAAATTAAAATTAACTTTAATTTCAGAAAGCTTTCTTGTGGTGATATCTGTTAATCATAGCATATATTCTACAACAACCATGTTGGCATGTAGTTAAAACCTTTAAAGAAAATGGTAACCTAGATTGTTTCTCATTTTGTCTCCTAGGATTATTTTTTTTTGATATGTGACTTGATTAAAATTGACATATTGTACCCATTTTAAAGTTTCAATCATTCTGAAATCTCATCCACAGGAATGAACTGTCAGTCGTGTGAACAATTTTTCTTTCGGCCCAGTGGGAAGTCCCAGTCTGATGAGGATGCCTGCCAACCATGTGATTGCCATCTTCCAGGAACCAGGGAGGATGCTTCATTAGAGATACAGAGAGGAGAGTGTGTGGTGAATGATAATGACATCAACCCCCCAGCGATGGTAATGATGCATAAATATATGCAATGTGCCCATGCAAAGTACATGGTGTGTGGTTTACATTTAACTGGCTGGGTAGAAGTACTTTGTACTGGGTTAAAGTGGATGCTGGTCTAAAATGTGATCTTGCATGGTCTGCTTTCAGCGCTGTTGCCATAATGTAATCTCTGGATCTTTTGGCTAAAATGTAATGTGTGGTATCTGTTCCTGTATGGCAATCTGGAGTAAAGTTGCACTCAACAGACTTTGAAGTAAAATGCTCTTTCCACAGTTCATTACTGCACCATTTACTGAATATGACATAGGCTTAAATTTGAAAAAGGAATTTTCTGCAGTGCAATGGTTGTTTTGCCAGATTCTCACAAAAGTGATCACCTTTAAGTGTAAAATATATGAGACACTGAATCTTGATGGAGTGGTGCAGTAAGAGGTAAGATCTGTAAAATGAATGGCATTCCATACCACTCCACACTCCACTGACAGATAAAATGGGGGGGGGGGGGGGTGTAACATTGGTTATAGTAGAAGGCTTAGATTATAAATAGCTAAGCCATATTAGTCATAAAGGAAATGTACCATGTCTCTTTGGTGTCAGTAGCAAGACCAACAGTGTTGTCCTCAGACCAAATTAATAAGGCACATACATCTGGCATCTGCAACCGTTGAAACTTTGACTTCCATTTTACCTGTTTGTATATCAAGATGTTATCGTCTATAAACAGCATTTTTTTGTAGCTCCTTTTCGTTTCTTTTTCTAGTCACCTGGTGATTGTTTCTGCAAAACTAATGTCATTGGTTCAAGATGTGACCAGTGTGTACCAGGGACTTACGATCTAAATGACATCAATCCAGAGGGATGCAGGGGTATGTATTATTAAGGCATCCTGTTTTTGTAATTTTGCATCCTTTATGGTAAAACTAACAAATGCTAGTGATAGATGGACATTGTTTGTCACACTTTTTTGGACATTTCCCAATTCAAAATGCTCTCAAACTTTTGTCACCCTTCTTGTGAAATGACTTCTAAGCAAACTGTTTTACATAGAGGAAACGTCACATTTTTCAGTTAGAGCCCTATTTGCATGGCAATAACTCAAGTTGATGGTCCTTTTCAGACTGCAACTGTTTCTTACCTGGCACTTTGAATGGCACTAATGTATGCAATACCACGACGGGTCAGTGTCTGTGTAAATCAGCTACCACTGGTAGACAGTGTAACCAGTGTTTAGCAGGCTACTACAACATCAGTGCAATCAACCCAGATGGGTGCTCAGACTGTGCTTGTGACGTTGGAGGTGCTCTCTCACATATTTGTGATCGTGTGAGTGGTCTTTGCTCTTGCAGACGGGGGATCACTGGTCAACAGTGTAACAGGTACTTAGTTGTTTCTCTTTAATTGTTTGTTGTAGAAGTGTCATGTTTTTATTTTATCTGTCATATGGTATGATGTAAATGTCTTTGTCCAGTTTGAAGGAAGGGTACTATCAATTGTTTCTCTATTGACTTTATGCTGAAGTTGAAAGGCAGACGTACTTTCATCAGGTAGGTTTTGGCAGAGAATTGATAGTCTCTGGGATTTGTCTAGTTGTGATTTATAGTAAGTGGTATTGGCTTGAAGGTAGGTATGAACTGCCTTGCATTCAGAGGTACCTGGGTTAAATCATGGTGGAAATTTCACTTGTGACTTAGAATTGGTACTTAGTTTGCAGTGGTGCTGTGGGGGTTTCAGATTGGTGAATTGCAGTTGGTGTCTTGCCTGATTCAGGAAGTTATCTGTTTCTGGTTTTTGCTTGGTTCACCAGCTGAAGAGTGGTGGGGAGCAATGATCCTCCACCACTAACAGCATTTTTGAAAAGTGGTTTCACTCTTGTCCATTGGATGGGAACATTACGTGGCAGTGCTGGGTGCAGGATTGGGATCAATTAGTACACCTCATACTTTTTTAACCTCTGAGCATTCAAAGTATAAAAGAGAAGGTGAATCTTTGCTGATGTTCATCCATGGTCAGCCAAATACTCTGCAAGGGTCCTTTTTAGCCCAAGTGGCTTCCTGGCCCTAAATTCATTAAACTAAACTATTTGAACTGTTGCATATGAAGTTAAAACATGTTGTATTACATGGGTCATTCTACAGGTTAGTAGATGAACATGTATGTAATGATAATAGTAGATACACATGTCTATTATACAATTGATATGTTATCAAATTAATTATGTAACAATAATTAAGGGGAAAATACTATGTTCCAAATGCACCAGAATGGTATGCTTAAAAAGAAGTTTTCATCCATATTAAAATAATCAATTTGGCTATAATCTCTGGCAAAGGCATTGCCTCCAAA
This sequence comes from Holothuria leucospilota, assembly GCA_029531755.1. Classification (NCBI taxonomy): domain Eukaryota; kingdom Metazoa; phylum Echinodermata; class Holothuroidea; order Aspidochirotida; family Holothuriidae; genus Holothuria; species Holothuria leucospilota. The sequence goes on along the minus strand of CM055974.1, from coordinate 50,622,642 downwards.
AATGTTACATGTTTTCAGAGCAATGAAAGTTTATACATCACTTAAATAATTGAAAGTTTGGAGAACAAATTATCCATGAGCTACAAAGCAGTGAATTTCCTTTTTGCAAAAACCTTATTTCTTGAAACTGAAGATATCCAACGCTTTACTTTTGGTCCCCTACTATTCTATATCTGTAAATTGTGGTTTTAAAGATATAAAAGTTTCTGATTATATTTACCTGTAAATTTTTGCATCATTATGGTGAATTAGGATGGAATTGAAGCACAGATCCTTGGATCACAAGTCACAATACTTTCATTAGTTTTCTATCAAGCTTTCATAGTAAGTAAATTTTTTTTACATATTATCTCATATCATACAGCATTAAGTTTTTGACACAGGTACATTATCATTTGAAATGTGTTGAAGTTGAGCATTAGCAGAGCCAGTTTGTGAATTACCTTTATTTTTTTTTATTCACATTCACAGTGCCTCTGCAACAACATTTGTCCCAACATTGCATTTTTTCTCTTCTGAATTTGAATCTGTGGACCATGCAAACTGGGAGAGAGATGAGAGCTATGCTGGATTTAGTTCGTTTGGATATGTAACCCTCACTGGAACTGTGAGTAGCACATGCCTTATTGTCATTTTCAGCAACAGTTTTATTGCCTAGTTTGAATGGGAAGGTTTTAGTTGTTTGGAATGAGGTTTTTTTTTAAATCATAGTCATTTTTTTTTGTTTCTTTTACTGTTACTTTTTGTGATCATAATTCACTGGAGAGGTTTGTTCTCTGAAACATCTACTATGTATTAGTTTTTAAAGTGTATAAGGATATCCACAAAAAAACAAAAGTGTTACTGCCAGTTGAATCTATTTTTCTCTTTGTCTGTTTGTTTGTTTTTTGTTTTTTTTTGTGTAGTGGAAAATATACCATTTGTCAGAAATATTTCATTAAAACCATACTTTACTTTTTTGAGATCTACCTATATTTAATTCAGATTAAGCAAAGCAGGTGTATTTTATGCTAGGGAGTAAGCAATATAAAAATATTACAGTAGTTGAAATACAGTGGACATATTGATCTGAATTCAAGATCCCTAAATTTTAATGTCCACTGTAGTTCTTAAAGTTAAATAGTTTTTCTTTAGTTCTTTTTAATTTCCACATTAGTTCTTTGTGCATTCATTCCTTTATTTAGTTATTTGGTTTTGGGGTTTTTTAATTTTTATTTATTATTTTTTTTAGGCATCGACCACTGTAGCATTAACCATTCCATCATCACAACTAAGCGGAACCTTTGAGATTCTCTTAAGGGTCATTACTCAAGGTATCACCCGAGTGACCCTCACCATTACTCCTATAGGGGACACACAGGGAAGGACAGCTATGGGTACAGCAGACATTCCCCTCTGTCCAACCTGGTGCTTTGATGCTCAGGTTCTCAACTCTGATCCAGCATTTGGATCTCGTTTTCTCCTGGCCCCAGGGTCTTGGGAAATTCAGCTGGACACTACTCTTCAAGGAGGTGCCAGGATTTTATTGGTATGATACATACAATTTATTGAGATGTCTTCATTGCCTTTTTCATCCTTTTTGTGGCAAATGTTATGATTTCTCTTGTTTCATTTCCTACACATGGGTAAAAACAGTTTACCTGACCTTATAGACAAGTGTAATGAGCTAATGTCCAAACACTCTCAGATATACTCATTTCTGGTAGTCCCCTCCCCCCACCTCTTAAAAAAGTAATGAAAGAATTATAAAAATGGAGTTACTACGTAGAAATCAAAAGAGTTGATTTGAAGTTAGAGTGCAGAGAGGTTGATTACTGCTCATCATTCTTTCCAACTTTATTATTTTGTTAAAGTTGTATTAAATTCATATGTATTTTGCATTGTTCCCCTCAGGATGAAATGGTTGCATTGCCAGTAGAGTTTGAGAATCCCAGTAGTCTACTTGGACAGAATACAGCAAATCAGTTTGTGACAACGTGTGATGTGAGGAACAACGATATGAGGTAACTTGTTTCTTCTGAAGATGAGGCTGTCTTATTGTATTCTCAAACTTGGTTGATGTAGTATTGCCGAATTTGATGAAGAATAAAGAGCTAAGCTTGGTCAGTGACCACTCTTTTCTGCTGCCAAATAAGTAACCCTTCAGAGTCTTTCCTCTAGTGTAGACCTTATGCATTGACGTCAGACTACGTCATGTTTGAGGGTAAACAATGAAGCTTGCTAGATAAGGTACATAACTGTGGTACCTATACTGTATGCATGTGTACAATGTAGGCTAAGCATGCACACATAGACTTAGGTATGTATCTGACTGGTACAGAACTTAGCTGTCTGCATTTGTTGGTGTACACACTGCAAATGCTACACGCTTACCTCAACTGAGGGTGCAATTTCTGTTATGTGGCATCATACGCATAAGGTCTATCATTTAAACTTAAGGGGTTTTGGTGAGCAAATATTGTATCTTTCTGAATACAATCACAAACAATGAAGTCAGTGAAATATGCTCTTCTTCAAGTCTCTTGCTTGCTTAATTATTTTTTACCATTTTGCAAACATTTCTGGGAAGCCATTCATACAACAGATTTTATCAGTCTAAATCTGTAGAAGTTTTGAAAATTTAAGTTTGCTTGTTGCTTAGTGTTGTGGTACAGTTTACCTAACCATCATTGAAGTATGCAGCATCTTTGTGAAATAAACATGTATCACTTTGCAATGGTGGAGTGTTAAAGTACTGGCATTAACTTAGAGCTATTAAACAGCTTGTTTTTCAGTGAACCTGTATACCATAGGTTTGATGTAACCATGAGCTACCTTATGTTTCCCTATTAAAGTTTTGAGGCAAGAATTGATACATCTTGAAATTGTGGAAATTTGTTATATTCCACCCAAGATTCCATTTTATCATCAAGATACACCACTTTTTAGGGCCTACTTGTACATTATTAAAGGCAGAATTGTCCTAATAAGAATAACCAAAGTAGGAAAATAATGTGGTATTTAATTTTTGTATCAAATTTTCCACGATTGTTAATTTTTCATGTAAATAGCAAAGTGATTACAATATCTCTGCCAAAACTGCTGTGCATGTGAATGTCATCTTTTGACCAGATGTACATCTAATCAATATTAAATGGGACAAAAATTTTTATGGGTGAGTAGTGATCACATACAAATCTCTAGATGAACAACCAGCCTATGGGAAGTACTCTCCTTCTCCTCAGACTGGGTACAAGGTTGGAAGAATTCTGTTTGGCACAAGTGTTTTCTCTTATGACCTACTATCTGGATGGTACCCAAGGCTGCACCTGTGATGTGGTAGGGAGTACAAGTAGTCAATGTGACACCAATGGTGGTCAATGTCCTTGTAAACCTGGTGTAGGGGGAAGAAGATGTGACATCTGTTTACCAGAATTTTATGGTTTTGGTCCTGCTGGATGCGTTGGTAGGTTATATTCTTTCATTCTCTCATCATGATGGTAAGAATTACAGTTGTTGTAATGGCTGGGGGGTGGTGGAGGAGGGGGCTAGGGAAGGTGTGTTGGCTGAAATGTGTCTTATTTTGCAGTTGATAATTGATGAAGTCTGCTGGATGTGTTAGTGGGTTATTCCTACCATTTTGTGGATGATAATTGATGAAGTCTGATGGATGTGTTGGTAGGTTACTCCTTCCATCTGTGTCACCTATGATGATGGTGACTATGGTAGTGGCAGCCAAGCATGGGGACATTTGGCAATGAAAAGTGTTAGTATGTAAATGTAAGTGATGTAGCTTCCTTTGTGAAAGGTAGCTCATCAAGGGGACTGTGAAAAACAAGATAAATGAATATATGAATGAAAAGCTTTTGTTTGAAAAGTTTATAATTTCTACAGTGGTTAAGATTTGCTGTATGTTTTTCTTTATGGTATTGAGGACCAAGTGACTGTAAATGTTATAAGAGATTAGTGGACAAATAGTTTATGCATTTGATTTGTGATACAAGAATTGCTGATTCAATTTCTGCCTGGTTGAATATATTGTGTCCATAGGCAAGATACTTTTCTCCATTGCCCCTTTTCACCAAGGTTTTAAAAGGGTAGCAGCATTTGGGCAATGTGTGAACTGCAGGCGCTTGGAGGGATTTTTCTGTGAGACAGGTTATCATTGAAGAGGATTAATATGTGCTTTGAATTGGATTCATGTGTGGTGAAAATGACAATGAGGATTAAACAAAAGACAGAAGGGTGCAACGTTAGGTTTAGCTAGTTAGTTAGATAATATTTAACAACACACCTACACGAATGTGTTATATAGTGTCAAGTAGATAAACACGATTCAAGTTCGGTTTCCCATATTGTTCAAACACAGCGCAAGTCCTCCCCATTAGTCGCCTCTTACGACAGGTGGGGAAATACCATGGGCATATTCTAAAACCCACAGCCCACAGTTAGGTTTAGCGCATTTTGTATGTGGGGTGTGAGTACACTTCTTATTTAAGTAATGCAGTCCTTTCAAGTGTACTTAAAGTCTAAAATTTCACAAAAATATATTACAAAGGTTAGAAAACCAATCTTATTGGTATAACTCCCAGTTTTATAGCTCAAAATTTATTCACATAATTTGAAATACGCAATTGTGCAAAAATTTGCGATGTCCTCCTTTTACAGGGCACATTATCAGCTTTTATTTTCTTTTTGAAACAAAATGTTTTTAAAACCTTTAAAAACTTCTACTTTTTCTATAAAAGCAAGATGAGAGGAAAGGGCAGACATTGCCAAGTCATTCTATTACAAAAAGAAAGAAGGTGTAGTGGCTTTAGAAAATGGGGAAAAAGAAGGTAATTTGAGTAGTAAAAGAGTGACATCAGAAACTATTGCACAGTCGATCATTTTCAATTCAGGGAGTAAACCTCAACATTTGATATCTCCACACATGAATGTCCTGTGAAGATGTGAAATTGGACTGCTGTAATTTATTTTTCAACCTTTGCAACATACGTTTATATAATTTTTGACTTAAGGTACACTTTAAGGTTAGTTACATAACAATGTTAAAGCAACCAGATATGTGTAAGAAACCTAAAAGGGCCTGTGGATTACAAGACCATGTTCAGTGGCTTCTAATTCAACAGTAAAGCTGTAGGTTTGCTGCTGGATGAAAACCCACCTTACTTTGACCTTGCTGAAACTCCTGACTTCCTAACTGCTAATCTTCAATGCTTCAGATGTAACCACTTTTATTCACTTTGCCATGTTACCAGTACTGCAGGGCTGAAACATACATGAATGGACTGGAATTAAGGGATAGCTGAGAGTTTGAAAAGTACCACAATTTAAGTATGGTTATATTTTACCCCTTTAAATTACAGAGTGTTCTTGCTTTGGTGATGACAAGGTATGCGACCCTGTAACTGGCCAGTGTAACTGCCCTCCTAATACTGCCGGAAGACGCTGCGATAGATGTGTCACATTCTCATATGATTTAAATGGTACCTCAGGCTGCAAGGTTTGTGAAAATGCTTATTCTTTTTTATACCAGGGTTCTAATTTAATTTACCCAAAGGAGAAATGATTAACTCTGTGCAGCTTCTGGTATAGAACTGATCCATACCCTTGTTCTTCTAGTTCCATTTTTGTGCTTTGCTAGCAAAGTAATCAGTGCAATGTGTAGCATATTTTGTTCGCCAAGATGGGACGTCACATGGAAAGTAGTTGTGGTGACAGGGAAAGGTCTTACTTGTAATCTTTATGGTAGGCACTTGCTGTAAATGTTAAGGATGCTTTCATAGTAGATTTAAATCTGATGTGCTTAGGATCATAGTCTGTTCTCAAGATCCTGTTTTGTATTGCTAAATACAGAAAGGTATGGAATTTAATGAGCAAGGGTGTTTGAAAGTGAAATGTGTGAAAGGGTCGTGAATACAAAGGCCTGTGTGAGAGCTTCGAAGCAAGCCATAATGCTGGGTGGTTCGGACTGATTAGATTTGGTGAAGGTGGTAACCAGTGTTATAAATATGCTCTTTAAAGTGAGATGTAGTGACCCAAGTTTGAATAAGCATACCTACCAATTATTATTCATGTACATGACTCTTATTGATCATCCAACAATATTTCTTTAACTTAATTGTTAAATTTCAAGATAAATCCTTGGTTTACCAGTATGAAACTTGTGAAAGATGTTTTGAAATAAGACAAGATGTGCAAGATTTAGCTGATATTCCAAATTTACATTTGGCAAACTACTTAATGCCTTTAAGTATTATACCATTAATGTCTTCATTAAGTGGAAGACTTCTGATTCATGCATATTTATAACCTGCTGGAAATTTCTTCACCAAAAATCTGGAAGACCGCAGTGTAATTCAGTACAAGTGCCAATTCTTCCTGGCCACTTTCCCAAACTCAGTACCATGCTTAATTAAACTTCTTTTTTTTTTTTTTCCAATCTAGATGTGTGATTGTAACACAGATGGGTCTATGAACAGACAGTGTGATTCAGTAACTGGTCAGTGTCCTTGTAAGCCTGGTGTAGGATTACTTGACTGCTCTCAGTGTCTTCCTGGATTTAGGATGTTTTCTGAGGAAGGATGTGATCCTTGCAACTGCAATTTAGCAGGTTCTGTTCAGTCTGCCTGTGATCAAGTGACAGGCCAGTGTCAGTGTAAGGTGAGGTGTCATTGATTAATAATTTGACTATACCATGGAACTTGGTTCAATATAGCTTATTGCTAAGATTCAGTTTGCCACATCCAGGGCCTCCAACACTGGGGAGGGAGGGTATGACATGACCCCCAGTTATTTCGAAAGCATTGTCATAACCAATTTTTTTTTCTGGCCCCCACACAAACTTCTTCCTCCCTCCAATTTTTACCGTGTAACTTTGGGAATTGTGTTAAAGGGAACTTTCATACCACAGGATGTTTCAATTTTTTTTCAGAGTGTTCTGAGATTTCTTATGCAGTTTGTGTGGAAATAATGTGAAATGTAGTCCTTGTTATACAGAGGCCAACATGAACGATAGAGTCAAATGTGAAGTGACATAGTTTTGACTTTTGGTCTTATTAGTGAAAGAGGAAAACAGTGAGGGTGGGACAGAATTGCATCACAAATTAACATACCAGACCCTCATTTATGTATGTTAAACTGTGCAAGTGTGTCTTCAAAGTCACTGAGTTTACTCACTGTCTTAACATTCAGTTCTGTAAATTTTGGTAACTTCTGTTACTTGATTGTATTCACAGGCACTTGTTCAAGGCCTCACCTGTGATGAATGCCTTGCAGGAAGTTTTTACTTATCAGAAAGTAATCCAGAAGGATGTCTGGAATGTATCTGCATGGGAATAACAGATCAATGTGACAGCACTACACAGAAATACAGCCAGGTATTCACAGCAGGCAGCTGTTTGAAGCTTTTTCTAGCATATTTTGTTCAATAAATTTACCTCAAGTTGAGATCTTATACTATATTTAGTGACCAGTCCTGGATATTCTTGCAATATATTTTCTAATTTTGTCTGGATTTGAAAACTTCCGCTTTCACTTCACGCATATAGACAAGGTTTCTAATCTTTTGTATCACCATATCTACTCATGCTAGAAGTCCGATTGATTTCCATTTCTTGTACATGTCATTGGAATATGCCTCTAAGGGAAACTTTTTGAATATCAGGGGTAACTTCTACATTGCTTGTAAAAATGGTTGATGCAGCCTCATCTCGATGGCCATATTGTGCTATTTGGTTAAAATTCTACAGGTAATTTATAATGTAATGGAGTCTTTGAACATGTTTCATCTGAACAACTGAAACGTAGCTATTTCCCTGCACTTTAATCACCTTAACATATGTAATATGACCACCTGAAGCTACTCGAAGTCCCATATGGGCAATCACTCTCCTACTTTTAATTTATATCTTGTGCTTGTGTGAACACTATGTGGAGAAGCATATTTTTGTGTTGAGTGGTAGGGAGTAGGGGCTGGGGAGGGGCAGGGACTGAATGAGTGGGTATTGAGGGCTGTCTAGTAACCAGCTTTCATCGTGGATGTGGTCAAGAAACTTTGGGTCATAAGAGTGTACTTGTAATGTTATTTTGAAGAGTCTACAGTCTGTGTTGTACAAAAATGTAGATTCAGAAAAGAAACAACAAACTTTTTTGAGAATTAAACATATACAGTTTCTGTGTTAATTTAAATTTGCAAAAAGCTCACCATATCTGTAACACAGATATGTTTCCCAGCAGTAGAAATGCCTGCCCCCATTGCTATGTTTATGGCCGAGTCATTACCTTGTAATCAAGTACTCAAGGTTGATACACATTTATTTAACAAAGTAATTGTGTAAATATCAAAAGAATAAAATATTCAGTGATGTATTTCATTTTTTAGCATGTTTATTAATATACTTCATCTTTCTCATACACATCTTTTCAGATTAAAATCAGTTCAGATCTTGTTCCAGTTAATCTTCCTGTTAACAGTAATCTAGTCTGGGAAATAGCAGATACATCCTTCTCTGGTGACCTTCTGGGCCTGTATGGAAGCTCCTTACATATTGCAATATTGTATCAGTCAGATACCCCGATGCCAATATCACTCAACATTAGTATCCAGGTATGGCAAGAGTCTTGAACCAAATGATTGAGAAAGTAAATGATGAAGGCAGATTGCAGAGTTTAAAATCTCTGGAGGCTATAGAAGCTGTGGTCACTATGCACCTTGATTTGGTCATGATACCACCTAAAAGTAATCTGCACTGAATGACTATAATAGCCTCATCATTTTTTCGTTTTAGTATTTTATTGTATAATTTTATTTTATGACTGTTTTTGTAATTAGTAAATTACTGTAGGTACCAAATGGCTGCTGTGATCACTATGCACCTTCACTTGGTCATGATGCCCCTGAAAAATTACCCAAACTGAATGGCAATAATGGCTCCATTATTCTTTTGTGTTAATTCTAGGTTCTATTTTCACAAAAAAATGGCCTGCAGTCCTTATAGGTTCCATTAAGTGTTAATCTTGTGCTCTTCACATTAATAGAATAATTTACTTCAGCATGTGATGCTATGGATGTTTTTCTGGCAAAAACTCTAAAGCTTGCATAAAGTTACACCCAGGGAAGGTACTTAATGTAAGTTAGCCTTAATTTAACTTCTAGTGTGTTAGTACCCCTTATGAATCGCTTCCAGGACAGTATTTGACTTCGACAACTCCAATTAAATAAACATTCTACCACCTCTAGCCATCCGTTATTGAGAATCCTGCATTCTGATTGGTTAAACACTGATTTGTTATTCTACAACATATGGTCAGTAAATGTAAACACTGATAAAAATGAATTTTTTCACACATTTTCAGTGGTAGAATAGGGATAAACTGCATTTGTTGGACTATTATTGTCTCATAAACTGTCGAGACTCCAAATTTGCAAAATAATGGACTCGGTTTCGCCTCGTCCGTTATTTTGTCAAATTTGGAGTCTTGATGGTTTATTCACCAATAATAGTCTGCCAAATGCATTTTAATTCTTAAATATGCAACAAAACAAAAATAAAAGGAAGCAATAGCTTAAGGATTATTTAACCGTATGACAGAAAGTCTAACGATAAACACAAGGGTAGATATTCATCTAAAGATGTGAATTGTTCCTTTTCTTCACTGACAAGTAAACACCGGTATAAAACATTTGTAAATTCATGAATGTTGAAAGCTTTTTAGAAACAATACATCCCATAGACACCTTTGACCTTTATTTTTTATTTTGAGACACATGGGTTATTATTGTCAATGATTTTTTTGGTCATGAGTAATGTATGACACATTGGTAACCTCTTTTTTAACTTTTCATTACAGGGTGACAGTACCCAAGCTATATTTTCAACTACAATACTTGAACCAAGCACCAATATATCCATTGAGGTACCAATGCAGGAGACATTCTGGTTGACACAGAATTTTGATACCATCTCTAGATCAGAATTTTTGAGGCTTTTAGTGAATGTTTTGAGCATACAAGTATCTGGTACCATGTCAGATTCACCTCACACATCCAGGTAAAAGGACTGTACCTTTTTATAAATTATCTAAACTCATTCCTTTGGCATGATTCTCCTTCTTTCAAGAGGAGTTTTGTCCATTTTTGTGTATTTTGAAGACATTTGTGTAATGAAAAGTTTTTAAGCATATAAATTTGTGCCCTGTTTTTGGCATGCTTGTGTACTTTTCAGACTTTTTCCTGTAGTCAATATATTGACTAGACCCAGTACCAAGTACATTGACTCTCCTGTTTTGTAATACAGATGTAACTGTTTGTTTGTATTATCACTGTCCCTTATCAACCAAGTAACACATTCTTAGCATGCAGCACTTTATAAGTTGTTTTATTTTTTTCTTTGCAGAATCGTAGATGTGTTCTCCTTTGAGGCAACCTCTCCATCCTCTGTCCTGTATGACCCAACTGCTCCAAGAGCCTTTCCAGTTGAACAATGCCTCTGTGGTGATGGATATCAGGGCTTATCATGTCAGGTCAGTTTTGATGAAACTGTTATGCAAGTGATCAGGGCTGCATTGTTTGTCAGTCTGTCAGTCTGTCTCTATATTAGATGTCTGTATTTCTGTTTATCAGTGACTGTCTGTCGGCATGTATATCTTTCCATCAGTCTCTATCTGTCTATCTCTCCATATTTAGCTCATTGTCTTATTGTAAGTAATGATTCAGATTTACTCGAACCTTAAAACTCAAAAGATGCACACAGCTTTTTCCTTTGCTTGCCAGTTTCCAACCACCATATTATACTGTCCCACCAAAATTTAAGATGCAAAGAATTTAAGAAATTTTCACTGCTCATCTTGCAGAATTGTGAAGCTGGTTACTATAGGCAAGATGTTGGAGTCCACCCTTACTTGGGCACTTGTCAGCCCTGTCAGTGTAATGGGCACAGTGAATTGTGTGATGTAAACACAGGACAGTGTCTGGAATGCCTCCATAACACAGCAGGTTAGTAATATCTTTCAAAGGTATTAAAACATAATGATTGCAGTTGGTTAATAGTTTCTGTAAGCAAGTGCAGCAAAAGCTTAGGTAAACACTACAAACATCCAGTTACTACATCCGTTTGTTCTGTGAGATACTTGTGTAAATTGCATTTTTTGTTAAAACCTTTAGTATGTTTTATGACAATACAATATATTACTCTGTTCATGGCAAAAGGAGATTTGTTTCTCTCCAAGTTTAATGTACTTTTCTCTACATATCTTTTTTCTATCAAAAGGGGGTCATGTTGTCCTCAGTTTATATATTCCTGTACAATCAGTTTATACACTTCTGAAATCCTATATTTTAATGGTAAAATAACCACCAGCACACATTAGTTATTAGAAATAACTGCCTTGCACTCTGGCTGTTTGTATTTTACTTGTTGATTTCTTTTTATTGAGATGTTTGGATGTAATTAACTCAAAACAAATATTTCTTTCACTTTTGTTGCAATTCCTTACTTGCCTGTATGCTTCATATCTTTTTCTTTAGGGTTTAATTGTGAATTGTGTGATGATGGTTTCTATGGTGATGCTACCGTGGGAACAGAGACTGACTGTCAAGCTTGCCCATGCAGTAATCTGACTACAACCAGTCCCTCGTGTAATGTCATCAATGGCATGTTGGTTTGTCTCCACTGTTCCAGAGGTCATACAGGGATGCTCTGTGACCAGTAAGAAAGTGTTTTCTTACTTAATAACCATGTAAAATCAGTCTTCTCTATTACTCCGTAGACCCTTTTCCAAATAGCAATTACAAAGAATTGTGGGATAGTGTTTTTGTATGCGTCGTTTTTTGCCACAGTAGTATGCCACTGACAGAAATGACACATACCAAACTCTATCCCACAATCCTTTGTAATTGTTATTTGGAAAAGGGTCTGTTCACAGTTATATCACTGTAAGCCCTAGTTGGCATAGAATATGAGCAAGAACATATGCATGCATGTTAGGTTTTGCACTTGTAAATGCTGGTGCCATTGCATGCAGAAAGTAGGCAAATTAGAATCTAATTTCCATTTTGACGACAGGGTAAGCACCTTATCAACTCTTTTGCCAACCAGCCATGATGTAATTTGTTCGTAAACATGAATGAATGTATACACAGCTGCCTCCCATAGCAAGATTACCACAGTCTGTCCCACTGTCCCATATATGAGTCAAGAGGCTATTATTCTTGCTTGTACCAATGTCACATGACTGCACATGATGTCTCAACCACAAAAATACATAACTCATAGTACTTTTTGTCAATTCTATTGTTCTAAAAATCATTAGACTAGGTTGGACAAGTAAAAAATTTTGTACATTGAAAAGCTGTGGTCTCACATACCATGTCTTTACAATCCTTGTGAGACTCACTGTATTTACTTTAGAAATGATTCATATACATGTACTGTACAGACTGCTCAAAACACAACTATCTTTAACATTATCATTATCTTTTTGGATGCAGAAATAATTTTACATTGTCTTTATTCCTAATATGTTAAAGTTTTTACTATGTATTAAACTTGTATTTAGTTGTTTAAAGTTAGGTAGAAACACTAATGGTATAGTGTCTGTGGATGATGAGTTAACAGCAAAGATCAGTGGTAGACCATTGAGCTTTCCTGGGATGTTTCTGTTATTAACAGAAAGAACATTTTATGTTTATCAGGTGTTTCGACTTTTATTATGGCCATCCTGAAGAGCCAGGTGGTTTCTGTTCACCATGTGACTGCAATGGAAATTCCAACCAGTGTGATCCATTGACTGGGATGTGTCTGGGCTGTCAGTTCAGAACAGAGGGCTTTAACTGTGAAAGATGTCAAAACTTCTTGTATGGAAATGCAACACAGCAAGATTGCCAAGGTAAAGCATATGTTATAGGGCTAGGATTCATACAGTGTAATTGACAGGTGTGAATTCACCTTCAGTAGGAATAAATGGACCAAACTAAATGAATGTATAGGATTAATTAAAGGTCTGTGGACATGTAAATGCCACACTTGCCTATTTGATGTAAAGAGAATTAAAAACATTAAAAATATTCACAATTATCATCAAAACCCATTAAATATCAACCATTTTACAAGGCAGTTACTGTTTTTGCACTTATATCATGAATAAACATGAGCCACATATGTAAAATTTGTGAGGCGTAAAGAGGGACTCATGACATATATGTTATGTAAGCCTTCTGATGAACCTTCATTCCAAGAACAGTTGCAATGGTGGCATGCTCTCAGGTGTTTATTTTGGAAGTGGCTGTTTACTACTTTAAAAATGTCCACATTAAAAACTAAATTGTACACCAGCTGTTAAGAAATTAACAGATAATTTATCAAAAGAAATGAGACACTTTGTAACACTCCACATCACAATTTTTGTATAGCTAATGAAAAATCTCAGAAATAGTGAAACTTTGAAGAGGAATATCATGAGAATGGTAAAAGATATTCAAATAATTCCTTTGGATTTTTCATCAGGGGAGCTTAATCTACAATTGTTGAATAAAACAACTTTTTGGTTACATGTCCACATACATTTAATTGCAATAATCAGACAAATGAGACATCTTACCAAGCAATTTCTCATTGCTTAAAATCTTTTATGATGTAGACAAAAAAGAAATGTTATGTATAGTACACACAGATGTCCATTTGTGCTCCCCACTTCCTTGAATAACAAAAGGAAATTTTTCTAAAATGTTATGTGACATACTACAGAAAGAATACTGTGAAGACAGCATCCCAGTCTTCTATGTATCATTACCATGTGATGATAGTCTGTGAGGTCATGCTACATAAGACAATCTATGAATGCTACGTGAACCAATATCCTAGTTACAGAATTATTATTGTCCCAATATTAACGGAATTCTTTTTGAAAGATCCTTGATGACTGTAACTTTATGACATGCTTTTACTTGTCTACTGCTGTGCCTTAGCCTTTATACTGTTTCATAGTGTCCACTGTACAAACATTTAGCTGCAATGTTAATTGCCCAAAGTATCACATTGCTAGTTTACTATGGTTAAGTGAATCAGCTGATCAAAACTGTAACTTTGAATTCAACTGGCAACTGTTTCTAACATTTTGATTTAAATCTTGATATGGTTGACTTATTGCCTCATTACACTATATGTGATGTATGTAAGTCAATGCACTGCTGACCGCCATCAAGTCTGTGGGTGTTCGTGAGTTATGGGTAAGGTGTTGTAGCAAAAAATAATGTTTAGTATAAACTCTGTATTAGTTAGCTAATCACCTCCTACCCATTGGATGGATCCCAAAATTATTAGGGTTGTGTAAGACTTGTGATTGATGACATTATACATCTTCAAATGAGACAATTATTCAAATTTTCTCAAACATTTCAAATCTGGAATACTTCTATCAATCACTCTCCAGTTGGTTTGTTTCTCTGATTAGGGAAATGTAAAATGTTTATGATCAATGATGACATGTATGTACATATATGTCTTTGTACAAGTGTGATCATAAGCTTGTAAACACAGTGTCTCAACAAAGATATGATGGATACTTCTCATGCTTGGTGTTTGGATGATGTAGCTCAAGAACACTATTGTGCTTGGTTAAGGTCTCTACTAGCACATTAAAATAACTTGTTGTAGCCATGGTATTGTGTAATTGTACAGCAAACTACTGCTTTCAGGATATTTGAAACAGCTGTCTTGGTGAAGAGACAACAGTCATGTGTAATGAACTCATGAAAACCTCAATTAATTTCTCCAGCTTTTTGATTGATGAAGTGCTCCTGGAATCTTACTTGCTGGCCAGTTGGTTGTGTGAATAAGGGCTCAGTTAAAACTTTCTATTTGTAGGCAAATCAAAACAAAAATAGACAGAAAGGAACTATGTATTATCTGGTATTTGTTTTGTAGATTGCAACTGTCAACCAGCTGGGTCAGAGAGTTTACTGTGTGATGTCATCACTGGTCAGTGTCCCTGCTTGTCAAATATCACTGGACGTCAGTGTGACCAGTGTCTGCCTTATTACTATGGCTTTGGGAGCCCCAGTGGCTGCAGTCCTTGTGATTGTAATCCCTTGGGGTCAACAGGTCTTCAGTGTACTAACAATGGATCATGTCCTTGCTTTGCTGATGCGGAAGGCCCCCGGTGTGATCAGTGCATTCAGGGAAGCTTTGGACTTCCTGGTGCTAGATGCCAGTGTATGTATTGTAAACTTTCATCCACATAATATAATTATTATATGTATAACATACAGTCTAGAGGAGTTTACTTTCCTTTTCTAAGATAAATGTGCACTGTGATTGGAAAAAACAGTCACTGAAAATTTTGTAACAATAAAATGATATGAATATATGACTGATTTTTCATGAGTGTTATGAGCAGTAGAAGTGCCATTAAGGAGTGGATCTGTCAAAGTTGATGGCAAAGGCTCACCGTCCATTTCCAGAACAACACCCAGGCTTTAAGAGTCAGTTCTGTGTGGGTTCTGGATTCAGCTTGACAAAGAACTCCACAAAACTGATTACCTTTTGCTTGTAACTTTTGTTTGCATGCTAATCCAAAGTACCTTTTGCTGTTTTTAGTGAATGTGGATAGCAATTGTATTAGCAGCTAAATTAAGATTTTTTTTTTTATTCAAGTTGTACATTGGGTATTTCAAATGACCTTTGACATAAGAAGTTTCAGAAAATAAAATGGGTCACAAAAATATTTCAGTGATAAGGTATGTTTACATTTTCTTTCATAGCATGTGATTGTGATGACCAAGGTACAATTGGTGGAACTACTGCAGTTTGTGATGCCATGAGTGGTCAGTGTCCATGTAAGGTTGGAGTTACAGGAAGAAGCTGCAATCAGTGTAGTGCTGGCTTTGTTAACTTCACTGCAGGATCGTGCAGTAGTGAGTATTATGCTCCGGATGTGATGACAGCACTGTTATGTATATAACTGTCATGAAGAGGGGAAGCCCTCTTTGGTTATCACACAGTTCTTGAAATCAATTCGAAAAGTAAAATTTGTTTTGAGTCATGTCTCTGTAACAGGGTTCCTCTTCCTTTGTGAAAACAAGTTTCCCTTTTTCTGGTCAGAGGAAAGTCAGAGAATTTGTGAAAAATGCCTAGAATTGGGGGAAAAGTTAGTGAAGTTGATAGGTCTGAAAGAGAAATTGGTTAGTCTATTAAGTTTTATCTTATCTTCAAGTAGTGTGAAAATGTGTCAAACTTGAAGTAGGCTGACAAATTATCCTTGAATTATGAAAAATTGGTCATGAAAACTTATGTCAAAGTCAAGTTGTTTTCATCAACTGCAGAGAATCCAGTGAAAATGGCTTATACACTTTTGGAGTGTCCTTCTGTGGTCTCTGTTGCCAGTAAAATTTGTTTTGAGTCATGTCTCTGTAACAGGGTTCCTCTTCCGTTGTGAAAATAAGTTTCCCTTTTTCTGGTCAGAGGAAAGTCAGAGAATTTGTGAAAATGCCTAGAATTGGGGGAAAAGTTAGTGAAGTTGATAGGTCTGAAAGAGAAATTGGTTAGTCTATTAAGTTTTATCTTATCTTCAAGTAGTGTGAAAATGTGTCAAACTTGAAGTAGGCTGACAAATTATCCTTGAATTATGAAAAATTGGTCATGAAAACTTATGTCAAAGTCAAGTTGTTTTCATCAACTGCAGAGAATCCAGTGAAAATGGCTTATACACTTTTTGGAGTGTCCTTCTGTGGTCTTGATTGCGACCAAAAAATGGAAAGTCTGTCATAAGTATAGGATGAAACCAGTTTATTATCCAGTTGTTTAAAAGAAAAGTCAGGAGATGACATTACTTGGTCAGGAAATGTAGGTTTCATTTCAGAGTTTGAAATTAAATCTTGCAGCAATTTTTAGGAGTATCTTTGTAGATTGAAGGGTACATAAATTTGATGTGGATATGATACCCCAAATCACAGGTCTCAATTTGTCTGATTCTGAAAGTTATTTCAAAAGATTAGTTTAAGTTTGACTTCTGAAGGTAGCATATCTTTTGTATTTCTTTACCTCAATCAGAGTGTGACAGGTGTGTGGACACCTTACTTAACTCTACTCAGGACATTGAAGTTAGCGTGACCAGCCACTGGACATCTGCAAACATGCTACAACAATTTCAAGAGAGGCATGCAGCTTCGATGACCCTTGAGCCCCAGATTAATGACTCTTATGTCCAAATGACATCTCTCTTAGAACAGTTGACTGAGTTGAGAGGACAACTAGAAGGCATTCATATTGACAATATTACGACCATCTCTGATGATTTGCAAGGAGTAGTAAGTCATTATTTATACACAACCATCAATTTACCATCAATTTAGCATCAATTATCCTTAAATTATCCTTGAATTATGAAATATTGGTCACGAAAACTTACGTCAAAGTCAAGTTGTGTCAATTTACAAAAAATGATTATTGTTTAAATTTTGCAAAGCAGGTGTGAGGTTATTATTATTTCATCATCATAAAATCAGCACAACCCCATAGGGCCTAAATTCAAAAAATGACCACACATATTTACATAGGAACATGACCAGTCTAAGCATACAGGACAACTTTCATTGGGGAGGGGCCTGAGCAATTTGCCAAAAATTTGCATGCAAAAGTGTCAAAAATTTGTTCTACAAAAAGTATATATCTTCCCTGAAAATAGCAAATATTCTATCCAAATGAGAGCAACCTGTTTGCAAAAATGAAATGTTCCATATGGAAGATTAAAAGAATGTATTTTTGTTTTGTGTAAACATTTCTTTATTACATAGAAAAAATGTCTTTAAAGAGGATAAGATGACCTTAATTATAAGTTTTCGAAAATGTTTTGAAAGATCATGCAGGTCACAGTCAATTAAGCCAATAAATTATGCACAAAAAATATCAATTATAAACAAGTTTATCAAGTGAATTCATGGTATAAATTATTATGGCAGTCTGGTGTACAGGCATAAAGAACGAATTAGCTTATTTTGTTCATTTTTTCTGAAAGGTCACTTTTGTAGCCAACAAAGTACATACAGATCTCAGTGACAGCATTCAGGAATTGACACGAATTAACAACATTACTAATGCAGTATCTATGTCATATGAGTCTGCAGAAGGCTTGAAGCAAGCAGCTGACAGGTACATCATACTTGCATCTGGATGGAATGCTAGCTCATTCATAATGAAACAAGAGGCTACAAGGCTGCTTGCTGAAATTATGAATGTGACTGTTGACATGTCCATTGTTGTGGCTGGTAGGGGGCTCACTAAGAGTCTGGGTGTACTTGAAAAAGCAGAGGAATACAGAAATGGCATAACTCAGCAGGTAATTACACTCTCAGTTTTTTTTCTCCTTTCTTTTACTTTAACTTTCTGGATTACATATTTGAATGCTCATACAATTGCCTTGACAAATGCTTAATTTTTACAGAAACAGTTACACAAGTACTTGTCCAATGCTTTTGACTTCTTTCTTATTGAAGGCAGGAGTCTATGTGATGGTGATGTCATACATATGTATGTATGTGACTGTATGTGATGCTTTGCTTGTAAACACAGTATCTCCAGGGACTGCATACTCAGCATACTAATGACCTTTCCTAAGTTGATGATCCCTGTTGCTTTTGGTGAAGTTAGATGAGTTTTTACGGCTCAGTTTCTAACATTGGTTTAAGTCGGACCGGCCACAGCCTTTTTTCCAGTTGTGGCTCACTGGCTTGTTTCCCCTACTCCATTGCTTATGCTTAGCACCAAGCACAATGGCAGTAGGTTCCATTTTTAAAGTCTTTGGTATGACCCAGCCAGGAGTCGAATCCCAGACCTTCCGGCTGCAAGTTGACCATGCAGTCAGTGGATGTTGGTGAAAGTCAAAGATACTTATCAGGGAATATTTAATAGGTATTAATTTTATATTCAGTGCTAATGATTTTAGACCATCATGAAGGAAACTTGTCAGACACTAGTTTTGCTGCCACATTTTGCCTTTGCTTTCAAAACTTATTTCTACAACTGCTGATTTGTTTCTCTAAAATGGCACTTCAGCAATACTTCTTTAAAAAATTATCCCTTCCAATGGTCAGCAGTTGTGGTCAGTCAAGTGTGTGATCTCAGATAGGACTTCATTTTTATCAGTCAGTACTCCTGGTTTAGGATCTGCAAGTCTGCAACATTTGAGGTGGATGGAAGTAGCAGGCTTCTTTGTAGCATAGTTAATTGGCTTCATCGTAAAAATTAAATATCACTTAATGCTTTGCCCAATGTAAACACAGATAATTGAGTTGCAATTGTGAAAGTTAAAGGGCCTGTTCCCTCATAACAGATAATGAAAATTTTTCCCATCTGTGTTTACCTGTAGGCAAATCTTGATTTTTGGAATATCTATTTCCGGCATATACCTCTCAGACAAAGTCGTGTGGCTTAAATTATTGCCAAAGGCCATATTCTACTTAATGCATCTGTCTGTTGTGCCTTGCTCGCTACATAGTACATTTCATTGATTAGCACAAGCATCATTGATGAATTAGAGTTGCTCATATTTGGAAGGTATTATTGAATTCATGTCAATCAAAGTGCAGTCATTTGTGAATTGAGACACCTCAAGGTTCCTATTTGGGCTGATGCAAGACCTGATTTAAATGAGTACTTTCAGGAAATTATGTAGTTGATGAAGAAGTTTTGGGGCTCACTGATTTCTTCATGAAAAAGGGAAAACCTAGGGTTGTGCATACATAAGCTGCAATGCATTTTTGCTTTTTGACAGCAATTTTACAAGCTTGTATTGCAAAATGCAAAGTGATCCTGGACAAAATGTTTTCTGGCTTCAGTAAACTTGAAAATGCACAACCAATTAGTTGTATGAATGCTGTCATGGAGGTTACATCCTGTACAGTTTTGCTATTCAGATAATTAAAAGTGAAGTCGTTTGTCTTAATACAGGAAGACAACACATATACATTCATTTAATTGTGATCACAGTGCATTTATCTGGGATAGGTTGAACATATGAAATTTGATAACTGTCCAGACTTAAAACTAAATGAAAATATAGTAACAAGGAGACACATTTTAAAAGATGTTATAAATTGATGATTAATTGTTGTGATTTCCTAAAAAGAAATATACAAACATATACAATTTACTCTTTTCCTAGGCTGATGAAGCTGCTGCTCTGGTAGAGTTCTTAGAGACAACCAGGAAGTTGATAGGAGAACTAGCAGACAATATCACCATAATAGAGGGCAGTCTTGACTCAACAGATAGTGATTTGAGTCGGATAACATCACTGGTGAATCAGACAGATGTAAGTGGAAAATCGTGATGCAGTCGACAAGAACAAAACTTGAAAAATACTAGATTTTATGAAAGAAATATCATTGTATGTTTATAAATGATAGTGTTCTGTGGATTGACTCAAGAAAAAGGTGGTGCTCTGACATCTCTTCCTAATACCCGTTTCTCAAGATTTTCCTCAAAATTGTTCCCAATTTTCTTTGGAATAAAGTAATAGAGATGCTAACAGGAAACAAAGGCATACAGGAACATTTCTTCTTGAGTTAAAGTAGTACCAGTTTTTACCCCTCACTTTATGTCTCTTTGCCATTCACATAGACTTTTGAAGGAGGTGCAGAGGATATCATTACTCAGGCAGAGAACAGATTGGCCATGGTGGCATCTTTGATGAACCGAACCAGTATATCCCTGGAGCAGGCAAAGCAGGCTTTTGTAGATGCTCAAGTAATCCTAGATGGGAGTCAACAGGGTAGTCCAGGGGTTCCTGTCTCAGAGTCCCTAGATCAAAAAGGTATCACATTTGTAATCTTCTTCCAATTGAGGTGAAACTTTCTTTGTGAATATTAAACTTGCACTTTACCCATCTGTGCAGTAAATGATAAGCTTTGATAAGTTGTGCAGTTTGAAACATACTTGCCCTTGGCTGTCAGTATTGCAAAGAGTTACTTTCAGTCATACCCCTAAAATTTACTTCCATCATGCTCAAAAGTCCTTTTTATGCCTGTAGGGAATTTCAGAGTAAGTTTGCTGAGTGTCTGTGTTATCATAATCCCATCTTGGCCTTCAACCTCCAATGTCCGTATCAGTGAGTCACTGTGCTTTATATGCCACTACCGCTCAGCTACAGTACTTGAGTGGAGCGCTGCCCCTGAACAAAGAAAAATATATATAATGTGGTCATCAAAAAAAAACCAGTAAAAAATTTGGACAAACTATAGAAAATTGTAAAAAAGTCAGCGTAAATGAAATCTTTGATCTTGTTTTAGGTGTTAATGGGTGGAATGAGGCATCAGATGCTGTGAGGAATGCTGTTATGGATATCAGCCTGCTACAGACAACCCTCCTCCCTCTTGTTGAGAACGCTGAGTCACATGTCCAGAACCTTGAATTGGATACTCTTTCTTCAAAGAAGTAAGTAACATTCAAAAGTTTTTCCTTAATTACCATCTCGTCTAATAGTGACAGGCTTCAGTAAACCATATGCTTACCTGATGTGGGTCTTAGTGTCAGTACAAATTAGAAACTGACTCACTTCATACTATGGCTTTCCTTCAACATACTATGGCTCTCCTTCAACAAACCAATATTGAGTGGTGTTTTGAAGCTATTTGATGTTGCTACTTTCATTTTATATTGTTTTACACTCAAGTGATGATGTTTTAATCACGACTTATAATTTGTATCACAAAATAGTTTGATGGTATTGTTCCATATGGTGATGTCAGTATAAGCTATGACACATGAAACAAAACCATGATATATTTACAACTCTACACCCTCCATTTGCTATTGCATGACCCTAAAACCATAATTTGGTTTCAGGAAAGATACATGCAAGAGGACATTTAAATACAACTTCTTCAAAATATATTTCTCATGTGAACAAATATTTTTGAATTTTAATTTTTCAGTATATTAAGCAATGCTTTAGCTGTGAGCCAGGCTGCTTACCAAGCTGTCCAGATGTATCACAAGGTGGTATCTGTGGTCGAGCAGGCTCAGCAGTTAGCTACAAATGCTTCATCAGTCTCACAGGCAATGCAGGATTATCTTAACACTAGAGACCTTACAGCCTTGGAATTAGAAGCAAGTAACTTAGAAGCTGAGAGCTTAAATTTACTTTTTGAAGTTCAGACTTCATTGCCTAACACTCCAGGTAATATACTTTTGTTTTTTGGTAAAAGCACCTTTATTTCTATCTGGATGTAACTTTGTGTTTTTACTTTAAGTAAGTTGAAGCACCTGAGAGAAATTGAAATACATGATAAAATTTGTAACAAATAACTTTTAAAAGTATTGTGATTTAACTTTTTTCTTTTTTTTTGTTTTATTTAATTTTTTTTTTTTGAAATGTCTCTTTGAAAGCAAATGATATCAAAGCTGTTATATTTAGCATACAGCTTATATAAACACGTGTCAACATTTTGAATGTTGGCACAGATATTGCAGCAACAGCAAAAATGGTGAGAACTTGTTGCCAGATGAGACTAGATGTATGATGCGTTTTAAAGCATTCAAAATGAGGTACATAGTAACCATTAAGTTTACACTTAAAACAGTGACTTTTTATAATCTCGCTGTTGTTCCTTTCTGTTTTACCATATTTTACCCCATAGCAATGGAAGTTGCCCTTCAAGAAGCCAACCAAACTGTCCAACACGCAATGGAACTGTGGGAATCAGTTGATGGCAGCAGACAGGATCTTGAATCTGCTGCAGAGGGGTTACAAAATCATGTTTCTGGTAAGTAAGTGTCGCAGGACTTAGATGGTTTTATTGCTTTAAGAGCAATGGGTTTGAGCTTGGTTGTGTTGAGAATCATGTGGTTAGTTTCAATTAATGGCATAAACCATAGATATGTATCATTAACATAATGAGAATCTACCATGCCAGAGTAACCACTGCTTACTCTCGTTCTGAAGTGAAATCCATTTAATGGACTCTGATGTACACAGTGGGTACAGACATGGAACTTTTTCTCTGTTGCTTGTATTTGCAAAAAGGAAGAAAGTAAACCCATTACGTAACAGGAATGACCCACACACATGTTAAAAGAGACTAGTAAAGTGTGTCTTTCAAAAAACTGAGCTGCACACGTAGTTGCAACATGACATCATGTAACCTCATGTAGTTGTGTTTAGTTTCTGGTAGGGTTTTAGGAAGGGGGGGGGGCGGGATTGGACATACTGTTGTGGTGTATGCAAAAGATATAGATAGAGTTGTGTGATAGTGGCTTTTGTGCAGATTTGCATGTAGTTGTAAACAAATATTTAAATTTTGTATTTATGCATGATTAATCTTATTTTGATTGATTATTATTAATCTTATTTATTTCTGAATTAATAATGTAGAATCCTCTGTATTTTAGTAATTATTTGTTTCCTTTGTTTTTGATCAGAATCTAGTATTAATGATGTCATCATGACAGGCCATCAGACTGCAAATGCTACCATAGAGCTGTCTTCATTGCTCCTCAGCAACATCTCACAATTAAATGCATCACTTGAAGCAAGTAGATCTACTGTAGAAACCTTACAGGAGACTGTCAGTAATGGAAATGTACTACTGGATGGGTTTTCTGATAGAGGTATTTTATAACATATCATGTGTGTTGAAATTTGTCAGTTGATTGAGTAAATTAAGGTACAATTTAAGCTTTTCTGCTGGCATTCTGATTTTTACCTGCTGTTACATGTTATGTCCCAAACTGAGCAGCAAGGGTCATTGGACAGTAACGAACAGATCTAATATGAGAAAACAAAGGATGATGTCTAGCATTCCAAGAAAATGCACACTTATTTCATGTATATGCAATGCATTCTCCTGGTTGTAAATCCAGGTCCAGGACACTAATGGTGGCTCTGAGAGGATTTAATCCATCTCACAAAAAATACCTAGATGGGGAAAAGAAAGATTTACAGGGTTAATTGCAGATTGATTGAAGCAGTATTCACATTTTTAAGATGTAAGAAAAACAAAAAATAATATAAATGAAAACTTCACAAACTTGTGCCTTTGTTAAGTCCCATAAAGCACTCTATTGTATCAGCTAGTGGCCATATGTAAAAGTTATCATGTAACCTTCAAAGAAAGTTTGAAGAGAAATCCCTGTTCTGTTGTATTTTTGTCAAAGATTTACTAAATTGTATGGATTGTATTGTGAGTATGCACATACTTACATCAAATATAATATAGGAATTAAAAGCTCTCATATGTTAGGGTGTAACTTACCATGCCATCATGTAATGACTTGTTATCTAGATCTGAATATATAAGTTTTATTATTCCAAAAGGTCATCCATTTAAAATGATTTGCTCTAAAAGCTGATTCTCTGACCCTTGCAGTTTTTCTGTTTCACTTTTCATTTCCCATTTTCCTTCTTGTAGTGACATCACTGGTAGCATCAGAAGAGGAAATCTCAGCAAAGTTTGAGACGCTTTATCAATTGACAAACCAAACCACCCAGCTAAGGTCAAAGATTGCAGAAAAGATGACAGCTCTAAGACTTAAGCTTGCTCAGGCTCAAAATCATCTAGTAAATTCTAAGTTTCCAGCCAGGTTTGAAGGATCCAGTGCTCTCACTCTAAGGAGGGAATCTGAAGCTGAACAGACTCTCAATGATGAAGTCAGACTGAGTTTTCGTACCGAGCAACGGGATGGGCTGTTATTTTTCACAGAAAATAGAGAGGGTAAAAGCTTTATGAGCTTAGAAATCGTTGCCAGTCGTGTAGTCTTTCGTTTCAGAATAGCTGATGATGTTGTCAGAGTCCAGAGTCCAATTGATGTGTGCTGTGGGGAGTGGTACAGTGTGCTAGCTACAAGGTGAGAATTCTTGAATTTTTAATGTCAAAGAAGTTTATTTTGCACCAGTGGAAGATAATGTTCATCAGTGCTTTGAGTCACAAGAAGCTCTTTCAAATAGGTTGTCTGTTTCAAATGTTAATATCTGGTGCTATATTGATTTCAACTGAAAGTACATTTCATAGGGCTGGGATGCGGAGGAGAAGTATTTGGTTGGTGGCAGATTCCAGGAATGAAAAGCCTTAAACCCATACTGACAAGATGTCTAAAAGTAGATGGGAGAAGATAATTTAAATCCCTGAGATAGGAAGCGGGTGGGGGAAAACAGGAGAGGAAAGTTTGTTTTAGTGTCTTTCATACATTCCATTTTATCTGAAAAAAAAAAGCCAACATGTTTTTTTTTCTTGGAATTTGAGCCTTTGATGTGTGAGGACTTTCACAAGTTTAATCAGGATTTGAGTTTAATTTTTTAGCATTTCATGCAGTGTCTGTCTGTCTGTCTGTCTGTCCATCCATCAGTCCGTCCATTCATCCGTCCTTCTGGCAAACCTCACTCTTAAGTGGTTATTATATGTAACACTATCACATCAAATGTAGTACATGACCATTTATACTATCAAGTGTTGTAAAGCTGTACAAATGACTTACAGATTTGTGTTGTGTTTGTGTAATACAAGCACTTTGAGGGTAAGGGTTGTTGGGACATTGTTTCACAGTCTATGATGTATTACTTCCTACTTAGTCCCCTGGAAAAGTCAAAGATTACATATTTTTTACCAATGTATGTCTGTCTTTCATAAGTTAAACTGTTTCAGTTTTTTTTTTTTTTTTTTTTGTTTTTAGCTCATACCAGCATGCTGGTGTGAGCTATTGTCATCACGCGGCGTCACTCTATCTATCTATCTGTCTGTCCGTCCGTCCGTCCGTCCACACTTGTTCAAAATGCTTCTCCTCCCACATGCTTTCATGGATTTGTTTGAAACTTAGGCACAATGTTCCTTGGGTGGTGGGCCATTTGGGGTGTTCAGGAATTTTTGGTCCAAGGTCCAGTGTGGACCCTAGGGCCCATTTTATGAAATTCTACAAAATGCTTCTCCTCCTACAGATTCTCTTGTACAATGTTGATGGTTTGTCATAATGTTACTCTATTATTGGTCGTTTTGGGATGTTCAGGAATTTTGGGTCCAAGGCCCAAGATGGACCGTTGGGTCCATTTTGTGAAATATTGCAAAGTAATTAACTTCTTCTCTATTTAATGTTTAAAGAGAGGTGACAGCCTCTCATTATAATGCTTGTTTAGTGATCTCATCATTGTGTTCTTGAATTTTGGTCTAAGGTCCCATGTGGGCCGCAATGGCTCATTTTATGAAATTTTACAAAATACTTTTTCTCCTACAAATTGTGTTGTACAGTGTTGATAATTTGTCATAATGAAGCTCTGTTAATGGTCCTTACAAATTATTTCTCCAATTTGGGATGAAGAATACTTTTGATACCTTTCTATCCAATTTTGTGCCACCCCTCTATTTTACCAGTCTCACAAAATCACTTTACTACCTATTTTGCTCTGTACTGCACCCTCTTTAAAACTGTCTGTGTAGAAGAGGTCAATCCTGTGCAGTTGTTTAGGTTAGTTTAAAGGGAGCTGCTTAATGGGATTTCCATTGGGTATTTCCATTGTGTGTGCATTGTCAGAGCATGTGAGTGTGTTTGTTATAATGATCCTCTGTTTAATGGTTCTTTTAGGGTGTACAGAAATTTTGGGTCCAAGGCCCAATGTACCCTAGGGTCCATTTTGTGAAATATTGCAAAATGGTCAATTCCTCCTCCAGTTAATGTTAAACAGAGTTGAACTTGAAGGCCTGTCATAATGATGCTTGGTTAGTGATCTGTTTATGGTGTTCTGGAAGTTTGGGTCGAAGGTCCCATATGGGCCCTATGGCCCTTTTATGACATTTTGCAAATTGCTTACTCCTGCAGATTCTCTTATACAATGTTGATGGTTTATCATAATTATATTCGGGTAGTGGTACCTCCAGGGTGTTTAACAAGTTGGGGTCCAAGGCACAAGATGGACCATAGGGTCCATTTTGTGTAGTATTGCAAGTGATTAACTTTTCCTCCAGTTAATGTTTAACAGAGTTGACGGTCTGTTGTAATGATGCTTGGTTAGTGATCTGTTTCTGGTTTTGTGGAATTTTGGTCCAAAATCCCATGTAGACCCTATGGCTCTTTTATGAAATGTGCAAAAGTGCATCTTCAACTACAGATTCTCTTGTACAATGTTGATGGTTTGTCATAATGATACTTGAAATTTTGGGTCCAAGGCCGAAGATGGGCCCTAGGGGCTTTTGCTTTCTTAAATTGTATTCATGAAACAACTTACAAAGCAAAGATAGCTTGACAATTTTTTTGTGACATTCGGGAAGGTGCCATCAGGGTATGTGAGATTTGGGGTCATAAGCCATTTGACGTCATTTAAAGTCATATGATGCTTGTACTAACAAAGACTAGAAGCCAGGGACCCTTAAT
Source organism: Holothuria leucospilota (assembly GCA_029531755.1). Lineage (NCBI taxonomy): Eukaryota > Metazoa > Echinodermata > Holothuroidea > Aspidochirotida > Holothuriidae > Holothuria > Holothuria leucospilota. The sequence continues at coordinate 50,595,310 of CM055974.1, read as the reverse complement.
TGGTTGAAGGTATGAGCTTCAGCACCATTGGTGCTCTAGTTTGTTTTTGGTTCCTCTCATCCTCTGTGTTGTATTTACAGGTATGCCAACCAAGGGGAATTGACAGTGACTAAGATTTCTACTGGAGGTAGCTCAACAGACTTTGATCGCAGTCTTAATATCTTCTTGATGTATATGCCATTCCAAGCTAACACCACTTTGCACATTGGAGGGATTCCAAGGAATTACCAGGTGAGGAAAATCATAATTGCCAATAATATGCATGAAAATCAAACTAAAATCTAATGACAACAAGTGAATAGATTCTGCATTAAAGCAATTACAATTATGGCTTTTGGATAACTTCCAGGGTGCTAAATCTTGTTAAAGAGTGTGATTACACTTGTCATAATTCAAAAGGTGTAAGAACATTTTGAAACTTTCCAAGTGATAACCTGATTTTAGGAAATAGCTGCAAGATATGTGCTATATCCACAAATTTGTGTTGTTTGGCCAAAATTTTAAATGGTTAACTATGAAGTTGCCTTATTTCTACAACTTGGTTTCAATTTCCCATCAGTGTAAATGTACAGACTTCATACATCATTGCTATGTTTCAAATTTCTGTTCAATCTTACATGTGTCAATGTCTCCAGCTTAATATTACTTTGGATTCTGGAGTTGAGGTAAATATTTCTCTATTTGTAAGCATGATATTTCAAACAGAGGTGACAACTTAGTTCAGTTGGTGGTGGTACAGGGTTTTTCCTTGCAGATTCTTCCTTGCCCTCAGCATATAGTGGGAAGGGATAAGGGATTTTGAATGGCCTTCGACTTGGATAGTTTTCATTCTTTTACAAGATTGTCTTGCATGGTTTCAAGTTTTAACAACTGATTAGAAAACAGCATTTGGAAAAATTCTTCTTAAATTGCTTTTCTTAACTGATGTTCCTTTTTTCTTCATTTTTTAATTTTAAGGACTAGTTTCAGGATTCAAAGGTGAACATTTATAGGGCAAATCTCCTCATCCTCAAAAGTTCCAATTCCCCCAACTAAGTTACTTCTAGCTAGCCCCAAAACTGCCTTAATCTCCTCCTTGTGCAGGCACAAACCTTTTTTATTGCTTAGGGTCATATCCTGGTGAGCATACCAAGCCCTATTGTGTAATCAGAACACTATCTTTGCATGCTGTGTAATGTAAGCTAGTCTGCATCTTTTGAATGTTCTGACTCTAATGCCAATCAAAGAGCAGTCACCAATGGAGAATTTCTTTTCCCCTAACCAAAAAGATACTTGAGGTGATGACTGTGTGCCTTTAAATTGACTTGGTATGAAACATGATGAACTTACTTGTTGAGGTCAGTTTGTTACTATTTCATACTTGGTAGCAAAGGTAGCTTGTTGGATTTGTGGCATTTAAGAGGAAAACGGTCAATATTGAAATTTTCTGTAAAGTTCTTGTGACCCATCAAATGTCTTCTGTTATCCACGTTTGTTTGGGTCAGAATTTGTGGAATGACAGTAAGGCCTAAGAACTGTAAGCTTGCATGTTCAGTCTGTGCTTGATTCCTGTTATTTTCTTGTTTTATGACATAGAGTGTTAATGCCCTGCTTTGAATAAAACTTATGCATACACTTGGAAACATTTATGTTTTAATTAGCTGGAAATAGAATTTAGGGTACCTTGGAATAAACATGGAATGTTATTCCCTCATTCAAGGGCTTGGAAGGTCACAGAGAATTGTGAAAAAACAAAAATGGTCATGGAATTGTAAAGATGGTGTGACGTCTGTTAAATGCATGTATACTACATATACTAGCATCACAGACTTTTGTTTTTGGTGAACTTGGATTTGCTTAAATTGGTCATGGAAAGGTCACAGCCGTGGACTTGTCTTTTTGTTGCATGAACCCTGCGTGTGTGATTGGTGTTTGTTTGTTATTTTAAAAGTTTCACAGACAGAAAACTCTTTGCAATTTGTTGATTTTTCCATCCTCAGTTTGATCTAGCTCTGAGTAGAGACTTTACAGGATGTATTTCAGATGTCTCTTTTGAGGAAGAAGAATTTGATCTCTGGCAGCCATATTCTCTGGAAGGCTCGACTTCATGTTGTGAGGCACCACAACAAGTAGAACCTTCAGTACCTCCAAATACTGATGGAGTCAGTCTTGATGGCTTTGGATACCTGCAGGTTAGAGTTTTTTGAGTTATAAAAGATGTACTTAAATAAAAGCCATGTGTTTGTTGGGGAGAAATTATTTGGCCCAAGATTTTCCCTAAAAATGGAACCAGTTTGCTGTGATTTAATACTGTATACTGTTCCTTATGACTCTATGCGTAGTTAAGGGTGTTGGGATGTAAGCCTTTAAGTGTATGTTCAATGTCATGAGTACAGGAAGTGTGCTGTTGTGTGCTTATGAGTCTTAGTACTAAGATGTATTTTGAATTACAAAATGTAAATGCTTAACTTTGAAATGTGTAAGTATAAGTACAAATCCCTTCTTCTAAGTACAAGTTCACATGTCCAAGCATGAGTATGGTGATGTACTGAATACAACTCTTGTGAATGATATGCTTTGTTCCATGTTTTTCATTGTAGTAGAATTTGTCTTCTATTTTTAAATTTACAGATTCCACAGGCTGACTTTGATGCATATAACGATGGCAGTATTTCTGTAGAGTTTAGGACATCAGTGAAGGAAGCAGTTATTTTTTCAGTCTCAAGACCAGACCTCATATCATACATAGGTAGAGATGAGTATTGTATACTTATATGTTTACCCATCACCCTAAGTTACAAAAGTATCCAAGATTTTGATGAACAAATTCTTAAGTAAGTATCTGAGTTCAGGTTTACTAATTTTCAGACCAGGACTTAGTAAGAGATTCCATTAAGAGTGGAATCAAACACTCCTGATTGGGTGAAAATACTTCAGAAATTTTTCGGAAGTACACAAATCTCTAAATTTTTTGTGCCCCTGTTTCTTTTTGTGCTTTCATTAGAAGCATTCAGAAACTAGTCCAAGCCTGAATAAATCCCAAAGTAACCAAAATATTGACTAGTGACTATTATGACAGCACAAAATCTACTATTCTACAAGTGATTTTGATGTGATTGATGTTCCTATTAAGGGTGCTTAGATGGCAGATCAGAGTGGCTTGTGCCACCATGCACTCATGTGTTCCACAAATTCTCAAGTTCAAATTTCACTCACTCACTGGGTTTCCTCTGGGTATGCTGACATTCCTCCCACCAAACATAGCCTCCATGAAAATCAGTTGCGTAGTTGACAAAGTTGGCTGCTTGTTGAAATGAAGTTCTATTAGGGCCGACCAGTTAACTTGCTGACTTTTTGTTGGATGTGCCTGTTTATTTGCATGCTCTATCTGCTGATGATTGGCTCCTGTTGCATGTCTTACATCTACAGGTATTTTCTTGACCAATGGTAGAGTGGTATTTGAATTTAACACAGCTGGTAATGCAAGGTATACTATCAGGAGTGCAGAGAGGTACAATGATGCAGACTGGCATAAGGTAAGGATGGGACAGAATAGTAAAAGGTCATATTATGTCATATTACCCTACTTTATTTTCTAGTTCCAGTTGGGATGGTTAGACTCATTTCTTTCTGTCCAAGCACACCCACCCCTCCCCACCCCTCCCCCCCCCTTGCCCTGTATGATTCAAATCATTCCTCAGGTACAACTAAGTCAGTCACACAATATCCATCTTTATAAATATATGAACAGGCAACATATTTTTAGATGGGGGGGGGGGGGCTGTAAGAAAACTATATTTTAGGGGGCCGGTCTCGTTACTAAAGTCAGCTTTGATTGACTTCATTTTCCCTGTTATATACACACCTTACCCAAGTTTCCCTGGTAGAAGTATAGAGATAGGTCAAATTGACTTAAACCACGTAGTAGTAGGAATGAAAAAAGTTAAAACCAGTTGTAGATATTCTGTGCAGTATTGTTGTGGTGCACTGAATGGGAAGGGGGAAGAAAGGAGTTAAAATGTCCCTACAGAAATATTACGGGATAGAATGGGGATGGTATCAGTACAAGTATAAAGTAAACAAAAGTTGACACAGTTCCCCTCATTTATGAGGAAGATTGACTATGCACCTCTGTCAATTACTTATATTACTTATCAATGTGTTGTTAAGTTAAAGTCCCAGTACGACTTTGTATACGAATTTGGATAAGAGAAATGAGTGGTGCTTAAGATTACTTAAACCCAAACATAACCAGAGAAATGATTTGTTGGAGAAAAAATACATTAACGAAAGTGAAAGGTTGTTTTAAACAAATCGTGGTTGTAAATGTAAAGGCTGTTTCAATATGCACAAGGTTCATCACGTTGGGAAGTTCTAGATCATTATGAATATTCATTACTCAGCTGCTTCGAGATCACTTCGTGTCGATGACTACGCAGCACGATGCAGCCAGTGTACATCTACTGCATACGCACTTGCTAACCGTATTTTCATTGTGCACTAATCAACGGCGAATGCTAGGCTACGATGTGCTTGATGCACGAAGAATGTAGCCATAGGGCCGTAACACACAAGCAGTCAACTTGCGTGACATTGGCGGCCGGACTGCGGCTGTGCATGTTCGTACAGCCTGCAAGTATTTTGCCTCGCTGTGCCAGGCAACGTTATCTTGCTTAAGATTTCAGGTGAGGTTTCCTCCTTTTTCATGTTAGTTGTGCTGCAATTTTGTTGGCGTGGGTAATTATTTCTAACTACAATTCAATTCTGAGCCTACACTAACCTGAGTATAGTCCTATGCTGTTTGTGTAGTCCATCCGTTCGAATAGACAGGCAAATGCTCTGCACTGTTTACGTGCGTACATTTCACTACAGTTGAGCATGTAGGCATGGCACCTATAGTTGTTCATTCATGAATAATCATAAACAAACAGACTTTCATTGGTCCATACTCCTGACTGATAAGCTCATTACGAGGAGAGAACTTGAATTTCAGTTGGCAAGCCGAATTCAACATCTGCATTTCAGACAAAGATTACTCCTGAAAGAAGCTAAGACTGTTCTTCTAGGTATGTTAGAGCCTCTTAAACTGTTACCAACTTCATATATCTGGCTCTCGTGCTATGACGATTTTTGGCGGTTTAAGTATTTCTTTATACAAAGTCGTACTGGGACTTTAACTCTGAATTCCGAAACTGATAACTTATTCAATCTCAAAAAATATTTCTTTAAAATATGGAATAAAAACATTCTGTTAAAGGACTTTAAGTCATGTGAATGGTGAATAGGCACATTGTAAAATGAAAGAAAGAATTTCTGTTTATCCCTGAAGATAGAATCTCAGGAATAAATGAGTTAGCTGAGAATTGCAAAACTACCTTTAGTTACTTAAGGTTACTTATATTTTTGTGGGGGTGGGGATGAAGGTTGGGGTGGTAATAGTAGTGATGTTTGTATACTTCAACTATTTTAGATATTACCTGAACATATCAGCACTCATAACATGTTTCTTTTTCCTTCATTTTGAAAGGTTTTTGTGAGTTATAATTCAACAAACTACAGAATGGAATTAAGTTACCTGAATGGGACTGTGCAAGAAAGATTTGACAGAAGGACATTGTACTCTCTCACCTTTCCAAACTTGAGATTTTCAGCTAAAATTTTCCTTGGTTCAGCTGACCCTGTTAAACAGTTGGCTACCATGTAAGTTTTGTAGTGATGCTGCCTAGTGTTATTGATAGTTTTAACCCCTAACCCAGTTAAAAAATTGTGGGCATCTCAGGGCTGGAGATAACTGACAGCCCCCTTAGAAAAAAGATGTCATACTTAAATGTTTGCTGTGGTGGCCCTCATAAAGACATCCAGGTAAAAGGAAATGTTGCTGTCAGTACCTTGCCATCAGACTCAATTTTGCAGTAGGTCTACCCATTTCAAGATATATATCCAGACATGGCATCTCATTAGAGACACCTATGAGTTTCCCTCTTGAAGACACCATCTTAATCGCAAAAATGAAGTTTAACTGTTGTGCTAAATCAGTATAGTCTCCAAGCACCAGTTGTAATTTTCAAGTTTTGCATGCATTGTACCTATTTTCAGGATTTGGTCACATGAAAAAAAATGTAGGCCTTATTAGAATATATATAATACGATGGTTGTCTGTTCATCATGAGGTAGACAGATACTGTGAAAATAACATGTGTGCAGTACTTTTGCTAACTTTATCCAGTATTTGTGAAATTTGTGGTTTATTTGAAATTACAAGAGTAACAAACTTTGATTCAGAATACTAAGTTTGGCAATTGAACTGAAAACTCTAGTGTTTTGTTGAAGCAATCATGCAATGGTAATCTGTAACTTAAGTTTTCTCTTTGTTGCTAACTGAAGTAAATATAACTTGGAGAACACAAGAAATTTTACATTTTTGTGCAAATTTCATAAAGTGTGCCTCCACAGAATTTTATTATGGATGGTTATCCCTGAGGGTAATAAATCTTTTACAAAATGAAGTCTAAGAAAGTAGAACAGTGCAAACATACTTACCCTAAAAAATTGGTAGCTTTTAATTTATTTGTGAAATAAAAGACTTTGACCTCAGAAACTGGAACAGTTCAAACACACATACCAATAAAGTTGGCAGCTAAAGAATGGAATCATTGCAATTGGGGTCAGTCAAAAAGGTTGTCAACTGAAAGTGTATTTTGTAGTGTATTTTCAGAGTATGCAAATATTTTTCTTGTCATCTTCCACACAGACGTGGTCCAACAGATCTTAGTTTTGCAGGGTGCTTGAGGAATTTATATCTGAGCAATATTACAAGTGGTGCATTCAGCCATGTGGTAGTTACCGAAGAAACAGCTGTGACCCACTCTGGTGTAAAATTTACTGGTTGCCTGGCAGAAGTATGTAATCATCAATATTATTTGTTGACATATTTCAAAGCTATTGTAATTTGTTTTATCTTGTGGTAATAATAATTACTATAGCCATTTTAATTGCAATAAAATGGTATAGGGCTATGTCGCTGCTCATTTGTGGTTTAATTTAGTAATTGTAACTGCTTGCTTCAGTCTGATGCATACAGTCAGATATTAATATCACAAGATGTCATGAAGGGAGAAATTTATTTGTAAGTATCGCACAAGAACATGGCATGTACATTAATAACACTGAACTGTGTTGTTTTGTATTACCCATAACTAAACTTGATAACATCATAATTTGAACTTGCAAATGAAATCTTACTGAATATTCTGTAGTTCTTACAGGCTTTGAGCTAAATTTTTTGTTTTCTTGGTTTTGATGAAAAAAAAAAGATACATGCATTTGTGATGGCGTGTGAGTGTATGTATGTGTGTCAAGTCTTAGTTGCTCATGAACATGATATCTCTCAAAGGGGATTTCTAATGGTTTTCATACATGGTATGTGGATGCTCTCCAGGGGATGAACCCTACTGTATTAGATGAAGGACAACAGTCATCTTAGATCACCTGAGGGTCAAACACAAAAAATCCTGTTTAACACAATATGTCAAGATGGGAGGTATGACTTAGCATGGCATTGATGCATTATGTTGAATGGAAGAACCAATTGTTTTTGATAGAGCCATGGGTCATCTGAAGTCACAATAGGTATTAAAACACTCTAAATCATGTTAGTGCAAAGTTTAAGGTAGGAAGCATGTACCCCCTTGCATAAGGGAATCCTTGCAAAGCATTATAGTTTATGCTAGGAAGAAGGAATACTTTTCACTCATTGTATATGGGTTGGTCATATAGAATGCAAGAGTCTTGCTACCTTTTGCTTTAGATCAAAGCTGAAAACTTAGTAAGTATGACATCTCAAGATAAGGATTATAGAAGTTCTCATACTTAGTGTCTGGATGCATTAGTGTTCAAAATAGTGGTCCAGGACATGTATATACATTATATGAGCTAGTTTCGCTAAAAGAGCTGGTCTAGTGAAATGAAGTTGTCAAAAAATACTTCTATGCAGGTGACAGAGGGTTTTGGATTCTCGGGAGACTTTGCATTTGCTCAGTTGCAAATTTCAGACCAACTTCAGGCAACAAGATCCCTTCAATTCTACTTCAAGACAGAGGAACCCCATGGCGTCTTAGCTTACTCCTATGATGCACAGTCATTTGTAAGTTCATAGATCTGTTGTTTATAATTGTGGCCTGCAATATTTTTGACTCTTTTCCAACATTATAGAAAATGAATGACACTTTATGCAGTTTACAGTTATACTATACCTCAGTATTTTTAAGTTTGGGGAATTTGTAACACTTTTCCTATAAGCTTTGACATTAAATTTTTTCCTCACTTGACCAGAATGTGAATGATTGGACATTGACTCACTGTCCTGTGTCTGTCTCATTTCACTTGTTTTGGTCTCAGTCCAGCATGTATAATAATATTACCTGGTGTGTACTTTGGTGTTCAGTTTGAACTAGTTTACTTGCCACAAACTGGCTTTACTTCATAGACTTTTTCCACCTAGAGATTACAAAGGACTGCAGGATTTAGTTGGGAGTATGTATCATTTTTGGCAACAATGAAATGCCATTGACAAAAAAGATGCATCCCAAAACTCTGTCCCATAATCCATTGTACTTGCTGTTTGGAAGTAGTGTATTTACCAAGTTTAGCTGACTGTTGGATTCCTTAAATTGAGTATACTACTAGACATCTTTATACGTGTGTCTGTTATTATACCTCTCCCTAACCACAAATGCTGGTCAGTCAGCAGGCAAAATAGTTACTTAAGAACAGGGAATGTATTCAGTTTAGATCTTCATCATGTATCTCCTTATGCATTGACATCACACTGACGTTATTTTGGGTGAAAACGAGCACACGTGCACGAACGGTGTGGATTTCACAGTACGTGTAGTAGACTAATGCACATATACCATTGGTTGACAAATCGGCTTTCTGCATTTATTGGTGTAACTTGCAATGATACATGATTTTCTGCCATTTTCCTCCAAAAGAGGGAGCACTTTCTCCACTGTGACATCATATGCATAAGGTCTATATGTGAAGAAATCAGTAGTTTTAGGAGGACTTGACATTTAATCAACAAATATAAAGGTGACAGCAAAATTAGTGTTGTGCAATTTTTTTGTTGTGGAAGCTCTATCTTGGGTCATATGATGCTCTTTCTTCTAGATGTAGACTTGGTGTAAGAGCGTAAGAATAACACTGGATTATGATCAATTTACTAGTATGATTATATGGATGTCACAGTAGCCCGCTTTACATGTGTTTGAGAAGTGTTGCTGCTTGTAGGTTACTAATTTAGACTAGATATTAAACAACCGACAACCTTGATTACACTTATACAATAAATGAACAATGATAAATTTATGACAAGGCTGACATACATCAAGGATGTCTGACAGTTGTCTAGACACCTAATGAGTAACATTGAGTGAATATACAAGGAAACAAACAGAAACAAATTAACATACAAGCACAAAGAGAGCTCTTTGTTGTTTCCTTTAGAGTGTTTTGACTGATTTTCAGGTAAAATGCTTATTTTTTTTTTTATTTTTTTTCTTTAAACAGAACAAACTCTTCTATGTAGCACTCTACCATGGCAACATCTTTGTTCGTTACAATGTTGGTAAAGGTCTGTCTGAGCCTTTACAAACAAAAGGTGAAAAGTTGAACAATGGCCAATGGCAGCTAGTTACCATCCAGTTTACTGCCCTCAGGTATGACTTTTTATGTCAGTAGGAAAAGAGGTTATATTACTCTTATGCTAAAAGTGTTTGCAGATCTGCTCCTAGTAGTAATGTTACAATGGAAGTGCTACTTATTGATGTTACATAGTACACAGTTCTTTTAATGATTTTGATTTTTTTTTATGTTGATTCAAATAACAGGTCTAAGATATGTGGTGAAGGGTCAGGTAAGGGGCTGGGTGGCAAATTCTCTACCGTTAACTTTCTGCTTACATGAAAATGTTCAATATTCTAAAAAGTAATGTTTTTTAAACAGAGCCACCCTCATGTGATCCCTCCCCTCCTCCATTTTAACCCCATGTTGTGTGTCATAGACCCTGAAACATATCACCTTATAGTTGGGGCGGAGGTAAGTTTCTTTGTACACTATCAAGGCATAGGTAATTTATGTTCTTTATCTGGGTTCTGTGATGGTAACATTTCCTTTATGACAGTTACCTTCTCTTTACTTTCTTTCATCCTGCAGTGTTTCTTTGAAAGTGAACAACCAAGCTACTATCTACAGTAGTCGGCAGCTTGGAACTGATGGTATCCAGATTAATGGTCCTCCACACAGCTTTCTGTACCTTGGAGGTGTACCTGCCTCTATTCCTGAACTCATTGGTGGACAGTTTCCCATAAGGGATTCACTGTCTGGAGACATGAGATCATTTACAATCAATAATGTGTATGTTAAACTTTTCACTGTTTAACATCTGTAAAATATTTATTTCGGTCAAAGTAGTAAGACACCTACATTTTATCATCAAGTACAAAGATCAATTCTTCACACCAGTTCTTTAGTTGGTTGCCCTTCAAAATGCTTCACATTTTCAACTTTGTAGGGGTCTGAAAACGATAGTTCCAATGAAGTGTTGTGAAGCATGCAAATAGATAATACCAAGGCATCAGTCTTTAATGGAGCAAACTTGTTTTCCTCGTCCCTTTCTATATCATTTGGCATAATTTATTTTAATTTTTTATGATTTTTTTTTTCAAATTTTACCTTGTTCAGTTATTCTCACTTACCACTATTTCTTTATCCACTATAGCTCACCAAATCTTAATGATCCTGAAGTTGTTGTCAGAAAAAAGGGTTTGAGGTTGACAGACATATCTCCTGCAGTTGGAGAGTTACCTCCTCTCCCCTATCCAACAGATTCATCTGGGCATGGCACCCCTCCCCCACAGAGTTGTCAACCACCAGTGGATGTGGTACCATACCCCGGTGTTATTCGTTTTGGAGCAACAGGTGACCAAAGCTATATGGGATTCTCCCTGCAGTCTGCTGAAAGAAATTACTTTTTGTCGAGGTAAGGTGGTTGAGTTTCTTTTATTTTAGGTAAAACTGAGAGCTTGAATGATGCCACTGAATCTCTTTGTTTTGATTTTATTAAACCATTACACTGTAGAATCAATTGATGTTGTACATTTTGTTATGTTTAAAGACATTATGGATGATGACCATGCTGTAATGGTCATCATGGATTTTGAGCATGCTATAATGGCCATCATGTATTATGACTATGCTGTAGTGGCCATCATGAATTATGACCATGCTATAATGGCCATCATGGAGTATGACTATGCTGTAATGGCCATCATGGATTAATGACCATGCTGTAATGCCCATCATGGATTATGATCATGCTATAATGGCCATCATGGATTAATGACCATGCTGTAATGGCCATCAAAACTCTTTCATGTAGTGTCTGTTGCTATGTAATGGTTACTCAAGCTATGATAAAGTGAAATCAGAACACATGTGTTTTGTGATTGGTCCAAGAAAGTATAAGATATTATAATCTGTGATTTATTACCCTCACCAATGAGGTTACCTAATGTTCTCACTATTCCCTTGCTTCCCTTAGAAAAGTCAAATTATGCAGAAAAGTGTACATTCTTTCTATAAAAGTCTATACACTTGTACTTTTTGGATGAAGTATTATCCATTTTTGAACATTCAATAATTTTTTTAATTTATGATATAATGTGTAAATTTTTGTTACCATTTTCTTTCAGTTTTGTTATTAAAGTCCAGTTTCGAGCTCACTCTTCTGACGGCATTTTGTATTATGGTGCAAATCAGGCAAACTTGCCATCCCAATGGTTTGCCCTACTCCTACGGAATGGTAAACTATCATTTAATATGATGACCTCTTCAGCATTTACAACAGGTCTTGATATAAGTACTAAAGCCAGATATGACACAGGCCAGTGGTTTGAGGCAAGTATACCTATGGTTTTACATTGTTTCTTAAGTGAAACAAAAATTACATGTGCGTGGAATGTGATGTGTTGATGTTTTCATACAATTGGACAATTTTAAGGCTTATGATTTTTATGGTACAAGTAGCAGTTAACCATCCAGGGGTCAGTATACTATGGAGTTGAATAGTCAAAATGTGGTAGAGCTATTTATTTTTAGATATAAAATGTGATAGTAAACATAGTACATATACTTACATAGAATAGTAATACACTGTTTTTATGTAGCGCTCTTAAGCAGAGAACTCAGAGTGCTTTACAGATATCCATCACAATAGATATACGCATGTCAATGTATATTTATGTTATCAAGAAGAACACAAGCCATTATATAAGCATGTTTCATTGACATTGATACAGTTGATACAATACAAACTAGATAACAATATCTTCATGTAAACAATATTTAAAGGACTTGACCAAACCCTGCAAGCATTTACAATGAAGCAGTTTTTTTTTTTCTCGAGGGATGATTCATCTGATATCACATAGCAGAAAACAACACAAAGTACTCTCACTTTATGCATCAAACCAGACAGCTGTAGGTGATGGAGATTCTACACTTGCCTTGGAAACTAGCTGTTTTGCCAACCTTAAGCTCTCCGTCCATTGTCTGTAATTAAGTAATTAAATTACTTTCAAGTACATATTGTCTGACAGACTTGGTTGTTGTTTGTCCATCTCTTGCCAACTCCCTGATCAACCTAAGATGTGTAGCAATTTTGCTACTCCTATCATCACAAATTTTTCATGCTAAATTATTACTTCATCCTTTCCTTATCTTTCTGACCAGGTGCTTGTCCTGAGAATAAGTGACTTCATTGCAATTCTTGTTGATGAGACAGATGAGTATGTTAAAGGGCAGGGTGCCACAAATGTTAATTCACAGATTAATGTACAAACTCACTTGTTCCTTGGAGGTGTCAGTCAAGATATAGTGAACCCCTATATCTCTTCAACTCTGGTAAGAATGCTGTCTTGCTTACAATTAAATAATTCTTGCTTTTAATGTTACCTACCTTTTTCCTGCTAGTAATAACATTTATAATCAATGCAAGACTTCCTTGCCTTAATTAAACAATTTTGAACAGGATATTTCAAACCTCTCAACTGCTTTGTTTCAGGGCTGGGTGAGTATTAAAAATGTATTTTCCATACCTCACACTACAGTTTAGATCTAAGGCATTGTTGTTATGTTTCTTGTATTTTAATTTTCTTTTTTACTTGCATTGTATTCTATAAAAAGTAAAACCTCTTGCTGACAAAAGATGGAATAAAACCGAAATAAGCAGTACGGTAATGTTGTTCCAAATTAAATATCAGTTTCTAAGTAACATAGAATTGTAGTGAATTTAATTTCAAAAGTGGAACTTACCACCGCTTATGCTAAAAATTGCTCGTACTTTATGGTGTCATTATAATTGGTATATTATTTATGGGTTTTCATTTGATTTGATATAGAATGGGAAACATTTTGATGGATGTATTCGGATGCTGGAGGTCAGTGGTAACTATGCCAGAGATTTGGTGCTCCCATTGAGGTATGAGATAAGCAGTTGTGCTTTAGGCAAGTTTTTCTCCAGGGTGGGGGGTGGGGCACTGTGAAGCAACAACAGATTTGGGACAGGCCTATAAACACTTAGTGTACTAAAAGTTATGTTGGGTGGCATCCAATTCAACATTTTAACACAATTCTGAAATTATTTTAATTTAGAAGGCCAGTTCAGGTAGGGAAATTCTAGATTTTTTTTTTTTTGACGAAAAATTCATTTTGCCATGACTTGGTTAACAAACTTAATGATTCCTACAGCCACATTGTTTCAAATACCTCCACCTTTGCCTATTGGGCTGTAAGGTCAGTCAAAGTTGTATCTACATAGAGGAGGAGTTTTCGAAGAAAGGGAAAAGCAGGGTAGGGGGAGGGACAGAAAGTTTCCATCTACACCTTGTAAATCTGTTGTTGAAATTAACCAAAAGAGCATGAAAACATCAGTTGACTTGTTTTTTGTCTGTATATGAAAAACTTTTGCAAACTGTGGATGTAAGGCAAAACACCTAAGCTACTTTTTGTAGTTCATTACTTATTACATTACAGGTATAGAGTAGCTAGGGGAACAGGGAATGGGGAAGAAACTTTTCCAGCTTTTCATGTCAGTTTTATTGTTGAGAACAGTTCATGGTAGACTGACAAGATGTGAAAACATGGATATAAACTGCATTCTAAATGAAAGATTGTTTTAAAACTTTTTTGAAGAAAAGTTTGTTGGAATCCTTTAGTTGGATACAAGACCTAAACTTATCGTAAATGTAATTAACACCTTTATTTCTTTTCACTCCATAAAGCTCTCCAAATGTTTCCAAAAGTACAGAATTATGTGAGCAGAATTCAGTGGAACTTAAGACTTACTTTACCGGAAGAGGCTACCTCAAACTGAGTATGTAGTGTTTTCTTCATTAACTCAGTATGAAGTAATTTTTTTGGTGTCAAAGACTCCCACTTATCACCAAGTTCCTCTGAAATGTTCCTGCATTTTTAAAGTCATTATCTGTCATACCATGAAGATTTAAGGCAGATTTAATCAAGGATTGAGTAGTACCCTATTTGTTGACCTACTTTAAAGACATTGTTAAGATTTACTTGATGTCTAACACTCCGTTTTAATTTACAGCTGCTCAGAAACATTTAGATTTGCATCAGAAGTATTCCCCAATCATATTTTGCAAGAAGCATATTTTTAATGTCAGATTGTACTCTCATCAACATTTCCTTCACTTGCAGCAAACATTCTTTAGATTTCCTAAGTCCTGATATGAACAGATATGCAACGATGCATATCTCCAACTATACAACTCCTTTGCTTAGATACTGTGGAATAAATATATAACAGGGGCGGATTTAGGGGGGGGGGGCGGGCCCCCCCTTCCAAAAAATTTTGAAGATTTTTTTCCACTTCATAAAACAAAGGACAATGCCCTATTCCAATGAAATAGGCCTATGAGATGTGTCAGAGTGAAACTTAGACTTGTTCATTATTTTTTACCTCAGAAAATAAGTGTTATGTTAATAACTCTGCTACTGACTTTCAACTGATAACATTTTGGCTTATATTGGCCTCAGTAACTTTCTCTGGACATTGCAAGGAGTTACTCATGAGCGCTGTATTAATGGATTGCTAACTTCAGTCTATTACCTGGCCAGGCCCACAACGTTGGGAGCACTGCTTCTACTTTCAAGGGAATTTCAGAATTCTTTAATATTTAGAGGAATATTTTCGACAACATCAGGCTTTTAACTATAACTTGCTGCAATATCACCCTGTAGTGTCTTATTTAAGCCTTGTAATTTATTTTAATGAAGTGTACTGTGAATTTAGGGTAAAATTTAAAATTCACTAAATTATGAACATTTTCCAGCGATATATGATCAGTTCAAAATATACTAAAGGCATCACCATTTTGCATCGAAGCAATCTTAAATTAACAAAAATTTCTCAAAGGGGCGGGGACACCCCTCCCCTTAGACCCCTCCCAAGAAAAGCATCTTTCACCCAAACAAAAATTAAAATCACTGAATTATGAACGCTTTCCAGCCATATATGATCGGTTAAAAAATACACCAGACATCACCATTTTGCATCTGAGCAGCCTTAAATTAACAAAAATTTCTCAAAGGGGAGGGGGACAACTCCTCCCCCTTAGACCCCTCCCCCAGGACGGCAATTACTCATCAAATGCTTTGCCCCCTATCAAAAGACCCTTGCACTGCCCCCGGGGACACCCTCTCCTTAGACCCCTCCCCCAGATCGGACTTTTAAACAAACCACTATGACCCGGGCCCCCCCTTTTGCCAAATCCTGGATCCACCACTGTATAATATATATAAATGTACCATCTTTTGAAAAGGTCAAATGTTTTTTTGGAAAGAATGGTGTAAATTAGCATTAGTATAGAATAGTTTTTACATAATGTGTATAATAATCTTGCAACTTTTGTTTCTGTATTTGCATTGGTTGCTAAAGTGTATCTATCATGATTTAAACTTAGTCTAGGTTGAAAGCAGTATTTTATTAGTGAGATATACCTGAAGTCATAGAAGTTGAAACTTAATGGGCTATCACCAACTACAAAGTGCCATAACTCAAATAGATAATGCATAGTAGCTAGTAAGTGTTGAGTACTGGTCTACCAATACAGTAGTAGGCCTACAGATCACACTATACGATGGCTGAGCTGCCAAACTGCCGATGTTTCAGAATTGTAACTATTGCTTGAAGGGGAAACTATTGATCAAATAAAAAAAAAAGGCAAAAGGTGAGTTTTGTCACAATACTTTATTAAAACTTGCAAAAAAACACAAATGCAAACCTTTAAGGAACAGAAATATGATGTATAAGCATCTTTTAATGGGTAATGAGACTTTCATAGGAGTCAAAACTCCACAAACAGTGGATCAGGTTACAACTAGTGGATCAGCTCGCTAGTAGAGTTGGATAGCCTGGCCGTGCCTCAGGTAATTGACAAGACATGACCTTAATCTTTAATATACAATGAAAGGAAATCTGAAGTAAGATTCATTGCAATTCCTGTACATTCAAGCTTAAGGTATTTTGTGAGATTACTTAATGTATAAATAAATACACAAACATAAATATTGCCACAAGCACTTATGAAATGCTTGAAAATTGCTATTTATGTCCCCATGTTCCCATGTGCCTGTAGCTGTTACTGTTACATTTTGAATTTGCAAGGTGCTCTCATAGGAAGTTAATATTTTATGCTTTGAATAAAAAGTACAAGCCTTTCAAGAAAGTTTGCTGAAGGGGCAGGGTTCACTAAATCCAAAGTCCAGTAGACCTTAACCATGGAGCTAATACTTGCACAGGGGAAGAAACTTCAAAAATCCCTTTGAAGACGGCGATCATACCGCGAAGGTCAAACTCATAAAACTAGTTAACACCACTAATCCCTCTTTCTTTGTACTTCATTGAAGATTCAATAAGCTTAAAAGGTGTTAGGAACTAAGCACAACGGGTACATGTCTTCTGCTGCATCTTGTAAAGGGCATCGCCGAAATTTGCCTATCACTTCGGTGTTGCCAGTTGCTTTAAATGTAAATTAAATTTGCTCATTTTGTTGTGTAGTGTTGCTTGGATTCCTTGTTAAACACGGAATATGTATAAACCCTTTACAATATGCGCAATTATGCAGAAATTGGTCGAAATTCAACTGCAAAGTATAGACTGGTAATGAGTCTGCTCATTTGCATGGCATTAACATTTCTCCTAGCACCAGTATCTATTCTTACGAAGCAATAACCAGTCGTTTTGAATTTTCACTCTGCATTTCTCTTATTTAGCTGTCGGCAACTTCCTTGGCATTAAATGATTGTTCTATTTAATCCATTTGTTAGGATATCAGTAGAATGAATGTGGTTGCCAGTGATAAGAAGTGTAAATTGTAAGTGCCAGACAAAAGAACTGAAAAGCCATAAGTCTCATCATTGATCATTACAGGGTTATCTCCTCACACATGTCTGGGTCTAATTGGATTAGCATAATTAAAGTTGAACTTTCTTCTCCTGTCCAGGTAGTAGCTCCATGCCTTAACCATGTCCCCACCTTAATCCTACCTGAGGCTACCGCTAATCCTAAACCTAAACCTAGCTCTGTGTCTAATGGGAGTCCTAACCCTGCCTCTAAGCCAAAGTAGATTCTTGGTCAAGCCAATCTTTGGTCTAGAGTACCTTTGTCCTAGTGAACCTTTGGTCTAGTCAGTATGTCTCTGATGAAGAATGTTTAAGGGTAATATAATATTATATGCAGACTGTAAATAATTTAGCCTTGTAAACTGCTAGTATAAATTATACCCACTAGTTGATGTATTCATTACTTATTTTATCATTTTCACAACTGTTTTCTTTAAGAAAATATCCCTTTAAGGACTATCACTTTCTTTCTCCTGAACTTATATTTAACTAGACTGGATGTAACAGCAAAACCATCTGTCACCTTGTTCTCTAGACCAACTTTTCAGTGCCACTCATGTACTCCAAGTATGTGAAAAAATGAGACCTACATGGCTGTTTCTTTCCTACTTTTGAGGATCAGATACAGGAAAGACCTATTTCTTTTGAAAAAATCAAATGCTATATCCTGTTTCTCTTTTACAGGTGATAATATAACTGTCTCAAGTGGTTTTCAAGTCAAGATAGATTTCAGCACTACACAACAGCAAGCGCTTCTTTTTGCAGTCTCTCAGAATGAGAACACTTTTGTTGCTCTTGACTTATTTGATGGTGGGGTAAGTAGGGCCTCCTGCTCATACTTGAACATCAGTCTAGAGATAATGATGTCTAAAATGCTTTGTCTGTGTCATGAGATACGTTAGACAGTAGACCTAGTTATAGTTGTCGTTCAGGAAACATGATGTATATATATATATATATATATATATATATATATATATATATATATATATATATATATATATATATATATATATATATATATATATATATATATATATATATATATATATATATATATATATATATATATATATATATATATATATATATATATATATATATATACACACATACTGGTATTCATCACAAACCGAGGACCTGCGCATGTTGTCATGTATGCATATTCACCTGCGGACCAGCACATACAACTATGAGATTGAGGAATGAACACATGCATTGTATTACTACCCTCTAGAAGGCGCTATACACACCAATTGGGAAGCCACATATATCTCCTAAGTCCACTATATTGGCAATATAATATAAGTCCACCAGATGTATCCTACACACCTGAGGACCTCTGAAATTTTCACACACCTGTTTCAAATTCATAGCCAGTAGAGGACTCTGCCCTTACCTATACCTAGATAATGGAAAACGTGTGTAGAATGCAATGGAACTAAATTTACCCGAGGACCTGGGTTTAGGTCCTCAGATGGAAAAAATGTCCTCAGGTGTAGGTGTGTATTCTGGTCAAGGTCCTTGACTGGATATCAATACAAGTGCACACACACACACACACACACACATACCCGTTCAGGGCGCCTACTGGGGATACTGGATTTTGAGACGTGAAGTGGGGATACACTTTCTGGGGGCGCTAGAGCCAAAACTTCATTGGAATTACAATGGCTACATCATAGCTGTAGATATCCCATGTTGAAATAACTCAATTTATGTTTCTATCTACTTGGACCGCCAGCTATGGAAATGGGGAGCATATTTCACACACTGCGAAAGTTAGGGAACCGGGGATAATTACTCTCTATTGAAATATCCCCAGTTCACCTGCTCAGCGCATGGTCGTGTGTGAAAAAGGGGCGTGTTTTCCACACACAGAAACCGGGGATAATTTCACAAGAGAGTGTATGGCATTTAATCAAAGCTAAAATTACACAGATTTTACACACGAACGTGCGGTGAGCAGGTGAACTGTGGAACTTGCTTGAAACTGTATGATAAGCAGAGGGCGTACTACTTTGACTCCCAAAGGCACATTTGAAGTGATACTAAAATCGGGGATATCCCCGATTCTCATCATGTCCCCAGTTCACGTCTCAAGGACCAGTGTGTGTCCCCAATAGGCGCCCATTACAAACGCACACACACACACACACACACACACACACACACGAACGCACACACACATAACGCTAATTCGATACTTAGGGCGAAACCTGAATATCTCCCTCACCTTAAGGGGAAAGAAATAATAAAATACATAAGCATATATTTCAACCCAACGTCTTCAAGATATAATCAACGTTATTTCAATGGCCCAGATAAGTGTTCATAAATTCATCCACACAGAAGTAATACCATATAGATTTTTGGTTTACAAGAACGTTACCATACGTTTATGTATTCCTATATAAAAAGTGTGTGAAAATGCTTAGGTAAAATGGTTTTTTCGCCCTAAATTTTTTTTTTTGGCTATGGTTGACTTTTTAAAAACTTTCTTCCCCCAAGTGTCGAATTAGTGATATATATATATATATTTCTCTAATTTGGGATTTAGGTGAAAAACCGTATGAAAAAACGGTTTTTCGCCTAAATCCCAAATTATAGAAATATATATACATATAATAGTACACACGATGTAATTACAGCTTTTTGCTACTCTGAGTTTCATGCACTCTGTATGGCCATCATCAGGCAAATGACTGTAACAAACTCTTTGTACAGTTCAACACTACAGGAGCTATCTCTTTCTTAAAGCACTTTTCGGTGGTTTTCCTTTGTATGTGTTACCGTGCCGACATGGTAACACACATATATATATATATTCACACACACACACAATGATATTAGTGTAATGCATGGCATATGATTCTTTTCAGGTAGAAAAGAAACTGTGTTCAAAGCCCCAAAGTTTGAAATATGGGTAATAAGGTAGAACTCTGAACCTGTGACCTTTTGATACATCACCTGTAAATGTCATTTCAGAACAGGGGCATTTTGATTTAGTATCTGTATGCTCTGTCTGGATATCACTTACCACAAAAGAAAATCTTCAACAGTTCCAAGAAGGAGACAATTAAGTGAACATTCGTTTCAATACATGGCTGTTCAAACACTTCAGTTGTAGGCAATAAATTTCATTTCTGGCCACATATTGGGAAAGGTGCCTTTGTGTTAAGTCATTTCATTTTGAGATAATAAAAAGGTTGTTATACTATCAGTCTGTAATATAAAACTATTCATGGGATGTAAAGGTGCTATTTAGTTGAAACGGAATAAATCCTGTAACAGGCATTGCTTGTGCTACCTCACGTATGGAGTATTGTTTAAATGTGGATATTCAAGTACATGCTCAGACTCATACACTTTAGGATCTGATATTTAAAGAACTGACATTCTGACAATCTTTCTGCATGGCTGGGAGGCTGTGATAGCTTTAGTAGATCAAAAATTCTTGTGCAGTTTATGTCACTGTCAGAAAAATAACTTTCACAACACTGGGGTGCTTATAGCTGGTTTTGAGTAACTTAATCTTTTGTAGCTAATTTTTGAAGCAAAAAAGGCTTAAAATGTGTTGTACAGGTAATGATGTTGGAAATAAGGTTCTGATGGCCTAAATAATAAGTGTCTATAAAACTGATGTTATAACACAGGTGATGATTGCAGTTGTGACTTTTATAGAATTTAGGCTTCCATAAGTGAAGTTATTTCAACTGAGAAGTAGTAATTGAGATGAGGCTGATGATCTAAACAGGGATTCTCAATAATATTTTTGTGAAGGCTATGTGATGATTTTGACTAAACTATGGGCTTGCAGGATAAGATGCACTAAATGGGGGAGTGTGACCCAGACCGCTTTCCCTGTTCATGGTACGTATGTAAATAAGGCCTGAGCACATGATGGTCTCGTTAACATTGTTGCTACCTGTCAATGTGGATATCCAAGTATTAATCTAATCAAAATTAACCAGGGATTCTACTTTTGAGGCCCACAGGCTGCCATTTGAGAACCCTGGTCTAAATGCTGACCTCCAAAGAGTTATTTACCATGGGGTGATTCTAATAGTAATTTGGTGAGGACCAATTACATACCAAAGAGAGTTAATATCTTCAATCATTTTTTTTTTCTTGTCAGGTGAGGGCTATTGTGGACCACAATACTGGACAACCAACTGTTGTAAGGGCCACAAGTGTCCAAGAATTTCAACTATGTGATGGCAACCCTCACTCGGTATCTTTCACGTTGACAGACAATTATATCGAGATATCAGTAGATGGGCAAACTGCAGACAGAACTACATTTCAAGCAAGACAAATTGTGGCCTTCAGTGGTCCTCTGTATCTCGGTGGAATTCCAGGTAATTATTACAATATTCAGTTACCTCATGTACAGTGGTCAGTAATGACCTTGGTTTTGTGGTACTAGCTAATAAAGCCAATAGCTAGTTGGATTATGAGTCTAGTAAATGAATTTGTGGTGGTGGGGGGGGGGGGGGTTGCAAAAGCACAGAAATCAAATTGGTGAATCCTGCTTATATTCTTTGAGTAAAATTTAACACACATGGCAGTAATGACACACTCATAGCCAGATTGCATGGTACTGTTCATTAATTATTCTCTGCAGATATTACGTACGTACATAAAATTGAAAAATTTTCCAAACACTTCGCTGAGAATATTAAAAGATAAAACTAGCCTCTCCCCTGGTTAGTTTTAAGCGTATTGCATGCTTGGCTCTTGTTACGTTAATTCTTTTTGTGGTTTACTGACATAAAATAACATTGGTCCACTTGTATGTCTGGTAATGTTTGATTCTGGAGTTAGAATCTACTGTTTGTGGTCATCTTTTCATTGTGATTATCACTAGGTAGACCTTCACCTGTATTCAACTTGGATGTAGATACTAGTTCATTCTTTTTATTGTTATCTATGTATTATTGCATGGTTGGAATTAACTGTAATAAGAAGTACACACCTAAACATTGTCTACAGTAAAAGTACCCTCCATATTCCATGGAAGTAAGCCAGCTGTACATTACAAAACAAATTTCAAGAAGTTTTTCACAGCATTTAAGAGATGTCATTATTGTTGGCATTAGAATCTCTGCAACTGAGATAAAACAGTCATAAATGAGAAAGATTCAGAATACATGAAATACGCCTTGCTGTTTTTCTTTATATCAAGCAAAGACTGGGGTTATGGTGTACTTTGTCAAAAGTTTATAAGTAGGTGACTTTTATTTGACTTTTACTAAAAGTACATGTTTTCAGAACAGCTGAAAGCTTAGAATTTGGAGAAAGGAGATCCAAAGAAAAGGCATAATGAGCTTAAATGTTCATAAAATATTCATTAACTCTTACAAAATTTCTATGTTTTTCATAAGCATGTGATAACATTTCATGTTGTCTTGAAAACTTTGGAAGTAGACATTTTGTCTAAAGTAATCATATGGTTTTACATTTTACCTCTTAATGCAAGAATCATGAATGTTGAAGGTTTTTTTTTTTTTTGTTTTTTTTTTGTCTTTTGGGTGAACATAGGAACTACTTTTTAAAAGCAGCACAGGACAAAGATGAAGTGAGAATGATACTTTTGACTTTTGGAGGTCACATGTTGTTACATAGTTCATATGTAATCTTTAAGTATTATAAAGTACAGGTGTCAGCATTTGCCCTAAATTCATTCGTAGTTGGCTCTCTTCTAGTAAAATTTGCAAAAACCAGGTAAATGAGTTTTAAAAAGTGGGTAAAAAACGTGTTTGATAAAGGGGTTATGTATGTCAAAGACATTTTGCAGGAAAATGGAAAAGTTTTGAACTATCATGTGTTTTTACAAAAATTTAATATCATTCGTTGTCAT
The DNA here is from genome assembly GCA_029531755.1 of Holothuria leucospilota. Classification (NCBI taxonomy): domain Eukaryota; kingdom Metazoa; phylum Echinodermata; class Holothuroidea; order Aspidochirotida; family Holothuriidae; genus Holothuria; species Holothuria leucospilota. The sequence continues at coordinate 50,571,984 of CM055974.1, read as the reverse complement.
TTCACTCCTTACTGGAGTCTTGTCTCTGCTATTCCCATGGACTGGAAGATTTATCGCCATCTTGATCACATTAGTACGAGTAAAGGTGAAAGCCTTTGTAATGCCATAAACTAAATACCAAGAATTTCCAAATGTGTTTACTCCAACTTGGTGGAAAATGTCTCTGTCCCTCCAAAGGCTTTATTCAAATGGAGTGAAAACTTAAGATTTTGTAATGATGCTAGGCAAAACATTTTCTTGAGCCCGTGGTACTCTGTCAGAGACGTTAAGTTACAGTATTTTCAGTACAGATTTCTACACTGAACTTAAGGCACAAATCACCTCCTGTTTGTGATGAATATTTGTGACAACCAACTCTGTTTGATCTGTAATGTTTACAATGAAACTATTGAACACCTTTTTGGGGGATGCCAAGTAATCTCTTCTTTCTGGTTGGAAGTAGAGAAATGTTTTTCAAGAAGACAGTTTTTCTTTTCAAAAGAAGATAAATATTTTGGTTATAAGCTATTGAGAAGGCACCCATATAAATTTTTGATCTTAAATGTTAAGTTTAATATTTACCAGCAAAAGCAGAGCAATGCTATCCCTAAAATCGATTTCTTTTTCAAATTTAAATTTTCTATAGAAGTGGAAAAAAAGTATCTTGAGAAGGAATTGTGGTAAAACTAAATGTTATGTTTCATATGAGAAATGAAATGAAACCTTCACCATTTGTGATTTTTGCTTGGGAGATGATAATTAGCATTTTACTTATAGGTTCTGTTGTGTCCAATGGAAAATTATCTTGCTTTCGATATGTTGCTTTCTTTTTCCATGTTTGTATATAGCCTTTGTAAAAATTGTTTACGAATATTGGAAAACTTATTGTGAAATAAATGAGATGGAAAAAAAAGTATGTAAAAAACACTAAAAAATGAAAGAATTTTTAGAAATAACAAAATAACATTAAGTACATGATTTTGAAAACTCTAAGAATTTTCAGTATGTTACTTTTTGATTCCTTGACGTAGTCAGAGGAATCTATGCAATGGTGATGCTGTGTGTGTGTGTGTGTATGTGTGTGTGTTAGTATGTGTGTATGTGATGCTTGGCTTGTAAACACTCATCTCAAGAATGGTAACCTCAAGGGATCTCATACTTAGCATGTAGATACCCCTTATTGAGTAGATGATCCCTATTATTTTTGGTGAAGGTCAAAGGTCATTTGGGGTCACCAGAGGTCAAATGGTAAATACCTTAAAAATTGCTTGTAAACACTCTATCTCAAGATATGTAACATCCAGGAATTTCATACTTGGCATGTGCATGGCCCATATAAGAAAGATGATCCCTATTGTTTTTGGTACAGGTGAGAGGTCTTTTGGGGTCACCAGAGGTCAAAAGGGTCAAAATGTTGCAAGCACAATATCTGTGAATGCAAAAGTTGGTTCAACTTGAAATTTGCTGTGTAGATTGCTTTTATGTAGTACATATTTGTCCTAAAATTTCATGGAGATTAAAAATCATTTGAGGTAAAAATTGGCATTTTCTTTGAAGGTCATTCTATGGTAGCCTAGATTGACCATTCAGATCCAGTGATGTCATAACATCTACATTTAGTTGCTACACGCGATGTAAAACGTAATCGTACCCCATTGGTATCCGTATTGTAAAGTTCAATCACAACATATGCCTAGACCACTGAACTAAAATACAGAACGGTTGGTAAACAGAAAGTGTCGCTGTGTAGTTGCCATTTTACTCAGCAAATATATTTGAATTGTCAGTGAGCTAGTGCTTGATCATGGTTTCCTTACATTATCTGTTGCTTAGTCGAGGGGTATTGTCTAGACTCCACCTCGTGCAGTAGTTCAGTGTACGTGCGCATGTTGTACTGAATGCATTGTACACTTGAAATTGAAGTACGTAGTTGCTTTGCTATGTACGCCATCATTGGGTCGGTGTGCACCGCATTTTTTTTTCTGCAGAACAGATAGTTCAAAATTATGTCTGCTTATCTGGGCTGCATTAAAAATAACGCTTGCGCACACCGTGCATCGATCCAACGGAAAGCTGTATAAACTTCGGGAAATCGCACGATGGGTGTGGCGTATGTACGTACGTACATTATCTTCTTCCGCAAAATTAAGACTCAAGGCATGCTGAAATTCTGCAGTTTCGCCTACAGTTTGTAGTTAAAAAACCTTCTTGTTTGAGAACGTTCTTTGTTAGTTTGAAGATCCTTGATGGTTACAGATTTTTTAACCTCACTAAGAATTGTGATCGAGGTGAGTTCCTGTTACAAAGAGCCATTGTATGGTTTTGTTTCGTTCCGACGGTTGTGCAACGGTGCTTCTAAACTTAGCCTGGACTGAGCACATAGTGACATAGTATAAAGTTAGTATAGGGCCTAGGCCTAAGCCTAGATCCTAGCTATATGCCTAACATTAGCCTGGGCCTAGACTAACGGTAACCATGAATTTGTTAGTTAGATGAGGTTTTAACGTCCCAGTTTCCAACCGATTGGTTCAAGTCGAGACGACCACGGCTTATATCTAGCACAGGGCATGAAATAACCGATGGCAATGGCCGCGCTGCCACTTGTAAATTAACCTTCACTGGAAGCCAAAACTGCTGCAGTGCCCCTTGTGTGCACAGTTATCGGTGTCCTTAAAAGAAGAATAGGCCTATGATTTTGCTGATTTTTCTGTCAGTTCTTCAGGTTTTTGCAGAAATATAGGCCTAGTGTCCAGCAATTCAAAAAGATTTGAAATATCATGCGTGTTCTGTACATACTTTTAAACGATGGGAGGACCATTAAACATTTTGTTGCATGTGCATCATAAGATATAGGCCTAGCCTATTTACTCAGATATGGCCTAGGCTAATGCGTGTCTTGCCAAAGTGCATTCCATGTCAAGTCCACGCTGAAGATACACCAAGAAAAACAATAGAAAACATAAGGAAATTGCCAACTCCACGCCAAAGATCTTCAGATTGAAGTGCACAAAATGCAGGCTGGGTGTCTTGCAAGTGCAGTACACATAGCCTAGTTCAAACAAGAAACTGCACTACTAATTGAAACCAGCAGTCTCAATCAAAACCATATTACTTCAAAATGGATTGAAAAATTAAGAGATGTTAAAAATTCAAGCAGTGATAGTTTTGGTAATCTGTAAATTATATAAACATTAATTTTGTCATCCAAAAGGCAGAGATTTTAGACCTGAAATTCATGGTTGGGTTGCAAATGTACATTCAGCTTTGTTCATGAAAGTCAGCACTGTTTACTGTGTGTCAGTTACTCAGTTATAGGTTTGAGCATCGTAAGATCCAAAATAATGTAACTCCTCAAAAATATGGTCAAAACATGGACCTAACATGTGCAGAAGCGTCTCAGATAACAATCTGAAATATTTTAGCAAGCTTCAGTGCAAAGGTCTTTCTCAGCCGGGCAACTGTCTCCACAGAGACTTAGCACTTTTGCCATTGCCTAACATGTAGTACAGCTTCATTGTCTTTTAATGCAGATAAGTGCAAAGTCCTTCACTTTGGTCCTAAAAATTTCAGCTATGATTATAACATGAATGGTAGTATTCTGAGTGATGTGACTTTTGAGAAGGATCTGGGTGTAGTTATTACAGGTGATTTAAAGCCATCTAGACAGTGTGCAGCTGCTGCTGCTAGGGCTAATAGGGTGCTTGGATTGATCAAGAGGAATTTCAGTAGTCTTAGTAAAGAAATTGTACTAAATCTGTATAAGCAGTTGGTAAGACCCCACCTCGACTATGCAGCCCAGGCTTGGAGTCCCTTCTATGAAAAGGACAAGCTTCTTTTAGAGCAAGTTCAGAGGAGAGCCACTCGCCTTATACCCAAGGTGAGACACCTACCTTATCATGTTAGACTTAAGCATCTTGGGCTTACCACCCTGGAGTTGAGAAGGATTAGGGGGGACATGCTTCAGGTGTACAAATTTCTCTCTGAAAGGAATCCTTTGTCCTCTTGCAATTATTTAAAGGTTCAGTGTAATTCTCGGGTTCGAGGCCATTGTAAGAAGCTAGTTAAGAATTTTGCAAGGCTCGACATTAGGAAGTTCAGCTTTTCTCATAGAGTTGTTAATGAGTGGAATAGTCTGCCTGAGTGGGTAGTTAACTCCACATCTGTGCACTGCTTTAAGGTTAACATTGACAAGTTCTTCCATAAGTGTGGTAGAATCTAATTGTGCTGGGCTCGTTTGGTGTTGGTTGGTTCTTTGTTTTCAGTCAAGGTTGTATGGACTTCAGGGCATCTTATGGGGCCTTAGCCCTCCTTTGCCCTTTAACCTGTTGTGTTATGTTATGTTATATGACACCAAGAACCTAACCTACACATGGGCAATTCATCTACTGTGCAAGGTCTACTTCTGGTGCTAAGTGACCAGTTGTAAAACCTTTCAACAGTGATTCTTGCATTTTTTTTGCCATATTTGTTCTTTGAAATTTTATTATGGACACAAAATCTAATGAATGATATGATTTCATTGCTGCTCGTGTAAATTTTTTGTATTAAATTTTTGTTTTATTAGCCATATATATTATTGTTATGACATAGTATCAAAAAATCAAGACTTAGGCCTACCCCATGAGCACATACTTTTACAAAGTTTAATCAAACTTCGACTCAGTATTTTTTTGGTAATGGGTTATCAGTGGTGGTTAGGAAATTGGAGTCAAGGGTCATCTAGGGGTCATTTTGAGGTTATTTTTTGAATTGGAAAAATGTTTTTTCCCCAAGGATTATGCAGTGACAGTCTTGTGTGTTAATCATTGTGATATAACTTTGGTAACTGCTTCCTTAAGGGTGTTGGAAATTAAATGTCAGTGGTCAACCAGTGGTCATTTTGGTACATGTTACCAGTGCTTATAAACATGTTTTTGCCAAAACTCACATCTTGCGGTAGAATGTTTGGACCTCGCAAAAACTAGCACTGTTGAAATTTTCTTGGGGAGTTTGAGTTGAAAATACAATTGGCTATGGGTGCCCATTTGTTTTGTATTTGGCTGTGGTGCCCTTTACAATAGCTATTTTGCCCTCTAAAATTAACAAAAAGTGATAGTCATTTGGCTGTGCCCTTTTTGGCTCTTTGCTTTAGCAAAGGAACCTATGTAGTCAGGTTGGCATGTGTGTGTGTTTGTGTGTCTGTGACGCATGCTTGGGTATGCTGTAACTCAACAAGGGAAAGTTGGACTAAGCTTAAACTTGGTATATAGATCCAACATAGTAAGAAGGTGTGCCAGATGATTTTTGGTGGAGGTCAAAGGTCATCTGGGGTCACCGGGGGTCAAACACTGAAAACATGTTGTTAACACGATATCTCAAGGTAGGAAGCTTGGATAGATTTCATACATAGTATGTGGATGCGTTATGGTAAGAAGATCAATGCTATCGCTTTTGGTGGAGGTCAAAGGTCATCTGGGGTCGTCAGGCAGTCAAACACTGAAAACATGTTGTTAACACAATATCTCAATGTAGGCTTGGATAGATTTTGTACATGGTATGTGGATGCATTATGGTGATAAGATTGATCCTGTTCTTTTTGGTGGAGGTCAAACGTCATCGAGGTCACTGGGGGTCAAACACTGAAAACCTTGTTTTTAATACAATATTTCAAGGCAGGAAGCTTGGATAGATTTCATATTTAGTATGTGGATGCCATATGGCGGGCAAGAATACTTGTATTTTTGATGGAGGTTATTTTTGATGGAGGTCATAGGTCATCTGGGGTCACTGGAGGTCAAAAGCTAAAAACCTCTAATACAATATCTCAATGTAGGCAGCTTGGATAGATTTTATACTTCACATGGTGTTGCATTTAATCCAGCAGAAAACGCATGTTACCAGTTTTGTCGGATGTCAGAGGTGAAATCACCAGATGCCAAAAAGCAAATTCCCAAGGTCAAATATGAACACAAAACACTATCATTCCAGCACATTAAGATCACATTCAACCAGTGACTGAAAGAAACAGGACATCTTGCAGAGATGCCAAGTATCTCGATTTTAGGTGGAATTATTCCGATTCTGCTATTATGAAAACCTGTGTCAAATACTGCTTTTTAATGATATTGAACCCCAAAAGTGACCATCCAATATTTGTCACGTTGAACCGACGTCTGTAAGGAGGATGCAACATTTCAGGAGAACATTTGACGTATGTGCTCATTTATTGATCATCTCAGGTCAAATTATGGAATAAATATGATAACTTGATAGGGAAACCGCATACTTGGGGATGGGCATTTGGAGGTTATCAGAGGTCATTTTGAGGTCAAGTTGTGGACTTAGAGAAAACTTGGTAGATGAAGTCAGCATTCACTGCCAACAACTTTAGGGGTCATGTACAGTAGCTCAGTCACCAGAGTTACAGGCAAACTTCACATTAGCTAATATTTTGTTTGTATTCTCATGGCTTAGTATCATTACATTCAGCAAGGAACCATAGTGGGCCCTTGTGATTCTTATTTCGAGCTCTGCTAGCATGTGATATGGCAAAACTAAAAGCAAGAAGGGCTTCACAATGGAAAAAGTGTCAACTTCAAGCCACAGCACTCAACTGATATGACAGTGTCAAGGAATCACTAAGCCTTTTGGCTTTCTGGTTCATTTTGTTGTAGGGCCCTTTCAGAAAGGTTTCATAAGATTGTTGTTTTGGCCACTTAACCATTCCATACTGCCAGATCAGTCATAGATAGAAATTTGTTTGCATATGAATTAGTTTCCTGCCTTTTAAATTAAGAGTAATCACAACAGATCTATTAGGTTTTCCTTCATGCAAAATAAAAACTGTTGAATATATCTTTTAAGTACTTAACATGAGGAAACATGCCATTCTGTACCATTTTACCTGGCATCATTGAAGGACACACAATTGTAGCAGCTTCAAGAATTGTTATGAAGGCTCTGTCAAACTAACCATGAATTTTTGTCTTGACAGAGACTGGAGAGGTTGACTTAATTGCCGGGATAAACAGTGCTTCCTTCAGAGGGTGCCTTATAGACGTTGTTGTGAATGAAGAAATCCAGGATTTAGAGATTTTCATCGAAAGATTGGGGGTCCAAAAGGGTTGCCCTCTTGCTATTCCTTGAATTAAATAGACCTGATTTGTAGAATAAGACTTGAAGGAAGAAGTGATCTAAAGCTCTGCACGATATCTACAAAAGTAATGTTAGCAATATAATATGCTGGGAAAAGGTAAATACTGGGACGAACTTTATACTTTTGCTTTTGTGTAATCATCAAATAAGGTTAAACAAGAAAGAATGTGAGAATTACTCTAAATTTGTCAGTTTTCTTAATTGTGGTAAAAATGAAAGCATTTGTGAGCATTGAAGTAGTTAACTTCTCATGCACTCAAATCTTGGTTTTCTATGGTGTTTGCATAGTTGGTACACGTTTTCTGCCTTTCTTTTTAGTTTCTGATATTTCTTGAATTTTTTCATTGACGTGTGTTTTTCCAAGAGCCTTTTCTGATAAGTTTTACATAGTAAAATGGTAAATTTGTGTGTAGCATATTGGCTATTTCAGGGCCATATGAAGAGAGCTATAGTTATGAACAGTGAGTAAAAATATGGCCCACTTATTTGTAATTTGTGTCAAAGACTTTTCTCTTTTGTTACAGAATTTGAATGAAATTAAATAGTATGAAATATGTTGACTTGTTTTGATAAAAACTTAGAAAATTATTGCAAACCCAAATTATTTTGCAAGCAGAAAAGAAACATTTTTGGTTGAATTGTTTCTTTTTTACAAACTGAAAATCATGAAACTAATTTAACCAGAGCTTGGGCAGGAGACCATGAAATGTCTGTCCACAGTTATTTCTGAAATATTTATGTTTTGTAAAATGTGATTTTTGATCACAACACTGTCATGGTGTGAATAACCATGAAGACTAATTCATACAGGATTTTTTTGAGTGAGAGAGGTATTTCAAGGAGGAGGGCTGTTAGACAGTTTTTGGAGGGCACTCCTGGCACAATATCTGAGCCATCATTTTCATATAGCATTTCAGTTCAGAAGGTAGTATTTACTACATTTTGGTAGAGGGTAGAGGAGGGAGGATAAAATATTTGATGGGTCAGAAAATAATAAAATAACAAGTTATCCCTTAGAAATTCATCATAGGAAATCTCAAAAAGCAGGTATTGTGCAAGCTGATATGCACTGGTTGTCTTCTTTCTTCTTTCGGATCACGGTGACACATCCAGAGGACATTACTACACCGCGCATGCGTCAGGTGGTGCCCTAAGCCCTAATAAAATTGGTAAAGTAATGAACGGGGTCTAAGTGACCGTCTAAACCATCAATCAAATCAGCAGGGAGATTATTCCAATCCTTCAAAGTCTTGGGAAAGAAACTAAATTTATAACAGTTAGATCTAGAATAGAGTTGGCAAAAATGGAGGTTGTGCATCCCACGAGTAGTCCGGGTAGGGTGTCTAAGTCTGTCCATGGGAATATTAGCCTTACTGAAAAAAACCTTTCGAGAAGAGAATAAGTCTATTTTGCTTGCGACACTCATCAAAGGGTGGGGAGATCAAGGTCCTTCAAAATGACAGTCATTGACCCTGGCTCACGAAAAAATTCTGAGCTAATAAAACGAGCCGATCTCCTCTGAATGCTCTCTAGCTTATCTTGTAAATAAGACTGATGTGGATCCCATACGCAACAAGCATACTCCAAGACAGGCCGGAGGAGACCCTTGTAGGCAGCTAACTTCACGTCGCGAGAGCAAAAAGATAGGTTTCTATAAAGTACTCCCAAAATCTTATTACCCTTGTTGCAGATAGACTGAATGTGCTTATCCCAGTTTAGGTCATTAGAAATCGTAACCCCTAAGTACTTTATCGAGTCCACCTTAACTAATTTTACATCGTTCAGGACATAATCGAATTTGACCGGGTTTTTTTTCCTGGCGAATGTAATGATGTTACACTTAGAGGGCTGGAATCTCATGCCCCAAGTCTTAGCCCAAAGACCTAGATTGTGGATGTCATTCTGGAGCATACCACAATCATTGACATTCTCTATGACCCGATAACATACACAGTCATCAGCAAAAAGTCTAATATTAGAGGAAGCGGCATTTACAATGTCGTTAATATGAACAAGGAAAAGAATGGGTCCAAGGACAGAACCCTGGGGGACACCAGAAACAACATCGTCAAAAGGGGACCGGGTACCATTAACTACAACAGCTTGCTTACGATCTGAAAGGAAGTCGTCAACCCACCGAAGAACCTGTTTGGAAACACCAAGGCTTAACAATTTGGTTTTTAGCAGCTCGTGAGGCACGGTGTCAAAGGCCTTTTCAAAATCCAAGATAAAGACATCGACCTGCTTTTGTGAATCCAGAGACGAAGCCCAGTCTTCGACGACAGATACTAGTTGGGTGTCACAGCTGTGTGACTTTCTAGAAGCATGTTGCTTTGTTGATATGGTATTATTCGACTCAAAGAAGTCCATCAAGTTGGAACTTATAATATGCTCTAAGAATTTACAACAAATACAAGTGAGCAAAACAGGCCGGTAGTTGCTAGGGAGAGAACTATCGTTCTTTTTGTAAATAGGGCAAACATTTGCCCTCTTCCAATCAACGGGTATCCTTCCGTTTGAGAGGGATTGTTGATACAAGTGGCTTAACATAGGAGCAAGATCAGAAGCAATTTCACTAAGGACCCAAGGATGAATATTATCAGGTCCCACAGCTTTGTTTTTATTAAGGCCTTTTAACAGCTTTTCAACTCCATGAGTAGATATGGTAATATTAGCCATTCTGCTGCAAGTTGGTCTACGGAAAGGGATAACATTAAACAAGGTTTTGGTAAATACACTTGTGAACTGAGCATTGAAAGCACAGTTCTTTTGTAACCACAACAGTAACAACAATTTTATGGCCTACTCAGTACAACTAGCACATGTCCATAGGGGCTACACAAACAGCCATTTTATTCCTCTTTACTCTGCCTTGTCCAAGGGTGTAAGTCCCAATAGGGACAGCAGGACAAGTCCCTCCAACTTTTCATTAGTGGAGACTTAAGGTATACTATGTTACCACCACTTTTGTGTTTACAATTGTTTTTCAAAATGTTCAGTTTTGGGATCCTTAATTATGAACTTTGGCACAATTTGATTTGAAAATCTGTAGTGCACTTTCATCATACCATTTGGTGTTTCTAAGAAGGATACATGAGCTTGTTACTTCCATAAAGGCCCTAAGTCTTAAATGTGACAGTTCTTATTTGGTGTATGCCATCCACAAATCATGTTACAGAAGGCCCCATATCACAATTTGTAGCCAACTAATATTTAAAAGTTTTGTGAGGGGTGAGCCACTAGACCTCCAGTCATTCACTTCATACCTTCAGTGGACATTTGGGCAACCTTTGGTGCACCTTTGGCCCACCTTTGGCACTTATTCAACACGTGTGCCTTCAATTCTTTATCAGGGAAAAGTGCCTGGGCATCTAGCCACTCAGTGTGGGTTGGATTTCTCATTTAATTAGGAACTTTCAGAGTTCAAACTCAGAAACCTTTGTGAACTTTGTATCTTAAGAAGGGTAACAATGAGAGAACTCATGTACTTTTCATGTTGATGTGTTGTATTGCATAGATGTGCCCTGTTGTGGGTACTGAATCCTACTGTTAATGGTAGATGTCACAGGTAACATTAGGTCACCAGAGGTCAATCTAAAGAAAAACCTTTGAATAATAATGTCTCAGGAAGTTAAATATTAAAGGTCTGTTGACATGAACATTGCATACTTTGGATATTTGATGGAAAAAGCTCTTAAAGTCCAGAATATAGCTACAACTCCTGTCAAGGTACATAAAAAATGGGCCATTTTACAGGGCAATTGCTATTACACATTTGTGTCATGAATGAACATGAGCTAAGTATGCAAATTTGTGATGTCCAAAGATGGGCTTACCAAATATGGCTAATATTAGCCTTTGTTTTTCTAACCTTCATTCCAAGGACACTTGTAGCATTGGTATTCCCTGAGGGATTTATTATGGAAGTTAAATTGTTTTCTTTAGAAGTATTGGTATCACTCACCAAACTGTAAACTATCCGATCAGTAATTAAGAGATAATTTGTAAAGGGTTAACAAAAGAAATGCTAATGTGCAACCCTCCACATCATTACTTTTGCATAGGCATTGAGTTAATCTAGAAACAATCAAACTTTGAAAAGGTATATCTTGAGAACTGTAAGAGGTACTAAAATAATTCTAACAGATCTGTCATTCTGGGATGTTATTCTTTAACTGCCAAGTGAAAGCAGGCCTTGTTGGTGGCATGTCACCATAACTTTAACATACCTCACACTTGCATATCAATGTCTTCTAATGAAAAAAAATGAAACAAGCAGAACTCTACAGAACTTCAGTCATTAGCTCATATCAAGGGTGTTCAAAATGTAAGTTTGAAGGTCATTGAGGGGTCATTGCGGCCATCGTATGAAAACATAAATACTTGGACAACTTGACACAGATCTTCTTGAATTCATAAATCCTTTAGAAGAGGCTCAGGTAGGGTATTCAGGACTTAAAAGTCAAAGTCATGTGTGGGTGCTTGGGAAATAATTGGAAAGGACATATTGCTGCTTCTCCCAAAAACACAATTATATGAAGACGTCTCCTAACATTAGAGCCACTTTTAAAGGAATATGAGGTCATCAAAACTTAAATGCATCTCACTTTTCAAGTATTGAAGTAGCGGGTCTGTTTAAAACTTAGTGAGAGTTTTCACATGCACTTTTAAGTTGTTGTTACTGCTTCTATGGCTACTGGTTGTTGGTACCCTATATTTGCTAAAGCTTCAAGTTTTGAAGTAATTATCAGCATTCTAGTCTTCTTGTTTTAATGACCTCTGGCAGATTGCCAATCCTGATTATCATAAGATATCCGACCGGCTTTCTGTCTCATGTTTATCTGACATTGTTTACAGCAAAGTTTTCATTCCCATCATCATTTAATGAACTTTTGATAAAAATGTGACTTGAACTCCATTATTTGATAGGTTTGCCTGAATATTTGATGAATACAGTATTTTATGAACATTTATTGCTTCCTTTCCTTTTGTCTGAAATGTCTAAGAAGATACATAATTTATGTTGGTTAAATTCACTGACTAATCCTTTCCTTTCACATTTCTGACATTTAACTGTAAGGTTGAGACCCTTTCACATCCCTGTTCAGGTTTGTAAATTAATGTCTGGTTAATACTAAGTGATATTAATCCATCAGATTTTTGAGGGAGACTTCTCCTATGATGCCATACATTAAAAGTATCAAGTTGGGAAATGATGCATTCTATAAAAATAGGATTGTCACATGTTTCTGTTTTTCCTTTTTTTATTTTTTCACCTATCATGAAATGTGTGTCGTTTTCAAAAAAAATATCTATGTCCTCCCTAGAGATATGTTCACAAGGTCTTCGGTTTTCGGTTTTTGACTTACTTGGTGTGTGAAATTGAGTAACCTTGATTAACATTCCTCTATGTTGTGTCACAAAAGAAAAACATGTTTCAGATATTTGACCTCATATATTACTATTATGTTAAATGATCTTGAAGCCACCATAATTATCTCAGCTGTAAGGTCTCAACTTTTTGTCTGATAATTTCCATCTTTTTCAACTATACAATTCATTCAGTTTTAACCCCACCCTGGTTTGCCTCAAGCCAGGCTCTTCAAGAGGTCTTCAACATTCAGGAAACCATGACAACTGCTGTTGTTATTAATTTTTATTAGTCATGGTGGTTTAGTGACTGACTTGCATCCATCATCATTGAATCATTCTTATTTACTGTCTTATATTTTTTACTTTCAGCCAGACATACCAAATACAGTTTAAACTTACACTCTCACTGATCGTTAAAAGAGAAAGCTTCGGCTTTGTACAGTTTTAAAACATGATACCCATCATGGTTTAAAGTTTTAATGTGACATATTTATTTTACATTACATGTACCTTGACATAGATTTAACCAAATATACTTGTCTGCGCAGAAAGCCTTTATTAAGTTAAGATCGCTGGGTAAAGTATGCCATGAGACCTGTGCTTTAAATTGCTAATAAGAGATCACCTTGTATGCCAGAGTTTGCTATTTCTGCTCGTGTTGTATCTGCATTTTTAAATTAAAGAGTGCTTCAATACACTTATCTATCACCTTGATTTTAAAAAAAGTCTTTGTTTTGTCTTTTTTGCTGACCTGATTTAGTTTAGGGATGGATTCATGGTAGGGATAACGGTTTACTGTAGCTTACAAAAAAAAATGTGCAACAAAAACAGTACAAAAGAAGGTGATCCATTTCAGTGATCTTTTGTCAACCAATGTCAATTTCATTTTACAAGATGAAGATGCAGGATTGTTTCCTTTTTGCAACAAAGAATTCAGAGTAAGAATACACTTACTACTTTGCAAATTGCCTGTTGGCATACGCCATTGTTAAAATATGTGACAATTCTTTACTTTGTTCAGCACTTAACAAGTTTTAGGTGAAAGTGATGAAGGGATAAACCATTGAAGCAGTTATTTAAGGTAACACGTTTCTCTGGAGTAACAACATATGACCAATGGATAGGTGGATTACATCAACAGGGCAGCCTGTTTTCTATTTAAGATTGCTTTTTCTTCTGGCCAGCTGGACCCAGTGACCAGTGAGGTTGCATAGCAACTGACTGAAATTTTTACTGGCCAGACTTTCTCAATGTAGATATACTTTAATGCTAAAAAATAAACTGGCCTATTGGGCCATGTGATTTGAATTGTTGCTGACCCAACATGAGAGTCACTGGCCCAAACACTATCACCTCAATATACCCTGGAACAGGGCTGGATCTTTGGCACTCCTCCATGTCTCAAAATGCACTTACCACCAGTGGTGTTGCCAGGGTTTGGTGATTGGAGGGCACCACAGATGATGTCATAATGCCACCTCAGTTAACCCCACAAGTCTGCGTAAATTGTACCTTTATGTGCCCCTGTGATTGTATACAGCAGTGGGGGATCCTTCCTTTGTCACTCCATAAAGTTGTCATCATGGGGAGGGGATGTCCCCCTCCCTAGCTTTGAGAAATTTTTGTTAATTTAAGGTTGCTTAGACAATTAGATGCAAAATGGTGCTATCTTTGGGAATTTTTTAGAACTGATCATTATATGGCTGAAAAATGGCCATAACTTAGTGAATTCTAATTTTTGGTAAGGTGAAAGAGGAATGTTGTCAACAAACCCGCCGAAGTCCCCCTTTTGGCTACTTTACTGCCTTCTATCCAGGGAAAGTTTCAGCGCAAAAAATACGTGCGTGTAGTCCACAGAAACATTCTTGGACTATTACGAAATTTTTCCTTTGCTTCATTGTGCATTGTAAAGGGGTTTCTAAGGCTGGCAGGTGCCGGTATAGGGCGTCCTGGAAGCTCTGGATTAATTATATAAAATGGGCTCTTACATGATGCTTATTACCTGACATCAAATGATCTATTGAGTATGACGCCAAGCACTTTACAACTATCGTATTTTTACTAATTTTGAACGACAATCCAGATGAACGGCTTCCATTCCAGCAATGGGGAACAGGAGGGAGGGAGAGTATAGGTGCAGGGAGGTGATATGAGACCTCCTTGGTGGGTATAGCAAAAGAGTCATTAGTGTTTTAACAATCACCGTCTATACCGATAATGGCTGCGCGCGAAGCGCTCGGTTAACATTTTGAAATATGTATAAAAGCAAATACGTACTTTCAACATTCGACAGCATGCTACAAATGAAAGATCCCGTACTGATGCGAGGCCCCTTACACAGGTTGGAGATTCACCTCTGTTTTTCGAAGTGGTGTGATCAGAATAGTTGAGATGAAGTGCAAACGTGTGTGAACCTGCATTCAGGCTCCGCATCGAGACACTTTCAATTCCCCACTAAACCTATATGCAAACTTGTATTCAAGTCGCGACTCGAGTCACATCCCGCCAACACTACCTGACTTGAAAAATTCTGGGCAATTTTCCACTACATGTGTTGAAATAACACAGTCTCGATTCAATGACTTGACTCGAGTCCCAAAATAGCTCCAGTTGACTTGCTGAGAAAAGAATGACTTGGAATACATCCAGGTCCGTAGTCAAGGGAGGCAGGGGGCGAAGCCCCCTGAAATGTTTTTTTGCCCCATAGAGAGTTTAAGTCTTACCATTGACTTAATACATTTGTACACATTTGGCCCCCCTGAAAAAATTTTCGCCCCGTGGAAAAATTTTTGCCCTCCTCCAATACCTTGTCTGGCTACGGGCCTGAATACATCTCTGCCTATATGTCAATGAAAAAGCCAGCCTTTTACCAGATAATTCGTAAGCAGCTTTCAGTTTTGCTTTTGTGCCTCTTCGGGAGGTGCTATCGGAAGATATTGATAAGAACTATATCCAGGCCCGTAGCCAGACAAGGTGCTGAAAGGGGGCGGAAAAGCTTCTATGGGGGCGAAAAATTTTCCAGAGGGGGCGAATTATACTAAAATGCATTACGGCAATGGTAATTTTTGATCTTGGGGGGCGAAAAATTCTCCAAGGGGCGAAGCTTGCCCCCCTTGACTACGGGCCTGACTATATCAAGGTAAGTTTTGAGGAGCGCGCGAAAATTTTGACAGTTTGCGAAGGGTTTACGAAAATTTTGATAGTTTGAGAACCATTTCTGATAGAAAATGATTACAATAGATCCATTTCTCGGTCAGAAACACACCTCACCCTACCCCCTAGTTGGTAACATCGAATGAAGCAGAGGTTATAGGTTAATGTCAGTTTCTATTTCTCACCTACAAAATAATTTGACGGAATAAAATGTGTCTTGAGTTGGGGGGATAAAAATTTCTAAATCATGAAAGGTAAAATGTCTCAAATGCAATTGAAAGACCTGGGGAAGTGCCATTTCCCGCAGTCTGCATTTTTTTTTTATGTAGGCCTTGTACCAACTGATGGAGGTGATCCGCTTAGACATTGTAACGTATAGTCCCAACCCACAAATAATTTCACCACAACTGACAATGAAAGGGCACCCTCATATTAAAGGTTACGCCCCTCCCCTGTAGCCTAAAATCCGGTACTGAAAAACAGGTGAATGTTTCCAGCCCTGATCATTACTCAAAGACGGGGCTTCACAGGACGGAGGAATACAAAAATGGCACTAAAATTGGTTAGTTAGTTAGTTAGTTAGTTAGTTAGTTAGATGAGGTTTAACGTCCCAGTTTCCAACCAATTGGTTCAAGTCGAGACGACCACGGCCTTTTTTCCAGTTGTGTGTGGCTCACTGGCTTGTTTTCCCTACTCCATTGCTTATGCTGAGCACCAAGCACAAAGGCAGTAGGCACTAAAATTGGACAAATTGCCTTAAATTTTGCAGTCTGTGTTTCATTTCCTACAACAACCGCATTAAAATTGATCATATTTTACAAATAACGCAATCAGAAACACATGCCTAATTTTATAGCGTGCAGTGATAACCAAAATCAAAGTGATATACGTTGAAAATGTGCAGTGATAAATAGAAATATGAGCAATGGTAAAAATGTTTATCACACGGTAATTTTAAAATCAGTTGCCAAAGAACTCAAAGAATAGGATTCGTGGTACAACTGAATCTGAACAGGTGTCCACACTCCCACATGGCCCAGCTGTTTCCAGGCCTACAACCTGCCCATGAAGCAGACTTAAGAGCATAGGCGTAGGAAGCTGGTCTCGACTTGGGGGCTGAACGTCGTTTCGAACCCCCGTCCAGGGGAGGGGTCTAAGGGGAGCGGGTGTCTCCGTCCCCTTCGGAATTTTTTTTTAATATTGAGTGTCCTTTGATGCAATTGGGTGTAACATATTGGGCAAATTTTGAGGAAAACTATTGCAAAATTTATTTTGACATTTTTTTTACCGAGGGAACAATAAAAGGGTTTTGGTCCTTAAATTAAAGGGGGAGGAAGCATACCCCCGCCCCACCACGTTTTTGACTGAGGGAAAAAGGGCAAAATACCTTTCCTTCCTAACAAAATGTCTTTTCACACGTTTGTTGCTACCACCACTAATACACGTGTCCTAAGCATTGCCTTCACATGTGGTAGTAAAACACGTAATGCTGAGTTTGCGACATAATTTCTCATTTTATGTAAAAATGTAGAATTATAAATCATTCAGAGCAAAGCAGGCATTCAGATACATGCAGTCTGAGTGACAAATAACTACTGAGCCATGATGAGGTTCTTTCTATTGTCCTATAAAACGTGACAAAGTCTAAAAATAAAATATGATTGTCATTGGAACAAGAGACGTTTAGTGCATGCTGTTAAATAATCTCCTTAGATGCAATATACTCGTTTATTGTTTATATGGGCATACTTGAATTATATAAAAAATATTAAATGGGCATTCTATCCAACCTAGAGCATTATTAACCTAAACCCGCACATCGTATAGGTAGTGATTTATAGTTATGATCTGTAGAGGAGCTTGCCTTCGTAGCAGGTGCTGAATATGTAGCAGGTGCTGAATATGTACGTTTCTTTTTCACGTACTCATACTCGTTGGTATTAAGCCAATTTAGTAATGCACGTTCGCCGGGCAGGCAATGGAGAGGCTAGTGAACACACCTGATTTTGCAAGTGAAAGAGGGAGCAATTGTAGCGAAAATTGTTGTCAACTGAATGGTTGAAAAAGTCACAAGTTGGCCCACCAATGATTGCTTGAAAAACTAAAGTTGTAACTTCCTAAATATTTAAAGCATGGGCGGCGATCCCGGGGGACATGTTCACCCCAATATTTGAGAAATCGCCCATTCACTTTGATTTTTCACTCACTAAATTATTGGAAAATTTGGTCATGCCCCCACCCCCAATACTGAGAACAAATCGCCGCTCTTGATTTAAAGTATACCTTAAGTCTACAATTTCCAAAAACATACTACAAAGCTTGAAAAATGAATCCTTATGGTCCATCTCTCATCTTCACAGGATTCCTGAGCTGAGGTATAAAATGTTGAAGCTTATTCTCTTAATTTTAATTGGTAAGGTTGCGCAATAATTTGTGATGTCATTCTTGTACTACTCAAATTACTGTCTTTATTTTTCTTTGTTTTTTTTTCGAAAGCCACTGCACCTTGTGCTAATATGTAATCACTGTCTTACTGTTAAGGTGACCCAGTTATAGACACCCTCTCCGTACAACATGCTGTGCCAGAAAACATTTATTTTCTCAAGGTTATATAATCATTTTAATTTCAAAAGGAAACAGAAGCAGGTAATGTTAGTTGTACAAGAAAGAAATCAGAAATTATTGCGCAAAAGACTATTTCAAATTAAGTGAATAAATTTCAACATTTTACATCTCAGCAATGGAGTAAGCTATAAATATGGGAGTTGGATCAATGAGATTCATTTCCCAACCTCTAAAATATATATTCTTGTAATTCTAGACTTTAGGTACACTTTAAAGCCATTTAGCCTAGGTACGTGACAACAGCGTGAATTGGGTAAATAGGGGTCATCGTCGTCGTCATCAGCCAATTTCACAAATATTAGAAGAAAGCCAAAGAAAAAAAGGCTTTCACTGAAAGTACTTTGAAACGCGAGAAAAGCAGACTCTCTTATTTGGGGAGGAAATATTGTAACATGGGCTCAATATAAGCAACGCCCTTTTCCTTCACAAACAGAACAGCCAAACCTAGTCGCGGGACAACTTACGAGTGTCGGACCCCCTGAAGTTATATGAAGAGGGCTTCATCCTAATATCATGAAAATGAAAAGGAACTTGCCTGCACTGATTGTGACAGGGTTTATTCTAAGGAATGTTTAGTACTTTACAAGTTTGAAAGATGCTACAATGGTCATTAGAATATAGGGTCTGAGCTACTTGAGGTCCCATAAGCTCGCGGTTTTTGCATGCATGGATTGTCTGAGATAAAATGATAATAATATATTGTTGCTTTACAGCGCTTTATCACTGAAGTATCAAGGGGCTGTCACAAATAGTACCCTGGCCAGCGATAACCGTTTCCAGTAGAGACTGTTTAATCTATTGCAACTTTTGGTAGAAGCAATCCCTCTAGACGGCAGCAGTTATAGGCTATACCGCGTTCAACAACAAGTTACCTCACACAGGTACCCATTGAACTCTTAGGCGGAGAGGGACAATTTAGATACAGCATCTTGCCTAAGGACAGAACGTAATGAACCAAACAGGGCTGGAACCAGCAGCACTTGGACAGCAAGTCCGACGCCTTAGTCAATAGTCCACTACGCCCCCCAAAAATCTTGGTAACTTGTAAGCTTAGCGTTGATCATTTAAATAGATTACATGACAAAACACATCAGATGAATTTCGATTTTTCCTGTAAGCAAAGAATGGCATCTCACGGACTTGGCAATTGATTTATTCGATAGATAACAGAATGTTTTTTTTTGTAATTAAGAAAAAATTTTTGGAGCCACTGCAGAAGAATTAAAAAATATAATGTTCACTTGACCTCAGCGTGACTTTCTGATTTCCAGAGAAAGGCCAAAATTGGGTCGACGGGAAAATCCCAGACCCAAGTTTTGTTTTCTTTTTCTTCCACTGTCTGTACGCAAAAACGTTTACCCTAGAATACTCCATTTTACAGCCACAAACTTTATTAAGCAAACGATAGGTCATTCCAGTGAGCTGTTATGGATCTATGCCTTAAAGCTAGCAGCGCACTAATTCAGGAGATTTCCAAAATGCTGACCCACACAGATGTAATGCCCGAAAAATTTTGGGGTACAGTCTGCAATGCATATACTCTGACTTCTTCAAAGGGGTCCCCAGGCCTCATCCCGTTCTCGAAGAGTCTGATCCGGCCCGCTGAGCAAACAAAAAATCAAAAACTGTATTGGAGGCATTTTAGTGTAAACTATAGGAGGGAGTAAAATGAAGTAACATAAGTAAAATGTCTTTAAAACCTAATTCTTCAGTCTGCTTCGAGCGCATTTTCGTTGTAAGTCATCTCACTGTTATAGTTTTTGTTCCAAAAGCCTCACGCCACCAGGAACATCTTCAATTAAACGGATTCCTCACCCATTTCCATTTTGGTAAATTTTACAGTAGTTAGATAATCGGAGTGCAAAACTCGGAATTTTCGACTGCCTCCCTCCATTTTTTTCCTTATCAGGAGAAATTAAGGAAGCTTGACCTCATTCTCTAGAAATTAGGAAATAAAGGGGTAATTTGATCCAGATATTCAAGATTTAAAGGGTTTTGACAGACTTCACTTTGATGACTTCTTCAAGTTTTCACTGGTTACAACAAAAGGGGTCATATAGACTTAAATTAGAGGAAGTTAATTTAGAGGTTAGGAAAAACATTTCCTCACCGAGGGTTGCAAGTAAGTAGATAAGGTT
Organism: Holothuria leucospilota; assembly: GCA_029531755.1. NCBI lineage: Eukaryota > Metazoa > Echinodermata > Holothuroidea > Aspidochirotida > Holothuriidae > Holothuria > Holothuria leucospilota. Next base: position 50,551,582 of record CM055974.1, on the reverse strand, counting down.
GCAAGGGTCTATTGTTTTATCTCAAAGTGTCAATGGGTTAAAATGCCTTATAGATAAGCATTTCAATTTCTGCAACTGGAGACAGGTTTTCCTCTTTTTTGGGGGCAAAAGTTGTTGCGGTTCAAAAAGGTCCTCTATGCAGTTTGTATCCTTTTTGATCCTTCACTTACAAAACTAAACTAAATTTTCAACTATACGGGCCTTTCTATAACAGAAAAATTTCGGGTCAGTGTTATGAAAATTCCGACTGCCGATATCACAGAAAATCTCACGCCATGCGCCCGATTATTTTACCTTCATAGCAGGCTCTTTGGCGTACATACTGTATTACGAGTGCAGCCAATATAGGTGTAGGAGTATACACGTCCGCCGGGTGGGCAACCGATTATGCTCCTTTCGCTAGTCACATAATTTTGTCGCATTTGTACTAAACAGTAACCTCGCCAGGTGGGGACGGTTGCGACAAACCTTATGTGGGGCTGCTTTACAGTTTGTCAGAGACAGTGGAGCTGTTTATACATCTTATCTTGCTTTCGTATGAACAAGAATTGACGAATACGCAAGTTGGAAATCGCATTAGACGGAAGAGCTCCTGCTGGAGGTAAGTTGGGTGTCTTTTCGAATAATTAATTTTTTCTTTTATAAACTGTTTCAAACTACCAAAAGTTCGCGCGCTTCGAGTCGGAAAATTAAACCAGTTGCATACCCATTGTCAGGCTTGGATCCAGGCGGGGTGTTAACCAGCTCCAGTCCCTTCCTTCTATTTTCTGGTAGTTACTGTTTCCGTGTACATTTGAAAGGGGCGGAAGGGAGGGGGGGGGTATTGGACGTACACATTTATCGACAATTATGCTAACAACACAGTCAATGTTGGAACAAAACTAGGCATGCTAGAGGTGAGGTGTCTTATTTAGGCAGTGGCATGCCAGACTTTTTGAAATGGAGGGCACTTGGGGACACAACGTTCCGCCGCCAAATGGCATTAGATGCGCACTAAGCAGACCACAAAAGTAAACATCACAATTCGACTATTTTTGTTAGCCTTACTCGCACTAAGAATTTAATGATCGGGGTAGGAGGTTGTGTTTGGGGTCATGTTAACGTTTGAACTGGGCTGTAGAACGATGATTCCCTGCACTTATGCTGCCCCGTAGGAATAGGCCTAAATGTTAAGACGGAATACCTTCCAGGTATGCCACTAAGCGTTTCTTATGGGAAGCCATCGAATTAATTAGGTGCATTTACGGCTGCGGATCCTGCGCTAAGTAATCGGGAAATTTTGGAAAAAGAAACCCTTAAAGGCAGTAGGCAGTCACCCCAAACAGAGTGAGTGTATCCTGTCACTCTAGTTCATGATTGGCCTATTTTGATCATGTGACAATATTTTTGTTAGTGAATTGTGGAATTCAAGGAAAATCTTGCCTTGCTTTACCTATTTTTTGTAATAGTTATGTTCTAAACGTCTTCAGAAGTGCTTTTAATGCAATAAGAGGAGATTTGCAAGAGTTTGCTGATTTTTCAATGAAAATTTTGGGGCGACTGCCTATTGCCTTTAAATGTGGTTCAGTGGGTTTTTTGGTGTCCTAAAAACATAATTACGAAAAATATTTTTCCTGCAGTTTTTCTTCAGAAATAAACGATAAAAGAGTGGCTAGTATCCGTTGAGACCACCCTTGGTGCACGCGCGAAGCGAGCAGAAAATTCTGGTATTAAGTTTCTATGAAAATTTCGTGCAATTATTCATGACACTGCTTTTGGAGGTATCACACCACTTGTGATCCTGGTGTGGTGTTTGGCTCCGCCCGGCGAGGATGCAGGAGAGCAAAGTTCCCCTTGTAAATTTGAAGGTATCGGAATTTAAAATAAACGGATACTAGCCTATGAGATGAAGCTATTGAACTATCCTCGTATTTATTGGATATGAGTTGAAAAGGGCAACTAAAACAGCAATATTTACAGTTTTCGTAAACAAAGTCTGTCTAAAAGATAATCGATGTGGAAATTGTATTGAAGGGAGAGGATCCACAGCCGCAGTAGTCCCAAAAGCAGTTGAATGTAGACGTTGAAACGACAGCGCTGCACGTGGATTATATCTCTCAATAAGGCAGCGCTTCACATAGTCCAACAAAATAAATGGGCGCGAAGCGCGTCCCAAAATTGACTGATAAAGTGACGTTGTCCTCGTGTTTACATCCATATAACGGTGTGTTGGGCATAACTTTTTTAATTCACAAAATGTCATTTGGGGACACACTGGGGGAGCCAGCGTTTGGAAGGGACATGCACACACCCCCCCCCTCCCACTTGGCGATGCCACTCCATCTATCCATCTAGGTCGAACTTAAGGTATGATTGACGGATGTAGACAACGGCATTTGATATTTTTGGCTTCGCAACCTCAGTGGCGTCACCAGAATTTTGATGATGGAGGGGTGGGTGCACCACAAAAGACCATGCTGTAGTCCCACCCTAGGTAAAAGCAGAAAGTAAGTGTAGCCTAAAGTGTGCATATATGCGTATCTACGATACGATGCACCAGGGGTGGGCCCTTCTTTTGCCACCTAGTGTGAAAGTACTTTTCAGGGGAGGGTCTAAGGGGAGTGGATGTCCCCCTCCCCTTTAACAAATTTTTGTTCGTTTAAGGGGGCTTAGATGCAAAATGGCACTATCTTTGGCAAAGTTTTAAACTGATCATATTCATAAATTCTCATACTTTAATGAGTTGTTCAGTTTTTGTTGGGTTTAAGAGAAGGGTAAGGTGTCCAAGTTGAGGGGATGAGAGTCCTTCCCTTAAGAAATATTTGTTTTCGTAAAGTGACCTAGATGCAAAATAGTGCAATCTTTGACAAACTTTGAACCGATGACATATTAAGGAATTACGGTACCGATGTTTAGTGGTATTTCTCTGTGGTATGGCACCCCTCCAATACTGGTACCATGAGGCTGACATATGGCCTCCTGGAAGCTATGGGGAAGTTACAAAATGAGGACTTTAGTATGATGCTTTTAACTGACATCCAAAAGGCACTACAGGAGAGCACACCCAGTACTCCACAAAAATAGTATAGTTTTACTAATGTTGAACTAGAATCCGAATAAAACAACATCCAATGAGGCATAACTGAGAAGGGAGTAAAGTTAGGCCTATAAAAAGGGTAGTCTACAGGGGAATTTTCTAGGGGCCTGTAACCTATTGTATGCGGACCTGTTACCTATTATATGAGGGGCCCTTTCAGTGCCAGTTGTGGTGAAATTATTTGTGGGTCGGGTTAGTACGTGGCAATGTCTAAGTGGAGCGCTACCATAAACTGGCGTGTATTCTACAAAAAGGCAAAAAGTACCTCTGCCGGTAGACTGCCGGAAATGACACTTCCCAAGCCTTTCAAGTTGCATTTAGACTTTTTTATCTTTCATGATTAAGAATTGTTATCCAGTTAAAGAGGGGCTATTCAGACACATTTTATTCCGTCAAATTATTATGTAGAGATAAAATGGAAACTGACATTAACCTATAGCCTAACCTCTGTTTTATTCGATTTAACTTGTGTTAAACAGGGAATCGAAGATAACACATTCATACGACATCGGCATAAACCCATGAAAGTTGGCTTGAGCAAGTCTGTTCGTGTTTTAATTGTGTAGAGGGCGTATACTGGCAGGTAGTACAGTAAGCGTTACGTCAATAACCAGATACTTAACCATGCTTGGGCATTCTGATGGCACCAGAAGCATATGCTGTATACATGCTCAAGAGAGCCGTAGCGCGAATGTCACCTTCCTGCGCAGGACCATTACCAGTAGTCATGTCAAACAAAATTTCACATCAACTGTGTAACTAATACTAACTGTTAAAAATGAACAGTCGCATGGCTGGGGGGGGGGGGGGTACGGTCAGAGGGGGCGAGCCTTGTATTTAGGGAAGCCTTGTAGCAAGTAGATGCCTAATCGTTCGACATTACTACACCAGCGTTTCTCAAGCTTTTCTTTTTGGTTTCGTAACTTGAAAACTGTTCCCCATTCTTCCCCCAAATATTTTACTAAACTTTACCATGTGCTTTTTCAATCCTTTTCTTTCCCATACTTGAATGAAGGCGAAAATTGAATTCACTTAATGTTCATGCTATCTGTTAAGAGTAGATCTACGATTTCGAAAAAGTCGTTGGGGTTGGTGGCTCACTTTGTGACTGAGTGAAAATTAAAGACAAGAAGTCCCGAAGGAGGGCCGGGGGTCTTCCCCAGGACATGGTTGAAATAAAACTCTGTTAGATACGAATGCCTGAGGAACTACGGGCACGGATTTTATAATATGCTTGCTAGGGCCACGTAGTTTTTAAAATGGCAAACCCGGAAGGTGTGCCACTGGGTCCTTCCCTAAGTAGGCTAATTTGGTCATTTAAAGACTGCATCTTGGATGTGATAAATTAACGTTAGTCCTCAAAAATCATTTAACAGGACCAAGGGTGGCTATCGCCGGGGAAAAGGACAACATGCAGTCACGGATCCAGACATTTCGAAAAGGGGGAGGGGTGGGGGTGAAAGCCCCTTTAATATCCTCCTAGATTAATATTGTGCTAATTTTCGCGTATTTGTTATTGTTGATGTGGCGAAAAGAGGGGGGTGGGGCTGAGGCCGGGAAAGCCCCCCCCCCTTGGATCCGCGCCTGACATGGTCCCCAATAATTTGGTCGGGGGACGAACCACCGTCCCCCAATATATGGTCAACGACCAGTGGCGTAGCTAGATATTTTTTGTGGGGGGGGGGGGAAGCAAAAAAATTACGACAGATTATTATCTTGAAGTAATGATGTACTATCTAAGCGTAGCGCCACCATCTCTGGCTTGTAGCGCGGGGAAAAAATTAGATTAAAATATCTCCGAGACTGCCTTAAATGACACTTCTAGGCGTTGTCAGTAACCATTTCGATGTGTAATTCTGCTTAAAAACATAAGAAGTGTTGTAAGTAAACCCCTAAGAATATAATTTTAGCTACTAATTTTCGTTGTAAGAATTTTTAATTAAGGTTGTAAAAATTTCCGACAGAGACCTTCGGAGGCTTTGTGGGGGGAGGCGACCGCCCCCCTGTCCCCCTCTAGCTACGCCACTGTCAACGTCCATAAAACTTGCTAATATTGTGAGTGTGAAACATAGCCTTCTCCAGTACTTAGTTGAGGGGGCGGAATATCTAAGATATTTTAGCAAAATCGTAATAATTGCTGATATTTGTGTGGTTATTAGACTTTCCCGTGACTTAAATGTCATCGTAGTGAACATCGATTTTTCCGGCGAACTTCGCGTGCACACTCTGCAGAGTGTTCGATGATCAATAAAACAGTCGTAGACACACATGTACATTCCTCTATAATTCAGCTGGGAACGTTATACCTTTGTTTTAGATTGATCTTCCAGTAGAAATAGCCAACTGCAGTGATATTTCAAATGAAACATATTTTATTGTTTATTTTTGGGAAGAACATTAGAAAAGACAGTGGTGGCGCCAGTAAGGGGAAGGGGGTCAAAGCCCACCGAAGGTTGCCCCGTCGGAGAAACTTTTCCAATTTCGTCGGGAAGCGTTACGATAAAATGCGTAGCTCCCGACGACGGTCAGTCGCAGGGGCGTCAATCCGTATTCAGATGTGGGGAAGGGGGGGGGGACGGGGACATACATGACTTAACACAAACCAATCCCTTTTGTTTTGAAGAGAGGGTGCCTTCCTATTGGCCCTTTCCTCTCACCCCCCCCCCCTTACTATCATTTCAAAGTTAACATGACCATCATAGATGATCTGCCAGGTGAAATACACGGAGTCCACGGAAATACTTCAAGATGTTATTTTCATCATGTACCAAAATAGCTGAAACCACGCTTCGCAGCGTGGATCATTGTCGGAGATCATGGAACCCACCAAGCTCGTTGCTAGGGTGATATGTTTGGGGTGTGAAGGTCCCAAATTCCGATTGGCTGGATGCGTTTTCCAACTGAGTGGAGGCGTGTAAATTGCACTTTGTTAAGCGCTCTGCGTTTTGTATACAGCAGTGGGGGTCCTTCCTTTGTCACTACATAAATGTGTCATTCTGGGGGGAGGGGCGCCCCTTCCCCTTTGAGAAATTTTTGTTAATTTAAGCCTGCTTAGGTGCAAAACGGTGCTATCTTTCGGATATTTTTGAAGCTGATTGTATATGGCTGGAAAATGTCCATAATTTAGTGAATTCTAAGTTTTCCGACTGGCTGGATGTTTTTACTAACTGCAGTGGCGGCGTGTAAATTGCACCTTTTTTATGCACCCTGCGTTTGTATACAGCAGTGGGGATCCTTCCTTTGTCACAATATAAAGGTGTCATCCTGAGGGAGGGGTCTAAGGGGAGGGGGCGTAGCCCTCCCCATTTGAGAAATTTTTGTTAATTTAAGGTTGCTTAGATGCAAAATGGTGCTATCTTTGGGATATTTTTGGAGCTGATCGTAGTATAGCAAAGGTATGAAGGACTAGCAAGGGCGATTTCAGAATGCTTTTTAGTCGTAAGTGTATTAACAATCACCAAATATACCGAAAATGGCTTCGGCGAAGCGCTCGGTAAGAATTTTTGAAAAATGTTTAACGGCAACAACGAACTTTCAACCTTCTACATCATGCTAAAAATTAGACTGAATGCAGTGGTGTACCCAGGATTTCTCTCAAGGGGGGGGGGGCATACAGTATGTTGTGTGACCGCCGGCCTGGGGGAGGAGTCTAAGGGGAGGGAGTGTCCCCCTCCCCTTTGAAATTTTTTGAAAAATTAGGTGTCCTTACATGCAATCTAGTCCCAAATATGCTACCTTTTAAAGTAAATTTTGTGTTAAAAAATTTACGTATTTTAGGAACCAAAAAATAGGTATCAGTGAGGGGGACATGGCCCAATGGGGTGTCCCCCTCTCCTTTGAAAAATGTCGAAAAATTTGGTGTCCTTACATGCAATCTGGTGGCAAATATGCTACCTTTTGAAGTAAAATTTGTGTTAAAAATTTACGTATTTTTAGGAACTTAAAAATATCGGAATCAGTGAGAGTGGGCATGGCCGAATGGCCCTCCCCTCTTGCGTACGCCACTGATTGAATGATCCCATATTGATGCGAGGTCCCTTCAGATGTTTGGAGATGTATGTCTGTTTTCGGAAAGTGCTGTGATCAGAATAGTTCCATGTATAATTACCTTTTTAATGGTCATGAGAAGGAGTGCAAACCGTGACGAATACGCGCGAAGCGCGCCGAAATTTTGTCATTAAATAAGATTTCCCTGACAAAATCTGCATTCAGAATCTGCATCGAGACACTTAACAATGGCCCAACAAACCTACATGCCACTCAAAAAGCCAGTCAAATAGAGCCACGACACTACTCTGTTACGCAAATGTGGGGGGAGGGGATTTGATATTGTGTCCCCCACCCATCGAAATGTGGGGGACTTGTCCCCCCGTCCCCCCAGGATTGATGCCCATGGTCAGTCGGCCCGACCATTTAGTTGATTTTGCTCTGAATTAAGGCAAGTTCTTTAATTCCCCCTCAAAATGTCCAATCTTCCTCACTAAAAGCCCAACTTTTTGATTTTCTTTGAAAAAAAAGCCCAAAATATTATTTTTTCAATACAAAACTGAAGCTTTCGAAAATTTTGCGTTCGACATCCTTTCGTCAACCTGTCGTCTTCGGGTTGCCAACTTGCTTCCCCCTCCCCGTTGGGGAGATGGCCCCTATCCGGTAAATCCTAGCTCCACCTCACACAAAAGGGCACTGCAATTAATTTCCTGTTTATGAACAAACTGTCCGATTGTTGTGACAAACCACAATCAGACCAGGGTGCTCCCTGATCAGACAATCAGTGCCCTTGAGAGATCATCCGACGACCGTCTAGATGATGTACAATTAACAAAAAGACTGCGCGACCATGGGTATTGTATTAGCTGCATGGTGTGATAGCGTGGTGGTGACAGCATTATCGCTTAGTTACAAAGAGTGCGAATCTGGCCATGAAGAAAATCTGTTAATCGCTCGGTTTTCTGGAATTCAGTTTATTGTTGATAAAATTAGCTGAATATGGCATTTTTTATGCGAAAAGTATCTTTTTTTCTGATAATGCATACAACAACCACCCACTGTGCTCTGTAATAGAGTGCCCCGATGGGAGCCTAACAAGCAATAGGCCTAATGATAACCAGAAAGCCCAAAGACTTAGTGATTCCTTGCCGAATGGGGATCTTTGTTGCACTGAGGTTTATCCCTCAAATTTATCTTTCTTTACTACATCATTTTACAGTGTTTTAACAATTTGACCTCTGCTGACCTCACATGACTTTTGAACCCCACCAAATATAAAAAAAGAAAATCTGAAGTGTCTTGAAAGGGACTCAACTCCAATGGATCTTGGATCTTGAAAATTCTTTGGAAATTTTTCTTTTTGACCTTTGGTGACCCCAGATGACGATCTTGGGAATACTTGGGAAATTTTGCTTTTTGACCTCTGGTAACCCCACATAATGATCTTGGGAATTCTCGGGAAATTTTGCTTTTCAACCTTTAGTGACCTCAGGTGACGATCTTGGGAATTCTTAAGAAATTTTGCTTTTTGACCTCTGGTGACTCCATATAACAATCTTGAGAATTCTTGGGAAATTTTCCCTTTTGACCTCTGATAACCCCAGATGACAATCTTGGAAATTCTTAGGAAATGTTGCTTTTTGACCCCAGTGACCCCAGATAACAATCTTGGGAATTCTTGGGAAATTTTGCTTTTTGACCTTTGGTAACCCAAGATGACCTTTGAACTCCACCAAAAATAGGGTTCTTTCTTACATCATGACAAATCTATATACCAAATATGAAAATGTCGGTAATTCCTATCTTGAGATGTCGTGATTACGAGCTTTTCAGCTTTTTACCTCCAGTGACCTCAAATGACTTTTGACTTCACCAAAGACAAAAGGTTTCTTCCTCTCAACATGACAAATCTATATACCAAATATAAAAAGTGTCGGTCATTCCTGTCTTGAGATATCGCGACTACAAGCAGCGTCACAAACACATACACACACTTACCGAGGACCTCATTGTTATCTCCTTTGTGTTTGCTTCCATAACCCTAACTTTAACAATATAATCTCTATTGTTAAACTTCTGAGGACGTGAGAAATCTATTGAATTTCCTTCTGAGGACCTGAAATCCATTGTTTTGGTCCTCAGTCTGAATGCCAAACAAACCTACACACACATACACACACGCACACGACATCACCATCGCATAGATTCCTTGCCTGCCTACGGCAAGGAATCAATAAAACAAACGGGTCCTTGGCAGCTCCCTGGTATACGGGTACTCTGTTTCATGATGGAGGTACCAACTCCGTAGTGGTAACTCCATGGAGGTACCGTACCACTTTCGTAGTGGCAACTCCATGGAGATTCCGAAGTGGTAACTTCATGGTTTCGATATGACCAGGGAGTTCTCCAGCAACTCACTGATGTGACTAAAAATTTTGAGTGAACCAAGGGAATTTTGTGTCCCATATCAGAAAGGTTCATACTGGGGGCCTTGCCTAGGCAGCAGATTGTAGGGCATATTCCTTCTTCAGGGACTGAGCAAACAAGAGTCCACTCTGCGGGTAAACTGGTGTCTGGGTCTAAATTATTTACACTAGGCAGCAAAATTGTAGGCTAAGAATAGCGCATACAATCAAATGATTTGTAAAAATGGTCGCAAAATATGTAAACTTTCAGGGAAATTCCGAAGAAGAATGGCTAAGCAGACGTTCACGGTCAAAGTGAGGTATAATGTCAATAATTCCTCCCACCACTTTCGTAGCAATGCCATTGTATGCATAGCACCATTAGGGCGACATACAACAGAGACTGACATGCAGACAAAAACTATTTTTTAATGATTTTTTTCTAATGAACTGTATTCCTTACAGCTTCCTAAACATAATTACGAGCTTCCAAACGACGTGTAAATGTGTACATGCCTTTAAAGATCCGATGAAACCATTTTTCAGAAAATTTGGAAAAGTATGCATGATCTTTTCAAAGAAATATGCATACCTGATGGAATTTCCGGCCAACTCGCGGTGACTCGATCTTGTCAACCACTGATGGCAGGAGTACGCGACAACAATTGCCCCCTCCCATCACGCGTTCTTTTGACTACGTCAAGAATACTACCCCAGAAGCAAACTTAAAGAGAGAAAGTAGTTGCCACAGGTTTATTTTCAAAAATCTGCTAAATCTTACAGATCTTTGAACTCTAATTTCGCTCAAAAGTATCTTTCATAATGTTTCTGTATAAAAACATTGAATATTGAAGGAAAATCAATGAGTTGCAAAACTTCAGAATTTGCTGCAACTTTCGCCGGCGATGTTGCTATCAACCCACAAGACATTTCACATTAGCTATGTCTACACAACCATCTTCATCATTCTAGTTTCACAAGTTGATTTCCATCTGATGAAAACTATGATTGAATAGTGTGGGAGTTCATATTTTAGGGAAATCCCCCAGTCTGCTAAAATATGCACAGGCTTTATTTTTTCGGTTGGTTTCTTGACATTTCAACACCTGACCTCATGTTACTTAAATAAACTCCTTTTATTAGACGACCTCCTTCCCCAACCCTACCCCTATCCCTATATGCCTTACCCCTACCCATGAAAGAGAAAGCATTTCAATGAATGTTGAGAATTTCCAGGCAAATGATTAGTTCAAGGCTTTAGCAATGATAGCACCATTTTGCATTTACGCTACATAAAATGAACAAACCTTTCTCAAATGGTGCGGGGATTGGGGGTGGAGCAGGGGCACAGCCCTCTATGGTAAGTACCATCCCGGCAATCTTGAATGCATTTTTGGCAAAGATTTACCCTTAATGCCAACTGGGTGCTAGAGATAGTGTCAAAATCTAACTCTTTTTTTCCGAAAAATATTTTTATTGATACTTTCTTGTGTGCACACACTCATGCAATTAAACTTGTTTTCTTACTTCTAACATGGGTATACATGAAGATTAAAAATAAGGGTATATACATAGAGTATCAGCAGAGCGGTGTGGACCTGACCTTATTTCCTCTCAACTATACAGGGGGGGGGGTGAACTATTTTGGGACCAACTCCTTTTTTTCCACAGGAACATACGAAAATCAGGGCAGGTAAAAGATCAATAAACTTTTTAACTAACTTGATTTGAGACCGACTTTTGGCGCTCAGAGACCGACTTTTGATTTTCACGGGGGTGTCACACCCCACTACCCCCGTATTTAGGCCCCTGCTCACCTATTCATTTTATCTCTGGGTATCCTGTCAGGGATAGCTTGAATTTAGACCTTAACGAAATTCTCATGTACGCCAGATATTTATATATGACCAAGTTTCAAAAAATACTTTTTAAGGGTTGATAATTTTCTCTTTTATCTTAACGCTCAGTTCAACTGCGAAAAATATTTGTGTTGCATAAATAACCAGTCATCAACTTTTGACCAAACTGAGACACATGGAAGCGTATTTTTGTTAACTTTAAAATCTAACTCTTTACTGTCTAAGTCGCTCCCCCGGGTAGAAAAATTCTGAATACGCCGATGCTCTTTATCCTTTACTTAAATTTACTTACCTTCACATGGTGGGATCTGGACCCAGTGGCGTAACTAAGTGGACCGGGCACACATAAAGAACCTGCAGTGCAGTTTAGATAAGGTGTTCTAGACAACCGTGGGTCGTTATTTATGAAAAAGGATGATTGCAAACCCTCTTTTTGGCCATATTTATCACTGCAAGGCTAAAGAATAGGGTTGAGCTCTGGTAATTTGATTGAACTACATCCCAACCTAGACTGCTAGATGTCGTTTATTTAATGTAAAAGAAAATAGCCACACGACTTGCTTACCTGAAAAAAAAAACAAAACCTTCCAGATCCCTACTACTGTTCAGGCCTGTAGGGTCGCAATTTCCCACCCACAGCTGCGTATACTGCATAATACAGACTTGGATGATATGTTTTTTGGAATCGATCGGAGCCTTACTCTGAATTGGGTCGCGCGACTCCTACATACCGATATAACTGATGCAGGAACAAATATTCATTAGTTTTACACAGGTAATTATAGGTTACCATGTTTTGCGAAGGAGCCTTATTCACGTGGCATCACGGCCGACAGTAGGATTTTTCGGGGGGGGGGGGGGGGATATCGTGTATTCACGAAACTGTGGGCTTTATAATGACACATTTAGCTTATTGAAATGACATTGGATGGACACTTAACAAACCAAATATCAAAATTTGACCTTTTTTAGGTATAGTCTAACTTCTTATGACTAACAGCCGGCCGGGATTGATATGCAGAGGGCTTGGGGAAGGAGGAGAGGATGGATTATTTTGAGAGATTCCCAGGGCTTTGGAACAACAATTTTACCCAAACTGTCCTACATGAAGAAAGGAAGTAACAATGGAAGAACCAGCATTCAGAATGGGTCGTGGTGGTGGTGGAGGGGGGGGGGGGATAACCTCTAAGCAGAGTGTCTCCATCAATTCCATCAATTTGCATATTGTTTACCAAGAAACATTTTGCCAAAAAATGAATATTGCCGGGATGATACATTTCGTGCCATATAAGCTGCAACTAAACCATCTTTCTTTCAAAATCTCGGAAACTGTCATTCCTCCACCTCGATCCTCACAAAAAAAGAAAGAGAAAATCGCAAATTAGAAAATAATCGAAGTGCAGTGAGGAAACAGCTGGTCAAAGTTATATAAGTGTATAGGTGCATGGTTGATATGCGCACCGCACCCGTGAGTGACGGAAACATAGGAGACAAGTCGAGTAGTGTCACCAGACACAGCACGCTTACCCAAGTTACCACTCATACGTAACCAACATCACATATTTGACGGTTTGTCATTTTTTTAAGACGTGGTGGTCTTTCTTAACAAAAAGTTGTGCATAAAGTAACCAGTTAACTTCTGACCAACTGTTGCTATTGTCCACTCCCTTCGAAAGACGACTACAACTGGAAGACTTTGAAAAGTGTATTTTGACATAACGAAAGCATCTGGCAGTGCACGCCATTAATTTAATCTCTATATTTTTTAACATGGCGGTGCCCAGGAATTTTTTCAAAGAAGAATGGGGGGTGGGTGGGGTGGACAGGGGAGGGGAATTTAAGAAGTGTGCCAAATTAAATTGGGGCGTAAGGCAGAAAGGAAAATGTTGCCAAATGTGCTTGTTCCCATATTGCCAGAATGGCACATTCTGTGCCTTATAAATTGCATAGGGAAGCTGTTATATGGGAAATAGCCTAACAACTCCCTGGTTGCATCTAAACAATCTTTATTTTAAACCTCGGAAGTTTACGCAGATCGATGTGATAAAAGTTATACTTTGAATTTTCTAGGGGAAACCGCCCCTACCCCCCCCCCGCTCCCGGCACACCCATACGTGGCATTTACGCATTGGTAGCACATACGTGACATGCTGTCCTGGATAGGGCCCAAATTCCTCTTTTTAACTTGTCGGTGTACTTGCAGGTAGAAAGATTCACCAGTAGCCAGCTGTAACGGCATCGCCGAGGCATTTTGATGAAAGCTGTTGCATATTATGCTAAGTGCTAGACATGTGGGAAATTAATTAGTGCGTTGTGTTATAAGTGCTTGCTACAGGCTATATGACAAAGAGGGACCTGTGGACACTACATGAGCTGAGTGGGGACGTGTAGAGGACTAGAGCCCTCGGCCCTCATTTATTTTGTTGAGTAGTCTCTGATATGTAAATGATGTAAGTGAGAAGATGACGAATGTCAGGAATAATTTTGCTATTTCAGACGTCACATTTTCTATGTGCAAATGTATTACTACACTGTTGGTCTAAAAGAGAATGGTCTGTGCACTTTTTGTAAGCAAGAGAATGAAGCGATTTTACATTTATCCTGTATGTGTCCTGTTATAAAGCATTTAATTGATCAACTCAATTCGTGGAAAAGAGCAAAATTATCAATTATCATGGCTATGGCACAGATGGTCGGGCACTTAATTACTTAGCTGTCATATTTAAATATCATGTTTATAAATGTAGACTTAAGTCTGTAAGACCCACTTTATCGTCTTTTCTTTATGATTTAAGAAAATACTTAAAAGTAGAAAAATATGTCAGCGGTAAAGATTGCAATCATAATCAATTTCTTAATATCTGGTCGGAGTGGAAAATGTGCTTCGTATGCAATCAGAGGCGGCGCCACAGGGGTGGCAGGGTAGGCATTTGCCACCCCTATGGCTTTTAGCTCAAAAAAATAAAATCGTCTAAATAACATTTTAAGACATAATTTTGTGGGGATGGGGTGACAGTACAAAAAATATAACAAAAGATAGCACCATTTGGCATCTAAACAACCTAAAATTTACAAAAAATTTTAAAAAAGGAGGGGTATCTTTCTCCCCTTCGACTCCTCTCGCAGGACGGCGATTACTCACCCCACGTTTGCCACCCCTTTCAAAATACCCTGGCGCCGCCCCTGTATGCAATCCTCTGAGTTTGTGATTCCATGTAATATTTATCACTGAACAATATGCAAATGCTTTTCCATATATTCGTTCATAAATAAGTATATATTCTTTCAATAAAGAAGAGAACAATCAGAAAAAAAAAAAAATACGAAAAGTTTCAAACCAAATGTGTAGCGATTAAATATGAACAGATATATTAAGTCACAGGGCTAGGGGATGCAGTCAGAGTGGGAGAGATTGGTACTTAGGGGAGCTCAGTTGCAGGAAGTAGGTACCTAATGCATCGACAGTACTATACGCTAATGCTTCTCAACCTTTTCTTTTTGATTTCCTTCCTGGTTGAAAACTTTTTCCCATTCTTTCCCCAAATACTTTTACGAAAGCTGACTATATATTTCTAGCAATCATTCTCTTTCCCCAGGTGGAATGAAGGCGAAAATTCAGTTTATTTAATGTTCATGTTATCTGTTGGGTGCGGGTCCAAGATTTTGAAAAGTCGTTGGGGTTAGTGGTTTACTTTGTGATAAAGAAGATTACCCGAAAGAGAGCTGGGGGTTTCCCCAGGAAAATGGTTGAACACTGTTAGATGCGGATTCCTCAGATTTGGCAATCACGGTAATTACACAAAGAAACATTTTATGAAATCGTATGCAGTGCCACCACCCTTCAATTTTGGCAGGCCCGTCATTCAAGGATGCAGGATCAAGCGCGGTCGAAAGAAAGACTTTTGCCACTATAAAACAATTAGAAAAAGGGACCATTGCTGAACATATCTCGTCCCGAGGAAGCCGTCGGCCCGCCCTCCTCAACAGCATGTCTATCCCAACTGGCAAGGATTTTGGAATATGCTTGCCAGTATAACTATGACCACACATTCTTAAAAAAGACAAAGTTGTGGGACCCTACCCTAAGAAAAGTTTGAAATTAAAGACTGTTAGATGTGATTTTCTTGCTTATGGAATTAAGATAAGTATTCAAAGAGCATTTCATGACACTGTAAATTATATTTGAGTGTCATCTGACTAGCCTTTGACCTTAAAATCACGTGCGTGACAAAATGAACAAGACACAAAGACGAGGTTATTCATCTATCAGAATTCAGTACTCCTGAAACACACCCATCCCTGATTAATCCTTTTCAATTCAAGGTTTTTGGGACCCAACAAAGGAGCACTGATCTAAGCGAATTGTCACCATAGATTAGCGTGCGGCACTTCGAAAATTTTGGGCTAAATGTAGCTCCTACCTCGTCGGAAATTAGCCGATAATAAACCTTCCTACTGGCATAAAGTGCAGATAATGACCGCCGTTTGATTATTTTGTTAATTACAGTGCTATAGTACTCGAGACCGGTCTCGAGTCACGATTTTAAGCACTCGGACTCGGACTCGGTCTCGTTCAGTGCGGACTCGTAACTCTGCTCTAAATATCCCGAGACCGGGCTCGAGACCGGCAGAATTTGGGAATCACTTTTATGCAATTAATCCGTCGTTACATAGTCCATACAGGTCGATCTATATACTTTAACCAAGATGTAACCAGACACCTCACTTCCTTTTGCTTCCAGAACTGATGTGTTTGTCTAGTTGTTGGCACCATTGTTTTGTTGACAAAGTTTTTGTCCCGAATGCGCCCTCTTCACGAGCGTTCGGTTTCAGTCACCCTTAGGAGCGCGAAATGAAAAATATTCGAAATGAAGACGTCGTCACCCAAACCATCTGCGGTTGCAGGGCCCATCGGGTCCGGAACATTTACACAAAGGTTTCGCTATATTATGATTCAATTTAATGAGCAGAGCAATCAACGCAAGATAATTTCGACAGTTTGCAACCATTTTTAATAGAAAATATTAAAAGACCGATCGTTTTAAAATGACAACCACCTTACCTCCAGTCACAGCTTTCCTGCCGAGATCGATTTTCCCAACAGACATATCCTTCAATTCCTGCCTTTCCGCCAATACAAAGTAAGAAAGGAAGCAAAAGTAGTACCATGTTCGGCATACATACAGTAAAACCATATGACCAAAAAAAAAAAGGAAAATTGCGCACTGCCATGCAGACCCAGGGGAGGGATGTGGTGTGTGAAAGTGGGGCGGGGGAAAACCCGGGCGGAATCTCAAACAGGGCCGAAGGCGCCGCGTTCGAGCTCCTTTGAAAGGCGTGTGGTCCGGGGCCCTCTCTCGGGCCCTGGTGGGACGACACCCTGGTGATGGTCCATGGCAACGCCCTCCGGAAGCCCTGAGGTATTAAAAGAATTAAAACCGTTATAATGAAGCATTTGGTTTTCTTAAAACTCATCGGATGTACACTATAAACAGATAAGAAGAATCAGATTTTGACCTCAATCAGAAGTTAAGGTCATATTGAAGGGGTTTGGCTTGTGGGTGCTTACTATGATGCCAGAATTTGTATGAATATGAAACATGCAAGATGTTCTATAGGAAGTAATCACGAACTAATTTTTAAAACGTGTGTGCGCAAAGCACGCCGAAGAAAACCGCATTTTATTTCAGTCCATTGTTTTCTTTATTTTTTGAATGCAATATTATCCATTACTTTAAAGACTCTCCTACTTTCCCCAGCCAGGCTATTCTCTCTTTTTTTGTTTCATTTTTGTCCATCGTCTTTGACAAGGGGTTTTTCAAGTTTTTCATTACTTGTGAAAAATAAGATAGTTTCGAAAATACAGGTTAAAGCATAAATTTGTTAGGACAATGAAAGGTTGAGGGTGATGGTGTATAAAACTTTTCAAAATGAATGAAATGTTATGGGTGACTCTGAAAGAGACATGGCCATGGGCTTCCACCGTAAAAGATGCCAGAGAACGATTCTTATTGGAGCCTGCACCTTCGCTGCGAGTGCCGATGGCGAGAAGCCGGAGGGTGGGGATCCTCCCGAGAATTCTTTTTAAATGTGATGGCTTTTGCGGCCATTCTGGACCACTTCTAGAGAAAACCCCTTCCCCATGTATAATTTCGGAATGCTAACAGAATAATTTTCTTATCATGGTTGCAAATTTCAGATAGTGACGTTCGGTCACTTGTATGAGGATGGTGGAAGTTGGTGTGGAAAGTAAACAGCATAAGGGGTTGTAAGGGTTTTGAAATAGTAATTTACTCAAGCACTGATCCTACTGGATGTAATAAGGAGACAATTCTACGAAAAAGTTCTACTACGGAGTACGGACATCAGTATTAACTATACACTCACTTCTATTGAGCTCACGCGAAGCATGCCGAAAAATTCTTTGAGAATCACGATTCCCTTTACAGGGGTAAGGACGGTTCTGAATTGTGCATGCAAGAACCATGCATGGTGGGTGTATTGACGTACATTTAGCACTCTGGATAACCCTTATTTCAGGGCTTCATTTCACAAAAGTGTGGCTGGGAGCCAACGACCATGCTTTGGGAGAAATTTTAATTAAGGTATCTGATAAACTTTCCAATAACAATTGTCTCTTGCTTCCCCACCTTTGAGCTCCACCACTGTATTAGTCAGTACTCATTACGGGTGCACGTGAAGAGCGCCGAGGAAAAAATTCTGGCATTGTTTAATGTTTGAAATTATTGCTTTTCCTTCCTTTACATTGCAAAATTGATCATAATGTTAAAAATTTCCTCATAATTTCTCTGGTCACTCTTTCTTTAGTTCATTTTTAATTATTTTTTGTTCATTTTTAAGTTCTAGGAAAGTAGCCCCGCTTGCCCTCCCTTAATCCCGCCTAGATAACACACAACAACATTGCATAAAAGGCAGTGTAAAATTGATCATTTGTAAATTCCTGTTTCTTAGTGTACACTTTTCCATAAGGGGACTCGGACTCGGAATCGGACTCGGAGCTTGTGACTCGGACTCGGTCTTGGACTCGAATGCTAGTGACTCGGTCTCGGACTCGGACTCGGAAGGTGGGGACTCGGCTACAGCACTGGTTAATTAGGCCCTTACAAATAACATGATTTAATCATGTTAAATATAGAAAAAAAAATGTCAATGATATAGCGAATAAGTAAAAACACTTACCGGCCTCTAGAGCAATGCATGTGTATAACCATGCACAAGTATGAATACTCCAGCATAACTTACGAGAAGTTTTCCATGCTTTATTGCATGTATGACAAGCCTCAGGTACAGCTTTCTTGGTACATCTCAGGGGCGTCGCCAGAGCATTTATCATGGAAGGGGGGAGGGTACCATATTTGCCGACTGAGAAGAAAGAAATGCCGACTGAAAGTGTTGATAAGAGATGCAGTTAGAGCTGAGAACCGTTAGTCCAACCGGTAGTGGTCCAGCAGGGGTGGCGCCAGGATTTGCCCAACGGGGGGGGGGGGGACAACGACCCAAAGCCTCGACAGCTCCGATGCCGTCGAGGGGTTGGTGAGGGGAGATTTGAAGAAAACCTGTGTACTTTATTATGTCATTGCGGGGCATATATTGCATAAACTTTTGTATATACTAAAGGAAAATAGTTCCGCCAGCCGATTTAAGGTTTTTCCCGAAATCTAAACTGTGAAATTGCAAAGCGCGCGAAGCGCGCAAAACTTTTGGGTAAGCTTACATTAAAAAGAATCTGCACTTATTTAAAGCTTATATAGGTCAACCAGGATTTCTCTCAAGGGGGGAGGGATGCAATATGTTGTGTGATCGCCGGCCTGAGGGAGGGGTGCAAGGGGAGGGGTCCCACTCCCCTCTGAAAAGTTTTGAAGAATAAGGTGTTCTTAGATGCAATCTGGTGCCACATATGCCACCTTTGGAAGTAAAATTTGTGTTAAAACATTTACGTTATTTAGGACCTGAAAAAATTGGCATCCGTGAGGGGGACATGACCCAATTGCCTCCCCCTGTGTACGCCACTGAGGTCAACTGTCCATGCAGTTGGGCCCTATCGGGTACAACTTACATTGTACTTCCCTCTTCGAGTCACTAGCCGTACCGAAAGACAGACTCAAGAGAACATTAACTTAGTTTAGCGAAATGAGATGAGATTCCCGGCTTTTACATAAAACGATAAATTCTACTTATGTTACTGGAAAAGATGGAAAGGGTTTGTTCTATATTCAGCTATTAGTAACGAAACTGAGGAAGAGTGGGCAAAGCAAACCGAAAATATGGGGTTTAATCGCAGAAATGACCCTTTCGAAAGCTAAAATAAGTAAACCGACCATGGGTGGCGGCAGAATTTTCCTGACAGGGGGCCGGGCTATGCCAGCGACCCCAAGTTCCGACAGCATGTCGAGGGGGTGAGAAGGGGATATGAAGGAGCCTAACTATCCCATGCCATTGCAGAGTACCGTATATTTAGCATTATATCACTTAATATGTCAAGAGCCGAGTTACGCACTGATACTGTTCTTTTTGAGTCTGAATCGTGAAATTGCAAAGGGCGCGAAAATTTTTGATAGGCTGACACAAAAACACGTTATCATTAAGAACAAAGAGAAAAACATAAAAACTGTAAGTTTTGTAGACTATATCGGGGACAACACACATTGTATTGAAACCAGGGACGTAGATTTCTTTTCCATTTTTTTTGGGGTGGGGGTGGGGGGTGGGGTGAAGTTATTGCTAATGTAGAAGATGCAAACGCGAAGCGTGTACGGCGAGCGCGAAGCGCGAAGCCCATTCCGGGTGGGGTCCAGGGGCCCGCCTTAGGACCCCTGGTGGGGTCCAGGGGCAAAGCCCCGGTGGGAGTCCAGGGAGCGAAGCCCCCGGAAGCTCCTGGGCTTTAATATCTCAGAAGTGCTAGGAAGACTGTATTAAGGGGTGAATTTCAGAGGTAATGTTCTTGGGTATTGGTATATCTGTACATTTAGGAAAGGCTATTTTGAGCAAACTCATTGATAAGCTACACTGGATTGAAATTGTACAAGAGCAGCAATGTCCTGGTAAGCTTAAAAAGGCAGGGATCAACTTATAGGGCCATCCCAGACAACTGGATTTTGGATTCGGAGATCATTACAAGACCTGCTAGGTGGCTTAAGGTCAGTGGCGCCTTCAGGTTTTTGTGACTGGGGGCACCATAGACCTAGATGATGTCGTAATTATACCTCAGTTCCCCGAACAGGCGCCTTTCCCCAAATCTGCGTAAATTGCACCTTTATTTTTGATGCGTCCCTGCATTTGCATACAGCAGTTTTGATCTTTCGTTTGTCACTACATAAAGATGCCATCTTGGGAAAGGGGTCTCCCCTCCGTATTTAAGAAATTGTTTGTTAATTTAAGGTCTTTTAGATGCAAAATGGTGCCATCTGTAGGATGTTTTTTTGAACTGATCATATATGCTGGAAAATGTCCATAATTTAATGAATGCTAATTTTTGGTAAGGTACAAGCTACTGCCATAAGCCAGTCTTTTACCTGTCAATTAGTAAACATTCAACTTTTTGCTGCTGTGCTTCTCCCAAAGTTGCTATCGGAAGATATTGATAATACGAATAACACTGACGTAAGGTTTGATGCGCGCGAAGCGCGCGAAAATTTTGATAGTTTGCGAATGATTTGCTAAAATTGTGATAGTTTGAGAAACATTTGTGATAGAAAATGAAGCAGAGATTGAAGAATTTCTTAGGAAAATGAAGGATAAAATGTACTTTCCAGCATACACGTTTCTGTAGACTGTATCATGGGGGGGGGGGGATGATTACATCCCCCCTAGTCAAATGTTGGGGGATATATCCCCTATCCCCCCGGGATCTACGCCCATGGACTCGAAACCACCTGGACTACCCGATGAAATAGCCAAACTGCTCCGTGAGACGCTCACCAACTGACCGTATACCGCATGACACACACTAGAGAACGGCAAGCGATATGAGATGAAATTTACGACCTCTACATAACCTGTGTACCCTGCCTACCCTGCCTACATGTTACTTGGTAAGGTTGACAGGACTTACGCTATCTAGCTATGTGGAATGGAACTACTGAAGAAACTGGAGTGACATTACAGAGCGCGTAGTGCGACGAAAATTTTGGGTTCTGATTACAGAATTTGTCCTCTTTCTTTCACTTCTTTTTCCTCAAGTTTCCTTCATTTTGCCGACTGATGCAGAATCTACCGACTCAATGCCAGAATACCACATGAACGATGAACTCCTTTAGTATACAATGATACTGAAAAGCCCTATGTAGCTTTTTTGCCGACAGAATATGTTTTAATTAAGTTTCAAAAAGCAGCTGATGCGCACTGTCTAAGAAGGTATTTTTTGATTGGCTGATTCTATTGTATTGTATCGATTGTATCCTTTGTTAAGGTTAGGGATTAGTTAGGGATTAGGGCTAGCGTTAGCCAGTCATGAAAATTCTTCTTGGACAGTGCGCATCGACCCTCAAAAAGTGTTACTTACGGGCTTTGAAAATATTGTAATAAACGTTGTCTACAAATGCATTCCAGTCTCCTGTCTTCCGTCTGTACCAGCCCCTTTCTCTTGACCTGCTTTGTCCCTCCCTCCCCTGTCCTTTTCTCTGATTGCTCGGTCTTTCTCTCTCCCTCTTCTCTCTCCTCTTTTTTGTCTTTTTTTCCCTCTTTCTTCTTTCCTTTAACTTTCCTTCGTTTGCACTTCCCTTTTTCCTTCATTTTGCCTTCTAGTGCAGGATTTTGCCAACTGCGTGGATCTTGGGGGGGGGGGGGTCACACACCCCTCTAGCGTCGTCCCTGGTACATCTTATCAGTAATTTCAAATTCATGAAATTTCCCACTATATATTGGTATAGATAAGAGCTTCAATACCCGTGCTGCAGAGCCTACATTTTGGTATAGGCAGAAAGCAGGTCAAGGTTTCTGTTCTAATTCAGTCAGAAGCAGATGTGAAAGCTTAGCCAAAAAGGATAATCGTTTATGGAATTTTTCGGGGGCCCTCTAAAAGCCAATTATCGGGGGCCCGTAACCAGGGCCGTAGCCTGCGGGGGGATCAAGGGGGCAGTTGTCTCCATGAGATTTCCAAATCGTAAATGAAATTTGGCCTATGTGAGGAAAATTCTGAAGTGCTTAAAATTGCACTGTTCTAATTATGATTTTAAGGCTCAGAAAACCCGAAAAATCGCATGTAAGGGTTCCTCTTTTCCTAAATTTTCCCGGGAGTCCTCCTCTGGACCCCCGCCGTGGACGCGTCCTTATATGAGTTACTCTTCCTGACGAATGTACCCCCTTTCCTCCTACATGATGTACACAGCTTGATTACACCTGCATATAGGCTGGTAAAAGATTTTTATTTCTCATACCATGCCACATCATGTAACCGTATTTTAAAATAGCCCACTATTACCTTTGATTAAAAGCTAAACTCAATGAGCTTGTTAAGTAACTTTTAACTGTAACCAAATCTTCCTCTTCTTGAAATCTAAATTTGTTTCTAAAGCACGAAATTTGAAAATAGAGAATGTTTGGATGCAATTTCAAGGTTTAAAATGTACCAGTTCCCGGCGCCGGCATTTCGTCCAATTATTTTCTTGCAAGGGTTACGCTACGGCTACGCGTCAATATAGAGACCCTATCGTGGGTCTCTACGCGTCTCCACTATAAGGTCTCTACGCGTCAACCGACGGTGGCTCCCCCACTTGTATATGAAGAGGGAGCAGCCGGCATCGGGTACCAGCCTTGTGAGGTTGCCATGCTACAGCCGAAAAAAATCAGTAATAAGTAGAATTTTCAATCACATAAACATTTCAAAGCAGACTTCTACTCAAGTCGCGAGTCGAGTCACATCCCGCCAACACTACCTGACTTGAAAAATTCTGCGCAATTTTCCCCTATTGAAATAACACAGATACTTGAGTCAATGACTTGACTAAAATAGCTCCAGATGACTTGACTTGCTGAGAAAAAAGTGACTTGAATACATCTCTGTTTCGAAGCCTTACAAAGGATAGCACCATTTTAGATCTAGAGGACAAAAAAAAAATCTCAAAGAACAGAGGTGTCACCCCTCCGCTTAGGCAACATCCCACAAAAAATAGAAAAATAAATGATGGGTATTCCTAAACATATTATCAGTTCAACCCTTAACCATGATTTACCAAAGATAGCACCATTTGCATCTAAGCCACTTCACACAGCCAAAAATTTCTCAAGGAATAGGGGTGTTGTCCCCTCCCCTTAGACACAACCTCTTGCTTTACGCCCAGCCAAAAATAAGGAAAAATCACCAATTAATGACAATTTCTAAAGATATAATCAATTCGAAGCTTTGCCAAAGATAGCACCACTTTGCAACTAAGCCAGCCCTTACATGTCACCCCTCCCCTCAACACCCACCCTCAGGATGGCACTCACTACACAGGTGAAAATGGATGGGCCCGACCGGGTTTCAACTATAGGTACGTCACTTCTTGATGCTGCGCTTAGATAGTGTCATGAACTTCCCCCCTAGGATTTTTGGCAAGGCTACGTCTCTGGTAAGTTGAAAACCTATATGTTGCCTCGATTACTGGGTAAATCCGACCTTGACCGTGACGAGGCCTAAGAAAAACTCGAAATGTGTGAGTCATGCTTGAGAGTTGGCAGCCCTGCTGGAAGCCACGTAACGCCTTAATTTGTTAATGATTATTTTGTATCTGTTTTTACCAAAGAATCATCTATTTTGGGGACTTGTAGGGGTTCTGATAGCTCATCTTCAATCAGTGGTGTTGTTTTCTCTGAGAAACTGGTTTGTAATAAATGAAAGAGTTTAAAGGCTAGTAAGGCCATTGGGCCAGATGGGATCCATCCTGCCTTTCTTCATGAATGTTCTGAGATTTTGTCAGTTCCTATTTATATTATTTTTCAGGGGTGTCTAGGATTAAGAAAGGAAGGTCTAGGAAGCTAATGTTAGACCTACTCCAATTTTTTGAAAAGGGAATCGGAGCCTGCCTTCCAGTTACAGGCAGGTCAGTTTAACCAGTGCTGTGTGCAAAGTTATGGAATCTTTAAGCAAGGATTGTTTGCTTAAGTAACTTTTAGATAATGGGTTACTTTAGCTGTCGCAGCATGGTTTCCTGCCCAGTATACCTTGTGTCACTAATTTACTGAAATTTCCTGAGGTTGTTTCTTTATCTCTTGATTCTGGTCACAGTGTTGATGTCATTTACCTTGATTTTCAAAAAGCCTTCGATAAAGTTCCATTAGGTAGTCTTACAGGGTAGGTTAGGCATCAAGGGCAGATGTGCTGACTGGATAAACTCGTGGCTTCATGTTAGATTTCAGAGTCTGAGAGTTGTTAAAAGCATGGTCTGGTGACCAAATGTGATGCTTTCAAAAAAAGCAGAAAAATTTTCTGTGTTAGGCAGTGAAAACCCCATCTCAATAGCATCTTGCGTTCGGAAGATACAAATTTTTGAAGAAATACTACATTTTCACTTTCCCCAGTGCATGGTGAGAAATCTGTGATGTCATCTGGGCAAATGGAACTGATGTAGCTTTTGTATTTCTTTATAATGTTGATATCACTATATTGAATATTCCATAACTTTATTTGCTGTACCATAAGTATGGAACAGTTTTTCACTATATCTACACGGAAAAACATCTAAACATTCCAACGGTATCAAATTTCAAGGACAAACAAGGTAGCCAATTATAAAGAATAACAAAAGGAATCTGAGGCAATTTGCCCACTTTGGATCACGTTTTGTGACCTTGAGGAAACTTGGAGGTAATTCTTATTAAAAGTAACGAATCTTTAAGAAGAGATATCTTGAGTTAGGAATGGAGTTTTGATATGGGGTTTGGATGACATGTAATGAAAAATTTTTATCTTTCATATAAGACCCCCTACAAAATGCTACCAGTTTATCGTAATTTCTCTTCTTGGAGAGAAGTCACAAGTGGTGTACCTCAGGGTTCTGTTCTTGGCCCAGTTCATCAATGATATTGATAGCTCTCTCACTTCTAGTTTTAAGTTAGTTTGCTGATGATACTAAGCTCTCTCTATAGGAAGGTTAGTGATAAGAATCTAATTGTACCGGGCTCGTTTGGTGTTGGTTGGTTGTTTGTTTTTAGTAAAGGGTTTATGGACTTCAGGGCATCTTATTGGGCCTTAGCCTACTTTGCCCTTTAACATGTTATGTGCTTCATTGCTTCAAAAGGACTTGGATGGGTTATTTTTATGGTCTCAGACGAAGTTGCAAATGTCTTTTATTGCAGATAAGGGCAAAGTTCTTCATTTTCGTCCTAAAAATTTCAGGTATGATTATAACATGAATGGTATAGTATTTTGAGTAATGTGACTTTTGAGAAAGATCTGGGTGTTGTTATTACAGGCGATTTAAAGCCATCTAGACAGTGTGCAGCTACTGCTGCTATGGCTAATAGGGTGCTAGGACTGATCAAGAAGAATTTCAGTAGTTTTAGTAATGAAAATGTACTAAATCTGTGAAAGTAGTTGGTAAGACCCGGTCATCTCGACTATGCTGCCCAGGCTTGCACTCCCTTCTATAAAAAGGACAAGTTTCTTTTAGAGCAGTTTCAGAGAAAGATGACACTCCTCTTATAATACCTGAAGTAGGCTACGTTATCATACTAGACTTAACGTCTCGGGCTTACCACCCTGGAGTTAAGAAGCAGGGACGTATATACATGAATTCGCAGGGAGTGGGTGAACTATTTTGGGACCAACTACATTTCTTTCAGACCGACTCTCATTGACATAGTTGTACGAGCCGAATTTCCTAGGTAATTTCAGGGCAGGTAAGTAAAAGATCAATTAACTTTTTAATTAACGGGATTTGAGACCGACTTTTTGGCGCTCAGAGACCGACTTTTGATTTTCACGGGGGTGTCACACCCCCGTATGTACGGCCCTGTTAAGAAGATAAGGGGAACATGTTCCAGGTTTACAAATTTCTCTCTGAGAGGAATCCTTTGTTATCTTGTAGTTAGTTAAAGGTTCAAAGTAATTCCCGGGTTCGAGGCCATTTGAAGCCTGCTGGTGAAGTGTTTTGCAAGACTTGACATTAGGAAGTTGAGCTTCCGCCCCCCCCCCCCCCGAGTTGTTAACCGGAGTGGAGTAGCCTCTGCCGAGTGGGCAGTTAACTCCAGGTGTTGGTTTCGTTGTTTGTGTAAGACGGTGCCGAGAAAAGTATATACATGAACAAGGAGTAAAAAGAAAAGACACGCCACAACGATAATGCGAGTTCAGTCTCTGTTTCTTCCCGTCTACGTGATTTGAACAGGTATCAAGGCTTGGAGAAATAAGTAACTAATATAACTGCACAAAGAACATAAGTGAAAGCAACTGCTTGGAACCAACTCAAAAAACTTAATGAACCACACCTCAACTGAGGACTCTTTCCAGCTTGTACCTTAAACATTCCGAATACATTTTTCGACATATTATGCAAATTAAACATAAATATTCATCGAGCAATCATCTTGCATATTCATTAGGCAAACAAAAGTAAATCTTACATCACTCCCCCTGGGGGTATGAAACGTCCTCGTTTCTATGTTATTTACGAAACCAAACTAACAACTAATTCCCTTTCCTATTTCGACTTTTCTCGCAAGAGTTCATATACGAATTTAGGCCTACATAACTATATACAATAAACACGCCCCTTGACTGAGGCTTGCATCGGCCTTCAAATGACTAAACAAAAACAAAAACTTACAGTTGACTTTCTAATTTATGACATAATCTCTTAACCAGTTCGGGGGTCTTCGTTCACGATGGGGGTATCTGCGCCTCGGGTCTCTGAACCTGATGGGGCCTAAAAGGTTGGTTGGCAGTTTCCAGGGGGCCTATTATTCGTGACGGTTTGATCAGTTGGCAAGGGCACAGTAGGAGGGGGTAAAGAACCTGACAATGACGTGAACGTTGGTGTTTCATACCAATTTGGGATAATTTCACCCCCGTTCGACACCTCCTGGGATTCAAACTCTTGCCCTGAAGATAGATTGCACCTTTTTAAGCGTGAGCGGTGGACGACTCTTTTAGAGCGGTTCGGGTCGATCGGATTGACAATTTCGTAGTTAACCTCATTTCCCCAGTCGGCAAAAGACCTTAATACCCTGTATGGTCCCTTCCAACGCGGTTGTAGTTTTCTTCTCGAATTGGCAGGGTCATGCATCCCGCCAATTTGAAGGGGGGTAAAACGCTGTTCCCCATAATTTTTCTTTTGCTGGTCACGTGCCTTATCACTGTTCTTTTTAGCAACGTTAAAGGCAAGTGCAGTGGTTTCTGGAGTTTACCTGCATAATCAAAAGGTTAATTGCTCATAACACGGATTTGCGTTACTTGAGAACAGTACATCTGAGGGTATAACTTGAACCTAGGCTCTCTACCATGAGGTGTAAATCCTGTACTGCTATGTACACTAGAATTATACGCTAACTCGACAAACTTTAAGCAGTGATCCCATTCTCCATATCGTACTGTATAATATACTTGCTCAATTGGTCTTTTAAAGTCCTATTTTCCCTGAGGGTGATACGGACTGCTTCTCGTTTTGTTAATTCCCAGGCGTTTGCAAAGTTCTTGGACAACATGAGACTCAAACTGAGCACCTTGGTCAGAATGAAATGATTCCGGAACTCCATAATTAAGAGCATACTCTGCAAATATTTTGTCAGCTACTGTGTTCGCCCTTTAATTGGTTCTTCATCGGATAGCATTTGACAAATTTAAGTGAAATGATCGATTAATACCAGAATATGCCTGTTGCCAGCAGTCGTTTCGGGAAGCTCAGTTATATCCATAGCAACAAACTACAGGGGACGAGACGTGACAATACCCTCTAGTGGGGCCCTTGGGCGTGGCACAGGGTTTCGTTTCAATTCACAAGATAGACAGTTATTACAGAAAGTTTCTACATCCCTCCTCATGAATGGCCAATAACAGAGTAGTTTTGCCCTCTGAATTGTTCTTTCAATTCCCAGATGACCTACCGTAGGGTCCCCGTGCAAATGAGAAAGAACACGCTGTTTCAATACTGTGGGGATCACTGTTTGATAAACCATCCCTTTTGCAGGTACGTATATCTGACGACCCAGCACCCCATTATGAATTACGAATTTTGGGAACTCCCACCATAATTTTCGCAATTCTGCGGGCCTCCCAATCAACCTACGCCTAGAGGGTCGTTCACCTTCCTTTACCCAGGCAAGCACAATGGACAAATTTTCGTCCTTACTTTGTAACTCTGATAGATTATATCCATCAAATGACGTACCAAACATTACCTCTGACGTGCTTTCATTAACATATGACGAGTCAGCCTCATGGGTGGTAGCACACACGGCGTCCGCCTTGACTTCGTTACCTGTAGAGTACGGAAGCCGAGAACATCGCGGTGGTTTATGAAATCTGACATGCCAGTTTTCCCACCCCTTTCTTTGGTATATATGGGAAGGAGAAATCAAGATACGATTTCTCCTTACCATTATCCACCGATAATGGGGAATGGAGGAAACTAAAGTGAGTGAGTGGGTACTTCAATAAAGGACCGTTACACAGTGTCTATTTTCGAACGCCCTTTTCATAAATGGACGCGCCCGTACACGGCACGGATCCTCTTTTCAATTTAAGTAACATAGCTAGCTCGCTCGTCGACGATTTCTCCGTACCACGATGGGATCATCCCACGTAATAATATAACCAAAGTTATATAGCGTCAATCCGTGTCATGCGCGGGGGCGTCCATTTATGGACACTGTGTAATGGTCCTTTCTTGAAGTACCCCCTCACTCACTTTCGTTTTCTCCACTCCCCATTATCTGTGGATAATGGTAAGGAGAAATCGTATCTTGATTTCTCCTTCCCATGTTTACCGAAGAAAGGGGTGGGAAAACTGGCATGTCAGATTTCATACCACCGTGATGTTCTCGGCTTCCGTATGTGGAGACATCTACATCATTATCTAACATTGGTGCAAACTGAGATTCATCAAATAAGGTAGGCTCAATACCTTCCACTTTAGCGGCCTGCCTCCTTGACAGACTATCTGCGTTTAAATGATTCTTACCCTTACGATGCCTCACACGATAATCATAAGCGTCCAATTCTAATACCCAACGAGACCTACTACCCGTAGGGTCGGCATCTACATCTAAGTTTCTTAAACCAACTAACGGTTTGTGGTCCGTAACGATTACAATTGTGATGCTTTTAGATAGTGCCTGGAATACCGTAAAGACCACACTATTGCCCACAGTTCCTTATCAAAAGCACTCCACTTTCTTTCCGAGGGACTCAATAAATGATTAGCATACGCAATGACCGATTCGTTCCCGTTTTGTACTTGGGCCAGAACCGCCCCAATAGCCACATTAGAAGCGTCCGTGTACAAAATATAGGGCTGACTAAAGTCGGGGTACGCCATCACCGGAGGGCTACTCGATCAATTTGGCTTTCAAATATTCAAATGCATTTTGGCAATTTTTGTCTTAATTGAATTGGACATCTTTCTTAGTTAATCTATACAGTGGAGCCGAATTTGCTGCAAAATTACAGATGAACCTCCTGTAATATGAACAAATACCAATGAAGGCGCGGACTTCGGTAGGATTGGAGGGTACATTCCAATTTTGAATGACAGAAAGGTTCTTGGGATCCGGTTGAACGCCCTTTTCAGAAATTATATGTCCCAAGAAACTTACCTCGCGTTGAAAGAAGTGACATTTCGATGGATTACATTTCACCCCCGCGTCCCTGAATCGAGAAAAAATTTCGTGCAAGTTAACTAGGATGATCATGAAAATCATTACCTACTTCAATAATGTCGTCCAAATACACAAGACATTTACTCCAATGTAATCCCTTTAATACCAGTTCCATCAAACGCTGAAATGTGGAACCCGAGTTAACCAGTCCGAAGGGCATGACCTTAATATGACAGTCCATAACAGGGAGCTGGATGTCTTCCAGCTCCCTGGTCCATAACCCGTAGTGAATGCTGTTTTCTCACGATCTTCTTCATTTAAAGGTCAAGAGCAGTCGCCCCAAACTTATTTTGAAACAATAGCTAAATGTCACAAATTTCTTCTTATTTCTCTTCCAAGTATCTTTCATAATATTTTAGGACATACATATTTCATATTCAAGGTAATCCAAGCAGTTGCTCCTTGTAAGTTTAACAATTGAGTGAGAAAAATACTGTCACATGATTCTCAAGAGCCATTCAGGAAATAGGACAGTCTACTATACAATTCTTTATTGGGGTGACTGCATTCTCCCTTTAAGGGCACTTGCCAATATCCACTTTTCAGGTCTATTGTAGAAAAATAACTCGAACCTCCTAATCCTAATGAGATTATAATAACTCGAACCTCCTAATGGAATCATCCTGACGGAGGTAATGGGTGAGAGTCTGGTATGGTAACAGAATTTACCAAAATGTAAGACGGTGCCGAGAAAAGTATATACATAGACCCTTTTCCAAATACTGTAGAAATTACAAAGGTTTGTGGGATAGTGTTTTTGTATGCGTCGTTTTTCGCCACAGTAATATGCCACTGACAAAAACGACGCATACCAAACTCTATCCCACAATCCTTTGTAATTGTTATTTGGAAAAGGGTCTATGAACAAGGAGTAAAAAGAAAGACACGCCACAAAGATTGTATTAGTAAAGGCAGTGGCGCCGCCAGGCTTTGGTGATTGGGGGGGCACAGCAGATGATGTCGTAATGGCACTTCAGTCAACCTCCCAAGTCTGCATAAAATGCGTTTTTTTCCCGCGTGCTCCCTACATTCGTATACACAGTGGGGGCTCCTTCCTTTTTGACAGGTGTCACTGCACTAAGCTAGGTGCCGTCCTGGGGGAGGGGTCTAAGGGGAGGGGGTGTCCCCCTCCCCTTTGAGAAATTTTTGTTTATTTAAAGTTGCTTAGATGCAAAATGGTGCTATCTTTATGATATTTTTGGAGCTGATCACATACCTGTATGGCTGGAAAATGTCCATAGTTTAGTTAATTCTAATTTTTCCGACTGGCTGGATGTTTTTATCCAACTCAGTGGCGACGCTTAAATATTCGTTTTTTTATGCACCTGCGCTTTGAATACAGCAGTGAGGATCTTTCCTTTGTCACTACATAAAGGTGCCGTCCTGGGGGAGAGGTTTAAGGGGAGGGGGTGTCCCCCTCCCCTTTGAGAAATTTTTGCTTATTTAAGGTTTCTTAGATGCAAAATGGTGCTATCTTTTGGAATATTTTTAGAGCTGATGATATATAGCTGGAAAATGTCCATAACCTAGTGAATTCTAATTTTTGGTTAGGTGAAAAAGGAGAGCATGTTGTCTAAGAGAAGAATACGTTGTCAACAAACCTCCTGAAGACTCCCTTTTGGCTACTTTACCGCCTTCTATTGGCAATGTTTTTATCCAAAAATACGTGCGTGGAGTCCACAGAAACATTGTTGGAATATAACGAAATTTTTCCTCCCTTTCATTGTGCATTATAAAAAGGCACCTAAGGCTGGCAGATACCTGTATAGGGCCTTCCGGAAGCTCTAGATAAAGTACATAAAATAGAGCAACGACATAATGCTTATTACGTGACATCCAAATGATAATATAGAGTAGCGCACTTTACAACTATCGTATTTTTACTAATTTTGAACGAAAATCCAGATGAACAGCTTCCAGCAATGGAGAACGGGCGGGGGGAGACTATTGGTGCAGGAAGGTGATATTAGACCTCCCTGATAGGTATAGCAAAAGGGGTGAAGGACTAAGAAGGCGTTTTCGGAATTCTTTTTTTGTCGTAAGTGTATTAAAAATCACCATCTATCAAGGGCGTAACCAGGAATTTGTCAAGGGGGCGAACCCCATAGACAGATTCTCATCGCTTTGCGCCACCATGAGTTGGCGCAAAGCGCAAGAAAATTTTGGCCCAAAGTGCCTCCCAGATCGCTGGAAATGGCACTTCCCAAGCCTATTTTACAGCATATAAATAGGAGAAACACTAGCAATATTGAAAAAAAAACATTAAAAAAACCCCCAAAATATGCTCAAGGGGGCGGATGCCCCCTCCACCCCCTTGGCTACGTGTCTGCCATCTATACCTATAATGGCTGCGAGCAAAGCGCTCGGTAAAATTTTCTGGAAAATATATAACGGCATAATTTTAACTTTCCAAATCATGCTTCAACAACTTAGATTGAAAGATCGCATATTGATGCTATAGGCCCCTACAGATGTTGTGATTATAGTTCCATGTATTATTATGTTAATAATGGTCATAAGATGGAGTGCAAACCGTAAAGCATGCGCGCAAAGCGCGCGAAATTTTTCATTAAATCAGATTTCCATTAAAAACCTGCATTCAGAATCTGCATCGAGACACTTTCAATTGCCCAACAAACCTACATGCCACTCAAAAAGCCAGTCTTTTACCTGTTAATTCGTGAACAGCTTTCAACTTTTGCTGCTGTGCTTCTCCGGGTGTTGCTATCAGAAGATATTGATAATAAGAACACAGAGGTAAGGTTTGAAGCGCGCGGAGCGCGCGAAATTTTTGATAGTTTGCGAAGGATTTGCGAAAATTCTGATAGTTTGAGAAACATTTGTGATAGAAAATGATTAAATAGATCTATCACTCGGTTGAAGCACACCTCACCCTACCCCCTACAGAAATCTATAGCTTAATCGCCTTTTGGGATCATTTTAAAATTTTCAAAAAATTTTCATGGGGGGGGCACGCGCCCCCCATGCCCCCCGTGCCGGCGCCACTGAGTAAAGGGGTTTGGACTTTAGGGCATCTGAAGTATGGGGCCTTGGCTTCCTTTGCCAAGTGACCTGTTTTGTTATGTTAAATCTTCCAGTTCGCTGGTCATTGGTCCAAAGTTAACGTCTGTCACTTGCACGGCAGTGCTTAGTTATAAAACACTAGAGCTGGAAGGACGGATGTATAACTCAGGTGGGTTTGCTGTAACTCTGCTTACCCTTAATAAAAATGTTGTAGCCAATGATGTTCCAAGATCTGTTGGCATGGTTACTCCGAAAAACTTTCACTTGAAGGTTCAATTGAGCGCTGGTGTGACCGCACTGTGAACATCCTATGCATACATGATACCTGTTATGGTATGAGTTCTGTAGTCTACTTTGATGACGCAACAATGTAAGTCTAGCTGCGCTACGTATGTACTTACCATGCATATTGGATATGACATATGCGGTATTCGTATCTCGTGCAAACTTCAAGAGCCCTGGGAACTTGTTTTAGACGTATTGTAACTGTTTTGCCGTTAGGTTCCCAGCCGGACAGCCTGAGCCTAGTGTTTTTCGTACCATTTTAGATTTCATGACAAGTTCCTGTTCATCAAAAGATGCCTACCTTTTATGAATCAGAACTTTTAAAATGTCAAGCTGGCTGCTAGATTTACCAGACGAGTTGTTCGACCGCCATACGCGTCGGCAGACGTACTCGAATTCATACTGAGCACCAAATGTACTCAGCGGTCGTCGAGACAGACGAATAACTTCCGCATCAGTAAGTAATATATATGAATACACGTAGGCTAGCCTGGTCTCGATCCTATTTATAAGCGAGACTCGACTGGAAGTGGAAGCAGCCAGCTCGAAATGTTGGCAAGGCTTAGGAAAGAATATTATTATAAAGTTTCGTTGTATTAACGTTTAGGCTAGGCCTACAGTATGTGTACCAATAGCGTGAAACACATTTATTGATTATATTTTTCAGAACTTATCAAATTGTACATCGAGTTTGGTCCATATTCAATGCAAAGACACGCTCTTTCATACAGTATTAAAATAATCTCGCAAATGTTATTATAATATTGGTAAACACAATTTTATAGGTTTCACGCTATTGGTACACATACTGTAGGCCAAAAAATTTTGGAAAAATGGGGTTTTAAGTTGTTGTCCATACACTTTGGAAGAGGAACTGTGTTTTATGTTATGTACCGTGCCCACGAGCTGCTAAAAACCAAACTGTATAGCCTTGGTGTTTCCAAACAGGTTCTTCGGTGGGTTGACGACTTTCTGATCGTAAGCAAACTGTTGTAGTTAATGGTGCTCGATCCCCTTTTGATGATGTTGTTTCTGGTGTTCCCCAGGGGTCTGTCCTAGGACCCATTCTTTTCCTTGTTCATATTAATGACATCCTAAATGCCGCTTCCTCTAATATTAGGCCTAGACTTTTTGCTGATGACTGTGTCTGTCATCAGGTCACAGAGAATGTCAATGATTGTTGTTTGCTCCAGAATGATATCCATGATCTAGGTCTTTGGGCCAAGACTTGGGGCATGGGATTCCAGCCCTCTAAGTGTAACATCATTACATTCGCTAGAGAAAAAAACCTGGTCAAATTTGATTACGTCCTGAACGATGTACAGTAAAAGGTTGACTTGATAAAGTACCTAGGGGTCACGATTTCTGTCGACCTAAACAGGGATAAGCACATTCAGTCCATCTTCAACAAGGGTAATAAGATTTCGGGAATACTTTATAGAAACCTATCTTTTCGCTCCCACGATGTGAAGTTGGCTGCCTACAAGGGTCTCCTCTGTCCTGTCTTGGAGTATGCTTGTTGTGTATGGGATCCACATCAGTCTTACTTACAAGATAAGCTAGAGAGCATTCAGAGGAGATCGGCTCGTTTTATAAGTTCAGAATTTTCTCGTGAGCCAGGGTCGATGACATCCATTTTGAAGGAACTTGATCTCCCCATGCTAGCTGAGCGTCGCAAGCAAAACAGACTTATTCTCTTCGTGAAAGGTTTTTTTGGTAAGGCTAATATTCCCATGGACAGACTTAAACACCCAACCCGGACTACTCGTGGGATGCACGACCTCCATTTTTGTCATCTCTACTCTCGATCTAATTGTTATAAATTTAGTTTCTTCCCCATGACTCTGAAAGATTGGAATAATCTACCTGCAGCTTTGATTGATGGTTTAGACGGTCACAAAGACCCCGTTCAATATTTTACTAATTTTATTAGGGCTTAGGGCACCCCTGACGCATGTGCGGTGTAGTAATGTCCTCTGGATGTGTCACCATGATCCGAAAGAAGGAAGTAACCTACCTCTGACCGTATGATGACAATATGATAATAATGGATAATTGTTTGCAAGCGCTACAAGAAAAACATTTGTCTTTCAGTGAAATTTGTACTGATTAAGCTTGTTCATTAAAAGTTGGCATTAATTCCTGTGGGCAGTTATTGTAGGACCAGACTTGTTAAAAAAAACATCAGAAATTTAGACCATGGAAGTACTGTATACCTCTGAGGTAGGCCTAGTGCTTCCAAGTTCCTTTTTTAGACAAGTCGCTAAGCTGAGTTCAAGTTGATGGATCCAACTGACTTAACAATTAGGCCTAGTCACTAACGCAGGGTTGGAGATGCCAAGGCTGCAAGTGGGCAAAATACACTCAGGCTTTGAGGTGAGAATTACTTTTTAGAGTTTTAATCCTCACTCATGCCACAGGGCAAAGGGTGACATCTCAAGTGTTTTAGACTGACACTGTGGGCCACTTTTCACAAGTTTTACATAGGCTAGTAGGCTAATTGTTGTAGCCAGAACAATCAGCAGTGGCATGTAGCCAGGATTTCTCCCGGGGGGGGGGGGGGAGGAGGGTATGCAGTATGTTGTGTGATCACCGGCCCAGAATGGGAGTCTAAGGGGAGGGATGCCCCTTTGAAAATTTTTTGAAAAATTAGGTTTCCTTTCATGCAATCTGGGGCCGCATCTAGGCTATGCTATCTTAGAAGTAAAATTTGTGTTCAAACATTAATGTATTAAAGCAGAGGTGGGGAACCTCCAGCCCGCGGGCCGTATGTGACCCGTGTGACCAATTCATCCGGCCCACGAGGCAGTTCATAAATTACAGTATGTAAACTCAGAATCACTTGAAAAGTAATTGACAATATTTTTAGCCGACGGTGCCCACCGTTTATCCTGCTTACGCCTATTCAGTACCACTGGGTATTTCATGTAAATCTGCAGCGAAACACTACCAGTAGGCCTTACGTATTACTAACCCCTGCACAATGTAACAAGCCAACCATTTCGTTTACACATAATTGAGGCGCAGAACACTTGTAGCCTACTTCTAGAGGTAACAGAAGCTTAACTGCATTGCAAATATGCTATATAACATTGTGCAGAATTATACTACCACAAGTGTAAGTCTACCTATTGGAGTACAAAACTCAGTGGGCATTGAACCCATTCCTTTAGATTTGGAAAGGGGTGGGGGTTGGGGGCTTTAGAACCGTCTCTCCGAAGAGTGCATACAACGTTAGAAAGTGGGCAGTTTTACAATGAAAATTAGTAGGAAAACATAAAGTTGGTTAAAAAATATGCAATTTTTTTCAGCACGCTGTGTGTGCACTTTTCGTATTTGCTCAATCATTACTAATTCATACATTATATAAAAGACAAATGGTAATATTGCAGGGTTGTGTTTTTGCTGAAAAAACCTGTTTTTACCATGACAGTGTGAGAAACTGGTAATAACTGGTTATTAACAGTAAAAACTGGGAGAAAATGGAAAAAAAAACTCTTCTTGCAATTAGGAGAGTGCAGTTGTTGTACCCCATTGCACATGATGGATAAACCAGTTGAGCTAAACTTATTTACATTCATTTACACTTTCTATTTTGCCTAAAAAGTGAGCACTACAACTTTTCAAACACAGGATAAAGAGTGAAATATACTTGGTTATTGCAATAGTATTGTAAGCCCTAACATGTTATGTGTAACCGCAAACAAAGCAACTGCATGCCAACAGGAATAGTCCGATAATTACAGTTGGTTTGCAAAATGACCAGATTTATCAAGCAAAGTTTTTCAAAATGAGGATTAATAAAATTATTTTTAAAGTTATGAAAGTTTTCAATATAAGTTCAGTCACAAAGTTGGTAGGGCATATCTGACTGTTACACATAATGAGTAGGAGAATGAAGTGGAGGAGCAACTTCCTTTATCAAACTTCAGTGTGACACAGCAGAGAAGCAAATTACAGTGCCATAAGTGCTGACCAAGCAGCAGCTTGAAGTAAAATGAGTTTCATCAAGGGAGCTTCTCTGGGTATTTCAAGTCCACCATACTGAGAGATAATTAAGTAAGAATTTATAACCAACAGCCAAACAAATAAGATATTTTGTATATTATATATTTTATATATTTTTTGACTAAGTTATCTTCATTAAAAAAAATTGAAAAACCACAAATAGTAATGTTAGAATGAAAGAAACTTGAGTGGATAGCCAGCACTACATTTTATAAAGAAAGTGGAAATTTTGAAGGAAGGTGGATGGTTCAGGCCTCGAATTTAACCAAGGCCACTGAGGCCATGTCTGTGGTTGCCCCTTCAATTGGCCTCGGTGCCCTGCAATTTTCAAAAGAGCTTGAGGCCAAAAATGGCCTTAAGAGCCACCATACCGCTATGGCTGCAGTGTCCCTCACAGTCTCAGCCGATCGTCAATGTCACGCCTTCCCACTACTTCACAAACTTCTACCACTCCAAAGGTGGTACACATATTCGTTACCTACATGCTTCCATGTATGTACATACATGCTTATGCAGAATGCTCGCTGATTGGAAGGTACAGTAGGAATACAGTAATAAAAAGAAAAGCTCTACAAGGACAGCCCATGCAGGAAATTGTGTATGGCCTTGGTGCCCTCTATCAACAAAGTAAAAGTTTTGGCCTTGCTGCCCTACCATTTGGCCATGGTGCCCCCAGATTTGCCCTGATGCTTGAGACCAAAATGGCTGTGCCCTAAAAAATTTAGAATTCGAGGCCTGATGGTTGAATTATAAACAAGACATAACACTACTGGAGGTCAATGTACTGTAAGACACTGAGTTGTTGTAGGACCTACACAGCTGCAGGTTCCCCTTGAAAGGGTATACCCAAGAGTGGAGTTACCAACTTGCCAGTATGCTCAGGAAAGCTTCCCATCAAACTGAAAATAAGTTCTTAAATTATTCCTTGATTTTCCTTCCCATTTTTCTGCATTAAATATACCTACTGTAGTGTATGTATACTTAACACAAAAACAGCATAAATCGGGCAGAAATTGGCCAAAATCACTTAACAAATCACATTCAAAATCTAATATGGTATATATTGTTGCCTATTAAAAATGATTAATCTTGATGTAACAGAATGACTTCCTTCTTTAGATTTTAAAAAAAGCATAAAAAAAAGTACTTGTTAACAACATTTTATTCAATGTAGCAAGAGTAGGTATTTACTGATCTTTCCATTTTTCGGCAAAAACCTGTTTTTACCAGGAGGGTTTTTACCGGTAAAAACCGTCTGTGGGAATTGTGTCACAATAAACTGTGTAAGTAAGCTAGTTGTGCGGGCCAAATCCTGGGTGTGCATTTCAAACATTCTATTTGTTTGGTAGGCCTATGCACAGGCACTTTCGTTTGTAGCATTGCAGTGTGCACAGTCTCACACATTTTGTACACTCTACTTTTCACATTGTTTGTAATATCTGCCTGCCAGTTAATTTCTTTGGTATAGAAGTCCACAGTCAGATATCTCAGTCATGAACCTAATGTAAAGGCTGATTCATACTTCAGTATAGTACAATATTAAAGCTATGAAAGTTGAACATTGTTCAACTCTAAGCTATGTCTGTGATTGGCGGAGAGGAGCAAGGGATCATGACCATATGGTTCTCATATGGTGCTTTATAGCACATGAAAATCTTGAAGTATAAGCCAGCCATAACAGCATGACATGCTGAAGTTTGGTGTTGCAAAGGGTATGGCCCTGACCATAAATAAATTCCCCTTATGTGAAATTAAATTTTGATACCAACCAAAAATTGATGAGTCTTGATCATGGGTGCCCAACCAATCAAAATCAAAGTACCCATACTAAAAAATGATAGTTGCCAGAAAGTGCCTTCTACAGTGCCAGAAACTGCCCTTTCTGGGCCTTATTTAAAACCTTACATCTAGAAATGCTTTGTTTTAAAGTAAAATCTTGTAGTTTAGCTAGTTATACGGACTTGGTTTTTTTCTTATAGGCCTTTTTTTCTCATGTGTTTCTGGTGGAGGTATAATTGAGTTTTTACAACAGCCAGTACATCAAAAGGCTTGTTTTCGTATAAAAATTTGGGGCTTTTCAAATCTTCTGCAGGCCATCTGAGTGCATGTCTGGGCTGCAAATCATCTGTAGCATCAGGCTTCGACAAATTCTTTTTTCATTACTTGTCCATCGGGCAAGCTGTTCTCTTAGTCTACTTGTCCGCGTGAATATCTACTTGTTCACTCTTAATATGCCTTTAAACTCCTTTGGGGAGACTTCGCAAGGGTACTTGCCCGGCGGGCTATGATATTTAACAATGTACTTGCCCGAGTAACTTTTTACTTGTCCCGGACTGTCGGGCGGGGGATTTGTCGAAGCCTGTGTAGCATATATGTATCAGTAGCTTCTCAAACAGAGATTCCGCCAAAAACTCAAAAAAGGGGGGATTTATTACTGCTAAACCCTGGGTCCAACTTGATGATGACCTAGGCCAAAGTTACAAGTGAGTTCAGGGGGAGAAGAGCTTGCTTCAAGGCCTCTATTTGGTGCAATTTGAAGGGTTTTAAAGGCCATTTATTTATGTAAGTTCAATCATTGTTGCAAAAGTGTCTTTTTCTTAAGTAAGAAACCAAGATATTGACAATTTTTTATGTTTTTTATGGAAATGAAAGGGGGGATTTTACCTAGTTTCTTCTGGGAAGGTGGGGACAAATCCCACCTCCCCCCCTTGACGGAAACCCTGTCAAAAGTGGGATGGGGGGGAGGGAGTGGTTGACATGACCTTGACCAAAATTGAAATGTGAATCCTGAATCCTAAAGCTCTAGTAAAGAGGGATGTGGGCCAGTTGAAGGTGCCCAGGCCCCTGAAAAAAAAAAATTTGGATTGCAGATGATTTGTTGTGTAATCTGTGGCATTTGGCCATGTTTTAATCCATAAAATGGCTTTTCTTACCCTTTCTGAGTTCAGTTTCATTGAATCAGCTGTATGGTAAGAGCTCTATGGAATTAAAATATGTCTTCTGTTTTCTTAGTGTTCTAGAGAAAAGTGGGAGGGAGTTGACAAATGATATGATATCCCTTCCACTTTTTAAG
The DNA here is from genome assembly GCA_029531755.1 of Holothuria leucospilota. Taxonomy (NCBI): domain Eukaryota; kingdom Metazoa; phylum Echinodermata; class Holothuroidea; order Aspidochirotida; family Holothuriidae; genus Holothuria; species Holothuria leucospilota. Next base: position 50,511,055 of record CM055974.1, on the reverse strand, counting down.
GTGGCAGGACATGTCCCCCCATCCCCCACCTGTTGATTCCTATGGTCCACAGGCTGCCATTGGAGAACCGTGGATCTAGTTATATTTTGTCAGTTCTTTACACAAACTGGAAGCTTATATTGTAAAAATGTGATACTTCTCCATAACACTGCAGGCCAAAGTTCTTTTGTGGTGCAAATGGTAAAAAATAAATGTCATTGTGGAACAATGTCAAAGTAGTACAGACTAGCTATGGGGACATCACAGTTGTAACATACAGTAGTTTCTAGAGTCAAGTTTAAATATTGGATCAAAACGTTAGAAAGGAATGAAAAGCTCTTTGGAATGCAGTGGTGTTGTCAGATTTTTCAAAGTGTGGGGCACTGGGGGGCACAAAGTTCCAATGGAGGGACATACCAAAATGAACCTGAGTACCGTTGGAGGCATTGTCGTGATCGATGCAAAGCACTCCTCTTTGGGTGTTGGGGCCCAGGGGCCCACCGTAGGGTCAAGGGACAATCTTCCAGTAGGGACTCAGGGTGTGAAGCTCCTGGATCCGGGCTATCCAGGAAATTTGGAAAAAGAAGCCCTTGAATGTGATTCGTTGGGTTTTGGGTACCTTAAAATTATAAGTATGGCAGATATATTTCCTGCAGTCTTCAGCAATAAATAAAAAAGAGAGGCAAACTGCCCGCTGTGACCACCCCAGTTTGCATGCTCAAAGTGAGCAGAAAACTCTGGTGTTAAGTATGTATGAAAATTTTGTGCCCCCTCCCCCCCCCCCGCCTGTGACACCACTGTTGAAAAGCATTCCTAAAGTACTTTTATCAAGATATATGCAGTGTTATACTAGTAACTGTAAATAAGTCATTTAATATAGCCTACTCAATGTATCAATGTATAGGTATTACTGAGCCACTGTAGACTGATACAGAGCCTTGTTACTGTATGACTTAGTTTTTGTTAACTGGTGTAACGGTTACGTTGTGTCAGTTTGTAGTGTAATGTCACCTCAGACCTCCATATATTGGCTACTGAGCCTGCAGTAAAATACTGTACCCAAATGCACATTTTACAAGTCAACATGTATCAGCAGTGATTCTTCCTTCCATTAACCTCGATGTAGTATTAACTATTTTCTTGAAAAGGGTCAAAGAAATTATAGTTAGGTGGAGAGGGATTAATTTTGGGATGAAAAGAAGTTCCTGTGTGTCCCTGTCATTTGCAGAACTGTGTCAGCAATCACTGTCCAATGTTCTTGCAAGGGAAAACCCCCTGGTAGTCCCAGTGTATGTATGCTGTCTGCAGGCAGTGCATGTGAACTTAGTATCTTACAGTACATTGTTTTTGAAACATGAACTATGTAGCTGGCTGCCACAATAAAACAGCCAAATGGTGTCCTTAGCATTTCTGTACTAATGGATTTGCTATTCCCTGCATAGTCAGAGAGGCTTGACTGGCTTTGTAGTGGTGATTTATGTTTAGGCATATAATTCAAATTTTTTTTAATTCAAATGTATTTCACAAATGATTTCATAAACTGTACATAAACAACATTGAAATAACAAAGTAGCAGTAAATCATTTGAAGGACACTAGAAAAACAGAAATCTGTTACCTAGGCTAGTGACCTTAATATCAAAAAAAAAAAAAAATAATAATAGTAATAATATTAATAATAAAAGTAGCATATGGAATACATGGTACAAGGTATGTAAATTCAGTTTCTGCACAATAAACAAGTTACTTATAAAGTATATAATGTTTTAATCTATAAATTTTGCAAAATGTTTAAGGATTTAGATAATTTTATATTGGGCGGTATGTCTTGCCATTAACGATAACAATAATTATTCGATAACAATCTACCATGTGGTGTATTATGATGAGACACTATAAAAAGATCTTTGTTGCAGGTGCTTACAGATGATGGTCTATTGTGAACTGAGTTACATACTAGGGAAAATGGCAGAGGAAATTGAATTAGCATATTATTGCAGTATCTATACATTATTTGACACATACAGTAAAAATGGATGTCATTTAACATAAATAAATTATACTCGTGATACAGCTGCTCGGTGGGGTGGTGTCTTGGTTTACCAGTTAATAACTTGAGTTAGCTTACTTTGAAGAACTTGAATGAGCCTAAGGATTGAAGCTTTTGCAGTACCATAATTTTCAACAGTGATAATGCAATTGTGCACTGCCAAGATCCAAGAAGCACAATCAGGTAGATGTGGAGTTACACTGACCTACCTGTCTGTGCATCTAGGTCTGTGCAATGGTGTAGAACAATGCTTTTTTTCTGTTTAAAGATTCAACAATCTTGCCTCAGACAATAAAAATGCTCCTAAGTTTACTTCTAGCCCCTCCTCCAATTCTAACAAAAACACCTGTCTAGTGCAGTTCCAAGGTGGTAACTCCATGGTTTACAGTAGCTTGCACCGAGTTTAAATCACTAAACCTGGCTAAATCCACACAATCATACTGTGTGTGAACTTGGGAGTTGTAGTTCACACAAATGATTGCAATTGTAAGTTAGTCCTTTTTGACTAAGGGTATTGAAGCCAATGTCTGACTTAAAGGGAGAATGTAGTCACCCCAATAAAGAATTGTATAGTAGACTATCCTATTTCCTAAATGGATCTTGAGAATCATGTGACAGTATTTTTCTCAATCATTTGTAAAATTTACAAGGAGCAACTGCTTGGTTTACCTTGAATGCTATATTTATGTCCTAAAATATTATGAAAGATACTTGGAAGAGAAATAAGAAAAAGTATGGGACATTTAGCTATTGTTTCAAAATAAGTTTGGTGTGACTGCTTTTGACCTTTAATTTTGAAGTGCAGTCACCAGTTGCCAGTTTATATAGAGGTACATATGTTTTGGATGATGGTATAGTCCCTTTAACAAATAATCAGTTGCCTAAGCAAGCCAATTGCCTTGTGACTAAGTAAATTATGTTTCTGTCTGTGCTCTAATGGAAGTGAAAGATGTTTGGTTCTAATGAATGTGGACAGTGGTCTTTTGTAGCAATGAGCTAAATGAAAAGTTTTGTCTGCTCTACGGCCTAGGCTCACAGTACTGAAGCACAATATTCCTTTTATGTCCCTCCATTTTATACTGTTTGCTTTAATTCTCTCTCTGGTGGAGCTTTCCTGAACAAGCTCTGTTTTTTTTTCAGTTTCTCCACACTTTAGGCATTATCTAATGTTATTATATAACTGTCATTTTGTAGAAATGCGAAAAGCAAAATAAATTGAATGCAACAACACAAAATATACTTTTGGTAGTCAGAGGACAGAAATGGTCACAATTATAAGAAAGTATAAGAGAGAATGTTTGGAAAGAAATTAGTAACACTCTGAAAATCAGGGGTGGTACCAGGTGAATGGGAGGAGGGAAGGGGGTCCATTTCCCTCTTCCCCAAGTGTCAGGAGAGGCCGGTCCCTGTTAAGGAATTTTCGTTTTTCATTGGAGAGCCTTGATAAGTACCAAAAAAGCATGCATTCCCCAAGGGTGAACAGTCACCCTTTTGTTTACATGATTTTGCTCTTAAGGAAGGTAGATTCTTCAATAAACCCCCAAATTTTAAAATTATCTTCAGTAAAAGCCCCAAATAATTTTCTAATTTTCCTAGACAAAAACCCATATTTTCAAAATGTTTCTGATAAAATCCTAACATTTTTTGGCAAACTTTTGTGTGCTTGGTCCCTCTGTTGGGTAAATACTTGTGCCATCCATGTTGGAAACATCATCTGCACAGCAGTAGAATTTGGAAGCTGCATGGCACAAATCAGCCTGCAATCTTTTTAAAACTTAAAGACAGATTGTCATCACCCCAAAGTATATTTTTAGTGTATGTATATCAAAATTCTCAGTTGGTGACTGCTCTTTGATTGACATCAAAGTTTGAAAATTTGAAAGATGCAGAGTAGCTCACATTCCACACAAGGCAGAGAGAGTACTTTTATTACATTTTATAGCCTTGTGTGCTCACCAGGACATGGCCTTAAGCAATAAAACAGGTTTATTCTTGCACAAGGAAGAGCCTCATACAGTTATGGGAGGAGCTAGAAGATGCATAGTTGGGAGAATTGGAACTGTCTGGGATCATGAAAATTCCCCTTTAAAGGAATATTCCAGTGACAGTTTGATCAAGTCTTAAATGAAAGAGAATAATTTTCATCTTGTGCCCTACAAAACCTGTGCAGTCCTAGCTTGTTCATAACTCAAGATATTCCTGCTTTAAGATAGGTTATTCTTGTCAAAAACAGATTTCCAGTTGCTTCAAGGTTACAAAATGTTATGAAATACTGGCAGATTACTTCCAAATCCAATTGTTTTTCTTTAAAACTGAAGTGTTTAATTTGACCTTGAAGCTTGACACCAGTGAAACACTGAGTAACATTCATTTCAGATTGAGCTTGATATGTGAGAATGAAAGTTACAACACTGAAAGTGTCTGCATATTTCATAACTTTACATGTGTCAAAATTATGAAGAAATACAAATATGTTCAATTAATCTGCTTGTATGACATTACATATTTCCCATAAAGCAATGCACAGCTGTGAATTGACTTTTTCTTAAAAACTTTATAACTTACATGCTACTGAGATGAGATTTACACCAATATAGAGAGAAAAAGTTCCCTGATTTTACGGAACTCATATTTTGTCACTGGAATATCACTTTAATGTACCATTTGGGTCTACATGTCTGTCCCAACTTTCTTCTTTAATCCATGGACAATAAGTATAGAGTCTCAGATATATGGACATCCACCTTTTTTGTGCACATGCACAACATGTGTATGTAGTTCATGTATCAGTGATCAAAATACACGGGGGAGGAGGGAGATTCGCCTGACAAAGTTACAAAATCACCCCTTGAAAAAATTGCGGTGGGCAAAAAAAAAATATATATATATTACCAAAACCGTCCATGCGGTCTGTCAGAATCTGTTGACGGTTTCTTTTAGCAAAATAGATTCATTGATATTCCATGGATCCCATTCATTTTGAAAAGTTGTTTTCAGCTTTTCTCCTGTTCGAATTAGGGCTGTGAACGTGTAGCAAAATAATTAAATGATTAATCGCAAAAAGTTGCGATCGTTTAGCGATTAATCGCAATTACCTTATCACAAAAGAAAGGCTTGGTGTGTCCTGATTTACGCAATAAGTATTCAAAATGAATTGGTGATGCCGGGGGAAGTAATATCCGTGAAGCACGGTTTCTGTAACGGCTTTCCTTTGCTTTACTTTGATATATATATGTATATATATATGCGTACTGTATATTTGTATATATTATATATATATATATATATATATATATATTAAAATGAGTTTTGCGATTAATCGCTAGTAGCTTTGTACTAAACGTTTATTCCACATGCGATCGTTTAGCGATTAATCGCTACACGGTCACAGCCCTAGTTCGAATGTTATGATTTTATGTTCCGGGCCACACCAGTTGTGACGTAGGTACCGGTTTAGCGAAATTAGTACAACAGAGCCGTGAAGTGCACGACTGCCACAGCCGCATGCCCATGAGCTGCACGGCGCTGCCATGTTGACAGATCAGTCGTAGTCTAAAATATGCCGTGGCACTTTTGAAAAGGCCACTGCACTCAGGCTACGGCTCTGCACTTACTATCTTACAGACGTTACAGTGCTTGTAACTTTGGCTGCTGTTTGTGAGAGTGTTGCACGTACAATCCGCATGATTCAGGGTACTGTAGTTCACACAACATGACACGTGAAGAATAGTGTGCACTGTGCAATAATGTAGTACCCAGAGTGTAGACCAATGCCCACGGAAGAAATAATGGAAGTGGAGGATGAATAGCTTGTGACGTGATTGTGTTTTCATTGATAAAGAGCTTGAAAAACAAAAACTTTCATCTTTGTTCAATTTTAATTGTCTTTGTTACTAAATTGATAGAAGAAAACTAAATTTCCCATCTTAAAGGGTGTTACAACTTAGATACACACTCCTATTCTCTCAAATCTCAAAAGGGCTGTCATCATCTCTAAAATAGCCCTCATAAGAAAATGGCCAGGGCGATTTCGTTCTAAAAAACTCGTTGATAAAAAATTATTTATCCCTGACATGTATGCAGAGGTCTAGCCCAGGTTGCAGTGATCCTTACTTGAGCTAGATTGTAAAAAGGATTTTATGGGGGGAATTAATCCCTTTCTTCCTCACCTGAAAAATTTTCAACCTTATGGTTTTCAATTGTTTCATTTTGAGTAATGCATGATGCTTAATACACAATGAGTTCAAAGAAAGCTCTATTTATCATTTATCGAAGACATTGTGACCTCACATTAACCACAATTTCAATATAACCTTTTCCTAGAATGACTGTCTAGCCCCTCAAAGAAAAACTACCTAAAAAAGCCTGCTGCGAAAAACCCTGCTATGTATGTATGAACTTTTTAATCAAGGGACAACATCATCAAGTACTGTATACATGCATTCATGCAGAATAACTCCTTGGACTTTAAAGGAGTGTATTGTGTTTGTTGAACCTTAAAGGGGTATATTGTGTTTACATTATATTGCATCAAGACAGCCTGGTACAGTCAGAAAACAACATTTTCCTTATTAAGCTCTCACCAGCCTATATTCTGGTAGTAAGATTACTTTCTAAAAATATAACACAACAGATGCTCAATGGATATTGCATCATTTCTGTGGATATTGCATCATTTGAAAGTTTATCAGTGCACTTATCTTTGTGTTACAGATACATTGAAAATTTTTCCAAGTGAGAACCTTGCCCTTGTTAAAAAAACATGTTACCCAGCTACTGTACCTAAGCTTGAACTGTCTGTTATAGTTTTATGCATATGAAAATTTACTCTGCCACATTCAAAAAAGAGGGTGATCCATGGAATTGTTTACCTCATGATCAGCAATGAACCGACAGTTACATAAAATAGTACTTGCATGGAATTCAACTTATCAGGTACATAAATATTGAAGTGTGGAAGGCTATGGGCCAGGGGCGTAGCTAGGATAAAATTTTTAGGGAGGCTTTAATTCTTACAAATTTTATTAGGATACACAATTTCTTGCGGGCATAGCAAACATTTGGGGGCCCTGGCCCCCTGTAGCTATGCTCCTGCTGTGGGGACTGTATTTTCCCTTAAAATCCAAATTTTGTCGCAATACGTGCATAACTGTACAAAGGAAAAAAAACTTGAATTCAAGAAACTTGCATGTACCCACATATTTGTAGATCTGTAAAATTTGTTGAAACATAAAAAGCAAATGAATGCTACACTGATGAATACTCTTCATTTTGATATCTTGCTTTCATGACTATTAAACTGAAATGTTCTTTCCAAAGTCCCAACAACAGGAGTGGAACATTGAATCCATATGAACTACTCAGTCCCAAATGGAGTAGTTTATTCCCAAAGGAACACCATACTGAATGTGATCAACTACTCAGCCTCCAGACGCTTTACGTCATGTTGTATGTCTGTCACATGTGGCTCCGTTGTACTGAAATGCTTCTTGGCCCCTCCCATTTCCTTCTTGACTTGTAGAAAGAGTCTTGCCATAGGAAATAATGGAGGTTCTCTTCCAGCAAGTACTGCTAAATTGTAAAGCATTATTTCACTGAAATATAAATCGACAAGAAAGCATTATAAAAAAGGCAGTCAAACAGAGCTCACAGTTTTACAACATAATATAACATAATGATTTGTTTCTTCAGGTATTTACATTCATGCAGGGTAACTTAAGTGAATGCATCTAATCCGGCTGTGATGCAGAATTGCTGGTACATACGAAGTTTGTGCTGTTTTGTTGTCTAAAATGTTGGTCTGCAGCAATCTTAAAGGAGTAGTATGTAATCCATCAACAGTAACACAACAAAACAATCACCTGTAAATCTCGATTAAAGACTTACCTTTTCAATCTATAGTCATATCTCAATTAAGTTTCGTCTTTTTATGGATTCTGTATATTAATTATTATTTTTTGTAAAGTGCACATGAATGACTTTGTCACATCGTGCACTATATTAAGTCACAAGTGTTTCTGTGTTTCTGTATTCCTGAAACTAGTTGCAAGCATATGCTTGCAATCAGTTATGTAGAGTAAATGTACTTAAACCTTATTATCATTAATAACAACAGCAGCTAGGAAAGGGGGGGTTTGGTTTGGGTGCCCTCAAAAAAGTCTAAAATGAAAAGTATTTGAAGGATTAAGTTATAAGAAAATTTATTAATTCACTTTGCAGACATACTGTATACTCATCCCTCATTACATCTAATTTGCATTATTCTCCTCATACACTGTGTGCAACTTGGAGCAGTTTTGACACTATGCTAGTAGCACTCCCTCATTCTCCTGCTGCAACTTGCTTCGCCTACAACAAGTACCAAGGGAAGCAGCTCAAATTCATGCCACTTTGGGTCTTGGGTCTTCACCTGGGTCGCAGGAATGTTGTCTCTGAACTCAGGACACGTGGTGTACTGCTCTTTGTGTACTTAGATTTTAACTGGATTGGAAACTTCAGCTGTGGACGAAGGTTGAGGCAATGATTACCCTAGGCTCCTTGAACAGTTGGGTTGGAGGAGTGCCAATTTTGCTCTCTGGTTATGGAAACAATCTTTAATTTGTGTGTACAAATATTGCTCTATTAACTTTTCTTTTATGAGCACTGGCACACTAGTAGTACTCTTTTCTTCCTGTTCACCATTATCCTAGCATCTACCCATAAGGTACTCGTTAAAACTACTAAAAACCTCTTTCCCCTTCTCTATTACACCAATTGCCTCAAGGCTGGACCTTGCCATTGTCCAGATCATAACATGTGATACAGCTTGTTGGAAAGAGATAATTAATTGGCTCAGCGATGGAGATAGCCTCAGGCGTATGAAAGTGACATATAATCATACCCCACAAAAGTCCAATTTTTTGGGGTCGAAAATTTAACATTTTTAATGGGTTCACCATGGCATCCACTACATTTCTACATTATCTGGCTGTCAGCATCAGATAAAGTATTTCAAGTATTCAAAACTTGGTGAAAGACTGAAAAAGCCCCCCTGCATCCCTTTCTCCCTCCTCCCATCCCAAGGAAAATATTTCCTTCTTTCCACAAAACCCCAATCCCACACTGCCCACCCCCTCATATTTATCCCAAAAAAAGAATAAAACTTTGCATTGTCTGTCTGTGTTGACTAATTATGTCAAGTTTGCAATGCTTACTTATATGGAAATACGTCTAGGCTGTTCACTACTTTGATTGCAGTGTACAGTTACATACTGTGCATTAATACAATGGCCTTGACAAATTTCTAGCTTCATTGTGTTGCTTTAAATCTGTCTGTCTGCATGTCTGTCTGGTGACTTTGCAAGGAAATCAATAAAAATGTATTGCCTAGTCTTAATTGTTCAAAGTATGTCATTAAAAGTGAATTTTAAATGCTCTCCCCTGTTTACACTTAACACAAGTATGGATGGCAACTTGATGTATACGCAAGCTAGTAGTACTTCCATGATATAGCTTTGATCGCTTCAGGGACAGTCATCATTATGGATCAGTTTTGTATGGAGTATAGTTTAGTATCCTTGATGCATATAAGCCTACAATGTTTGCTTTTGTTGAATGTAGCTGCATTAAGCTAAGGTATATTGATTGGTTGTCGTGATTGACACTTCGTAATCAGTCTTCCTCAACCTAGTGGTTTATCTTTTGTTACATTTCCCCTTTCACTTACAAGTATCTTTCACAACATCACAGAACAAAAATATTGTCTCATATCAAATAGTGGAGGGCATATAGTGGACTATTGGTCAAGGTGTTGTTATCTAAAGATTGCTGGTTTGGTTCCTGCCTGGGTCATTACATTTTATATGTGGGCACAGGTGTACAAATTTCTCTCTGAAAGGAATCCTTTGTCATCTTGCAATTATTTAAAGGTTCAATGTGATTCTCGGGTTCGAGGCCATTGTAAGAAGCTAGTTAAGTGTTTTGCAAGGCTCGACACTAGGAAGTTCAGCTTTTCTCATAGAGTTGTTAACGAGTGGAATAGTCTGCCTGACTGGGTAGTTAACTCCACATCTGTGCACTGCTTCTTACTAGTTCAAGCCTCTGATCACTTGAGGGTGTCTAGAAAAGTAAGACCTAGAAACATAAGACCTAAGACCTAAGACCTAGAAACATAAGACCTAAGACCTAAGACCCTGAGAAAAATTCATACTGCCGTTGTCAGGAACCATCAAAGATACTGTAATACATATTTCAGACTATGGTTAATGCAAAAATAAACCACAAACTGGGTGTGGGTGATTTTTCATGAGGGTCTTATGTTTCTAGATCCCTGTGTGGGTGTCTAGAAAAGTAAGACCTAGAAACATAAGACCTAAGACCTAGAAACATAAGACCTAAGACCTAGAAACATAAGACCTGAGCAAAATTCATAATGTCGTTGTCAGGAACCCTCAAAGATACTGTAATACATATTTCAGACTATGATTAATGCAAAAATAAACCACAAACTGGGTGTGGGTGATTTTTCATCAGGGTCTTATGTTTCTAGACCCCTGTGTGGGTGTCTAGAAAAGTAAGACCTAGAAACATAAGACCTAAGACCTAAGACCTAGAAACATAAGACCTAAGACCTAAGACCCTGAGAAAAATTTATGCTGTCGCTCATGTCAGCAGGGTTTTCACTCATCATTTTTTTTCAGGAGTCACTAACCCTTTAGAATGAATTTACAAGTGTCAAAACTAAAAAAGAAGGGGGCGAAATAAATTTGAGTTTAATGCAACAAACTTTATTCCTGTTTTTGTCTAGAAGAAGCAACATAAAACGTACTGAAACAAGGTGAGCATTCACTTCTATGATAAGAACCTTCGTGTAGACTGTAGCTTACGTCATACACTGTAACTAGAAACTTCAAATATATCAATTATGATCGTAAAGTTCTCCCACCAAAACATGCACCGTGCACCAGACACACTTAGAATTGAAACACATGCTTTTAGTATACGTGCTAGTAGCGCTAATACGCATGTACAGAAGCCTATGATGTAGTCCTCTCTTTACGATTCGATCATTGCAATAACAGACCTGTCAACCTCCAAATTTGTAAACCTGGAGATTTTCACAAAAACCCTGGAGAATGGTACCTGTATCTCAAACCTGGAGATTTACAATTTGTTCTGTAGTACCTCTAAACAGATCTTACTCACAGGCGGCTCAAGGGTATTTTCATGGGGGGGGGGGGACAAAGCATGTCTAGGGTGAGTGATCGCCGTCCTGGGGGAGGGGTGTCCCCTCTCCTTTGAGAAATCGTTGGTAATTAAAGGCTGCTTAGATGTAAAATTGTGCTGTCTTTTGTATATTTTTTTAACTGACTATATATGGCTGGAAAATGTTGATAAGTAAAAGAATTCTATTTTGAATTTTGATTGGGTGAAAGAGGGACGGGTATCCTATTTTTCTAGACACCCACACAGGGATCTAGAAAAAAGACCCTGATAAAAAATCACCCACACCCAGTTGTGATTAATTTTTGCATTAATCATAGTCTGAAATATGTATTACAGTATTTTCGATGGTTCCTAACAGCAGCAGTATGAAATTTTCTCAGGGTCTTATGTTTCTAGGTCTTAGGTCTTATGTTTCTAGGTCTTACTTTTCTAGACACCCACACAGGGATCTAGAAACATAAGACCCTGATGAAAAATCACCCACACCCAGTTTGTGGTTTATTTTTGCATTAATCATAGTCTGAAATATGTATTGCAGTATCTTTGATGGTTCCTGACAGCGGCAGTATGAATTTTTTTCAGGGTCTTATGTTTCTAGGTCTTAGGTCTTATGTTTCTAGGTCTTAGGTCTTAGGTCTTATCTTTCTAGGTCTTAGGTCTTAGGTCTTATGTTTCTAGGTCTTACTTTTCTAGACACCCGATCACTTGATGTCCTTTCAAAATACAGTGCCACTGTTGTACACATACTGTAGGTCACAGGCTGCAGTCTTGGTAGGAAGCCCAATCATTAAATTGACAGGGCCTCCAAAATTGTCTATAGTTGGCATTCATTCCACAAAATATGTATGAGGCATGAAATACTCTAACTCAATGACATCTTCAAAAACTCTACTTCCCTTATTTTGAGGTGCAATACTTTTTCTTTAGAGCTGCTGGCACCAGCCAGCTCACATGCCATCCTAATGTGTGGTATATATGGATACATGCCAAGCCTAGTCTAACGAAAGTCTCAAGACACTTAAAAGTGGCCACAACCAAATTGTTTGGAGAGTTTATGTTGTACCACAATGGTATCAAGCTCTCAGAGCACAAGGTAACTACGCCTACTGTATAATGAATCTGTCCAGTCTGCGCATGCAAGAATGGTTTGTGGGAGTTTCAAACAGAAAATACATCCACACAAGGTTTAGTCAGTGCATTACTGTATTGACAAAGTGTATGCAGTTTGTGAGCTGAAATTATTCTGAACGCAAGGGCGGAAGTACAGACATTTTGCAGAATGGGTTTATACCAAATCTGTGGGGCATTCACCCTAAACAAGTTATTTTTGTGGGGGAACTGACAACCTTTGTGGTGATTCCCACAATCCTGTGGCTAATGCTTTACCTCAATTGCCTCTCTCCATCCAGGGGTTAAATGTACGGAAGCCAAGAACATCGCGGTGGTGTGAAATCTGACATGCCAGTTTTCCCACCCCTTTCTTCGGTAAATATGGGAAGGAGAAATCAAAATATGATTTCTCCTTACCATTATCCACCGATAATGTGGAGTGGAGAAAACCAAAGTGAGTGAGGGAGTACTTCAAGGAAGGACCATTACACAGTGTCTATTTTCAAACACCCTATCCATAAATGGACGCAACTGCACATGACACGGAAATGGTGCTATATAGTTTTGGTTATATTATTACCAACGTAGATAATCTCACCATCTGGTACGGAGAAAACAAACACTGTATGAAAAGGACTATTGGTTCTATTTAGACTATCTCAATTGTCTTGTGTTTTAGCATACTTCAATTCTCTCTTCGCCTTCTGATAAAGTCTGCTGCATGCCGAGCCACTATGACCATCGAACCTCTTTTCAATTTAAGTAACATAGCTAGCTGGCTCGTCAACAATTTCTCCGTATCACGGTGGGATCATCCCATGTTGGTAATAATAACCAAAATTATAAAGCCCCAATCCATGTCATGTGCGGGTGCATCCATTTATGGACAGGGTGTTCGGGAAAATAGACACTGTGTAATGGTCCTTTCTTGAAGTACCCCCTCACTCACTTTGGTTTTCTCCACTCCACATTATCGGTGGATAATGGTAAGGAGAAATCGTATCTTGATTTCTCCTTCCCATGTGTACGGAGGAAAGGGGTGGGAAAGCTGGCATGTCAGATTTCACACCACTGCGATGTTCTCAGATTCTGTATAAATGGGTAACTGCGTGGTACATTGTCATCAGGCATGCCATTAAAGCTGCTGCCGCAATGGAGGGATTGTCTCTATCTCGAGGAGTATCAAACGGGTAATTTGTACTGTGCCTTTGTTTAGGATCATTTTTCTAGATATTGGTATATTCATGCAAATATTATTGTAGTGCTGTGTTTACTCTTCACTTTGAAAGATCCATTAAAATTGATGAAATTTGTTTCACTTTTCTCAATTAGATATAGCTCTTCAAAGTTTGACAATAAATGGCATATGGTAAAACTTCGTACCTAGATGCAAAAATAATATTGAGTGTTGTAGTGTGTTGGCATTTCTTTACTTAAACCTTATGTAAATTACCTGGTAATTGCTTGCTAGTTAGTTACAGTTTGGTGAGTGATAGTTATTTTTAATGTAGACAACTTTTCTCCCAAACAACACCTTTAGAGCATAGCAATATTTGACCTGACCCTAAAGTGAAGGTTAAAAAACCAAGAGATAGCTTAAAAAATATTTTCTCAGTACCCTCCCCCCCTCTCATTTCTTAGATTTGCATATTTAGCAGAAATTTATTGAGGTTGTGGTTCAAAATTAAAATTACCCTGTGAATAGTCAACATTTGATGGATTCTAATGGAATTTGTGGCCAGTTTCTACTTTTTCATTGCAATTTACATCAAATAGCCAAATGTGCATCACGAAAGACATTTAAATGTGAAGAAAGGAGCTAATTACATGAATTTATCAATTGAGGAAAATGATGGTTTCAAGTGTTACATGGTTTGTAGCTGAAAGAAATTGATCCTCAGGGAAAAGTGGGGCAACGCTGAACACCTATCTTTGTAGGACAACAGAAAAAACAACGTGAGCATGACATGCAGTTATATCCACTACACAGTTAAACACCCCAGGAGCATGAAATTTTCCCTAAAGGGATAGCCTGGGTGGAGTCATATATTAGGGTTGAACTGTCAAATCAAATGCTTACCATACAAAAGTTTGTGGAGGCAATGTTTAAAGGGGAAATTCAGTCACCCCAACTTGAAGTAGTGTAGTACAGTAGACTGTCCTGTTTCATGATTGGCTCTTTAAAGTCATGTGACAATATTTTTTCTCCTCAAATGTGAAATTTACTAGAAGTAACTGATTGGTTTACCTTGAATATGAAATATTGAAGTCCTAAAATATTATGAAAGATACTTTGAAGAGAAATAAGAAGAAAATTGTGAGATTTAGCTGTTGCTTCAAAATAAGTTTGGGGCGACTGCTCTCGCCCTTTAAGTTGTTTTGGTATAGAGAATTTAAATTTACGTAAAACCTCCAACCCGCCTGCAACTAGTTTATGTTCTGTGCTGTCTTAGTCATGGAATTGTACGGTGATGTTCATAATAAAACCTACAAGAATCTAATTGAGGGCAGTATTGGCAGGAGAAGCCAGTTATTTTATTGGGAATAGGTGGGTGTATTGAGGAGTGTATATTGAAAGTTTATCGGGGCATACATAAGAGGGGGAATTTTTGAGAGTAAATACAATCACTGATGCAAATCAGAGCAACCAAGTGGCATTGTTTGGAACCTTTACTCCCCTTCAGCTGTGGCCCCTGTCCATTTTGATCATCACCCATTCTTATCCAAATCCAGAACTTTATCAAATTTGAGCATCCTATAGCTATAGAGGGATTTCATGCGAGTGGGATTCCCAGGCACTGAAGGGCAAAACACATGCAGTAAGCATATTTACAGCACATGCACACGGCATAACCATAGATACTACTGTGACAAAATAGACGCGTGCCCTTCAAAACCACTAGAGACGCAAGATTTTGCCCTTCAAAACCAAAGGGACGCGCAATCATGTGACCTTGCGAAACCCCTCTATAGATGATATTTTACATGCATTCCCCTCACCAGTAGTTGACCAGGGAAAGTAATATTTAGCTGTTGTTTTTAAATGAGATCACCTTTTAAGACTCATTCTTTTGGATTAGCAATTTTCTAGCTTGCTCCCTGGGCATATTTCACCCCTGGTGATTCATTGTACACATACACACACAACTACATACATAAACAAAATGTTGTCAAACTTGAAACATTTTTTATATGGTGGGGAAAGTGTTTGTACTACTTCTTAATAAAGTAAGTGTTGTACTTGGCTAAGACAGTTGTATTGCACAATAGATAAGGAGAAAAGTTGACTTTAATGTCAAATTTAAGTTCAGTGTCAATTCTCAATGTTACTTCTAATTTTCATTGTAATTTTAAATTTTAGTTTTGACATTTTCTAAAAAATACTCTTTTCTAAACTTGTTTAAAGAGTTTATGAGGGCTGTTTTGGGGTCTTTGGGAGTTATTAAAGGAGAGATGAGGGTAATTTTTGTAACGTTTGGTTTTTTGTCCTCATTTCCTTTTTGGGGAAAATTTTTTCTACTGTGGAGCAAATTGCCTATTAGACCAAATTAATGTTTTGTATTTTTCTGCAGCCTTAGGTACATAAGGATATATGAGGTAGGGTTCTGCAAGAATCAATATTCATTTTTAGAACCATTATAGTTATGCTGTTTCTCTCTGCAATGACTCATGAAGAGAATGCCAGTGGGTGGTGGTTTCAGCAAAAAACTTCTGTACAACCTTACTCTCATTCTGTGAGTATGAATGTCTCATTCGAATAACTGTTTTCCAGCACCAGTGTTTTGAAAATTGAAACGTGCACACTTTATTGTTATGGACACCATAATGGTTGAAACATACTTTAGACTGAGTGTACAATTTAACTTAAATAATTTTCCATGTAGACCTCCAATAAAGCTAAGTGTTTAAACCACCTACAGTACGTCCATCAACTTATCTTTTTTCCCAAATTGAACTCTCTTATAAGTGGTGAAAATTAAAACGTTATAGTACAATAATACTAACATGTAGTCATTTTTCTGTACAAGTATAGGTCTACACTTTTGATGTACCCTCATTTTTGGGTGATTACTTGCTTGCTTTGTGCTAGATTTACATGACAAGATAAAATATAACATTGAGGCATACATCCATGTGCTGGTATGAAGTTGACCTAATTGTTCTAAATATGTGTGGCAAAATGCAATTCTCAAGACCTCATAATCCTACATTGAGAGTTTCCTGAAATTTTGAACAGCAAGCACATTCAAGCTTCAAGTGTATATTGCTTCCAACAGAGATAAATTGAATTCCTGTTAGTATTGTCTACATAGTGATTTCAGTATAGCCCATAGAAATAAAAGTAAGGGAGAATGACGTCAGCCGATCTGGACTGAAGCCATTGATTTGGCTTAGTTGTACGGCAGCAGAGCATCTGGGCATGTTGCAAATATCACGTCATTGCTTTTGCCCCAAGTATTGGCAAAGAAACTACAAGTTTTCAAGTTAGGAGTATAAAACAAAATACTTAAGGCACCATGACTTATTTCTGTTGTGAAAATTACTCCTAATCTTTCGAAAAACGGATAAAATAAGCTATAACTTCTGCAGCAGAATGCACACTGTACGTACGGAGACACATCAATCAACTGGTCCTTTGCCGTACAACGAAAGCGCCCTCACAATTTTCTTTGCTTCACCGGTTGAACATGCATGGATGCATTGTGTTAGCGTTCTCCCATACTTTTATTTCTATGATATAGCCTCACTGCCTCAGAGTCAGGTGTTTTATACATGTGTTTACAATTGCACTGCATTGTTTATCCCTATAAAGTGTATTGAGTACACAGGTATTTCCTTATGATCTGTCTCCCAATGTAATATCACCACATTCAAAGTCAGATTCAAATTTCCAGTTTATCTAACGTGGTTCCATGCATCCCTGTGCTTTTTCTAACCTGCTCATCCTCCGCTGACCATTTAAACTTTCTCCTGTGGTTGTAGTTGGGGTTATTGTGGAAGTTATGTTATGACAAGTGCCCCCAAAGCCCCACCCCTAGGAGATTTTTTCCAACCTGGAAAATTTTTGGAACAAAAATTACTGTTTAAGGCAATAGGCAGTCGCCCCAAAATTTTCTTTGAAAAATGAGCAAACTCTTGCAAATCTCCTCTTATTGCATTACAAGCACCTCTGAAGACGTTTTGAACATAACTATTACAAACAATAGGTAAGCAAGGAGAAATTCTCCTTGACTTTCACAATTCACCAACAGAAGTATTGTCACATGATCAAAATAGGCCAATCATGAACTAGAGTGACAGGGTACACTCATTCTGATTGGGGTGACTGCCTACTGCCTTTAAGTACCTTTTTATATCTCCCACTGGAAAACTTCCTTGTTCCCTCTGCTTTTAACCCCTTGTGTCTAGATATATGCTTGTTTAGTTTTCATTAACATGGAGAACTAACTCATCAGTCGTTTGGTGACAGCAGGATGTATTCATTGGAAAATGGCATGGTGGAGGGGGGGGGGGGGGATTTTCCCAAGGCACAAGGTAAAAGAGGTGCCAAACCCTGAATTGTTTAAAATAATTACTATTTTCATTGTTTCTGTTGTTGGTACTGAGCCTGGGTGAAGGTGGGCACCACAAGTCATACTTTTTCCAGTGCAACAATAATGCTCACTGCATGTGCCAATATCCTTTGACTGTTTGAGCATTTTCAGTGTCCTTGTGAAGTCAATACCGTACTAAAGCTTATCTAGTGGCATCAGAGTCATGTGTACCTCTTGCAGTGGCAACTCCCTGGTGGCATATTGTACAACCTACACTGAACATACAGACCTCTCAGTTAACAGTTTTAAAACAAAGGTAAATACAGAATGTTACTCATAAACTAGCAATTAGTGAGGTAGTCCAAATAACAGATCAATCTTCAGATTTAAATCAAAGTTCTATAAAGACTGTAGCAATTGTGCATGTTATTTGAGGTACTAAAAATCAAAATTGTCACATCGCTATTTGGTAAAGTGTTGATCTGTGATGAGTCAAATTGGAGAAATAATATAAATGTACAACCTGGATACATCAAGACAATTACATATAATGTCACTTTGAGGTGAAACTTTGAAATAAGGAAACTGCGCAGTTGGAAAAAGTTTATTTTTTAGTCTTAGGCTAGTCCTGTACTGCACTGTACAGTTCCTGTAATTTGAGACATAACTCGGCTTTCCATTAAAGGTTACTGACTCAGCATGTTGTATGTACTTTTTGCAAAAGTCAATGTCTTGTTTGTTTTATGTAACCCAATTTTCATATATATGGGTATGAGGCTCTTGTATTTGGTTTGATTCACACAGGCAAACAGTTTCAAAAGCATATTCAGATAAACCCACAAAATGAGGCTGAACTTGAAACACAGTTTTTCAATATCATGTATTTGATTGGTTCGTTTCCAATTGCCATGGCAAAAAAAGACGAGGGCACCCCAAAAAGTTCTAAAATATTCCTTCATTTGTAAACTTCATTAAGAATTATAATAATGACAATGACTACATGCTGCAACAGTCTACATGCTGTTAACAATGACTGCAGTTGTGGTGGCGACAACATCAGCAGTGACAGCAGTAGGGAAGACAATAAATGAGATTGATCTGCTACCAGCCAGTTAGAAAAGTTGCTGCTCAATAAATGAGACTGACCTGGTACCAGTAAGAAAAGTTACTGCCCAATAAATGAGACTGATCTGGTACAAGTCAGTTAGAAAAGTTACAGCTCAATAAATGAGACTGACCTTGTACCAGTCAGAAAAGTTGCTGCTCAATAAATGCGACTTATCTGGTACTAGTCAAAGTTACTGCTCATGAATGAGACTGACCTGGTACCAGTCAGAAAAGTTACTGCTCAATAAATAAGACTTGATCTGGTACTAGTCAGGTAGAAAAGTTACTGCTACTAAAATGAGACTAACCTGATACTAGTCAGTTAGAAAAGTTACTGGTCAATAAATGAGACTGATCTGGTACTAGTCAGTTAGAAAAGTTACTGCTCAATAAATGTGACTGACCTGGTACCAGTCAGAAAAGTTGCTGCTCAATAAATGAGACTGATCTAGTACTAGTCAGTTAGAAAAGTTACTGCTCATACATGAGACTGACCTGGTACCAGTCAGAAAAGTTGCTGCTCAATAAATGAGACTTGATCTGGTACTAGTCAGATAGAAAAGTTACTGCTCATACATGAGACTGACCTGGTACCATGCAGTTAGAAAAGTTACTGCTCAATAAATGAGACTGATCTGGTACCAGTCAGAAAAGTTGCTGCTCAATAAATGAGACTGATCTGGTACTAGTCAGGTAGAAAAGTTACTGCTCATAAATGAGACTAACCTGGTACCAGTCAGTTAGAAAAGTTACTGCTCATAAATGAGACTGACCTGGTACCAGCCAGTTAGAAAAGCTACTGTTCAATAAATGAGACTGACTTTGTACTGGTCAGTTAGAAAAGTTACTGCTCAATAAATGAGACTGACCCGGTACCAGTTAGAGAAGTTACTGCTCATAAATGAGACTGACCTGCTACCAGCCAGTTAGAAAAGTTACTGCGCATAAATGAGAATGACCTGGTACCAGCCAGTTAGAAAAGCTACTGTTCAGTAAATGAGACTGACTTGGTATTGGTCAGTCAGAAAAGTTACTGCTCAATAAATGAGACTGACCTGGTACCAGTCAGTTAGAAAAGTTTCTGCTCAATGAAGGTGCTGTAAACAAGGGAGCAAAACAAGTTCACAAAATATATACTGCATAGCTAGAAAACATTAGTTTTGAGTAAACTTTTGAAGTGGAAACAAAGCAAGTAGGTCAGTTGTGTACACTTTGATGAGAGCTTGCCTATGAAATAACCATTCTTGTACTGCAGCATGGTTTTTTGACATCCTGAGCCTCAAAGGGTATGACAGATATGAACCACATATTGAATTCAAATGTTTTGAATTCTTGGTACATACAGAAAATGCAATAATAAGAAGATTTGTAGACTTAATAAACCTTACGTTTCCATTTTTAATGTGCTTATCAGTTTATTGATCATGGTGATGTGTCCCTTTTTTAAAATTCATGCCTGTCCTTTTCAGAGGGTTGACATCAACATCTGTTTACAAACTAACGTTTAATTGAATGCACTTCAAGTTTGGCAAAACTATGTTTGCAATCAATTATAAATTGATTTCTGGTATAAACTCACATGCGTGAAAAACTCCAGACAAAGAGAAGTGTGGATGCAATTTCTGTTCAGATATTCTCTCATTCACCAAGATGGTCAGTGCTGAGTAAGGTTGCATTGTTTCAACTCAACCTAATTATAGGTCAGAGTAGTGTAATGTTTACAGCCCTAGAACCGTTGGACATGCCCGAACTTGAAAGCAATTTTATGATACTTCAATTCACTCCAGTAAAGAGAAGCCTTCAAAACTACCCTGCTGCTCAAAAAAAAAAAAAAAAAAAATGATTATAAGAAACATTTTCAAAGGACCAAGTTTGCCATGAATTGTTTTCGGCTTTACTTTTACAGGTCAGTCATCTCAACTGGAAATAGCTAAATATTATAACTGTCCTCTCCATTACAAATATCTTTCATGTTTCATAGCATAAAAAAAACATTGTATAGTACAATTAGCCAATGAGTTATCATTCATGAAATAAACAGTTGGCTTTACAAAAACATTGTCACATGATTTGAAATAGCCATTCATGAATTATTACTAAGGTAATGGTATACTAATTCAATTTTGGGTGTCATACTGGATTTTCTCTCTACAGAAAGGAGGGGTTGCAAACTCAAAACAATTTTGGTTGTTTCCTGTCTCTCATAAAATTCCCTTTGTGCCTTTTATGCTGACATTTTGTGGGAAGAATTAAATTTCAGTGAGAGATTGGATTCCCCCAGGGAGTTACAGGATATCCTGATTCATCTAATTTTCATAACAATGTGAAATAATGTCACTTCAAAAGCTGGAACATTTAATCATCTAGTACCTGCAAAATGCATTCATGGTTGTGCTCCTTTGTAATTGACAGAACTGATATCTTACCACAAGCATCTGTACGATCTTTGGTCCAGCTGTCAATCATTTATAACTGCGTCCTCCTAATCTGTTATGCACTCATCAAGCTTTTCTTGTTCCAAGCTGTAAAATGACCTCCCACTTCATGTCAAGAATTCTCCTACTAACTGGACAATTTAAAACCAGTTTGAAAATCTATTCCTTTACTCTGTCACAGTGATTGCTAGTCATACAAGCTCTCGAGAGTGGGTATAAACCACTTTAAATGTACTGTTATGTTATAGGATGATTGATCATGTAAGGCTACGATCATAGGGAACCACTCACCAGGTTTTGGTGGGGGTGGGGTAGTGGGGCCCTGAATTTATAACCTGATGATTGCAGTTGTGGGGTTGGGGCAGAAAATTGTTGAATGTTAGGACGACTATTGTATAATCAGGGAGTAGATAAGAATGGAGTGGAATGAATGATGATGAAACAAAAAAGATAAAAAAAAAAAATGAAACCACCACTTTGGGGTATAAACATCGTTAGGTATATACTTGTGTTGTAAAATATACTTGATCAGTAGTGCATCTGGCCACTGAGTGAATTTCAAGCTGTGGGATATCTTGAAAAAACTCAAGAGTTATGTATTCCATTTTGCATAATTTCATCACTGCGGTCCAAGACAATTTTCTGGATGCCTTGGTCAAAAACTTGAGTGTTTAAATAGTTCTCTTGATGAACTGAAATGACAAAGAGACATGCAATGTTTTTCCCAGTGGATGATGCACGCGTATGTGAACTGTATCATGTAGGTATGACATGGTTTGACTGAATTGGTAATCTGCATTTAAACTCTCTGTGTGGTCCCTTGTGAATGCAATGTTTTTAATTTGTCCTCCATTTTGCAGTTATAGTTACATTTGAGACATTTAAGGTTGATAGATGCAAATTTATTCTGTCCTTGCACATAGGATCTCTAGCAGAATTTTTTTCAATGCTGTTTAGTGAGTGAGTCATTGCATGTGGTTCATGGAAGGTAGTAGAATTGGAAACTTAATGTAAAGATAGAAATTGTCTTGAAACCTCTCAGTGCCTTTTTGTTTAGTAGGTCAGCCTTGGAGTATTATAACACAAAAATAAAAATTGAAAGGTTTGCTTTTCCATAAAGATTCTAGTCAAATTCACAATTTGAGCTCTTATCAGTATTTCCACACTCTTTAAGTCTTAAGTTTTACTGGTAAGAGGGCCTCGATGGAAGTGGGGCCCAGAAATGAGCTTTTGATCCAAATGGCCCTTCCAGCAGCAGCAGGTAGTGATTTCTGGAAGTACGTATTTTAGAGGTCTTATCAGATATTGCTGAGTCTCTGGAGAGGTTTCTAATTTACTTTACTGAAGAAATAGATGTCACTGGAATCCCTTCTCTTTAGATTTATTAACTGGAAAAGGAGAAGAAATAAAGGATGAACAGTTGTAATATAGCAAATGAAATTATGAGAATGATTTAGGGCTTTGCAAGTACATCCCATGTTAGAGACATCTTGTATTTCAGATATATTGAGTTGTAGTTCTGTTTCTTGAACTACATGGCCCCAACTTTCCTTTGTAACATCAACAAAACCTGTAAAACAACCTCTAATTTTCCCCACAAGTATCAAAATGTGTCACAGTGCGATTGTATCACAGATAAACGAAGGAATTATCATGCAAGCAAATAGTCCATAACAAAAAAGTTTGACATCATTATAAAGTACCATCAGGGAGGTGATAAGACCTCCCTGGTAGCATACATTGTTTCTTATATACTGCCTTGCTTTCAACTTCTCTGTTTTTTTTTTTTTTTTACTTTTTGCTTTTTACAATGTTTTTATTTTTGCAGTGCATTAGACCTTTCGTCTTTTAATTGTAAAGGCACCTAAATTGGCAAGGCCCTGGAATTGAGGCACCTGCACAAATCCCTTGCTCCCAAACCAGTAATGTGATGCAAGTTAACCTAAATAGATAATATGTAATCAGAATTACATATTCTACAACTCAAAATCAACTTGAAGTATCTTGAAATCAACTTAATGTCATTTTGGAAGGTTTTTATAACTCTTTCCTGGCAACAGAAGTGAAATTCATAATTAACCAAAAAGCCCAAAAGCTAATGGTGATTCTGTCTCAAAAGGGGATGGTTTTGTTGCACTGAGGTTAATCCCTCAAATTTACCCTTCTTTGACTAGATCAATTTCTATGGTTTTTTTCACAATTTGACCTCTGCTGACCTCACATAACCATTGAACCCCACCAGAAATTGAAAGGAAAAAATGAAAACAGCAAGTATCTGGGAAGGCATTCAAAACTCAGACTGCTCATGTGAGAAACTGTGCACTTCCCACTATGCCATCATCACTGAACTTATTATACCTGTGGTATTTAATCATCTTATAGTCACAACATACTTTACATGTGTTCATAATTGATAATTAAAATTAGAATTTTTACTGTAACACTTATGCATGTGAAAAATGAATGCTATTCTCTACAGTTTTACCTTTGCAACAGCACTAACATTAAGCACTAACTTTTCATTGGTCATGAAATGCCAGACACAATTTGGAGGTACCTCCCACTGTCTATGTAGTTCACAAGGTTTTTGTAGTTTCACCTCTGATGACCTCAGATGACCTTTGACCTCCAACAAACCCAAAGGGTTCTCTCTCTCTTAAAGTGAAAAATCATTTTACCAAGAATGATGAAAAGCATTATCCCTGTCTTGAAATAATGTGTATTTTGCAAACTTTGCAATTTTTGACCTCTGAAGACCTCAAACGACCTCTGACCTCCACTTAAAACAGTAGGGTTCTTCCTCTTAATATGATAAATTTATGTACCAAGTATGAAAAGTGTCCATCATTGCTATCTTGAGATGTTAAGTTTTCAAGCGTTTTTTAAGAATTCCATGTTTTCACGTTCTGTGACCTCAGATGAGCTTTGACCTCTACCAAAACCAATAGTGTTCATCTTCTGACCATTACACATTCACATGTCAAGAATGAAAACTATCCATGCTTCATACCTAAAAATATCGTGTTTACAATGCTTTCAGCTTATAACCTGTGGGGACCTCACGTGACCTTTGACCTCCAAAAACAATAGGTTTCTCCCTCTCAATGTAATAATTCCATATACCAAGTATAAGAAATATCCATCATTGTAATCTGGAGATACTGTATCTACAGTATAAGCCAAGTGTCACAAACACACATACACACACATACACAGCTCGCATGATTGCATAGATTTCTTTCGCCTTCGGCAAGGAATAAAAAATGGAACACCCTCAAAAAAGCTCAAATTACCTCCTAGACTGAGATATCATTAAAATTAATTTTAAACCTTTTCAAAGTTTGCATCTTCTTAGGTCACTTTTTTGAGGTAGCACTGTAAGACAGTATTTTCCTCCAGACACCACTTTTTGACTGAAAGGGTAATGTATTTTGTCTTTTTTTGGAAGAAGAAGTATAGCCTCAATCTATTTCTGCTGATATTTTTTAATTTTATATGAATTTCTTGTTCCTGTAGGTTCCATTAAATAAAATTTGATTTAATTTGTTCTTATGAGCAAAGTTGAATTTTGTTCCTTTGCTCAAAATTTTGTTTTTAGCCAAAAAAAGAAAATGCCATCATACATCCTTATTGAGATGAATAACAAGGTCACTTGAAGATCCTTTTATTAAAACACATACAAATTCAACTGCCATCTGCAGAGGCCAAAACACAGGGTGCAGCAATTTAAGGTCCTTTCACATCTTGCTAAAATAGAAATCAGTGGGTTCAGTATTTGCTAATTTTGTGTTGTTTTTTCACATGGGATAATAATTTCCATAGCAAAATATTGTTTTAGATGGATACAGCACAACCAAAAAAAGCATCCAGGTGGGTATTTAATGATTTTCCTGAAAAAAATAACGGCAGGAAACCTTTAGTACTTCAATATTGGGCCCATCATGCTATAAGGCACTTTTTAGGTTTTGATTAAATTGTATTATTTTATTACATGATTTAGGATACTAAATATGTAAATTAAGGAAACTGCATAATTTGTCTTGTAAGTTCTTTGTACTGCAGTCTCATTGCTGTGACAGTAAAGTAATGGTAGTGTTTTCAGTTATGTCATAGTGTCCTAATTGAAGGGAAAAAAAAAAAAATTAGTACTACTGTATATTATTTGGGTATATTTGCTGCTTTCTAGAAACAAGGAACAATATGTGTAGCACTTTTTGTGGATAAAGTAGGATGATTTGGCTAGGGAAATACTGATAAGTTTTTGTAAGTAATGAAATTACCCTTTCACGTAAACATGTTTTTGTCTGTCAGAGGAAATACAATAAATTTTGAAATAACTCCCTCTGGTAAGAATGAATCAATTATTACTGGCCTTGAGAATGAGTTATGGAATGAAAGAGAAGTATCAGGAAGCTACTGTTTTGGTGCCTCCATGTACCTCAGGGCTAAGCTTTGCTCATGGTTATACCAAATATGTGAATTTCTTAAGGAATCTGTGTTAGGGTGGTGTGTGTGTGTGTGTATATAGCCTATGTATATACAGGTGTGTGTGTGTGTATGTGAAACTTTCCATGTAAACACTGAATGTCAAAGAGGATAACAGTATTAGGGATTTTGTACTTGGTATATAGATACCTATATTGAGTGCTAGAGCTACTAATTGTTGTGAAGGTCAGAGATCATTTGAGGTCACCAGAGGTAAGTCTGTGAAAACCTTGTAAACATGATGAACATGCCTGTTTCTCATATTTTTCATAGTACCTTGCTCCATATTGAGTCTGTGATCTCTTTTAATTTTTTGTGTGAAATTAAAGGTCATTTGAGGTCATCAGAAGTCAAACTGCAAAAACCATGTGTTATGTTTGTAAACATGGTAGGCCTATTTCTAGTTGGGTAGCCCTGAGGGTTCAGGCTCATACTTGGTCTGGATACCCCATATTGAGTACAAGATCTTTAGGTACCATGGCAAACCAGTTAAAACCACAAGCTGCAACATGGTTGTAATGCTTTTTTGCTAAAACAGTGTACAATGGGAGGAAGAAATTAATCATCCTGATGTAATGATTGTAGCAGTAAATCATGGCTGCAGCCCCTGCAACTTGGCTGAGGGGGGCAGCATGTGACTTTAATATGGTTCCTTATTCTTTTGGTGACATTCAGAGCTCATTTAATGTTGCCATCAGATCTTAAGGTCAAGGTACAAAATCTTGTTAACATGATATCACAAGAAGAGAAGCATGTCTGACTCTGATACTTTATGTGGGGGTGTTTATAGTATGTTCATCACCTCTGCTGTTTTTTGTGGAGGCCAAAGCTCATTTGAGGACATCAGAGGTGAGGCTGAGAATACTGTAATGCTGTTATGGCATCATTTTGTAGACCTTTCTCGGAATACATACATGGCAGGGGTGATACCTCCAGTTCTCATGCCCTGTCCATGTGATGATCTAGACCTTGAGCTGGAAGGGTGGAGGCCAGCAGACACCCATCTGGCCTGATCTCCAGCCTATCCTCCTCATGGCTCGCCAGTCAAGAATTAGTGTCTGACTTGGTAGGTTGTGCTTTGTGGTGTCTTGTTTTGTCTTTTTTGTTGTCTTCAGACAATTTATATCTAACTGTATACAAGTTTTTCTGTAAATAGTTTTGAAATAGATTGGTAACTGTATTTACCCTCTGTTCTATTCCGCTTTTATTTCTTTGTATGTCTTATTTTTGTTAATCTACCTCCTCCCTCCGTTGTGTAATATTATGACTGCTGGATTTACTGTTTGTTTGGATTTGAACCCCTGAAGACACTCCCCGAGTTGTGTTACAATACCACATGTTGTGTCTGAATTTCAAACTTAGCATTTGTGTTCTCCATGTTAAATGTGTGGTCCCTATTGCTTTGCAGAGGTCAAACATCATGAAGGTCACATGGCAGAGGTCACCATTGATGAAGCTGTGACAAAATTGCAAATTTGATTTATCAAGTAGAAAACATTTTTCAAACCAATATATCTGCTGTGTAATGCCCAAAATTTCATGTGAAAAGCTGATTTGTGAACATGTTAACATCACATCAATCTGCTTAATTTCCATTGATCTTTAAAGGGGCCGTTGCATTCCCCAAACATGTTTTAGGAATATCCCCATATCTTTTTTACAACTGGTGACTCCACTTTGATTGACATTAGTTCAATCAAACAGAAGTTTCCATAAGGTGAACATCTCGTTTAGAGTCTGAAGACAAAGCTCTCCATGTCAATCACCGAACATAATCTCTTTGATCAACAATCTTGGGCATGGCTAATTAGCTGATTATTCGCATGACTTCTTCAGAGGAGAAGGACACGGCGACCACTAGCACCAGATCTGGCTGCAGTCATTGTTAAGCAAAGAAACTTGAGCAGCCAAGTGGCTGGCTGAGCAAGCAAATCAATTAGCACGCTTGAAAGGAAGCAAGATGGATCACCCGGGCTTTCTTATCAAAGCCCGGGGAGGCATGTAACATTTCCCTAACGGACTTGTACGCGATATGCACACTTGTTCTTGGTCAGTGATGACAAATGCAGTCATCTGTGTTTGCAGTTAAACTTTTACACAGTAGTGTCTGGATGTGGCCTTGGGTAATTAAAGCTCAGTGCAGACTACTGCATCTTTGTCTGGGAGGTGTACTAGACAGGTGTTTTTTGTTTAAAGTGGAGGAGGGACTGGAAGTAAACTTAGTAAGGTGTGGAAGTAAACTTAGTAGGGAGAATTTCTACTAACTGGGGTGAAATTGTTGGATGCTTAAAACTGCTAATGTCATACCCATTAAACCTAAATGTCTGAGACAGTGCCAAATCCAGGAAGTTTTCAAAGGTAGCAGTTCCTAAAGAGGGTTGTCACACAGAAGAGCTGGTCCTGGTGCTACCATGGTTGGGGCTGAGGTCAGAAAACTTAAAGCAGAGATTGCAGTGTAATACACATTTGCAGCTATTCTAAAAATTCAAGTTCATCATGTGTCAAGAAAATTCAGCAACCAAAACAATGTGGTATCAAAATGGCATAGCATTTATCTTCACATTATTCTGAAATGTTCTTAAATTTTTGTCAGATAGTGTTCACTCACAGTGTATGATACAGCAGTCATTGCCATGTTTTTATTAATTTGCCCAACTTTAGTAAATAGTGCAATTTAATTATAGGCAGCTACAAAGAGCTCTATAGTTAGATAATTTAGTTCCTTATTTTTCTGCTCATATGTCAGTGTCTTGAAAATTCTAACTATATGGCTTCATTCCAGTGTGCTGGTCTCCAGTGGAGTGTTTCTCCTGGACCACAGGTACCTGAAGCCCTAAGGTAAGGCTTGTAACTGATTTGCCTAGTGGGGCCCAGCCTGCATTACACAAAATTTGGTATGTATCTAATACTACCTCATTTACCACAACCAGTAAACAACACAACTTATTACCCCACTTAGCAGATGTCTCCCTGACTCTAGGAACAGCAGAGTAAAAGAGCAATGTCATACTTGCCAACCGTTCCTTTTTAAGCAGAACTGTTCCATTTTATGAGCTTTAAAACCCACAAAAATCAGAATGTTCCATTTTTCTGACTTTTAGTATTAAAATGTAAATGATCAGAAAAATCATGAACACCTCTGTGGTCCATCCTCCAACTCCCAACCTCTGTAGGAGTCTGTGGTCCCTCCTCTGGAGCCACCCCCAATCTCTGTAGGAGCTTCCACTTTAAAGAATATGATGGGCCTTGGACTGGCTGAGCCTTAAACTAGGATACTTTGGGATATTTGACTAGTACCATTCATGTAGATTGGAGGTTGGCTGTAGGCTGCCTGTATGAGGTTTACTGACGTTGTATACAAGTGCAATGATCTGGCCTGTCATAAGCAATAGGTCTACTAAAAAAACAAATCTCATCCAGATTATATTAGGCTTGACCATGATTAACTGTGCTTACTTCAGAGTTACAACTTCTTGGCAGTAGGCTAGTAGCAATTCTTCTTTCCTTGGAGTCACAATTCTTGTGGAATTTTAATAATACTGTCAAAACATGGAACAAAAAAATCCTTTGTTTAAAATTGTTGGATTCTTTGGCAAGAGTTCTTTAGTTCTTCATTCTTCTTTTTTTTGATTAGTATCTTTCCCGTAAGTTTTTTGCTTTGTGCAGTTTTGTGACATAAACATTTCTCAGTACATGTTTATTGTCTTAAGTATAGTTTAGTGTAAGACTATTGGTGCAACACATATTGTGTACTCATGATAACAACAATGACAATGACAACAATAATTCATTGGACTGATATAGTGCCATATCAGGAAGAAAAGTAACTGTATTAGGTGCTTAACAAAATATGCGAACAGCTTTATAATTACAACCAATGGAACAAGTAAAGAAGCAACTCTTTACATAACTCTTATACAGTACAAAAATGAATATGGCCAGTTAACTGGTTCCACAAGTAAGGAGCACAGTATGCAAAACTTCGGTATCCATGTAAGCTGTTAACTGTAAATTGGGAAGAGACAGACCTTCTCAGAGGAACAGCTGTTGTGCACTGTATAAATATAACTGCAGCATATATGACACTATGGTAGGAGTGGTGACTCCATTCTAAGTCATGACGCTTTTGGCCCCAGGTACCTGACTCCCAAGCCTGTGCATATCAGGTTGTATAGTGGAGTGACTGTAGAATGCGCACTTAGAAATCTATCGTTCCAAGGTTGTGATATGGCATGTTAGGCTAGACGCGCACTCGACAGTCACCCCATTACACTTGTACATTCATGGGAGGCATAACAATAACCAGTTTGTGACATCCATCTGAACTGCCCAGTTAAATAAAGTTTGTCATCTGTTGTAATGATCCTGTCAGGTAATGCCAACATTATCCTGGGCCTTTTTAACTTGTTCAGCCTTAATTCACTTAAAATAGTTAAAAAATGTTAAATTGTTTTTAAATTAGGCACTAGCTTTTAGTCATGCAAAGCCAAAGTCACATGGGTTACTTCCTACATGTTTTAGGCCCTTTATTTCCCATATTGCAGAATAATTTGACCTGCAACAAAAAGGTCTCAGCTGCCAAACTCAGACTAAAAAATGTATTCAAGTTCTCCTGGACATCACCATTGTATAGGCCTACACATTTCTCTTGTTACAATGATTGGGCAAATTACTGTAAAGTATTTTTAGATGGACAGAGGCTATAGCTGGTAGGAGTTTAGAGAGAAGTTACCATTGCAGAGTTCAATGTGAAAGACTTAACATCAACCTACTTTCAGGTCCCAAGGTGTTAGACCTTGACCTTGACTCTCAGTGGTCACACCTGAAGTACTCTTATCAAAAACAGGAATCAATTACCAGAGACAATCTAGAATTCTAGACTGTCTGCCTGGCTCTTACGGCTCTTATCCACATTTTTTTTTCTCTCTGAGGCCACTTTTTCAAATCAGTGTCAGTGTACTTTTCTGGGGGTTCACCCAATCAGCAGGGTCTTCATGTGCAGAGGATGGAGGAGGCCTTCTGGATCGAGCTCTGAATCATTTGGTGCATGGCTTTATAGACTTCCAGTGCTTTATGTGCTTGGCTTACCTGTAGGTGATTGTATTTTGAGTAGGTTAACTAACAGCAGTGTTAATTGTAGGGAGGGGAGGGGAGGATAGGAGATTCAGAAAGTCCAATGGGATGTTCATATATGACTTTTTGTTTAATGAATTAGTGTATGAAATGCAGACTTTGATGTGAATTAATTCTGATAAGTTAGCCTACACACTACAGAACCAGTTTGATCACGATAAAGTGAAGTAGGCTTACCTACATAGCTCATTGTACCATCACTGTGAGGTCTTTAAGTTTTTGAAGTACTGAAAGGATTTATTTTCATGAGTGGTATGGTAATCTGAGCATGTTTGTTTAGCTAAGGTACATTTATTTAATGTGTATTACATCTGTATCTACTGCTTGCACTCGTATTATGGATGTCTGCAAACCTTTGCAGTAATCCACTTTGATTTGTGTACAGATTATGATGTTATTAAAGTTTATGTACATGAACACCAACAAAACAAGCTTATTAACGTTCGACAAAAATTGACCAAAGCAAGTCTGAACCGTACAGTTTTCACATAAATTTTTTGTTCAGAGTCGATAAAGCATTAGTGTGTGGTTTTCCTGTCTTGCAAGTCACTCAACAAGCCCCATTCAACAAGTTTAAAGATTATAATAAAAAAAATGTTACCATTCAACAAGTTCAAAGATTTAATAAAAAAAAAAGTTACAGTGTAAGCTAGCCCCTCAATGGCAATATACATTGATGTACACCTGCAGTGAAGGTTAGGGTAATTTTAGATAATAGATATTAGGTAATTGTGATATGAGCCTATACAAGTTCATAGAAAGATGACTTGCAAAATATACTATTATTCATCAAAAGTTAAACATATTAGAATTGTCCTTTACATTTGTTCACACATTATAAAAGGAAGGTATGTACCTTCTCTTTGTGAATACAGACTAAGTAAGATATGCTTCATGAGTACGACTTACGCAAGTTTTTGTCCATAGTAAGTAAGTACTCTGGGGGAATCTGGCCCCAGAGTCTTAACTCACACACTGTAGGGAACCAGTTGCATGACAAGTATGGAAAAGCATTCCTGAGAGAAGAAAAAAGGGGAGATGGGGAGAGGGGGGTAATTTTAAGTTGCAGCTATGAACCCAGCACCCTTCCCCAAGGAATGTTCCCAATGTCTTTGTAAAAGCTCTATATATTTGCTGTATGAAGCATTCATAAATATTGTTTTGCCCTCCTTGAAAATCAAATGAACTTAATGGTTTTCACAGCATACAGTAGAATATTTTATCGCATTATCTGATGGGTTCCTGGCCATAAAGGTCTATTCAGCTAAAGTATAGATCACTTTTTACCTGTTACACTGCCCACTATACCCCCTGGGGAAAGGAACAGGATAGGGTTATTAGGGGAATTTTGTTTTCAAAGACTTTTTTTCACCCAAATACACATATTTAGCAATTTGACTCCAACAAGAGAGTAGTATTTTGCATGACATATATGTACATAACTTGAGCAGGCCTGTGATACATGTATGATCAGTGTATAGTACTTGTAGTGCATGGATAGACATTTGAATTGACAATTTAACCCTATAGAGCTTATGCACGTGATGTCAGCGCATTTCAATTTGGCTTACTGGATGGAACTGCCATATGTGGTAGGTGTGTTAAAGATACACGCTCACGATAGCACCTTAGTAACAATTGTTGCACAATGTACGCTTGGATGGAAAAATAGAGAAATGTGACGTAGGTGCATAAGCTCTATTGAATGCCCCCTTCCGGCCCCCTTTTGCAAAATTTCACCCCCCCAGGACATTAAAAAGAGTAAATGTAGTAAGTTATAAATAGTAAATTACAGTACACAATTATACTAAAATATATATGTGCATGAATTCAAGTAATTTGTAGCTCCCCTTAAAATGCCAGGGGTAATCTTTGTACATCTCTCATCAGGTAACACAACTCATTATAAAGTTTATCAGTGTTTATTTAAACTAAGAGTGTGTGAATGCAAGGTGTTGGAGTGTCTGTCTCAATGCTCCTACTAGAATTCGAGTATATAAGGTAGACCTTACATCCGTGAGTTTTATAAACCGTCTGTTAGATTAGCCGAAGAGTGGTTTCTTTATTATATGTGAGGGGTGCAGGACCAACAGTTCACTATCACACCTGCTAAAATAAGTCTGACAGCTAATCATACAGACAAGGTTTATAAATGTACCATACTAACAGAGTGTGCTTAAAAGCCAGACATACACCAGACAAGATGTAATTGAGAGAGATGGCACAGCTCCTTGTCTCATGTTGTACAATGACGCATACACTACTCAGAGCCTCAAGAAGATACAGAAGCACATTTTTTTTCATGCATGAGGAAAACAGTTGGTGATTATTAACTTGGGAAGATTTGGCTCATGGAAGGTCTCATTTCTTGTCTGCAGGTATTGAAGGGTTTTGTAACATTGCAAGATCCTTTTACTAATGGAATAGCCCACTAGCCTTAAGAGGTTTGTCATTAATACGTTACTACTAATGGTTGTACTAAATGAGTCTTTTGTTTGTTTACTTGTAATGCCACAGTGAGAAGTTGTACTGATCTCACTTTGCCATCGTGATAAATGCTATCAGCATCTAACGTTTGTAGTCTTTATGGTTTAAAGTGAACATTTACCAGGAGTTAACCAGCTATAGGTTGACAAGTCATTCAGCAGTTATCATTCTGATAATGGTTGGTTATCATTAGCAGTTTAAATGGGATGGGTTTTATCTGTCTCGTAAATGTTTCTTGTAAGTGACATTTCCTGTGAAATTTTCCTTTTCCATACTAGCATCTGCATGAAGATTACATCTAGTGGCTTTGAATGAACGATGTGACATGAAGTAAAACAAAGTAAAGAGATAGTTTCAAAAAAGCATGATACCAGAAGCTATTCCATCTTTAGCTGTTTGTAGGATAAATATAGCTGAAGGATGACACAAGTTTTATTTCCATTGGGCAAAAGACAACAGGTTTTTCCATTCCAATAGCAACTGCAGTAATATTCCTATTTTTATACTTTTTTTTTTTTATAAGAGTGCAATGAAAATGACTGTCAGCAAACAGATACACTTCTTCAAGATTTGACCATTTCTGAGGTTTCTCATGTGCTACTTATGCAAAAATTCAGTTATCAGCTAGTTTGTTAATTAATGTGGATATTTTCAACACAAACAAAGGATAACATAAGACAAATTTTCTTCAGTTCCTCTTTCCACTTCACAAATTTGTAAATGTACAGCTCATGTTTATTCATGGTATAAGTACAAAAAGCAATAATTTTCTTGTAAAATGGTCAACATTTGGCGGATTTTGATGGAAACAGTGACTATTTTTAATATTCTTAATGCTTATTTCAAATTGGAAAGTATGACACTTACATGTGATTTGGTGTTGACAGGTCAGATTGGAACCTTTTCAACCTTGTAAACATAATTCCTCAAAAAGTGGAAGTTTGATCAATTGCACACTTTGCACGTTGGTGACCCACATCATGGAGTTACCACCTCCGAGGTGGTAACTCCACGCCCACATTGAGTAAATGATCTCTATAATATTTGATAGAGATCAAAGGTAATTTGGAGTCACCAAGGGAAAAACTGTGAGAACCTCATTAAGACAATATCCCAAGGAGAGAAACTTTGAATCTCATTATTGGCATGTGGGCTAGCCTTGCTACAATGGGGATGGAGAGGATCGACTTAGGGTGTCATTTTTTTGTGGGGGAGGAGGGGGGAGGGGGGAGTACTTGTTCAACTGCAATGAACCAACCAATTCTTTTCTTAAAAGGAGGGACAAGTGGTTTTAACTCTGAGTAGCACATTAAAACTCCAGCTTTGCCATTGTGTATGGGTTTCCCATATTGAGTAAAAGAACCCTGTTGTTTCTGGTGGATGTTAAATGTCATTTGAGAACACCAGAGGTCAAATTTATGGAAACTTTGTAAACAAGTTGAAAATTTTGTGAACAGCACCAGAAAGGGAACTGTGATAGGTCTTATATGTGTCATTCTCCAATACTGGGTAATGAAAGTGTGACATGCATGCCAAAAATTAGAATTCATCAAATGATCTTGCAAGCACACTCATTATTTACTTTTTGGCATGTGTTAACTGAATATGAAATACAAAGATAGTTGAATATAAATGGACTGAAATATTCCACAAAATACGTCATACCCCTCCATGTGTGAGGTATGTAACATGGTGTCCACTTACATGCTTGGAACTGAATATGTAAATAATTTTCCTGAGTTAGCTGTATTTTATCATACCCGTCTTTAGTATCAAAATACATTTTATGCAAAAAAAGTGTCTAATTTTACAAAACGGTATCAAAGTCACAATTTTGAATAAGTGGACACCGTTACATACGTCACAATAGTTGGTATTTGTTGTTATTCACTGAAAATTTGAATTTCTTAGTTTCAACCAAAGTAGATTTACAGATTACTAATTAGTAATTGCACCATTGAAGCGATTTAGCCTATGTTTTACATGTACTGAAATTTTCATGTGCTCTTAATAAAGAATTTTGCTTATAAATTGTGACGTACGTAACGCAGGACACCAAAAAATTTGAATTTTTCAAATCCCTAATTTTTCAGGTTAGGAGAATGTTGTGCATATAACTCATCCTAGAGTTGCTGTTTATAACAAAAGCATTACCATGAACATGATATTTGTCCCAAACCAGCATTTTTGTAGAGTTCATGTTTTTTGTGACGTACATAACAGGACACCAAAGTGGTGGACACCGAGCATGTATGCTCTCACTGTGACTTTCATAGCAAACACTGCTACAAATGACAATGCCCAGTAAGACAATGGTAATGGCTGCTGTGATGCACATATAAATTTGAAATCGATTGTACTCATGTAAGGGTGGTGGGGTAGCTGTGTGACGTATGTAACGGGGTGGACACCGATGTTACATACGTCACAAATCAAGTTTTTGGGTTTCTCCATTTTCATTGGAATGATTGCTATATTCAAGGTAATGTGCCATATGAGCTACTAGTGCCTAGACCTTGACAAGTAAACCTTTAAACATCACCAAAGCACTTACAGTGTTAAGCTGTCAGAGTTGTGTGACGTATGTAACGGGGTGGACACCAAATGTTACATACGTCACACACTTTTGGGCAGCTCATAAAACTCAGTTACGCCATAAATTTTCCCCATGTTATGTCACATTTGATAAAGTAGTGATATGAACTTTATAAAAATATTGTTGCCAAAGAATAACTTCACTTGCTTTGCTTCTGATTCCCTCACGAAAATGGTTGAATTTTCATGTCACGTTTTGGTGTCCACTTTTGGGCCATTTTTCAACTATTATCACCTCCCAAAAAATTACTAAGAGCCACATGGTGGGGATGTTATCTTATGTATCTCTTTGGTCGATGAGGTTTATGAAAATAACTACTCCACAAATTTTTTACCTTATGGAGGCTGAGTAGGCACTCCTTATGTCCATACACTGAAAATCTCTCCAGTACTGGAGAATTACACATATAGAAGGTGAATTTTCCAGTCTTAAAAGGAGAACCCTATTGCTTTTGGTGAAGGTCACTTGAGGTCAGTAGAGGTCAAAAGTACTTTAACAAAACATCTCAAGAAGGAAGACATTGATGAATGAAATATTGTCAGACTGGGAAAACCTCAAATACTCTCAAGGATGAAAACATGTAATGCTCAAAATTAAATGAAGTTCATTTATGGCCATGTAGACATGACATCAGTGTACAAACATCACAATGACTTCTTGATGCAGCATTGCCAGTTTGAAGTCACAGTGTGTATTTTCTTTTGAAGTCTGTTTACAATCCCACAATACAATATCCTCTGAAATTGTTAATTTTCGACTCTATCACTCTTTGTGTTACCTCAACAAAGTTAAGTATACTTCTGAGATAACATATTAGAGATGCAAAAATGATGTGTTACAGCCTGTGTCAATAATCTTGAAACCCTTTATGAATTATCTGCTACACTTATCATCTAGTTTTTGTTTTGGTGGGTGATGTTTACAGAAAGTGTGTTTACATTGAATCAACATGATGCAGACAGCCTTTAATTATTACCAGACCATTCAGTCTCACTAAGTCAACTCTGGCAATAGCTTTTCTTTCCAGAAATATTCTGCATTAAGAGTTTGGAATGATGCACATAATTTGAAAATTGGAAAGTTTGGGCATAGACTTAGGGATATTTGTGTGTGTGTGTGTGTGTGTGTGTGTGTGTGTGTGTGGGGGGGGGAGGCATTTTTACCCTCCAAAGATGTGCCCGACAAATCATAGTTTAACCCGTACTCCAGGATATGGGATACTAGCTGCAGCTCCCCTCCAGCCATTCTGGCTTGTCTGCCTTGTGACACACATGTAAATTAGGATGAACAAATTTATATTCCTCAGCTACAAAGCATTGAATTTCTTCCTATAAGAACATTAGCTAACTTTATTTTTTAAAAAGAAATTTATGTTTTGGTTTGAATTGCCTTACATTCTATTGCAATAAATCATTATTTTCAAAAATCTCGGAAAGTATACCTGCACACTATTGCTCTTCAGTAATATTCTAGGAGGAAGCTAACATTATTTCTAAAATAAATTTCTTTGGGAATCAATATTTCAAGTGACCTTGAAACGAAAACTTAGGAGACAACATAACAAGTATCTTGAAAGTCCCCTATGTCACATACTATTTTCATATTTATTTAGCTATGTGTGTAATGCATTTAATAGGTACATGTATGTAAAATTTGAATTATCCTGTAAAATGGTCAGCCCCTAATGGATTTTGATAGAAATTGTTGCTATTTTCCTTGTTTTTAAAGATATTCACGAAAAGGACAGATGTGTATCATATGTGACATTTTCCAGGTCACTATATCATTAAGGTTATGCTGCTGTAATGCAATTACTAAAGGTTTTCTGTCCTGCTGAGAATGCTTTGCCAATACTGTGTAGCACATTGTAAACACATTGTTGGAGCCTTCTTTCTACTTCCCACTAGACAGCTAAATGTTAGCATTTCATTGGATGCCAGCTCAATCACAATGAACACTGAGTGAAATTTAATGAAGCCTCTCTAAAAATAGTGTAGGCAAATGATCTCATCCCATAGTGAGGGCGACAGACTTATCATGCATACCTGTGGTCAGTCAGGGAGCAGGCTCTTTTGGTATGAAACATGGGCACTTTCTAGTCTTGACTTAAATGACATTTAGGAAACATGGGAAGCCAGGCTTAAAGTGATAGAAATGGAAAACACTAATTTATATAGTGGTTCAGAATGGTGGTAGGATGAACCATGCTTTTGGTTTAGGATGATTATGCTTTTATGGTTAAATTTGGCTCAGAGTTGCAAGGTAATTCTAGAATTCTTTGTTTGTGTCTTATGTAACATTGCTTTTTGAAGTTCAAGATGATTTTTCTCATTCCATTTAGTAGATGATTTATGATTCAGTTGGAAGACTTAATTAACATTCATGTATAATATGATTTAAGTCATTACCTGACAGTGATGTGCACACATGATGGTGACACTTTCCTTCCATGACCTTCCATAGAAAGTACATGAAATTTTTTATGAAGGTTCCTGATGTTTTGTAGTGCAATGCACCATTCTCTTTGGTGACCTGTCTCCATACTGTGAAAGCCGGCATGTGATTTTACATGAATTGAGTAATGTCACTGCTCTCATGGTACATGGCCCAGGGAAGGAAATTAAATTTGTAAATATGCTTCCACATCGATAAGCTAAATGTAGCTTATCAAAGTTCTTATTCATGATGCTTGCTTATTTTAACTGCCGTGTCTCTCAATGCTGGTTGTTTACCTTCAAGGGACCGGGTGTGGAACATGCCTACTACTGCACGTACAACTTGTTCTGTTGTTAAATTGGATTGATTCCAGAATTTTGTAAATGTTTGTGGAACCACAAGTGAATTTGATTTAAGATTACAGTTACCATGTGACCTTGAGAGGTAAAATTGAAAAAGAAGAAAAAGTACATAGAACTAGCCTGACATTGATTTTTTGCCTTGTTGTACGTGTGCTGAAGTCAGCACGTACAGAATGTACAATATAACAAACAAGTGACCTTGAATTATTAGACAATGTTGCAAGGTTTTATCAGAGCAGCTTACAGCATGTGACTGTCTGCTTTTTCATGCTACAGCAGACAGAAATTAGTGTCGTAGTAACCTCTCTTGAACTTCATTAAGAGCTTGCAACCTTACAGACGTTTATGACCTGTGTATCACACATCACATCCATAAGTTTGTTAGATATTTTCACCATCCAAAGAGGGTTCATTGTATCCAAAGGGGTATTACGATAGTAGCTCCATGCATAGTATCACGTACAATTG
This sequence comes from Holothuria leucospilota, assembly GCA_029531755.1. Taxonomy (NCBI): domain Eukaryota; kingdom Metazoa; phylum Echinodermata; class Holothuroidea; order Aspidochirotida; family Holothuriidae; genus Holothuria; species Holothuria leucospilota. The sequence continues at coordinate 50,471,670 of CM055974.1, read as the reverse complement.
TCTACAGTTGTCTTGATGTATGCTCAGTATAAGACACAGATTCACAAATACGTTATGCACATGCAATGATCAGCAGCATCACAATCAAAAATGCATTGTTCAGCGGGGTGGGATTTGATGTCTGAAAGTGAGGGAGAAAACCACCTGGTGGGGTCCAGGGGCAGTGCTCCAATGGGGGTTCAGGTAACATCAGGGGGCAATAGCCCCAAAGTCCTGAGGTATTTAAAGAATTAAACCATTAGAATGAATCAGTTCTATCTTTAAAACTCAGCAGAAGTGCTCTGCACATATCACAAAACTCACATTTTGACCGTATAGCCTTACTCAGACTAGCAGTTCAGTTTTATGACGAGGGCTGGGCTTGTGAGTGGTTATAATGATATTGGATGAGTCTGTACCAGGCTAATGGAACACAAAATATGTTGTACAGAAAGTAATTATGATAAAGCTGTTTAAAACAGGTGAGCGTGTAAAAAAAAAAAAACAGTTACTGTATTTAAGATATTTTATTATAGTCTGTTGAGTCTATTTATTTTTCAAATCCAGTACAAAGCGCTGGTCACACTACAGTGATTTTAGATCGGATTACGGTCCGATTTTTTTGAGTTTTAGTTAGAAAAATTTGCCAACCTGTGTAAATACTTGATTTGTATTACATAACTATGAAAAAGAACTGTATGCTTATTATTTTGTGACGTACGCCACATCGACAGACAGCTTTTATCGGACATGCGTAGTCCGATAAATGCTGTCTGTCGATGTGATGTCACAAAATAATAAGATTTCATTTCATTTCCATAGTCCTCTGATACAAATCAAATATGTACACAGGTTGGCAAATTTTTGGTTCCCTCCAACTAGAGATGGAGAAGATTCTAACTGAAACTCAAAAAAAAGGACCGTAATCTGATCCGAAATCGCTGTAGTGTGACCCGCGCTTTATACATTATCTCAAAAATTCTCCTTCTTTCCCCAGCCACTTTTTTTTTCTTTTATGGTTCATTTTTCTCAGTGACATGGCAAAAGTGCCCTATCAAGTTTTTTTATTACTGTGAAAAGTCATGAAGTTTTGAAAATACAGGTTACAGTATAATTTCATAAGGATGGTCAAAATTTGAGGGTTACAGATTTATAATACTTTCCAAAATCAATGAAACATTGTGATGGGTAGTTTTTACATCTAGCCATGGGTGCACATAAGACTGCGTATAGGCTGCCTGCTAAATTACGAGCTATGTAATATGTAGGCTATATAACTTGCTGCACGCTATAGCTTTGTCGTTTGTAAACACATGGCCATACTTTGTGACGTCTCTTTTCGAATGTGGATTTTTTGGAATATTTTGAGCGAGATCATATTTGAAACGATTTCTCTGTTTGAATTGGAAATGTACTCCGCCTTGACAGTTCCATTAACACTACATTTGGAGGACTTACTAGCGTGAGGATATGTGGTTTTTGCGATATTGCTCACCGTGACGTTCAACACACTAACGTGCTGCTACGTTGTTGAAAACAAATAACGTTAGGCCAACGTTTGTCCTAGCCTTAACCTAGGCTACTAACTTATCGTTACGCTGTTTTCGAATGGTGAGTCAGTTCGAATTAGACTCGTACTGGACGAAGTCTCCTTACCCGAGTGTCATTTGCAAGCAATTTTCATCTTGCGATTTTGTGATACAAAGGAGACTTTTCAAATGTGATCTAAACTGTTTACATCTGTGCACTGACGATATTGATACTGTTTCGGATCAAAGTAAAACCAGCGTGCTTAGCCAGAACAGTTATCATGTGCTATAGGGCCTCACGTTAGTTGCTTGACTTGTGCTGTAAGTTAACGTTAGACCTAACGTTAGTGGATGGAAATGTCATCGCAGAGAGCTTGTTCTTTACGAGTGGAACTTAAACCAGACAGATTTCTTTACTGACGTTGAGCTTTTCTTACAAAAAGAATGTAGGATACCGCAATTTGGATAAGGTTTGTTGATGCAGTATACTTTGTCATTAGGCCTGGGTATATATTGGGCAGTAGCCCCCGGCCATCGTTTCCATAGCATATATTCTATTCTTCGATTGAAAATCCCCTTGATGATTTTGGAGCTATATTTCTTTGAAATATAGTGCACAGAATACGTGGGGCCAACGCTATCTTTCTGGAATATGAAAGATGAGTTTTAAGGTTAGTGAGTGCTCATCACTCATTTTACAACTGTATTTATATTATTACCCATCCCTGATAAAGGTCTATTACTGAGGTAAGAAATGCTGTATAATTTCTTCTTATCGGCGATGTACCAAAATCAAGTGGACGCACGATAGTTTGACACGCTTTTAAAGCTAACGTTAGAGCCTAGGCCTGTAAAACACCTTACTCAGCGTGAAATCACTTCAATTTCTCTGAAAAGGCCTGAAATATCGTTTGTAGCCTAGAAACTGATTATTTGTTTGGATGTGCAACATTGCTGTCAACCAAAATATATTATTTATAATTTGGACAGTTACTGAAAAAAAATTACAGTTGAAGGCCCAGGCCTACAGGCCTACCTAGCCTGTACAAACTGTTTACTGCAGTGTTAGAGCTGTGTTTACAATCATGTTGATCAAAAAGTTGCTCTCCATACACCCTATGTCTCTACACTGGATTAGAACATGGGTAACTGACCAATCACAAGCCAGCATTCTCAAAAAGTATTTATGAATACTTATTAATTAATTTTTCCCCTTAAGTTAAAAAAGATAATACGTACAAACAGTCAATTACAACACACAATACAACTCACAGATTACAACACAATAGAAACACAGTGACAAGGAAATGGTTGGGAACAATTCATGAGTTACACTAGAGAAAGTGAACCTTTTATCTGCATTGTGAATAGGATGTTAACAGTTGTTCTTTTAGCATCTTTTTAAATTTCTTCATAGTTTTGCAGCCTGTTAGGTGTTGAGAAAAGGACTTCCATAGCTTTACCCCTGAAACCGTCAAACAAAATTGCTTTGTCTTAGTTCTGGCAAATCTTTGATGAAAATAATTTTTGTGTCTGGTGTTAATACAATGTGAGGTAGTAAAATAAATTTGAAAGTTTGGTGGCAGAAACTTATGATATGCTCTGTACATGAAAATCCCAGTGTTGAATTTGACTAGTTGTTCTAATGGAAGTATACTCAGATTATAAAAGACAGGTGAAGTATGTTCTAAATAATTAGCATTAGCCAAAATCCGAACTGCCCTCTTTTGCATTACGTATAATTGATTAAGACTGGATTTGTATGTGTTTCCACATACTTCAATACAATACTTTAAACAGGGATGGAAAAGCCCATAATATAATGTTAAGAGTGCCTGTTCATCTGACACCTTATTAGCTCTGTATAGAACAGCATTGCATTTTGATAATTTCTTTGTCAAATGACTAATATGGGGCTTCCAGTTTAATTTATCATCTATGAAGATACCTAAAAATTTTTTAAATTTTCTCATAATTTCTCTGGTCTCATGTTCTTTGTCCATATTTTTTATTTTTTTATTTTTATTTTTTGATATGCAGTAGTTGGTGGGGAAAGTGAACAGCGGGAAGGTTGCAAGGTTTGGAAACAGTATAATTGACTCATGAAAGCTTTATCCTATAGGAAGTTATATTGACTTAGGCTTTTCCATGAAAGTTTTCCTTCAGCAGCAGCACAAATGTAACACCTATTTCGTCAAAAAATTTATTGAAAATTAAGATTTCTTATGCATGGGAAGGAATTGTGTATGCAAGGACCAATGGTGTGCATAATGGTGTACATTTAGCACTGTAAGTGACTTTTATTTCAGGGCTTCAAGTCACAAAAGTGTGGCAGGGAGCAGGCACACATGCTCTGAAAGAAATTTCAGTTAAGGTATCAATCAAAATTTTTAAACAACAGCTGCCCCTTGCCTCCCTTCCTTTGCCGGTGCCATGTGAACCACACCAAGAAAAATCTGTCTGACATTTTTTTATGGTATTTGATATTAATGTTTTCCTTCTTTTTAAATTTTCTCACAATTTCTCTGGTCTCATGTTCTTTGTCCATATTTTTTATTTTTGATACCTTGCCGAAGGCCGAAGGAATCTATGCAATGGTGATGTCGTGTGTGTGCGTGTATGTGTGTGTGTATGTGTGTATGTGTGTGTGTGTGTATGTGACACTTTTGCTTGTAAACACGATATCTCAAGAAGGATAACTCCGAAAGATCTCATACTTGGCATGTAGATTGCCCATATTGAGTAGATGATCCCTATTGTTTTTGGTGGAGGTCAAAGGTCATTTGGGGTCACAGGAGGTCAAAAGGTCAAAACCTTGTAAACACGATATCTCAAGAAGGGTAACTCCGAGGGATCTCATACTTGGCAGGTAGATTGCTCATATTAAGTAGATGATCCCTATTCTTTTTGGTGGAGGTCAAAGGTCATTTGGGGTCACAAGAAGTCAAATGTTAAATACCCTGGAAATTGCTTGTAAACACGATATCTCCAGAAGGATAAATGCGAGGGATGTCATACTTACCATGTACATTGCCCATATTGAGTAGATGATCCCTATTGTTTTTGGTGGAGGTCAAAGGTCATTTGGGGGCACCAGAGGTAAAAACGTTAAAACCTTGTGAAACAGTATATCTCAAGAAGGGTAACTGTGAGGGATCTCATACTTAGTTTGTTAATTGCCCATATTCAGTAGATGATTTCTCTTATTCTTGGTGGAGGTCAAAGGTCATTTGGGGTCATCAGAGGTCAAAACGTCAAAACCTTGTAAACACGATATCTCAAGAAGGATAAATGTGAGGGATCTTATACTTATTGTGTGGATTGTCCATATTCAGTAGATGAACCCTATTGTTTTTGGTGGAGGTCAAAGGTCATTTGGGGTCACCAGCAGTCAAAAGGTCAAAACCTTGTAAACACTATATCTCCAGAAGGGTAACAGTGAGGGATCTCATACTTAGCTTGCCAATTGCCCATATTGAGTAGATGATTCCTGTTATTCTTGGTGGGGGTCAAAGATCATTTGGGGTCATCAGAGGTCAAAACATCAAAACCTTGTATACACAATATCTCCAGAAGGATAAATATGAGGGATCACATACTTATTGTGTGGATTGTCCATATTGAGTAGATGATCCCTATTGTTTTTGGTGGAGGGCAAAGGTCATTTGGGGTCACCAGCAGTCGAAAGGTCAAAACATTGTAAACAGTATATCTCAAGAAGGGTAACTGTGAGGGAATTCATACTTACCATGTGGATTGTCCACATTGAGTTTATGATCCCTATTATTTTTGGTGGAGGTCAAAGGTCATTTGGGGTCACCAGCGGTCAAAAGGTCAAAACCTTGTAAACACATTAGCTCAACAAGGGTAATTGTGAAGGATCTCATACTTAGCATGTTCATTGCCCATATTAAGTAGATGATCCCTATTATTTTTGGTGGAGGTCAAAGGTCATTTGGGGTCACAAGAGGTCAAAAGGTCAAAACATTGTAAACAGTATATCTCAAGAAGGGTAACTGTGAGGGATCTCATACTTAGCATGTGGATTGTCCATATTGAGTAGACCATCTGTATTGTTTTTGGGTGGAGGTCAAAGGTCATTTGGGGTCATCAGAGGTCAAAAGGTCAAAACTTTGGAAACACGATATCTCAAGAAGGATAACTGTGAGGGATCTCAAACTTGACTTGTAAATTTTTCATATTGAGTAGATGATCCCTACAATTTTTGTGCAGGTCAATGGTCACTTGAGGTCATAAAAGGTCAAAACCTTATTTAACATGATATTTTAAGGAGGATTACTATGAGGGATCACATACTTGGCCTGTGGATTGTTCATATTTAGCATGTAGGTCATTTTGGGTTACAAGATTTCCAAAGCTTTTGACCTTATTAACATGATATCTCAAGTTGGATAACTGTGAGGGATTTCATGCTTGTCATGTGGGTGATTCATGTTTGTTACAATGTACCCATATGGCAAGGAATCACTAAGCCTTTTGGCTTTCTGGTTATTTTTTGAGGTAAGGAGAAAAGTTGGGGACAAGTCCCCCTTGCCCCCCTGTAATCCAACCTATGTTGTTAAGTTTGGTGTTATGTGAATAGATGTCCACTGGTTCAATGTTACTAGGGGTCAGGTCCAAACTCCAAAAACATTTGAAACATCTAAGACAGGATGTACCAATAGATCCCATACTTGATGATATTTAATAGTATTGATAACCAAGAAGATTGTTAAAGATGTAAAGATCAAATGCAACTTAGTGAAAGGCTGTTTTTAAGCAACAGTTACAGAGTATAGTCCCCTAAGGAAAGACCCATTGGAAAAATTTTAATATCTTCACTGTTTTCACGATACACCCTCAAGAAAGACTGCCAGTTTCTGTAGCAATGGATAAAAACTGTATGGCACAAAAAGTGGTGTGGAGTGTTGCACAGAAGTGAGGTTTCTTTTGATACGGTGACCTCTTATAAATTTGATCTCTCTTTATTACTTGCCAGCTGGTTATTAGTTTGTTGAGTGATATGGATTTTTAGTCTATCCCACGCCTCATCACCTTCTATTTACATATGTAATTCCCCAACTTGCCTGCAAGTACCGTCTGGCATAAATCAATTAGCACCAGGATGGCGCCCTCCCACCTCTAGAGGGCGCCGTGGCTAAGCCACTCATCCTCTCTTCATCTTGCCCTGCTTCGAGCAAGACGTTTGTTGAGTGATATGGATTTTTATATAAAGGGAAAATGTAGTCCCCCCAATTTGAATTAACATGCCCCATCATACTTATTCATGAATGGTACCTTTCAATCATGTGACAATATTTTTGTTTCTTATTTGTTAAATTTAAGGAGAATGAATCCTTCCTTATCCTTTTGTTTGTAATAGTTATGTTCAAAAACAGCTTCAGAGGTACTTGCAAAGCAAATCAGAGGAAATTTGCAAGAGTTCGCTGATTTTTCAAAGCAATTTTGGAGCAACTGCCTGTAAACAACTTTAATTTTCAAATGAAACCTTTCAGGGTGTAACAATATTACAACTGTCATTAATACTGAAGATTGATAATATACCTGACATTACTGTGCATTAGAAATACCCTGTCAATCCCTCCCCCACCCCCTTCCATGCCATTGATTTGAATATTTTAAGTTTTTGTTTGTTCATGGTGAAGGAGTGTAAAATGGCTAGAAATTCATAAAAAGTTAAAGCACAACATACAGTGAAACTACATGTTGCTGTAAGGTTCATTGCACTCACTGGAGGTGACTCACCACACTTGCATCTGCAGAAGAGTATAGAAACAGGTTTTTCTGTTTTTATCCCCTATGATCAATTACATTGATTAAAGGACAATACATCAGAGAAGCTAACCTGTCCCATGATTATACGGTGTCATAGATAATAAAGGCAACTGCAGACACAAATAGACAACTGAAAAGTATTAAAATAAGCTTATTATGCTGTTTGGCTATACATACAAATCACAAGCTGTGAGGACACCACAAACAGCCAGTTTGTGTGGTGTGTGTGCAAGTAAGAAAATGTACCATCCTGTGATTAGCTTTATTTGCAAAAGTTGAAGAATGTGGTACCATTTCAGAATATAACAGTCAAGTGTTGACATGAAAAATTGTTGATATATTTGATTGATTGTAACAGAAGCTATGGGGGTAATTGCTAAGGTTTTTGATGTTTTTAACACCAAATAACCAACTTGGTTATTTTCATGCCAGCAGACCTTCAACAAATTACACCTGCAGGATGTAGTCAAGGAAGTTGGCCTGTAGCTAGCTCCCTCCACCAACAGTACTTTAGTGTTCATTTCACTGAGGCAGGGGTGGTAGTTGAGGGGTGAGGGGCAGGGGAATCCACTGGCAAATAATTGTCGAAGGTCAAGTAAGCTCATATGAGGTCACTAGAGGTCAAACTCTGAAAGCACTTGTAAGCATATCTATAAACTCAAAACAGGTAATGCTATGGCTCTTCCTTACTTTGACAGATCTCATTCTTGGTATGTTTCATGTCTTTTATTTGCTTAGGTTTATGGTGGCAGTCAATTATAATTTGATTTTATGAAAGCTGGTCAAACTCTCAATATCATATAAACACAACATCTCAACACAACGACTCAACCTGACTTAAGGAGGACTAACTTTAAACATGTTGTATGTATATCTTTAGAATGAGGATAAGTTAAATCAAGTAGATGAAACACAACATTGTTATTAAACTTAATTGACGTAAGTTTAGGTCATCTAGGCTTGCCTGAGGTCAATTTCTCAAAAAGTTGGTAGCGGAGAAAAGCAGTGAATGATTTCATACTGAATAAAAGGGTATCTTAAACAGTAAATAGACTGTTTGTGAGCAAGTAAAGTCAAAATGTAGCCATCAAAACATCTGTATAGTTTTAGATTATAATCTATGGAAATTCATGCAGTATCCATTCAGCTTGAAATTATCCCCATAATGAGTTGGGTAGTGGTGGTATGTGACGTACTAGTGTTCATGAAACACAAGTTGTTGCTACTGTATCACCCCTTTTAAACTCAGTGTGGATATGTGATAGTTAGGTTTTTCACAATCAAAATCATTAAACATATCCCTAACCCCTTAAAAGTTAAAACATTTGGATAGTGCACTCCTTTTTTTTAATCACTCCCTACATTTGTGATAACAAACAGTGGTTAAAGTGTGATGCAGCATCCAGGAAACAAAATAGAGCATCCAACACTGGCATACGTACTGTTCACATACACGTTTCATCATAGGCATAGGAGCCAGGGTGCTGAGGGGCTGCAGCCCCGAAAAGTTGAAGCAGGTCAGTTCTGGAAAAACTTCAGGAAATGGAGGATTTACGGGGGCAAAAATCACATAGGTCTTCTCTTGTCACCAAAAGCATAAATTTATACAACTCAGTTGTGTTGTACCGATATTACATGTAGCCGATATTATGTGTAACAATACTGTATCATATTGTTAGTAATGGCTGATCCTGATCTGATACCAGTATTAGGGAAATGAGTGAACTGTACACAAAACTATAGGCTGTTGGGTATTCAGTACCATATAATTTTCGTAATGTGCATAAAATATTGGGACTTCTCATCATCGTCATCGTCAACACCCCCGCCACCACCACCGCCACCGCCACCGCCACCGCCACCGCCACCGCCACCGCCACCGCCACCGCCACCACCACCACATCATGGTAACATCGGTAAACTTCACTGATAGCCATGCAAGACAAAAACTTGGAAATCATCAAATAGTGGTATTGAATGGCAAATGAGTAATCAGTCCAACATCAAGCACAACCAGAATGGTTGTTGGTATTTCCAAGAATTCAGATCAGCATTGTTGTGCTCACTGCAGGCCCTGACCAACCTTCAGACCAGCTCACCATTTGTGAGTAGCACTTTACTCATAGGGACCTTCATTTACATTAGTCTCATCAGTTTGGTGAATAGTTTTTAATGAGCCTTTCTTCAGTTACAATATAACAGTATATTTCCTATATATACACATTGATGCTAAGGTTTAAAATGAAAGGGAAGCTTTCTTACCTGAGGCTTAAATGACTATGAACTAGGTGACCTATTTGTGGAGGTTTAGTGGAATCATGAGATTTATTCATACATTAATGCATCATCGACCTCTACATATGATTGAAAAGTAGGTGAGATTTCCCATTATTTGTCAAGTTGTAAGCCATGTAATGTAATGAATATACTATGATTGTACTCTTATTGCAGGTATGTAGCAGTGAGGGCTTAAAGTTAGAAAGTGTGCATGAGGCTATTGCAGCCGAATCATTTATCCTGTATTCCTCACCTCCCCCCTGTCCCTCCACCCCCACCCTTCCATTATTTAGATTGATACTAGGAAGCATGGATGGAATCTGATGTGAAGGAGTTGAAAATACTGCATATGAAGAATGTAAAAGTGAATCCTTTGTCAGACCTAACAACTCAGAATTTTTTGTGTAGCAATAAAAATTCATGATGCAGCTGTAAACATGATATGCCAAACTTGAAGAATGGTTTTGATAGACTGCTTTCAAATTTATGTGTCATTACCATCAAAATTTTAAGCCACAGAACATCTACAATAGGATGATGGTTCCCCCTTTGAAACCTCACTCAAAATGCCATTTTGCACAGTGAAGGATGTAATGCAATAAAATACCTATAAAATACCTTCCATTTCTGTAGAATTAATGGTGTGCCAGCTGCAAGGAGATACTGTAGGTAATGCCCCACCACTAATTAATTCTTATGCTGCAAAAGTTACTCGCGAAATTTAGACTCAAAATTTTGGGAGGCTCGTTAAACATCTCGTGCTGAAAGAATATGCTCAATTCATGATGTAGATGTTGTACCCCACTGTAGTTATGCACAAAACTTTAAACGTTTTCTGTTTTATTCCAAAGTTTATTGAAACTATTACTGCAGTTCTCATTTTCAAAGGGTCTTATGAATTGTGAGTTCCCAGGCCACTGAGAGCTCAGCAGTACACAGACATTACAGTGGAGACCAAAAGACATGTAATTTGAGCTGTAACATTGACTCCCCCTCACACACATTTTGTGCTGACTGTAAATTTTGTATCAAGAGTGTTTTCGTTGGCCTTAAAGATATTAAACCAACATATGATTTGAATGGACCTGTGTTATTAATGCATGAACTGAAGCAGTCTCCTAAAAGTCAGTAAGTTAGACCAGGGATGGGAAACCTCTGGGCCGTTTGCAGCCCGCAAGACGATTAGATCCTGCCTGCAAGGCAATCCATAAATGTTTGTTAAGAATCACTTGAACTGCAGTTTTTAATAGTCTCAAAGCTTACCGTTTATCCTGGTTATACCATTTTTTGGATGTTTAGGTTAATACATTGCAAAACGATACTACCAGTATGTTACATGCACAATGTACCATGCCTACCATTTCGATAGACATAAAGTAGGTGCAGAATCCTTGTAGTAGCATTGTGTGGATTAGAAGTTGAAAAGTAGATGATTTTGCAATGAAAAATGAAGAAGGAATGAAGGTGTTCCACATACGGGTTACTTTTCCTTGTGCTTTGTGCAGACGTTTTGTATGTGCTCGATCATTATTACTTCTTACACATTAAATAAAAAGACAAATGGTCATATTAGTGTGATACTTCTGGTCTATGTAGCCATGCCTATTCAATGCTATTTAAAGATAGTGGACAAACATTCTAATGCCTACAAATTTGTACAAACACCAGAACTTTGGAGCTTGGCCCTAGTTCATTACCTGAGTGGGCTTAGTTTGGGCCCCTGGACCTGCGCCCTATGTGCAAAGCATGTTGCACTCTCCCCGTCAGCAGTATGGTCGGCCTACGAGTGGATTATGACTATTAAAATGGCCCTTCAGAGGGAAAAGATTCCCCACCCCTGAGTTAGACATGCATCACAGGATCATGGTGATTCAGGTTTAGAGTAAATTGTGAGAATAAGTTAAGTATGTCGCTTAGATTGAATTATAGAAAAAGTTACTCATTTGTCTAAACTTGCCTGCCAAGCAGACATGTATTTCTTTTACTCCTACCTTCTTTGCTGCAACAATATGTACATTACAAAGAGCTTCACGTTCAACACCAGCTGCGAAGGTAATAGTCCAACTGCTATCTTCACAAGACATTCCTTTCTAGATGTAAAATTTTGTATTCACTGAATTTATTATGATAGACTAAAAGTTTTCATATAACTATTGTTCTATTCACATAACTCTTTTGTTTTTCATTTTTGTTTTCCAAATAGCCAGTTCACATTGTTCCAAAATCTAAGTGATGTACTTAATTAAACCAGTACGTGACTTGCGTAGGCCTTGGGAGGATTGCCTGGCTCTACTTCAGAGTTGCTGCTCCTGGCTGGAGTCAGGTACCATCTCCTCTCTCCTTGGAGTCATGACTTCTTGGAAATTTTCAGTAGTTATCAAAAACATGCACAAAACCTGTTTGGGGTTTAATGAAGTATTGTTTAAAAAAAAACAAGTTTTTTAGTGTTTTCAGTTCCCCACGCCCATTTACTATAGTATTTGGCAATGCTTTTGGATTCCAAGTATAGATGGTACCCACCCTTCTTCCTAGCTACCTTGTAGAATGCATGTTCTTTATTCACCATTGCATGATGGCTAGCTGAATATCAAGCTTCACATTAATTTCTGGCCTCAAGTGCTACTCAGCTTCTCACACTTGTAAATTATCATGCAAATTTACAAGAGATTTCATTGACCCTATCACTAACCTCACAACAGATAGGTACTTCCATTATAGTTGTAGTGGCAGCTCCCTGCTGGCAACAAGCATTGTACACCTGCATAGCTCACAATTAATTTAAAAGAGTGACTTCGCAATTTTAGTGTATTCTATATGTTATATGTTACCTGTAGTTAACTTCATTTCTCCAGATGTTTGCAAGTTCAAGCTCTGTTAGAATTACACAGGTGATGTTTTCCTACCGTACAGGTTCTCCTTGCATGGTCTCTGCCCCTACCCTTACCCCTAACATTACCCCTCCCCCTTGCCTGGGGTGTTATTGCCTCCTAGGACTTCAGCTAGGGCAAAGTATTTTCATTAATGGCCATAGGAAGGACCAGTTATTATTACATTTTCAGCTTTAGGCATTCATGGTTTCTTTATACTTTTTTGTTCATAGTCTATCATGTTTGAGGATGTGACCCACATTTCAATCAGCAGACTTATCTTTTCTTTTACATGTCCTTGCAAACAAGGTAACTGAGGTAACAGACACAAGCCAGAGGCCACTTTTGACCACTATATGACCTTGCACAGGGATAACACTGCCCTATGCATTCCTTTTAATAGGATGATGTGTCTCTGTATGTCCTTGGAACTTTTGAACCATACTCTGTGTAAACTCTGCTCACAGTAGATTGTCCTTCAGACAGTATTACATAATCCTGTCTGGCTCCACTCTGTTTAAAGACAGCCAAGGCTTTATTTCCACAGACAGACTTCACAGTTAGCTTGGCTGTTGACTTGTCTGCATGGTCATAGATCCCTACTGCACATGTGTGTGGCACATACATACATCTCTCAGTGCTTTTTAACCAACAAAAACTCAAGTGATTTGATTATTGTGAGGCAGATTTTGAAACGGGAGTCTATACTGTTTGGAAGTGACTGGCTAAGGTTTGGAGATTCAGTCTATAGTGTTCTTGAATGAAACTCTTCTTTTGGACTGCTTTTAGTTGTAATTTCTATCATTTTAAGAACTTGAGAGTGACTACAAAGACCCAAGTTTTAATTCTATCAGTGTTAAAAATAGGTGAGTTGAATTTTTACTAGTTCATACATATCATGCAACCATTATATATAGCATGCATGGTTTATTTATATTTGTGTGTGTGATACCTGATCACAATTGCACCCTTTGTCTGTCAGTTGTTGGGATTTTGAGGGTTTAAGTTATGTTTTGGCAATTCACCTATACACAGATAGTGCTGTAACTTTATATTTGTATGAACTATGTCCGTATATTAAGAATGGGGTCAGTATTTAGACTTCAGTCATGGTTTATTGAAACTGTAGGGGTTGTGATGAGATTGGGACTTTCATGAAAGGTAGCTTTATTCCCATCTAATTCTTGTGCTAAATTTAAATTGTAAATGAAATCAATTTGGTACAGCATTTGGTGAATGTGATATCCAGCCAGGGTGAGACTTTGTAAGTTAGTAGGTACAGTATTACTTTCCAGTAGAGTCTAGTAAACCACTGGCAGCAAGCTTGTCCCTTAAATCCCATTTTTCACTGAAATACTGGGAAATGTTACCTACCAATATTTGTCAACAAACACATATCCAAAATGTCAAATATGATGGAGCTCAATATACACAGTCTGTATGTCTGCCCTACTAATAAGACCAACCTCATGTTGTAAAGAAAGGTCAAGACTAACTCAGATTTATAATGTCTGCTGGGACAATAATAGATTGTCTTAGGATGCTGGGGAAAACTTGTCTGAACTTGTTGTGCCGTTCAGGTTAAACTGCATGGCCCAGTTGGAATGTCTCAGGAAAGGGGCTAACCCGGGAAGGGTCCTACTACTAATGACCGCCGGTGAATGTAAAGTGACCGCCGGGGACTATAAAGTGACCGCCGGGGACTATAAAGTGACAGCCGGGAACTTCTTTCCACCTAAACAATGGATTCAGGTCCTCCGAAGATAATCTAGGCCTAATAGATTTCTCATGGCCTCGTAAGTTTCCACATAGACAGTTTTTTGTTAAAGTTAGGTAACAAAGGAGGTAACAATATGGTCTTCGGTAAGTGTGTAAAACGACCTGTACATGTGTGTGTGTGTGTGTGTGTGTTTGACGCTTGGAATATCCGTAAACAATATATGAGATATTGTGTTCACCATCCAAGCGTCACAAACACATGCACAGGTCACTCGTTTTACACGCTTACCGAAGACCATATTGTTAGCAGTTTGTGTTTGCTTCCATTACCCAAACTTTAACAAAAGACTGTCTATTGTGGAAACTTACGAGGCCTTCAGAAATCTATTAGATTATCTTCGGAGGACCTGAATCCATTGTTTAGGTGAAAAGAAGTTCCCGGCGGTCACTTTCTGGTCCCCAGCGGTCACTTTCTGGGCCCCAGCGGTCACTTTATAGTTCCCGGCGATCACTTTACATTCCCCAGCGGTCCCTGGCGGTCCCCAGCGGTCACCGGCAGTCCCCGGCGGTCATTAGTAGGACCCCTAGGGAACAATCAGTCATGTCAGTCATCTGACATACAGGGTGTAGCAGCATATCATTGTTTGTTCAAACTTTTTACATGGGGCAGCTGGAATCCTCCCACAAAATATTATCCCCTTTCAGGAGATCTGTGTACTCTAAAAGGGCATATCATGTTTGCATTGCAGCTTTATTACCCATGACACAGGCAAAAAGTTGCTCCTCATTCATCCATTCAGTCTCACCAATATATCCCAAGTATAAGATGTGAAAATTAAGACCCTTGAACATTGCATAACATTAAAGTTTGGGTAAAGAATTATTGACCAGAAATATAAAGCTGTGAATTTCTCTCAGTTAGAACTTCTTGTTGACCAGCTACAGTACCTATATGCTATATGGTACCTGTATTAAAATCATGTTCGTTCTTGAAGGTTGGAGAATTTTCTGCATCACATGTGCTGTAGGACCCTGTAAATTATGTAGTTACTTAAAAGTGAACACAAACTTCAAATAAGTTATCCCCCTGTTTGGAAAAGTTCTTCCCATTCCTTCTTACAGTAGCTTCAAAAAGTTAAAAAACTTTCAGAAGGGACCTGATGATTGATTCTCCTTTGATTTCATTTCCTTGCACAAAGATTCTGATCAGATTGGCATTGACATGCAGGTAGACATAAGATGGTAATTAAATGGCTGGACCTTGAACAGGCTGTCTGCATAGTACTGATATGTTCCTATCAATTGTATGACATGGCCTAGGGCCACCATGTCCGCAATAAAGAATTTGAGGATAGGAAAATCCCCCCCCCCCAAAAAAAAAAAAAAAAAAGAAAATTGGAAAGTTACTATTAGATCAGTAATACATTTTAGCATATCTCACTCCTAGAATATTTTTCCCTCTCCCCAAAGCTACCTTTCCCCCTTCAGTACCATGTCTGGCTATGGCCCTGATGGAGGGGTATGTCAAAGTTCAGCTTTGACACAGATATGGGTCAAGGTGTATCAATGTCCAACTAGATCAATGTCCCCTAGAAAAGGTGCATCCGTTTCATGATGCAGAGGTGCATCACTAGTGGTAGGGTGTCAATTTCTGTCGTACATGTTAGACATTGAATCAACATTCTTGGGAGTTATTATGATAGTTTTTTACTATGCATTATATTCCTGTTGTTCCATTTCCGTAGTAGCCAATACAAACGGAAGGAATAGTCATGTTATGACTTGCAACTGGTATCTAGTTCATGTTTAACTTTCTACTAACTTGAAAAACACTATATGACTTATGTGTACCAAAAGTGACTAAGTTGGGTCATATCTGAAAGTCCTTCAGGCCAGATAACAAGTAAAACCAGTTTCTCATCCTAAATTTTCAGAAAAAGGAAGCAAGGGGGCACCCCCCCCCTTTTTTTTTGAAGTGGTGGCCATTCAAAATGGCAGAATGACTGTTTTGATCAGAACAGCACTGTACATCAGTACTGCTGCTTCATGTATGGAGTGTTTTATTTTTTCACTCTTGAATTTCCTGTTGGGAACTCCGAGGGCTCTTGGGGTGAGACTTGTGGAGCACTTGTGCTCCTCTGAGCTATGCCATTGAGTACATCACATAACTTTGATGCTGGAACTGTGCATTCAATGGGCTCAGTAACAAGAAAGTGTAGACATTTCATTCATAGAGCGTTTCTCGCTCTCCAAGCATTCTAAATTTCATTTAAAGGTAGACTGCTCAAGCGCAGCATAAGCCGCTCCTTGTGAATTTGGCTATTTAAGACAGGTACATAATAATCAATGCAATCAGCCTCCTTATTTGTTCCAGTGGTTTATTAATTACACTATTTCCTTTGAAGTTAAATGACCCCAAATCTCTTTCAAAAAGAAGTGGCCTCTTTAATCCTGTTGAAGTTTGCCTTAATCAATACACCATGATTGACAACTTTGAATTCATTCAATTTAAAGTCAGAAGCACGAGATAAATAATTTGTTTCATTCATTCATTGAAATTGCTACAAGATGGAAAAAGACTGCAGTACATTCATGGGAAAGGTGTTGACATGAGTTTATAGTCACTGTGTTTATATAGTTTATAGTCTACAATCTTGGAAAAAACTGTTGGGACGCTTTGTCATAATATTCTTGAATCTGGGCTTGTCTACAATAAAGGGGTATAAAAGTGTTACAAAGGTGGTGAAATTTGAAGTCCTCTAAGAATAAATTTTTGTTGTGTTATTTTGTTTGATAGGTAGTCTCAATTTTTTCCTGAGAGCAGGAAGATAGTTCTTTTCACCTATCACCACTTTTTAAGTGGTAAGTGTTACTGGTTACGTATGTAACGGGGACAGACATGGAAACTCTTTGCTCCAGAAATCGTTAAGGAGGACAATATGTATAAATAAACCCTGTATTTAATAGAATGATAAAGAACAAACACTTTTTCACCGAAATTGCATTGCCATTAGTTAAACATGGACTAGTTTGGAGATCAATGGTTACGTTGGTAACAAGGACGGACATGTCCGTCCTTGTTACCAACGTAACCAAACTATGTTCGAGAAAATTAAGCACTTTAAACACTTGAATACATTGTGACACAAGGTTTGCTCTTTCCTGAAGTGTAAACTGATGACATGTGAAACATTCATCAAAAACCAATGTCCCCATGTGCCTATGTTATACTACCGACAAGGACATGGTTACGTTGGTAACATCTGGACGGACATCGCCTTGAAGGCTCTCATACCCTTGTTGTAAGCAAAAAGATGGAGGGAAGCACACAGACCAGTGACAAATATGGCCATCTGCAAACAGATGCAGTCTTGTCAAATTCTCTGGTAATTTGTGTCCTACAGGCCTGATAGTTACCAACGTAACCATTAGGGGATAGACATGTTACCAACGTAACCAGCATGTGCTCCGCAATTGACTATGATGCATTTACTGCTGGATTATTTTATTTGTGGTACTGCACATGATCAAGGTTAAGTGTTACATTATAACCTTAGCTCTGGAAATCTTTTCTTTCAGTTAAAATATCAACTATTAAGATTTAATACCCAAATGGACGGACAAATCTCAAAATTTTACTCCAAATTGCTGATAAAATTTTGTGGTGTTTGTGCACCTAAAAATATTCATTTATCATTTACCATTTATTTTGTACATTACATTTATGAATGAAGACAAAGAACCTGCATCAGTCACATCTGCAAAGGTCCCACTCACATCATAAATTTATTCCACATCCTATGTAACACTTATAGGTGGTAAAAAAGGCCAAAATAGCCCCAAATTCTGCCCAAAACATCCTTTATATAAGTTGGACATTGATAAAATTGTCTTTATTATCTCTCTATAGTCCTCCAAGTATGGTGAACTGTAAAATCACCAAACCATTGTGACATCTTTCAAAATATCATCAAAGCAAAAAACACACACTGAATATTTTCCTTTACTGTAGACAAGCCCATCTCGATACCCAGGTTTACATGAAACCCCCGCTCTCCCTTCCAAAGTTGCACAGAGAGAATGACTGTATGCCGTGAACAGGATAACTATGGTCAACTTTGTGAAGGAGAGCGGGGGTGTCCCAACGAGTTTTGTCCAAGATTGTCCCTGAAAGAGCGCCACAATCTACCATGAAATGTTAAAAGCAGAACTGCAAGCCAAGCTTTTTATTATAACGATGGTAGATCGTTAATTAGGGCTGGTTTTAGACATATTTTGAAGCGAATTTGATGCCTATGACAACATTTTTCATGTTACGTGAAGCTGATGACGTATCTGTTATGCCTTCTTTTAGCCGACTCAATTTCTTTACGTTTTGCTTTCAAATTTGCTCTCAAAACAAATGGTAGACCGTTTGGTTAACTTAGCCTTCACCCCCCGTCTCGTCAAATTAGCATGTATGGCATATTTTCTGTATAGTTTCAGCTACTCAAATGAAAGTTACTGCTTTATAAAGGTGAAATGAATATACATTCAAGTACTTTTTAACTTATTTCTGGTAAATTACTTTAATATAAAATAATAGGCAGGATACAACACGTACTCCTGTTGAATGTTCTTTTTATTTGGTACCTGTTCAGACAGTGTGAGCCCAAAATACGTCACTATTGAAAATGTCTTCCTGAACGAGAGGACCCTTTGAACTTATTTAGCTACCTTCCCAATGCTTTTAGCTTCAAAAGTATTATATTAACAAGAACTTCAATATGGACTCAGAACATGCTGATTATTCTCTGTTACTGTTCTTTTATACCTAAAGAAAAGACACCTACCCTTTTGCGAATCAATGCAGCGCAACGAAACACTTTCTACCGTGGGCCGCGAGCAGTTATAACTTCTCGAATATCTCAGACAACCTTGGACAAAATTGTTGGGACGCTTTGTCATAATATTCTTGAATCTCCATTCCCAGGTTTACATGAAACCCCCCCTCCCCCTTCCAAAGTTGCGCAGAGAGAATGACTGTATGCCGTGAACAGGATAACTATGGTCAATTTTGTGAAGAGGAGCGGGGGTGTCCCTACGAGTTTTGTCCAAGATTGTAGGTGGCCAGTATGTTAATTTCTATGTACACCTCTTACCCTCTCACTGTAACCACACCAACACCATTACCAATGGACTCACTAAATTAACACTGTTCTTATCAGTGTTTGCACCGGGTCCAAAATTCGGAACTGAAGTCGATGGTCGGTCGGGTACCCGGGTACCTGAAAATATAACTTAGAACTGTTAGGCTACAAGTTTGTTGTAAAGTCATAATAAGAAATTTTGCTTTGCACGTTGATATAATATAACACCAACGTATCTTACGAATGGGCATGATATGTGTTCTTAGGCGTGTGCTTGATAAATTTTGCCAGGAAAAAATAACATGTTAGGTGTTCTGTCACACGTGCAATCTGTGTTAGTGAAACTTTGGATCTGGGTAGCAATTTCAGAACCGGGTCCTGACATCGTTGGTCGGGTACCCGGTGCAAACACTACTTCTTATATTGAGAGATAATTAACTGTAGGATACTCCCTGTTGTTTGGGTTGAAAGAAGTGGTATCTTCCATTTGCTAAAATGTGAGGAATAAACTGTTTAACTTAATGTGGAAGTGTGTGAAGGGGGGGGGGGGAGGGGATATTTTCTGGTTGGAAAGAATACTCCATAGGAATTTAATTCCCTCAGTGGTGGGGTGGGGAGGGATGAGGGGAAATTTCTATTACACTGGCTGAATATGCTATTATTACAGAATCAGTGCATCATATGACAGAAGTAACTAGACGAGCACAAAGGCTTTTAACATGTCCTCTACAGGCTGTAGGTCTAGATGTCTCTTGAATGGGGAAGTGTTTTTGGTATTGATGAAAAGAGAAACCTTTTACATTTGCAATGATGTGTCTAGGTATGTTTGTATGTTTGTGATACTAGCTTGTTTAAATGATATCTCAAGTAAGGTACCTCTGACAGTTTGCATACGTGGTATGTTCATGGGTGTATGGGACATTTTTGCTAGGGCCAATTTAGCCTTTTGCCCAAGAAAATCTTTCATTACCCAAGAAAATTGCTCCACTTTTCCCATAAATCTATTCAAGAAATAGGTTTTCTTGAATGGAGGGGGGGGGGGGGCTGCAGCCCCTAGCCCCCAGGCTTGTATGCCTGTGGGTATGTTGATGTCCCATATTGAGAGAAAGAACCCCACTATACATGTTGCATTTGGTGGAGGTTCAAGGTCATCATCATAGTTCAGTGGAGGTGAAAGTTTTAAAGCTTTTGAGCATGATATCTCTAGAAAGGAAGTATGGATACTTTCCATACTTAGCATGCATATGTAAATATTGTAGAAGTGGAGTTGTTGGTGGAGTTCAAAGGTCACCTGAATTAGTCTCTGGAGGTCAAAGTTCGAAAACCTTGTTAATGCCTTATGTCAAAAGGGGGAAGCATCTACATACACCGTATCTTTCATTCTTAACATGTAGATCTATGCATAATATCAAGTAGAAGAAGCTTCTTTTTAGTGGAGGTCAACGGTTATTGGAGGTCAACGGTTATCTAAGGTCACCTTCGGTAGAAGTCTAAAAGACTTGTTGCATTGTATCCAACATTGAATATAAGAACCAGTGAGGGTCAAAGGTCATTGTAGATCACCAGACGTTAAACACTAAAATTCTTGTTAGTACAAGCAGGGAGTTGCTATTTGACAAATAGCAACTCCCTGGTACAAGGTCTTCTGGAATGAAGGAAGCAAGGATAATGGTTTCATACATAGCATGTAGCATTAAATATAGTAGAAGTGTAAACTTGTTTTTAGCAGAGGTCAAAGATCATCTGATTTCACCAGAAGCATGGTTGCCAATTTACTGGCATTTTAATGTCAAATTAAATTTGGCATTTTTGGGAAAGTGGTGATGTGTAAAATTTTAAAACTAATGCTAAACAAATTTTGGCAATTTTTGGCTTTTTTTCTTCATTTGACTCAATTATTCTTTAAAATGCATGTTTTTTCCACATTGTTCGCAGGAGACTGTGCTAAAATGCATAAATTTCTGCCTCAGAATTCGCATTAGCAGCATAAATGAATGAATAAAATTGATAGGTGAGCACAAAGAGCTTGATTACTTTACATAGAATAGGTTGCCTGAGTGTGTTACTGTGTTGTCTTGACTCAGAGTGTCAATGGTTTTAAAAATACATTAGACATACATTTCAAAGTCTGCAATAGGAGTCAGTATTTTGTTAGGGATGGGTGGTTCTGGCTGGTTTTGCAATTCATAGGGTCTTTGATGAGGATGTTTTTATCCATTTGATCCTTATCTGAAGCTACATTGAATTTCATGATTTTTGAGCAATTGGAATGAATGCCAATGAATTTGCATCTGGCTTTTATCGACCAAATTGAACTCCCAATTTTGGCCAATTGCCTCTCAGAAAGTCTGGCAACCCTGACCAGAAATCATATACTCTCAAAAACTTGATGATGATATGTCCAGATAGGAAGCATGCACATTCTATTTACTTGTCAAGCAAATGTGGTATAGAGGAGCCTTAATTTTTTTGGTTTCAGTGATAAGAGAAACCTATGCATTCATGATGGCGTGTGTATGTATGTGTGTGTGTTTGTGACACTTTGCTTGTTAACATGCTATCTCTAGAAGGGAAAGTCTGACAGTTGTCAAACTTGGTTCATAGATGCCCCATGTTAAGAGGAAGACCCTATTGTTTTTGATGGGGGTCAGAGGTCACCTGGGGTCACCAGGGTCAAAATCTAAAAACCTTGTTAACACAATATCTTGAGTTAGGAAGCATGGATGAATTTCATACTAGGTATGTAGATGCATTATGGTAAGAGGAAGAATCCTATAATTTTTGGTGGAGGTCAAAGGTCATCTTGGGTTACCAGGGGTCAAACCTTAAAAACCTTGTTAACACAATATCTCAAGAAGGGAAGCTGCGACAGTTCTCAAACTTCGTACATACATGCCCAGTATTTAGAGGAAGAACCCTATAGTTTTTGGTGGGGTCAAAGGTCACCTGGGGTCACTGGGGTCAAACCCTGAAACCATGTTTACACATTATCTTGAGGTAGGAAGCTTGAATGAATTTCATACTGTGTATGTAGATGCATTATGGTAAGAGAAAGAACCCTATCATTTTTGGTAGAGGTCAAAGGTCATCTGGGGTCACCAGGGTTCAAACCCTGAAAACCTTGGAAAACACGATATCTCGAGGTAGGAAGCTTGGATAAATCCATACTTTGTATGTAGATCTGCCTTTATAGTAAAAGGAAGAATCCTATCATTTTTGGTGGACATCAAAGGTCATCTGGGGTCACTGGGGGTCAAACTCTGGAAATCCTGTTAACACAATGTCTTGATGTAGGAAGCTTGGATAAATTTCATACTTTGTACATAGATGCCTTATAGTAAGAGGAAAAACGTGATCATTTTTGGTGAAGGTCAAAGTCATCTATGGTCACCGGGGTCAAACCCTGAAAATCTTGCTAACACGATATCTCAAGGTAGGAAGGTTGGATAAATTTCATACTTTGTATTTAGATGCCTTATGGTGAGAGGAAGAAGCCTATCATTTTTGGTGGAGGTCAAAGGTCATTTGGGGTCACTGGGGTCAAAATCTGAAATCCTTATTAATACGATATCTTGATGTAGGAAGCTTGGATGAATTTCATACTTGGTATGTAGATGGGTTGTGGGTTAGACAAAGAATCCTATTGTTGTGATGGAGGTCAAAGGTCACCTGGGGTTACCGGGGGTCAAACCCTGAAAATGTTGTTAACACAATGTCTCGAGGAAGCAAGCTTGGATAGTTTTTATACCTAGTATGCAGATGCGTTATGGTGAGACTAAAAACCCTATTAGTTTTGGGGGTCAAAGGTCATCTAGGGTCACCAGGGGTCAAATGCTGAAATACCAAGCTTGTCATCTGGGGTTGCCAAAGGTCAAATTGCAAAATTTCCCAAGAATTCTTAAGCTCAAATATGTACAAAACTGTATTTTGCCAATACGTTAAGATACTGTAGCATTTGACCAGTGACTGAAAGAAATTGGACAACCTGGTATTATTTGGAATAAAACATCATCAAAACCTCAATGCATTTTTGTATTCTGGTTTATGGAAGTGAAAGGTTATCTGAGGTCAATAATAGTCAAAATTTGAAACCTGTAGAATGCTTAGTGCAACTTTACTTCCACATGACAACATTGCATTGGAAAGCACTCGATGTGTTATCTTGCATGTACAGGTAGCGCAGTCCAGTGATCGTTTCCACTCCCATGTTAAAAGAGTGCAGTGCTGGGTTTCTATGGTGGGTAAAGGGACATTCCCCATCTAAGTGCACATATGGCTGCATATATAGTTGAAGGTAGGATGCATAGATTTTTACGCTTGGTGCATCATTACCTGTAAATGTCATTTACAGTTCTGGTGAAAGTTGAAATCTAGTCTCACCTAGACTGTTAAATCTCGTAAAAATTCATGACAACATCAATGAATGTTTTGCAATTCTGGTTTATTTTAATAATATAAGTCAAAATCTCATGAAAATCCCAAGTTACTGTACTGAAAATATGCTTTGTATTTAATTTTTCCCAAGTATGAAATTTTTAATTATTAGGGACAAGAAATGCAAAGTGTTGGGTGGGAAAGAGTCTGATGTACCTGTGTTAGTCATCTGATGTTTGGTCATCTCTCTTCAAATATAACAGCACACATGTGGGTATGGGAGGGAGAATATGAATGATATTTTCCTAATGAAGGTTTCAAAAAGTCACCACTGGGTATAATGGTGGTAACTAATGAATTATGTGTACATATTATGTTTGTAAAGAGTCAAATTGCCACAATTGTTCCCATTATAAGGCACTCATCCCCCGCTGTTTCCTGTCAAAATATCACAGCAGTTCAGTTCTTAAATATAATTTGTGTCTGGTAAAGACATAGAAATGGTATGATTCTCAAAGCACAATAGGTTTATATTATGGTAAGTTCATGTTTCAGAGTAGAGTGAAAGTCGTATCAGTGTACAAAATCCTGAAAATCTTAATAGGTAGACCAATGGCCCCTAAATGCTGTGGTGCCATGCAAAGAGGTGATGTTTGTTTTGATGTAAAATATTTAGATTTGTTTAGGGGTGTTTGGTAGGGAGTTATGTCAAGTTGGCTTGCTTAATAAAAAAGGGGAAAAAAAAAAGTTTAGGTCAAGATACTTTCCATACTTCCCAAATTCTGTATTGCAAACTGTAGACCTAATTTGGAACTGCAGAGCTCTAGGAAATTTCTGCCACAAATGTGCGTCCCATTATAGTATGATATATTTGATCGCTGGGAGTGTACAGTACATTTCCTGTGAAATATGATAAGTGTGCATAACTTTTCATTGCTGGTCCATTGAAGTGTATAGTTTCATTTTAAATTACTGTACTGTTGTACATGGATGAAAGGCAACATAGGTATTATGACCGGTGAAGTAGTCTAGACTACAGTTTAATATAAATTACAACTGTGTTTTGTTGGCATGGGAAAGGTGACACATAGACCCATGCAACTTAAGCATGGGCTTCACATGGAACATACTCCAGGAGCAAGTGTTTATTGAATGATGTGAAGCATTTCTTGTTTGATCTTGAATGGTTAAACAATATTTGCATTTTTAATGCTCCAATATCTAGGCAATCCTAATCAAAGGTGCAGCACAACATTCCCCCCCACTGAATCATAAATTGTCCTGGAGAAAATCCCTCCATTACGGCTGCAGGCTGCAGCTCTCGGTGTGCGTGATGACATTTTACCTCACAGGTACCCATTTAAACCCTGGTTGGAGCGAGGCAATTGAGATTTAGCATCTTGCCCAAAAACGCAAGGTAATGACCCAGGCAGAGTGGATCCGGCAATCCAATTGGATCACAAGTCCAGCACCAATAACCAGTAGGCCACCATGCTCTCAATAAAGATATCCCTCATTGCTAGGGCTTCACAGTTGGTGCTTGAATTATTTTCGTGAAGGTTATACCCTCCCTCCCCACACACACACACTTTTGAGAAGCTGTCAGTGCTCTAGAGTATCCTTAAAATTTGCACAATATGTGGTACCAGATTGCATCTAAGGACCCTTAATTTCCCTTAAATATGAAAAAATTGCCAAAGGGGAGGGGCTTCCTCCCTTTAGAGTTTAGACCCCTCTCCAGAATGGTGGTCCAAAGCAATGATCAGCCACCAGCTGAGAACAGCTTCCAATGCCATGTATGTGCCCAGACACTACCAGTTAGACATAGGATGTTGGCTTAGGTTCAAGTAACACAAATTTTTTTCTTCAAATTGTCACAAATCCTGTAATTTGACATTCAGCTTGCATGGATTATTCAATGTAAACATTATGGGGTGTTTCCTGAGAACTATATGATAGCTTAAGAAAAATGTCAACATATGGGAATTGCAGACTGGCAAGTCTGAAATACCACAGCTATACTTATTATTTGCTCATAGTGAGAGGGTTGAAGAACAATGTTATAGTTTAGGCTCCACATTGCAAATGTGAATATTTATATAGCAAAAGCAATCAACAGTGGAGACATAACCTCAAATAAGGCTCATGAATTAATGTGAAATTGGATGATTCCTGTCAGTGTTGGCAGATGTTAGAATGTGGTTGTATAAAAGAGATACATTTCCCACACAGTGCTGTAATTAGTAATACCTGCTTGATTGAACCAGGGAGCTGCCACTTTGCAGCTACCTGATTGAACTAACAACATCATACTGCTTATTCTAATACTAGACTGATGGTATAATTTATTTTAACTGATAGAATCAGTTTGGGAATAATGTTCAAAGTGACATGAGGTGTGCTTCAGATTGTAGACATTTATTTTCTAGTTTTGTGTACTGACTGACTCTGACTATGAAGTATTGAGCTATCATAATTTACAGTAGTTTATAGCCATTGTATCAGTTTTTCAAAGTTTAAACATCACTACAATTACATGTATTCACTATGTGCAGGCAAAGTCCATCCCAGAATTTACTTAACAAAAAGTTTGCAAATGAATCTGTCTGGAGATAACAAAGAGTCTACCCTGATGAACTCATTCATGGTGTTTGCACAAATGTGTAGTATACAGTGGGGTATATTGATAAAGGCAAGTGGCTACAATTTGAGCACTCATGTCTCCTGATGAAAGTTTAATCTTTCACTTGAAAATAGGTAAAGTGATATTGTCAGAAGAAAATTTTTCACTTAAATACTGTAATTAGTTGAATAACCCAACAGAAGTCTCATCCTGATGCTAAAAATTATAAACTACATAGAAAACTTAGCCATCTCCAGTGGCTAAATATTCAAAATGAAGATTTCTGGAGACATTTGTGTGGTAGCACTGTGTTTCGTTAGTTTAACGTGGTCTTTGTGCCTGTTTATTACATTCCATGACGAATGATACAGCAACTTCCAGAAAACCTTGGAATCCTTAGGGCAAACATACAAGACCATAGCATGTCCTTCAAATAGAGATTGTATATTCGCAAAAAGAAGTAAAATTGAGAATATTTCTTAAAGGTTAATAGTCCTTTATGAGTCATTGACTTGTCTATAGTTTAACAAAGGTTCTTGGTTATTCAGTGTCAGTGTAAAAAATGAGTATGTTTTGGGGGATGATAATGTTATAGAATGATTGTTGTTTTCGTTGAGTTTTGGATTGGAAGAAGTGTGCATGTAATATTTACCAGGTTCTTAAATCTCTTGTGCAGTCAGGATACAATAACTGTGTATAAACTCAGGTATCCTTAATGTCTCATAAGTGAGTGTTATTTCAGTCTGTTTCGCTCCTCATCACCTCCTATTTACATGCAATTCCCCCAACTTGCCACACCATCTGGCATAAATCAGTTAGCACCAGGATGGCGCCCTCCCACACCATTGAACTATGGTGTTTACGATTTTTTTTTTTTTTTGTTTACGATGTTTGTGATTAAAAAGACTTTTCAAGGACACTGTAAAAAACAAGGTGACAATGATAGTTGTTAAGGAGGGTTACATTCCAATTGCAAGTAGTATTACTCCAGTGATAAATGAGAGTTGAAGGGTGCATGGGGTAGCTGGGCCCAGTTCCTGTTGGAGATTATAGTTGCAGTCCCACTGTAGATATACTAGTGCTGAACTGTCTCTAACTTTCCTCATTGAGTAAATTTAAGAATGATGAAAGGATTTGAAATGGTCACTCTTTCCCCTTATGTAGATGCACTTGCAGGAAGAAATATATCCATACCACAACAACTTTAATCCCTTTATATAAAGGCTGAATGATTTATAATATTCAGTGAC
The DNA here is from genome assembly GCA_029531755.1 of Holothuria leucospilota. Taxonomy (NCBI): domain Eukaryota; kingdom Metazoa; phylum Echinodermata; class Holothuroidea; order Aspidochirotida; family Holothuriidae; genus Holothuria; species Holothuria leucospilota. The sequence goes on along the minus strand of CM055974.1, from coordinate 50,444,127 downwards.
ATAGAGTGCATAAAATTCTGTGCTTTCAGTGATCTGCTTATAATACGTGTCCCGTACATGTCATGACATCTTGATATACAGGTATGTGAATACAGTGCTCCCTGCAATGTCTTCAAGTAGGCTTTCATGGTAAACCAATTATTATATCGATACCGGTTTTAACCGGTTTAGATTCGGTATGATTATTGCATGAGAAGAAAATCGAAAAATCGAAATAATCATAAAAATCAAAGTAATCGTTAAATAATTGCAAAAAATATTTAGAGAGGGTATATAAATCATCCCTTAGACCAAAAAACTAAAGATTTTGTGACAGTTTGTAAGGCTAGACTGGGCCCCAATTTTGCGCTCATGTACAGGTCATATACAGTAAACGCACAGTTTGGCGACGCTGCATTCGCGGCAATGGGTTACTTTTAACAAGTAAAGTATGCAGAGAAAAAAACGATTATATTCAAATTTCAAGTATTAGGGGTCCGATTATATTGATTGTCTTTTCTGGAAATGTCGTGAAAGCCTATGACTTCAAGATAATGTGTAATCATTGATTCACAATGCAACTCAGGTTTAAAGCACAGTTTATGCATGTACTGTAAAGGTCCATATCTAACAATCTTGTAATGTATAGTGACATGCTCAGGGTATGTTCCTCATATTCTAGGGTCCCATAATTTATGATACTTGGGTTTTATATTGTAATACCCATGTAGTGAGGACCATAATATTAGACATTAACGTAACTATGTTTTCAGCATTGTCTGGACTTTGAATTTTACCAACACGGGTACTTTCGTTAATTATAAAATTATTATCAACATAAAATGTTAATGTCTTTAAAATGTAAGTTGTTTGTTATAACTACTGTAAGGGGGCTCATTGTGCTACAAATCTGATCAGAGATGACTGCTACTCAGACAACATTTGTGTCACACCCACTTTATCACTGTGTCATTTTCATGATTAAATGAGAATGACACATTTTTTTTTCTTCACTATATTATCTTAGCTGCCTGCTGTAAACCTTCTCTCTACTGATCCGCAGCAAATCCATCCTTTCATTTCCTCGTCCTGAAACCAAACCCACAGTTCTAAATTATCAGGGATGAAAAATTAACATGTCTGGCTTCCCAGACAAGGTGTTATTTAAACGTTCACATGCTCTGATCCATAGACTGACAGAACTGTATGTGCATGGTTCCATGTACTTTCATCAAAACTAAATGCAAGAGAAGGAAGTTTTTGCACATAATTTTCACATTTTGAACATGTTTCCCTTCTGGGTTGTTTTAAGGTGTGAGGTGGTTCCATGTGCAGTTGTCTGATCAATAATAATTGTCTGGGTGATACTGTCTGCTGGGCGGGTATACATATATGATCACTAGACATCCTGTTTTCCAATGTGTCTTTCCTTCCTTCTGTTTTCAGATGTGAATAGCAAGTTCTTTGTTTAAAGTTGTAAGCCAGTTTCATGCAACCAAATCAGTTGTTGCTGCCCTCATGAGGAGAAACTTCTTTGTGAGTCCCGCTGGTCCTTGTAGCTTCAGGTTCCTTTTGGAAACTTACTGCTTAAACAAGAAAGAATTGAAATGGTACCACCGAAGGGAGAGACAGTGCCTTCTGTAGGTGATGTCACACGGGAAGCAGTGATGGTCTCTAGTTGTACCTGCTCCACGCAGTCACCACAACCAGCATGCACAAAAAGTGACAGTGAAGTTCACAGAAAAGGACAAGTGGTTCATGGTTGCTCTGAACTGTCACAGTTCTCACTGACAGTACCTCACAATTCTCAGTTCCCAAAGGAGAACATACCAACCACCTGTACAAACTCTCACCTTGGTCATCAGCATATGTTACAAGGGAACATCCAAATGTGTCAGACATCACATGCGGTCAGTTCTAGTCCAAATGTTTGTGTTAACTGGACAAACTTCATAGTAGACTCCTCCCTCTCTCTTCCATGTGAAGTTGGTTTGCAGGACTTTGAAAATGACCGAAGACCATTGTTGTCCAAGGACACTGAAGACACTTCCCTTGGAAGGAGGTTCTCCAAAAGCTTCTCAATTGCATCATGTGAAAGAATTGTGAAGAGCTTCCTAGGATCAAGATCTGAAGGAAAGAAACATTCAACAGCTAATGAAATAAAAATACCTGCCACAGATTCATTAAGGTAAGCAATTCAACAGAGCATAATTGGGTAGGGTGAGGGACTGTGATATTGCCAGGTCAATTCTCCAGTGGTACGTCATGAATGGATGGCCTGAGGGAGAGGTTCCCCCTCTTCTTTGGAAAAATGTTTTCAGTTTGATAGGTGCCTAGATGGCAAATGGTGCAATGTTTTATTATTGACCCAAATTGACTGTACAAATGAGGTGAGAAGTATAATTTGTAATGACCGATTCTTTACAAAATTTAGAAAGGGAGGTTTCTTTGAAATAAACACCTGTGTAGAAATTAATCTTCAGATTTTTTTGTCTGACATTCTTTTACCTTTGTTTAACATTTGTCGCACAAGCAACAGGCTGGCTAAATCATGGTGAGGGGTTACATAATGAAACAGAAGCTTGCACTTCCCTCTCTCATCCACCCAGTACAGTTTCCTTTATGCTGTGTAATGGATTGTCATCAATACATGTAGGTATTTTCTGCTTAAATTACATGTAGGTATTTTCTGCTTAAATTTCATGTGCAGGTCAGTTTTCCTTTCCAAATGTGATCCATACAAATTGCAAGTACAGTACTACATTTGCTTAATAGTGTGCTACATTTAGTAATGCATTTCTAAAGGAGTGAAATTTTATTAGAGGGTATTTCATGTGAAGGCTTTTTGTGCAGACATTCTTCACCCAGGGTCCCTTGCCCAGGAAAGGAGGTGAAATAGGTTGAACTGTTCTCAGTAATTTGAAAAAAATGCCTTCTACAACAAGCCAGGAATTACTTAACTTCCTGTGCCAGGTTCTTTGTCAGGGTTCGTACAGGTCCTTAAAAACCTGAAAAGTCCTTAAATTTTGATGCTTCAAAATTCAGGACTGAAAAGTACTTAAATTTCACCAAAAATGGTCTGTGGTCCTGAAAAGTCATGAATTTTCTTGTGTTTTTAACAAAAATATATCTGTTGAAGCAGTTTTGATGTAGGGTCGCCGATTTTTTGCGATCGCATAAATGGAATTGAATGTTCTGCACGAAACTTTACAGAATTTAGCAAAAATTATCAATCTCTTGATACATATAAATTTTATGACAGAAAATGGAGTATTGTTGTCCCAGACCATGTTAAATGAATGTTTGCATTTATGAAAGACATATTCAGACGTTTTTCCTTCCGAAATGGTGGCAAGTTTCACCTTCAAATCATCAAAATCTTTTAAAATTACGATCAGAAAAAAGTAAGAACTTTACGGAAATTTGGAAAATTTTGTCGATATAGGCTCCAATTTTGCCTATACTGTAGTGTGTTAGGCTAGGTTGCTTGTGCGTGACAAGTATCCGCTGGGTACATGATCGTAACCAGGTATGTCAAGCACTTCTTTTCAACATAATTTCCACTGGATATGGTGACTTTGACCAAGAAAGGTACTTTTCTGCCCAAAATGTAATATTTATCAATATTATGTAGCTCACACCAGGATCTGGTGTGAGCTACTGTATTGTGATAACATCACTCTATCTAGATCTATCTGTTCACAATTGTGTAGAATGCCACTCCTCCCACATGCTTTCATGGATCTGTTTGAAACTTGGGCACAATGTTCCTTAGATGGTGGACCATTTAGGGTGTTCAGTAATCTATGGTCCAAGGTCCCATGTGGGCCCTATGGCTCATTTTATGAAATTCTTTAAAATGCTCCTCCTCCAACAGATTCTCCTGTGCAATGTTGATGGTTTGTCATAATGTTTTTCTGTTAGAGGAGGTACCTCTGGGGTGTTTAGGAATTTTGGGTCCAAGACCCCAAGATGGGTCCTAAGGTCCATTTTGTGAAATACTGCAAAGTGATTAACTTTTTTTTGCATTTAATGTTTAAACAGAGTTGACAGCCTGTCCTTAATGATGGTTGGTTAGTGATCTGTTTATGGTAGTCTTGAATTTTGGTCCAAGGTCCTATGTGGGCCCCAGTGGCCTATTTTATGAAATTCTGCAAAATGCTTTCCTGCCTACAGATTGTCTTGTAGTATGTTGATAATATGTCATAATGATGCTCTGTTACTGATTCTTTTAGGGTACATACAGAAATTTTGGGTCCAAGGCCCAAGATGTACCCAAGGGTCCATTTTGTGAAAGATTGCAAAATGATCATCCGCTCCTCCAATTACGGTAATGTTAGAGCTGACATCCTGTCATAATGATGCTTGGTTAGTGATCTGTTTTTGTTTTGTTTTTTTTTTTGGGGGGGGGTCTAAGTTCTCATGTGGGCCTTATGGACCTTTTTATAAAATTATGCAAATTGCTTATGCAGATTCTCTTGTACAATGTTGATAGTTTTACATAATTATATTTGGATAGTAGTACCTTCAGGGTATTCAGGAAAAAAGGGTCCAGGGCGAAATGAACCAAGCACCCATTTGTTTAGAAGTCAGGTGCAAATGCTTGAAACGGTATTTTCCGAAGTTTTGAAAGTTGAAAAGGGAATTTTGTAATTTATGAAGCTTAAAATCAGTGGCCCTATTGATGAGCTGTAAAAAAAAATGTTCCGTACTGTTCATAAAGTTGCAAGATAGACTCAAATGATATAAGAGATGGTTATCCCTATTTAATACTATACTTTTAAATTCTTTCTGGTCAACGTTAGTTTGAGAAGTCCTTAAAAAGTTCAATAAAAAGTCCTGAAAAGTCATGAAAAAGCCATGAAAAAATAATGTAAGAAAAGAGTGGGAACCCTGTTTGTGTATGGCTGGGCTGGTTCAGGTAATCTTTTTCTCTGAAGGCAAGTGAAGTACATGTCATTGCTCTGCAATGAAACAAAGTATAACCACGGAGCTACCACATGCTCCATGGTATGACGAAGGTTTGACAAGTACTGTAGGCACTGAAGAATACCAACTAGTAGGGTTCATTTATTGTCATTAGTTGCTCCGCAGTACATGGGCTGTCCAATAGTTGTGGTTTAGCCAGGAGTTGCCGCAATGAGGGCCATATGCAGTAAGTTGTGATCACCAGGATGCATGGGAGGGAGGTTTCTAAGGGGAGGAGATATTTCCCTCCCCATTGAACATTTTTTGAAGACTTAGGAGTCCTTACATGCAATTTGGTGCTACATATATTATCCTTTGAAGTGAAATTGTGGAGCAGGAGTTATGCATACTTGTGTGCAAAGTGGGCTAAAATTTTCATTAGGAATTCCTTTCCATGATACAAAGTGCATATATAGGCTCTGCCTTAAAACACTTTTAATTGACTATCTCTGTGAAGGTTAGTCTGAGTTAAAAATGCCCAATTGTTGGCTGCACTTGCAACTTTCTTCATGGAAACGAAGAAATTACGCCCTTCTTTACATGACATTGCATCACAATGAAGCTGTGTACTTCCGTTATCACACCTGTGTACAACAGCAATGGAGCATTTAGCATGGAGGCAAAGAACGCGAAGTGTGCAAAATTGTGGTATATTGTGTTACATTTGTTACAGACAGCGCTGGAAAAAAGTTCACTTCCAGGCAATCAAGTCAAATTTTCCAAAACTGGTACATGTTTTCTTATACAAAAGTGGCCAAATTTCCCTCCGACTGCCATTATTTCCCTTCAAATACCACAGTATCCCTGCAGGGAACTTTCCCATTCGTGACATTTTCCACCCATGGTGATAAAAACAAGTCAGACAAGGCTACATCAACCATTCATGTAAAAAACCTCACTCTACCTCTGCAGAAATATTTTCAGATTTACAAGTTTTGGTCCAAAATCATTTGGGGCATGTGTCTCTCCCCTTTGTACACTGAAACCACAGAATTCATGTGAAAGACATGCTTTTGTGTAAAAAGGTTCTATAAGGACTATCATTTGCTTATTTCACACGATCACGTACGTTTTATCACATGGTGGTCCTATAAATGCTTATAATAGCATTGTACCAAGTCTTCCTTGTTTCATTTCCTCTTTACACTTCCTTTTCTCTTCTTCTTTTCTTGCTTTTCTTTCCCTTTCTTTTTCTTTTTCCTTCCTATTTTTGTTTTTCTTTCTTTTCTCATTTTTTCCTTCATTTGGGGGACGGTGGAAGAAGGCCCCTCCACACCCCCTTTCCCCTAGGTACACACGGGGCGGACTGGGGATTAAATTTGATCCATAGAGCCCTGACGCATGTGATTAAAACAACCAAAATCACAATTCACATATTACACATCGTTTTGCGCTTAATTTTAGGTGCATGGGGAGTAGGGGTTTTCAGTTTGCTGAAAGATCTCATTACAACTCACTGAGAGAATGAGAGGGTTAAAAATACTTATAGACTTTGAAAAGAGGTGTAGGTAGGTGCATGGAGTCCATATCCAGGGTGTTATGCAGGACTGTATTTATGGGGGAGGAGGGCAAAATATGCCCGACACTAAGCGGAGAGCCACCATGAGATGGCGTGGAGCGTACTGAGAAATTTTTGACAAAAAATGCCTTCAGGGTTGTGGGAAATGGCACTTTCTAGGAATTTTAAGTTGCATTTAAACATTCCAAATTTTGGTATCTTATGTTTTAAGAAATTTACAAGTGAGAAAATTTTAAACTCTAAATTACATTTGTGAGAGAATAAATTTGGATTTCAAATTACTTTATGAGCTCTTTTATTAGTGTTTGTTTCAAAGGCATAGGGATCAAGCTGTTTTCTTGACTGGGTGGTGGGGGCTGAACGTTGTTTCAGACCGCCATCATGGGAGAGGGGTCTAAGGGGGCAATTTTTGAATATTTGATGGTCCTTAGATGCAATTTGGTGTAATATTTTGCAAATTTCAAGGATTTTTTTTTTGCTCTTTTCATTTTTGTGATGATTGCTCCCGCTCTACATGTAGACATACAAGATGGCCAACTTTTTCCATCTTGTTTCTTCAGTTCAGTCAACGTGGAGAGAATGCCATATTAATGAATGAATAGTTGTATGCATTCGTTTGACAAAGAGGTCAATCACTTGAAAGCTATACAGATCAAATTGTCAAATTGTTAAAAGGAAATGTACAGTAACATATTGTTGTCACTGACAATGCTCAGAAGATATGATATTGGACCGAAAAACACATTTAACACAGGAAAAAATTGCCTTTCCAAAATGAAGACTTAAGTACTGTACACTTGAATATGCAAGCAAGTAGATGAAGCCTAGCCTCGCGAAATTGTCGATATAATACCATAAAAAAATTCCTGGTGATGGAATTCAAGGTAGAAGAAAATGCCTTAAGCCCACCCCAGAGTCGGTGTAAATTGTGCAATTCGCGTCAGTGGCAGTTTGCTCCTGGAGCAAATCCGAGTCCTCTGTCACCTTGTGTCCTGGGAAAGTCTAAGGGTGCCCTCTCCCCTTTGAAAATTTTTTGTTCATTTTTGATGGCTTAGATGCAAAATAATGCAATCTTTGAAAGATGTTTGAATTGATTATGTAATGGAAAACTCACAATTTTGTGAATTCTTATTTTTGGTTGACTGTGAAGGGAAGGTGTTTTGTCTAAGTGGAGGGGTAACAACTCCTCCCCTTGAAAAATTGTTGTTTAGGTAAGGTGGCCTAGATGCAAAATGATGGTATCTTTGGCAAATCTTTCTGTTAATTATGTGCATTGAAATTATCATTATTTAGTGATATTTTGGCTTTGGCATTGCACTCGTTATAAAAAAAGTGACCACAAGTACATGCTACGAATGTTACCATGCATGCTACTCATATTAGACTACAGTACTCTAAGATTCTTTAAGTTGATGCAGGGTGTCACTATAAGAGTCAGATACAATATTTGGCACTGTATACTAGTACGGAGAGAAATGCACACTTGAATACTACACTACAAACTTTTTATTGCACTCTAATCTTGTTCTGTTTAAACTTTCCTGATACTTGCATACCCTCACCAACACCCCTTGCTCCGAGGCTGAATCAATAAAAAGGCTACCACCTTATAGGCTGCAAGACCTCGGGTACTTCAAGATATTTAACGGGATCGAAAAGAGTGACACTTATCCAGCCGGTAGCCTGGCTCCATATACTCTGTAGTTCCCTCAAGTCCACGTCCTACGGGAGGGTGGTAAACGGTACAGTAGTAAAGCAAGCACTTTAGGTAGAACCCATCAGATGGTTGGCATGTTGAGCGGACCTTCTGTCTCACGCCACGACACATACGGTTCAACGCCACTGTCGGACCTGCCCGACCCCGCTGGCTACAGGCTTTCTACGACCTTCGTACGCATACACGATACAGTCAAGATACTTTACAACCTTTGCAAAGCTCTGTAAGTGTAGACCACTGCCTGGGAACCTGGGACTACCTCTGAAGATACTTCGTTACTCCCTGAGGGGAAGTAGAGTAATTCTCTTGCTACACGCTCTATGTTTGTTTTTAACCCAAGCCAATTTTATTCTTTTTTCCTAGGCAGCTAGAACCCATGTGCAAACCTTTGTGAGAAACGATGGTAGTACATACTTCCAAACAAGCGTCCAGCTTGCCTACATTTTATTCAAATTAACTTTATCCATAGGGAAATTAGTCCCACCGACGACTGTAAATACCGTTATTGATTCCTTGCCGTAGGCAGGCAAGGAATCTATGCGATGGTGATGTCGTGTGTGTGTATGTGTGTGTGTATGTGTTTGTGACGCTGCTTGTATCCGCGATATCTCAAGATAGGATTGACTGACACTTTTCATATTTGGTATATAGATTTTTCATGTTGAGAGGAAGAACCGTATTGTTTTTGGAGGAGGTCAAAGGTCATCGGAGGTCACCAGAGGTCAAAAACCAAAAACCTTGTAATCGCGTTATCTCGAGATAGGGATGACCGACACTTTTCATATTTGGTATATAGATTTGTCATGTTGAGAGAAAGAACCCTATTGTTTTTGGAGGAGGTCGAAGGTCATCGGAGGTCACCAGAGGTCAAACACCAAAAACCTTGTAATCACGTTATCTCGAGATACGGATGACCAACACTTTTCATATGTGGTATATAGATTTGTCAAGTTGAGAGGAAGAACCCTATTGTTTTTGGTGAAGGTCAAAGGTCATTTGAGGTCATCGGAGGTAAAAAGCCGAAAAGCTCGTAATCGCGATATCTCAAGATAGGAATGACAAACACTTTTCATATTTGATGTATAGGTTTGTCATCTTGACAGAAAGAATCCTGTTGTTTTGGTAGAGGTCAAAGGTCATTTGATATCACCAGAGGTAAAAGACCGAAACCTTGACATCACGATATTTCAAGATAGGAGTGGCCTGTATGGATTTGTCGTGTTGAGAGGAAGAACCTTATTATTTTTGGTAGAGGTCAAAGGTCATCTGAGGTCACCAGAGGTCAAACACCAAAAAACCTAGTAATCGCGATATCTCGAGGTAGGGACGACCGACACTTTTTATATTTGGTATGTAGATTTTTCATGTTGAGAGGAAGAGCCCTATTGTTTTTGGTGAAGGTCAAAGGTCACTTGGGGTCACCGGAGTTAAAAAGCCGAAAAGCTCGTTAATCCCGATATCTCAAGATAGGAATTACAGGCACTTTTCATATTTGGTATATAGACTTGTCATGTTGAGAGAAAGAATCCTGTTTTTTTTGGTGGACATCAAAGGTCATTTGAGGTCACTAGAGGTCAAAGACCGAAAACCTTGAAATCGCCATATGTCAAGATGGGAATGGCTTATATAGATTTGTCATGTTGAGAGGAAGAATCCTATTGTTTTTGGTAGAGGTTAAAGGTCATCTGAGGTCACCAGAGGTTAAACTGCGAAAACCTCGTAAACGGCTTGTAAACATGGTATCTCCAGATAGCAATGACTGACACTTTTCTTATTTGGTACATAGATTTGTCATGTTGACAGGAAGAAGCCTTTTGTTCTTGGTGAAAGTCAAAGGTCATTTGAGGTCACTGGAGGTAAAAAGCTGAAAAGCTTGTAATCACGATATCTTAAGATAGGAATGACCAACACTTCATAGTTGGTATATAGGTTTGTCATGATGTAAGGAAGAACCCTATTGTTTTTGGTGGAGGTCAAAGGTCATCTTGGGTTACCAAAGGTCAAAAAGCAAAATTTCCCAAGAATTCCCAAGATTGTAATCTGGTATCACTAGGGTCAAAAAGCAACATTTTCCAAGAATTCCCAAGATTGTTATATGGGGTCACCAGAGGTCAAAAAGCAAAATTTCCCAAAAATTCCCAAGATTGTTATATGGCGTCACTGGGGTCCAAAACAACATTTCCCAAGAATTCCCAAGATCATCATCTGGAGTTATCACAGGCCAAAAAGCAAAAGCAAAATTTCCCAAGAATTCCCAAGATTGTTATATGGGGTCACCATAGGTCAAAAAGCAAAATATCCCGAGAATTCCCAAGATCATGATATGGGGTCACCAGAGGTCAAAAAGTGAAATTTCCCAAGAATTCCCAAGATAGTCATCAGGAGTCACCAGAGGTCAAACATCAAAATATCACAAGTATTCCTAAGATAATCATCTAGGGTCACCAGAGGTCAAAAAGCAAAATTTTCCAAGAATTTTCAAGATCCAAGATCCATTGGAGTTGCATCCCATTCAAGACACTTCAGATTTTCTTTTTTGTTATATTTGGTGGGGTTCAAAGGTCATGTGAGGTCAGCAGAGGTCAAATTGTTAAAACATAAATGATGTAGTCAAGAAAGATAAATTTGAGGGATAAACCTCAGTGCAACAAAGCATCCCCAATCGGCAAGGAATCACTAAGCCTTTGGGCTTTCTGGTACTTAGCTTGTATTAATCGCGAATAAAACTACGAAAATCGCGGTGTGACACAGGGTCCCTGCAGAAATCGGAGATGTACTTTTTTTGGACAAGTGTTGTGGTCGGAATAATAATAACAACAACAACAACAACAACAATAAAGCACTTTTCAGTAAAACTCAAAGCACTGTACAATGGACAGGCTTAAAACAATTTAAAAAGTACACACACACACACAAAAAAAAACAAAATCTAAAACTGGAAACACAGTAAGGAACAAAACCAAAGCGGTGACCAGTTTTAACAATTAAAAAAATAGGTATTCAAATACATTTTAAAAATGATTAAGATTAGTTAAAGAAGGCACATTAATAGTATGTCGCTGCCCCAGTAATGTTTATATTGGTTATAAGATGTAAAGGTTATTAGTTAATCCAGCCCCCTGCCCCTCAAATCGCTGTATACACTTATGGTACATATGACAGAAGGGGCCCTCAAAGGGGTTGGGCCCCCAGGAAAATTCGCTTTATCCTGGTGGGACAGTCCGCCCCAGGCTGGATACACCTGATAACCCAAAGGTAAGTTCGGTTGATTTTGTGTACACAGAAATTAGGTGAACTTGTAGGAAGCAAGTTTCCCTCAGTTGGTACTGGTACTGAAATCTCAGTGTTGACATCTTTGAGTGATACTTTTGAAATCCTGGTTACCTTCTTCCTTTAACTGTTTCTTGAACAGCTGTCTTCATATTGGGGTCTGAAAGGAGTGCAGCGAATTTATTTAAGGGGAGTTTGTCTGATTGCATTTATAGAAAATTACACTTTGCCCAGCCAGAACAAGTCTGAGAGCACTATTTCTGACTACCTTTAGTATAAAATGGCTCTTACATCAAAGGTGATTCTTCCCAAGTGTGGTTCAAACAACATGCTTTCCATTGTCCATTGTCCTGGATGGTCAATCGATGAAATAGGTTATGAACCTAGGATGTAAAACGTACTGCAAAAACCCTTTGCTCAGTTAACAAAAATAGTGATAATTACATAAAATTCTGAAAGGTTGTTCATGTAGAGCATTACAGCAAGTACAGTATCGGCATGTAAATAAAAAGCAGCTAAAAGTCAGAAATATCTTCCACAGGATGCCATGTGTAAAGAATAGCACTGCCACCCCAATTACAATTAAGTAAAATTCATCAGGCTTGCAAATACGTTATGTTTGCACTGTAGTTTCATATATAAAAGAAAATGTACATTTCAGCAAAATAACCATCTTTTGAAAAAATTATGTTCTATGTTACATGAAATGAAACAAAGTAAGATAGTTAAAAAAAAAAAAAGATCTTTACACCAAAAGATAAAAATGAAATTGGATTTACATGAAGGAACTCAAATTTTTTCCATTTAAAAAAAAAGAGAAAAAATTCACCAACACTGCTTGCAAGAGGTGTAAACCAGGAAACTTTTAGATGACTGATCTGTACTATCCCTGCAATCCACCCTACCTTTCCTGACAGACCGGGGCTAGTGTTCCCCTTGCCTTCACTGCTGCTGATCGCCAACTTAAAAAGGTTTGGTGAGTTTGGCCAGGGCCTTTGTCTTGTGGTGTTTGGGGAAGTTTATGAGGCAGTAGTGGTTGTGGTGATTCACTGGAAGAGGTTACAGAAGGGGGTGTGGTACCTGTCACAGTGTCACTGGAAGGATCTAGGCAGTATTCACCAGTAACATGTACAGTAAGTGTAATTAATCAGTTTTTGAATTTTTTCCTCACCTCTTGCACCTCACCTCTTGCAACATCAAAGGAAACTTCTGTTAGCAATTTATATCTCTGTAGTGAGCATTTAAGGTTATTTAGGTAATCAGAAGGTAGTCAAAATTTGAGGGACAGTTTCATTCTTGAGCTGACAATTTTGTAATTACCTGAAAGCTTCTGGGGTCCTCGCCCCCCAGGTGCCCACACTGGGAGGTTGCTCCTCCTCGACCCCATTAGAGGCATTTGGAGGAATGCTCCACACTTTCATGGGGCCCCTGGCATCCAATTCCAGAAACTTTTCTCTGACCCTGACTATGATCAAGCCTTCACACTTTCATTAATAATGGGTGAAGTATTCATCACAAAGCAAAAACTCTCATTATTTGCTTTTATTTTTGTCTTTTCATGCACTTCAGAACCCTGTGCTTTTAAAGCCATTTTAAATAGAAATATGGCATTTGTGGCACAGAAAATTTCTGTATCTTTAAAGTCATGATTCATAGAAACAATGATAGGTACCAAGTTATTCAAAGTAAAGCGCAAGTCACACTAGAGCGATTTCAGATAGGATTACGGTCCAATTTTTGTGAGTTTTAGTTAAAATCTTCTCCATCCCTGGTCGGAAGGAGCCAAAAATTTGCCAACCTGTGAAAATACACGATTTGTTTCAGAGAAGTACAAAAATGGAATGTGAACTTAATATTTTGTGACGTCACATTGCCAAACAGCATTTGTCGGACACGCGTGCAAAAATCGGATTGATTTTCGAACAAATACCGCTCTTTTGAGCCAGTATAAGTAATATAATGGTAGCAGAATAGTTTATTGTGAGACAAACTAGGATCTGTTATTGATATAGTGTGAGCATCCTTAGACCAGAGTCTGAATAAACTAGAATGTGAGGCATTCACACTCGCGAATCTAAAACTGAAGGGAAAAAAAAAGTATTTGACAGATGTACGCATCAAAAGAAACCGAACCGCGTACCGCCAGCGTGTGAGTCTTATGCCTTTTTTTTTTTTTCTTTTATTGGTAGGCGAACCCACTGGTTCACCCATAAAAACTCAGGCAATATGTACAATATTTACAACAATAACAATTTTATTTAATTGATAAAACACTGATTCATTTGATTCCTTGGTAAACGCACTTGAGTCTTATGCCTTATCCAATACGCCAACGAATCAGTTGAAAGATGGGAAATTTAAATAATATATAAACTCTTTAGAGCACCTTGCGAGAATAAATGCTAACAAATGTGATGGAGTTATGCATCTAGTGGAGGTTGTCTTTCATTTTATTGTCTTTAACGATGGGAAGTGCTCACTCGAAGGTAGTATGTTTAACTGGGGATCGTTCAACAGTTCAGCAAATCACCCTTTGCTGGCAATGAACGCCTAAGTACTGTGGAGACTTCGGCAGCAATGACATGGATGTAGGCATCCATAGGCTAAAGCGGTGTTGACTATTGAGGCTTCGATTTCTCAATCTGGAAAATATTCCTGTGTGGTAGCGCAAAAAGCAGGCTACACGAATCTGCTCTGTGCCTTGCCGTATCCGATAATCATCATGGTACGGTATAAGCAGTCAGTTGAACTCTCGCACTCACGTCGTTCAGAACATGAGTCTATGGAGAGAACGTCATCCCTAAACCCCAAAATATGGTTAAATAGTACTCCCTTGTATGATATCCTTGCCATAGGCACTTCGGACATTGCTTATTTAAGAGGCCATTTAACCCTAACCGAACCTCAGGCATAATCGAACCCAAGGTGGGACCGCTGACTTATCCCCGTTTTAACAATAGGGTGACGTCACCTGTGTCGTTCAGTAATGCATCCAGTCCGTAGATTGCCATCACTAATATGAATACGCAATAAGCTGGTAGGGTTATGGGTTACAAAACCTACGCCGTAGGGAACCCTAGGTTTGTACGAAACACTCTAAATCAAAACCGTATTTTATGATTTCTTTGATTTCATTTTAACGATAAACTAATATTTGCATTCACTGAATACTTTAAAACAGGTTGCTCGATACTATTGCTTAGTTGTGAATCTAAATAATACTTGTAGGGGGGAGCAAGCACGTTGTTTGTAGTAGCAATCTACAAAACGGTAAAGAGGCGATGAAGCTTCGAATTAGACTTAGGACAGTCACTCGGAAGGGACAAAAGCATAATTTTTCCTTCAAATTATATTAACAATCATTTTGTTGTCACTTAACTTGCATAAATTATAGTTTATAAAAATGACAATATTGTACAAGAATTGCAGGACATAACAAGACAAGAGAAATGTCACTATATTGGACCTAACGACTTTTGCAAGTCCAAAACACGACACATATACTTCGCTATTCGCTCGTAAAAACTATTGGTTCGATTTAGAAAAATTCGGATCGGATTTCGGATTGAAAATCGCTGTAGTGTGACCCGCCCTTAAGGCAGCATGGTAGCTTTTCTTTCAGGAAATTAGGTACTCACTCAAAAAAATTCAGTTATTTGTAGAGCTCAAGAACAGTTTGTTGGCCCAAACTTTCAAAAATTTCAAATGATGCAATGTCTGTAACTCTTCTAACACATTATATTTTGGGGAGCTATCGGCTGAGTTCATTGTTCAGACTGAATGGTTTAATAACAGCTAGTTTGTTGTTTGTCATGTTGATGCATTGTAAATATATTTGTTTAACAGGTTTGCAATAATATCAGGAAATGGGGGAGGGCAGTAATTTGTGAATATGGGAGGGTGTGTTCTATGTATTTGTAAACTTTTAAAGCAGGGGGCAAAGTTTTCTTTTTTTAACTCTCTTGTGAAACTTGAAAGTATTATGCTCAACTTTGCTCCCCCTCACTTGAGTATTTAACCTAGTTAACTGTCACAGTTAGCTGTCGTACCTCATCAGCAGCTGTGGCATACACTTGCACTATACTTATTCACCTAAACAATGTGTCTATGTTTTGAGGTTTCATTAGTATACCAACCAATTGTGTTAAAGTCCCTGCATAACATGAAATCATGTATGCATTAAATGACACCTGGTTTA
This sequence comes from Holothuria leucospilota, assembly GCA_029531755.1. NCBI lineage: Eukaryota > Metazoa > Echinodermata > Holothuroidea > Aspidochirotida > Holothuriidae > Holothuria > Holothuria leucospilota. The sequence goes on along the minus strand of CM055974.1, from coordinate 50,428,476 downwards.
AGCAGACTCCTATATTGCTTTTCCTGTGGAGCATGACATGAACCCCATAAGAAAGTACAAGACCAGCCATGTTTGACGACTGGCAGGTTTAATACTTTACCTCCTCATGTCAGCAGAAATATCCTGTTCAGAAGAGGGCTGGATGCATGCAAATTAATGAACAATGACAAATTCTGTGATTAAAAATGGTACCAAGGAGCTTCCCAACAAGCTTGCACTTTTCAGGGAGTTCAAATTCTTGTATTCTTGTAACATAGGAACTTAAAGTGTGCTTGCATAAATATCTTACATCTTATGTCAAGGTCATTAAATCTTATTGATTAGTTTTTGTTGGCAGATGCCTTTTATAGAATTTCCTGCTTTAAATTTTAATTATGGATGCATGCATCCCTCATAGCTTGAATATACCTTCTTCTCTTTTCGTTCCCACTTTTTGTTATTTTTTTTTTTTTTTGTGATTAGCTATGTTTTAAATAGACCACGACCTTGAGTTAGTTCCAAGCACTGAGGGAGCTTGCCTTGCAGTAGCAACTCTCACATCACGGATGGATGCTGGGAGATTCATTAGCAACTTGATATTGTAAATTTCTTGAGGCCAAAATACTAGCTCTGTATATATCAGTATTACAAGTAGCCTGTATTACCTTTTACCAGTATTTCAATTTTTAATATCGGTTGATGTAGTATCCTGATACTGATATTTGAGTCTACTATACACTATACACAATAGGCTATACTGGGTTCTACCTATAAATGTCATGTCATTTTCATGAGATACAATATTGTGACTTACATAGAAAACTAACATAACATTATTGTGAAGTATATAGATGAGAAATGTCACTGGTAGTATTAATGTTGTAGGTTAATTTCACTGTTACTGGGATACAGAATGAAAATGGAGAATATCTGCTGATACCTGTATTGAATCCTGATAATTGCTTCTACACTACCAATTACCCATACCCTTCAGTTTGCTTCATGGGAGACCAGGTGGAACCCTAGGAAGCTAAAAAGTGAGCTATTTTAAATTTAAATGTACTTGTCAGGTGTGGGTCAAGTTAGTGTGCACCTTGTGGTATTCATCTCAGTACAGGAAGCCAAAGACAGGGTTTGCATGCTAACTCTTGGCCTCATTGGCTAGCAAACTTACATATTGCTACTGCCAGAAGTTAACTCGTCATATGCAGAACCATGTCAGCCATGAGTTATACTGGCCAGGTAGCATCAGTAGCTCACTAGTACCACCCTACATACATGGCATAGCAGATGTTATTTGTTTGCAAAACACCTCCCTGGTTTGCTTACACATTTGAGACTTGAATGATAACATGCATGCATCTCTCTCAGAAGAGTATTTGCAGCCGCCATGGAGGCTGTGAAGACAAATGAATACAAAGGCTGAATATTAAAACATAGCAGTTTTTATTTATGAAAAGGAAAATGTTTTCCGGCCAGTTGCGTGATTTTCAGGGAGTTGCCAGAAGGTCCTGGTTTGCTCTTCTTCCAGATCAGTGGTTCCCAGCAGGGGTGTTATTGCTCCCTACGGGTATTTTTGCAAGCCGGGGGGGCGATGAGCACTATGGGTACGGCAGGGGGGAGGGTTTGAAAAAAATGAGATGTTGTTAAATTTAATCTCCGGCTTTTGCTCTGCATTTAAAGGAGCTGAAATGTAGTCAACAAGTCGGGTAGGTCTGACATTCATTCCTCAGGTGCACCACAAAGTGTGTGAATTATCTTTAGTGCCAGATGCCTGGAATTGGCATCTATATAGCTAGTGTTAAATTTCAAAAAATTTTGGGCGAGGACCTTCATATTCCCATCATTGGTAGTGAGAACTGTAAGCGAAGGGGCCATGGCTAAAAATTATCCTATTTTGTACTCAAGTGTAGTTTTTCCTTGGTGTCCTAAGACATGACATACTTACAGAAGTGACAATTAATTGTAGTTAACTGTGACATGATATAACTTTTGCAATGCACATTGAAGTAAAATGTTAAAGTGTTTTCAGAAATGCAGTTTTTTGGTGGGCCAATTTCAGCTTTCTCATTGTGTACCTGCAGGACAGCTTGAGTGGCAAAAGTCTTTCAAAGCCCCATGTGACCCATACCATCCTTCTTCCTCCCACCCACAAGACAATACCCTTGCAACATCAAAGGAAACTTTCATGTGCAACTATTGCAATACAAAATGGTCTGAGGGTGATTTTTGATCTTTTTCTGATCTCATTACATGATATCGCCCTTACTCAAATCGCCTTTTACTGAACAGTGCAAAATCCGACCTTCTGGGGGGGAAAGTCGGGATTTTACCTGATGTTCGCACCCACAGTTTATAGCCTTTGGGACGTTTATCAGGTTTTATCATATTTTTATTGATTTTTCAATTTTTAGGCTATTAATCTGTTGTTGCGAACATCATGTAAAATCCTGACTTCTCCCCCAGAAGGTCGGGTATTCCACTGTTCATTGAAAGGCGATTTGAGTAAGGGCGATATCACATAATGCTTTTTAATCTCTTTATAGTTTAAATTTTAAGGTTATCAGGTACAGTAATCAGAAGAAAGTCAAAATTTGACTTACAGTAGAGTGCTTCATTCTTGAGCTGAGAAATTTTGTAAATACCAGAGAGCTTTCGGGGGCTTCTCCCCTGGTCCCCCTCTGGGATGTTACCCTTTCACCCCATTAGAGGCATTTGGGGGAGTGTTCTACACTTCTATGGGCCCCCTGCATGGCGTCCAATTCCAGAAAGGTTTCTCCAACCCTGACTATGACCTCAAGCCTTCACGCTTTCATTAATAATAATGGGTTAAGTATTCATCACAAAGCAAAAACTCTCTTTCAACATGTGCTTTTATTTTGTCTTTTCATGCATAAAGCAATACTATTTTATGGACAGAAAGGGGGGGGGGGAGGGGGCATTTGCTCACCCCAATTTGGGGAACCACTGCTTTAGATCATCTAAAAATGCAGGTCTGTGACCGAGCTTTTCAACTTTATTTCACAGAAGGAGGCCAATATAAACCAGAGATATACTGTAGATCAAGGAAGGGTCATTGAGTCTCCAAGAATAGCTTTAAAGCTTTTATAATACTGTACCTGTTCCATGTACTGTTCTGTACTTCTGGGTTCTTCAAAATTACTATCCTATAAGGATGTTTACAGCCCATGTAGCAGCACTGACCCTATTATTAGGTCTCTACTCTCATCCACACCCAAATTTGTAGAGGTTAGGGCGATATTAAATCCATATTTACTCTACTGGCAGCTGTTAATATGTTGACTATCTTCCAGCAAGTTGGTTTTTGCCTGCAGCTAACTAGAAGCTAGATATCAGTTCCCTCTGTGTGCTTCAGAATTGTAGAAGTCAAAGGAATAGTTGGCTGGAAGATGTGATGATTATTTCATGTCAAGGTTATTCACTGACATATCTGCTTGTTTGGTTTGAAGTTCAAACTGAAATTAAGACCTTCAATTTAGGAAATATGATGATAATTGGAGATACACAAATATCTCATCAGAAGCCTAGACCCTCCTGTGGGTTGTCTGGCTTTTGGAATTCCAAGAAGAACCATTTCCCAGTGGACTGTTGGGAGTGTTTCACTCAACCCTGTCAGGATTGCTTCATCAAACCAGCTTCTATCCCAATTATCTTTTAGACTTTTGATGCTCAATGGCACAGCCTTCATGGACTGTTATCCTAATGATGCTATTTCAAGGAGAAAGGGGGGGGGGGGGGGGGAGAAAAAAACGATAAGAAAATTTGAGCCCACTGGCAAATATTTAAATTGCATTGACATGAAGATGAGCACTCTCTTCCCATCATTTTAGCATAAACAGGTAGATGGAATATCACTGAGGGTAAACATGTATTAAAGGGACCTTCATGTAGTCTTGCAGCCATCAAGGAGTATGCACATGAGGAATGTGTGTGGATGATATTATGTATCAATGTATTGTAAATGAAAACTGGATTTGGTGTCACATACTTGTTGAAATAGACAAAGTTGGCAATGTACTGAGAGAGAAACTGTACAAAAGTTATCAATGTGCCACCTGGACTTAAATGTAATTTTTCATGTAACAGAATTCATAATCAGACACATTTTAATGCTGCCACATAATGGTTTGATTCAGTTTTTAACTTTGGTCAAGAATGACAACATGGTAGATTTAACAGTTAGGTATTGTACTTGTGGTGCAAGGATTAACCGTTACTGTGGCTGAGTGGATAAAGGTGGTGGCATTTGAAGCGATGAAGCATGGCAATTAACCGGGAGGTTCGGGGTTCGATTCCCGGCGGGGTCAAAGTAAGGTGGGTTTTTTCATCCAAGAGCAATCTACGGTTTTCCCATCTGAACTGGCTTTTCAGAAGAAACCAAATTTGATCTTAATTGTTGAGTTGTTTAACTACCCTACATTAAGTTGTAATTCATAAGCCATATAGGCTTCTCCCACATTTGTGGTCTCTTAGCGTCGTAAAACAAGTGCCCTTCAAGGCCTGAATTATTGAATTATCTAAGGATTAACTGGTGCTGTGGTGTAGTGAATAAAAGTGGTAGTAGTATTTCAAGCGATGGGTCGAAGTAAGGTGGGTTTTTCATCCAAGAGCAATCTATGGTATTACCATCTGAACTGGCCTTTTAAAACTTAAAGTGATATTACCTGTTCAAGAAAAGGGAAATACATACGGCCTAATGTTTTTCTTTATTTGCCAATACACTAACAATACTATTCATGGATGGAGTTGTTTATGTAGTGACTGAAAATGGTAGTGTGAATGGCAAAATATAAAGAAACAGTACGAAAACAGTCAAAATCTTCAGGCTATTTTGAAAAAAACCATCCTCATTACAAACAGCTCAAACCACGCCTATCACAACACTATATGAATATTCAACGGATCACGCAGCTGTAGGCCTATGTACCGAAGTACTGTGCATGAGATTATATTCCCTCGGTTATTCATGCATTGGCTGGGAATAGAGTGATTTTGAAGGTTGTATACTGCACAGCACACTTGAGGTTTTGAAAAAAAGCACCGGTTTTCATCATACTACCCGTGTTAGTGAATTTCACCCCTAACAGTATTCAAAAAGACACTTGCATACTACGCTTGTAACGGTAACCAGTTACACCTCTATACACTTGCTTACTTCCCCCGCATCCCAAGTCTTTGTCCTTGAGCGGTAGGCTAGGTCTACATATCAAACAATCTACGGTAACTGGACAACGATACACTGTGTCGAGTTTGTAGATGTCGATGACTATGGCAAGAGCACTAACCTGAAGAATGATAGTCGAAGTCGTAAAATTGTATGGCTCGATTCGATTTCCTCTGTGAGCAATGTGTTATTTCCCTAGGTCAACTTCGATTGTTGTAGATGGCTTCTCCAAGAGTTTCCAACATGTAAAAGAATTTGTGTCTGTTGTATCAGCACTCCCTGGTTGAATCAAAGCAACTCACTCAGTGTACATTTTAGCTGGAAAACGTAAGAGGGAAAGAATGTCCAGGTAGTAGCTCCATGGCATGACCTTGCGACGGAGGGTAAGCATCTCAGATGTCAGACTCCAAGCTGATATCGTTGACCATCAATGATTTGAATGACTCAAGAATTGTTCAATATTATTCGTCGGAGGTAGTACTTACATATTATATCGATGGCCATTCTCGTGGGTAAATCGAGTTAGATTTACTCGTATTTTCTTGAGTCTGCCTTCAGAATCATGCAAAAACACTCTGCGATGATCACGAAAGCTCACAAACTGCACAAATTTTACTGTCTTTCCCTTCCAGGTAGCAACCCTTGCTGATACTTAGTCCCAAGTTGTGGTGTTATGGAGTAGCTCACGAGGGCTGTAGTTTGTTCCGAAATTGGTCGGGTGGGCTTCAACAGAAATTTCTCCTTTTGATTTACTATCATGGAGCCAATAAACCCTTTCGGATATCAGCTCCATGGTACTGCATGCCCACAGTCAGTTTTCAAGTACTTAGCCTATAGCGTGAATAGCCTATCAAGTGTTCAGTGTTCGTTCACTAGCATATACGTGGGCACCTTTCGTTGTGCTGCCTTTTGCAGATTCGTATATTAGAGCACTCCCATTGGTTTGTTCACCCAGGAGAGGGATTGAATGGAATAAAGATTGTGTGGAATCATTTTCGATTTTCATAGTTTTTGTCGTTATTTTTACAATAATTGAAACAGCTAGTATTTGGAACAACTACTTCTGTGAGGGATCTTTATTTATCTTTATTGTTCGGATGGACTGCTTAAACGTTATTCCAACACTTTAGACAAGGCAGTGTTATGTATTTCCCTTTTTTAAACAGGTAGTATCACTTTAAGTTGATCTAAATTATTGAGTTGGTTAGCCACCTGAGGTGAAGTTGTAACTCATAAGCCATACAGGCTTCTCCCACATTTGTGATAGCTTAGCATTGTAAAACAAGTACCCTTCGAGGCCTGTATTATTATTATTGTTGTTGTTATTATTAATATTGCAGGGTTCATTAGGTTGAGCTTGGGTGCGATGCTTTGTCTCAATACTAGTCCTCTCTTCTCCCAGGGGTTAATTGGTACCACTGAGAACCATTCTATTAGAGCAGCTTTCGTACTACAGGGATTGTCTATGGTACAATTTTTTATTAATCTGCTAAGGGTCATATATGTTCTGCACCTAATTTGCTTTTAATTTGCCTGGTGCCAGTGACTTCTACATTGATTTGAACACTGAACAGCCTATAGCAGCAGCAGTGCCAGCATAATGGCCCCCAAAGGAGTATTTTCTGATGCAGCTTACGTGTTGGTGCTCACAGTGTTTCGTTTGTCCCCTTCCCACTCCCCCAGTTACTTGTCATCTTTCCCTTCCCCGTGCACTTTCAAAACCTTGGTGTGCTGTCACTGCATGTTATAACCTTTGTGTACTCAGTGTACACTGTGCCGTTCAATTCTCTGAAAATATCCAGGTTGTTCTGCTTCTGCTACCTCGTGGAGACCTTTATACACGCCTGCAAAAAGCTGGACGCAAACACGCATTGCGTCCGCGAAAATCATGCTGCAGCTAGAATTTTTCATCTTAGTCCCAAATTAAGTAGACCAGGTGGGCTAGAAATTTTGGTTCTCAAAGTATGTGCGCCTGCGAAGTTTTGCAAGTTTTGCAGCCATGCCTTTGCATTGAGGCAGAGACATCTTCAGCTATATTAGGTTACAAGGCTTCGCCTAAAAAAGGGTCTTTTACGTACTGGTATAGCGATCCAAGTGGCAGCTCCCTAGAACAAGATGGTACCATGCAATAAGTTAGCCTAGTACCTGCATTTGACAGGTGTTGTACTGACTGGCCTAGAAAGCAGAATCGTTCATGGACACTGTGTGTATATATTTTGCATTATGGTGCATGATACATAGGTTTTTATACCCACTTTGTTCCCGCTTCTTATAAGACTCAAAAAAGATGACTGATTTACATCTCAGTCTCTCGAATGCATGGTTCAGTGAAGTGTCTATGTTAGTCATGCTCTCACCAAAATTAATGTATACTGTATTTGCCTTATGATGAAAGTTTTATGGGAGGGTATTTTTTACAGGAGCGGGTTCCACTAGACTGAAATTAGTATACCAAGGTTTCACTAGGGCAAAGATCCTAACTCTTACCCTAATCCCAACCCTAATGTAACCATAATCCTAACCTTAGCCCTAATCCTCTCCTTATCCTAATCCTTACCCTACTGGTATATCTAACTGGCTAATCCTAACCCTATCTCTAGACTAATATCCATTTCAGTCTAGTGCATCTTTGAACTAGAGAACCCCTGATCTATTGGGATTTTCCTGACGATTACAGAATAACCATGATGTTAGAACACACTCCCTAAAAACAAGGGAAATTCACTCAGTCCCTTCAAAGAGCTCTTCAATTATCACTTATTCTGACTGTCCTTTGGAACTCTGATTTTCTGTTTTGTACCACTCTAGCCTTTTGGATTATGCACTTGTTAATTGTAATAGCATTGCCCCCCCCCCCCAACTTACACCCAGGCACTAGTGGGGATGTTGGAACCCTTTTGCTGTGGATGTGCTAGTACACCTAGAGCTTGACATGTACGTTTATGCTCTTGTGCCACAGCACCTGACAAGTGTGGCTGAGTGAATAAAAGCAGTGGCATTTGAAGCAATGAAGCTTAGCAACTGGGAGGTTTGGGGTTCAATTCCTGGCTGGGTCAAAGTAAAGTGGGCAGTTTTCTTTCAAGAGCAATCTACAGTCTTCATACCTGAAATGGCCTTTCAGAAGAAACCAAATTTGACCTAAATTGTTGAGTTGGTTAGCCACCTGACATGAAGCCATATATGCCTCTCCAACATAGTGGCGGCCTAGTGTCATAAAATAAATGAACTGCCCTTCAAGGCCTGAATTGTTATGCCATTGTCAATTGTAACCAACCCCCCTCCTCCCCCATACGTGAGCAATAGCTGGTCTGTAGCAAATTTAACACCTTTGCTGGGGATGTGCTGAGGATTTGCTTTTTGGAGTTCTGCAAGGATCAGTCCTTGGCCCACAGTTATTTCTTATTTACATTCTCCCACTGGGTGCTATCATTCAGAAGTATGGATTAGAGTTACAAATTTACAAATTTATATTTCAATTGGCCCTGCTACTGAAGTTGGAGCATTATCCGCTGTTTCTAAAATCGAAGCATGTACAATTGAAGTGCAAGACTGGATGACACATAACTTTCTAAAGCTCAATGCTGACAAAACTGAAGTGCTAGTTATTGGTTTTAGGGCTCAACTATTGAAATTCAATCTTTAGTCCATAAACATTGTCGGGGTGAATGTGGCCGTTTGATCTGACTCCATCAAAAATCTCGGGGTCATGTTCGATCCTAGAATGAGTATGAATGCTCAAGTAACCAACATTGTTAAAGCTGCAAACTTTCATATCTTCAAAATCAGTAGAGCACGTAGATTCCTGACTACTGAAGCCACAGAACTTGCCATACATGCTGTTACATCGCGGCTTGACTATTGTAATAGTATCCTGATAGGTATTTCATATTGTCTCCTAACTCAACTTCAAAATATCCAGCGGACTTCTGCTAGACTGATAATTAACCGGCATAAATTTGATTCCATCACTTCTGAACTCATCCAACTTTACTGGCTACCTGTAAAACAAAGTATTGACTTCAAAATTCTTTTGCTTGTGTACAGAGCTCTCCATAACCAGAATCCTGGAGAAATAACCAATATGCTTCAAGATAGTAAACATCCAACAGCGACGTCTCCGTTCCTCATGCTCCTCTATGCATCCTCTGGTTGAGCCTCATACCCGCTGTGTTTCATTTGCTGATAGATCCTGTACGCTCAGGAACAAACTTCCTGAATATATAAAGGACAGCAATTATAAAATTTTCAAGTCGCTCCTCAAGGCCCACTTGTTTCACGAGGCTTATGAGCTGTAATGTCCGTGTTTAAGTGCCTTAGAGCATGTTTATGATTTTAGCGCTAAATTTTATTGATTGATTGATTATTTAGTCCTGTTATACCGGGAACTTGGCAGTACTTTAATGCACTTGTCAATTGAAACCTTGGCCCCCATACCCAGGCAGTAGTGAGGATCTTGCAATACTGTTGCCAGGGTACATGTGAACCATTTATTTAGTTCCTGCTATATGTGGAACTTCACAGGGGGATGGTATACAATTGGCAAGTGTGTAAGTGTTGTACCTATGTATCTAATTTTTGTAAAGTTGGTGTTAAAAACTTATTGTACTGCCCATCTTCCTTATGCATAGGTGATCAAACCAAGTGTAAGTTAAATGCCTAGTGTACTCCTGCAAAAGGATTACCAGTGATCACAGTGGGTATATATAGTCTTAAGCTTACTTTATTTTGGAAACAACAGGAGAGCTCTTATATTCAAGCCTTAAATTTAACGGTGGGCTTGGATCAGTACCAGTCGAGTCCACCTTAAGGCAGAACTAGATACCATTTCTCTGATGACTTATGTAGCAGCCTTTGATTTAAATCTTTGAAAGTGCAAATTATACATGAAAGTGCAAGTTATACATGAAAGTGCATATAGTTTTTGCATGACTCCAGGAATACACTGACATTTTGAGTTACAACAGGTATAGCTTTGTTGGAAATATGCAAAAGAAATCTGTTTGAGGGGCCTGGTTTCCTCATCCTAGACACATTAAATTCTTCTTAGTTCCCTTATCTGCTACTCTCTTAATAAGCCATGTGTACATATTTGTTCACAATTTGTTGAGATGAAGTGGCATACCAGAAGGAAAATCACAAAACACAGAGCTAATGCATGGCAATAAATGACCTCTGACATGTAACCACAGAACATAGAGGTAATGCATGATGGCAATAAATGACCTCTGACATGTAGACGAAACAAAGCTTTTTGTTCGGCTCGTGGCTATGAAAGAACTATCGGCAGCAGATCTGAATGGTGGAAACCACCAAGAGCCACTATGTAGGCTTGTAGCAAATAGTGCCAGAAAGTGACTTCAAGACTGAATGGAGTGGGGGATTTAGGGATGCTGATAAGACTTGCTTTTGACTCTGAAATGCACATACCTGAAGTCCTTTTGCTAGCCGATCAACATTCTGTTGGGGGACTAGATGTCAAATATTCCGTCCAGGAAACCAGTAACTTAATACCCAGTCACTCAGAGGTTTGTGGCCAGCTCAAGGCTATAATTATAATTCTCTGAGAACAATTCAGTGTGTGATCTTCACAAATCGTTGTATGTTTTTTGGTTTTAAAAGTATAATTGAAGGGTGTAATATTAATCAGCTCACTTTTTTGTGATATAAAGTGACATTTACAGTTGCAAAATCTGGTTGCCCCAAATTTGAAATGTATTTTGAACTGTTTCCCTAGTGATCTTGAATTGTAGACAAATTGGTACTACTAAGTGTACCACCTGTCAAATGAATAATCACAAACTTCACAGAGGTAGGATTTTGCTAAATGTGGAACCTTTAAATCTCTGGATTGATTTGCCTACAGCAACCTGTTTTAATGCAAGTGCTCTGGTCTCAGGTTCTCTTTTCGCACCATATTGTTGACTGATCATGTTCAGCCTGGCCCTTGATCCTCTCTTATTGCACTTACTCAATCGTCGTTGGATGTGCTTTATATCAATGTCTCTTAACTCATTAGGCAGGGGACCACTTCCTACTATGCGGAAGTATTTTGCGGGCCACGTGTACTGTACCACTGTCACTGGTTCTACAGGTTTTGTCATGGCATCATTTATTTTGGGTGTACCATATGGTACCACAGGTGGGGTAACACTGTATAGTACAATAGAATGAGTACAGTACATTTCCCTCCATTAATTTACTGGCACTCAAGAATTGTGCGAAGTATCAACGTTAGCAAGTATTTCCGGTGGTGCAGAACTCTGGATGGTCATTTGAAAAGTGTTTCACAACTTACAGGGCAAACGTAATCACTGCAGTTTGAATATATACTCCAGCCTAAGGGAAAAGAAAAGGTTCAAGTATCACTTTGATTGCTCCAGGGCTGTGTTTACTAAAAGTTCATTGTACTTGTTCAGTGTATTGTGCACTTTTAATACATCTATCATTTCAACCAAACATGAAGATGCTCTTTTTTTCGTTGGGATTAGAGATCTGCTCTCCTTTTTACATTACTGAAATATGACATTTTCGTCTCCTTTAAATGTTGCGTCGTCCTTTTTTTATCATGTAACAATATTTGGTCAGTGAGGGTAAATGCAGTCATCTCAGTCTGAATTAATGTACCCTGGTATCCTAATCCATGAATTGCTCCGTTTAAGTCATGTGATTATGTTTTTGTTACTAAATTGTTCAATTCATGCAGAATAAATTATTTTACCTTGAATATTGAACTCTCCCTTTAAATTTGTGCAAGATAAACAAACTCCATGGTTACTGTGACATATGTTAGTTCTGATATTTTAGAGGGAACTAAAATAAAAGAGGACATGATAGGTGTAACATACATTCCAAAAAAGATTGGGGAGTATGCCGTGTAATTGAAGTTATTTGTGGTTCATTTGAGACCAAAGCTAGTGTATGCAAAGACCTACATTACTTCTTTGATCAAATGTGTAGCTTGGCATTTTTCTCCTACTAGGTTACGTTAATATCCTGTATGGTGCTGGTACCCTCTTTCAGATGTATGGTAACTTGCTAAAATACCAATGGTAATTTGTTCTGAGCTCTGCTCCTTGGTTTTTGCATGGAATATGTACTCCATGCTGTTTTTATACCTCGTTTAAACTAATTGTCATAGAACGCACTGGCATCTTGTCTAGCATCTCAATTTGTTCCCATCCAAACCCTTTTGTCTGTGAATCAAACAATAAAGTAATGATTTGCCTGCCACCCACATGGAGACAACATGACCTAATAAATGATCAAGAAATAAGAAAAAAAGAATGTTGCAATTTTCTTTTAATTTGGTGAATCACCTTATCTCTTTTGAGGTACTGTATGCTACATGTAGTAGCTGTCATTCCTTGTAACATAACAAAAGTACAGCCCAATCATATCAACATTGAATTTGTAACACATGCCTTCAAAATTGCGTGTGGAGTATTGATTTTCATGCTCTTCAATGGCGTCTCGGGAAGTGTGACCTACATTCAAACAGTGAATGACAATGCCAACCCTTTTTGCTTACATCACTGTTCCAAACATTTGGACATGCTTACAGCCTGGACTGCACACCAGGATCCCAATTGCGTGATATGCATCATGGCATTAGACACAAACAGCTATTTGTCTGCTTGCGGGATGTATTGAAGTGTTATCATGTTGCCTAAGATCCTTATCGTCCCCAAAATAAATTATCAGAACCAATTTTATTCTTATTTTTTTTTTCTGAGACAGCCAGGAATTACGTCTTCAGTTCAAATTGTTTACTACTTTTGGTTTGTGGTTGCCCTTACACAGCAGGTGATGATATGACGTCAAAGATTCTTGGGGATATTGTACAGTAGAGCTTTTGAGCTAAGTGTTAATTGAAGAAAGTCGCTAATTTGTTTTTTTTTTTTTCCAGTTGTTGGTTCTCCATGGAAAGAGCAGGAGACCCTGTTTTTCTCAGGAGAATGTTGTGAAGGCAAATCTTTTGCAATGTGATAATGATTCATTACTCAACTGTTTGTATTTCACTAGATGAATATCAGCTGCTGTTATTCAACATTTATTATCTTCAGTACTTGCATTTCTTGAATATGCAAATGTTTCTGAAACTGCTGGTCAGCATGTGGCATTACAAGATTGCAGATTTTAGCACAGGGGGCCCTTTACATGTATGCCTTTAAGACCATGTTACATTTCAATGAAATATCAATACCAAGGCTAGCATACTTCTCATGGCCCGCCCTGTTATACCCTTTTCTTCCATAAATAGTTTTCAGACCGTGTTTGATGCTGCAGATGAAAACAGATGGGAAGGGGGGTGGGGGGGGGGGCTTACACTTCCCAGTAATGTCAAGTTCTTTGCTACATTTGGGTGCAACCTTTGAAACTTCTTTCTTCTTTATGATGTGTAGATGTAGGCAGGATCAGTATTTTTAGTAGGTTGTTCCAGCAGCCTATAATGGTTCAATGTATCTTGTTGCAAACATTGTAATTTACATCTCTCTTACGTCCTTTGTACTGGGAGGGTCGTCCTCTTCTGGTTGGCGCCCTCTATACACTGTGCTTTTGGTTTACCATGGTTTAGTTGCGGGTAGGTGGGGATTACATGTAAATAGGAGGTAAGTATCGGGGCTCGTAGATTCCCAATCCTGGGATTTTTGGGGATTATTCATTCATGAGACTTTTGCAAGACTGTGAAACAGGAAATATAGCCTCGTTTTCCTCCTCACTTCTGAGAGAGTGATGAAAATATCCACACTGTCATCATTAACTATTTGTCAGAAACATGTTTTAACCCTTTGTATCATACTTTACCGTTCTGCTCCAGTTTCAGTACTGTTGTCAGTGATGGTCCAATTTGCCGAATTTGCCATGAAGGGGAGCGAGGGTCAGAGAAGCTTGTCAGACCATGTTGGTGCTGTGGTACCCTTGGATACACCCACCAGAAATGCCTGGAAAAATGGTTGCAGACCAAGAGACAAGATGTGTGTGAATTATGTCGGTATCAGTTCCATACAAGAAGGAAGGACAGATCATTTAAGGAGGTAATTTAGAGTGAAACCTCAGTTTCATTATATCATGCCCCATGGAATAGTGCTGGTCTTGTTAACCTTCTAAACTTTCAACATAATGAAAGTGTAAGTTAATCACTGATACTTGTAATTAGTATTTTCTTACAAAGAGATGCTGGTTGCTGATAGGTTGAAGTGATTCAGCATTGCATAGGAGGCCCTAGTGATAATAACTAAGTTGTAAATGAAATAACCGGTGAGTGGTAGCTAGGTTCCCTTGAGATACTGATTTCCACATTTACCTTTAAAACACAATCTTACATCTATTGAGATGTGGATGTATTACATTGAGTGTGTAATACATCAGAGCTTGGTTGGTCCTACAGGGAGGATCAGACCCTGAGCAGGTGATGAAAAAACAGTAAGGAACACAATAGCAGAACACGTTCCCAAGATCAAAGCACACGTATGACACGGAGGTATTAATAAAAATAATCTGTGGACGTGCATGCAGTGGTGCACCTTCCTGTGGCTTGAGCCAGAGGAGGCAATCAGATGTCACACAAGGGCTCAAATGGGGAACACACTTGTGATTACATCTGCACCATTTTCAAGCTAACTGATCTTTGTGATATCAACATTGGGGAGATCAAGAGTATTAAATGTAGTAGTCACAGAGTCTGGCCCGTAGCCAAGCAAGGAACTGATGGGGGCAAAACAGCTCCCAGGGAGCCAAACGTTTTCGGGGGGGGGGAGGAGGGTGAGAAGTACAAAAATGCAAAATAAAGTAATGGTAATTACATACGAAAATGCAAAATAATGTAATGGTAATGGTAACTTTGAATTTTGAATTTTCTGCGGGGGAAATTTGGGGGAACTGCCCCACCCCCTTGCTACAGGCTTGCCTGGAGTAAATTGATACTTTTGTCTTTGTCCACATGTCATGTGATTTCACGTGAAGTAAATTTTTAAGAAACGTTTGAAAATGTTTCTTTGGTGAACTCAGCACAATTCAAATAAATTGCAGTTCATTTTTGCATCCTAGATGTTAGTTGCAATGCTGTTTACCATTTCCCTTTTTTCACTCACCCACAGATCAGGAATTAACAATGTAATCATTGCTCTAAATAATACCTCCATTGTTTGCACATATCATGTCTCCTAAGAAGATTATGTTTTACAGTCTCTTTTGCCTCTGTTTTAACCCACAGTGGCTGCAGACACCAGCCCGTCCACGTGACCGCAGAAACATGGTGATGGATGTCCTTTGCTTTTGTCTGTTGACACCAATGGTCTTTACCAGTGCTTGGTTGTGCTTACATGGGGCCCACTACTACTTGACATACTTCAACAACCGGGACCTGGAGGGCCTGGGACTCATCATCCTGGCCTCAGTATTGCTCATAATATTCCTTTTTTGGAGTGCTGTAAGTGCTGGTTGTCCATTTGGTATAATCAATGCATGGAGCCAATACCCTTCAGAAGGGCATTAGCTCCATGGTGTAATATAGGCAATTGATTAAACTTGCAAGATCTCATCATCTCTCTTATGAAAGCTTTTACCTGGTCATTGCAATGCTGTAGAAGCTTCACATCATAGAATATTGTGAAGTCTGAAAATACAGTGTAAAGAAGAAATAACATTAAAAAATTTGCACTACGAAACTTTTAGAAAAAGATTGGGGGGATTAGATTCATGCCATGCATAGATGAAAGTAAAATTTACATTCACTGTTTAGCACTGTACAGTTGTCCCTTCAATTGACATTTTAAGTGGTAAGAATGTTGTTGGAGCACAAATTGGTTGTTTAGCTGACCTGTAGTATTAGGCTGAAATGTTAAGGTTATTTGTACATATGTGTGATCGCTTGGCATTATTAAAAGAAGGGTCTAATTATAAGTTCCAATCAAGTTTTGATATGTTAGAGGGGTACTTATTTTAAGCATTCTGATGAAATTTGCATTGAAATCCGATGTGTGGTTCTCAAGATACTAGCAGTTAAAGTTGTCACATTTTCAATGCAAAGTGAACTTGAAGCAAGCACATATGACGTCATAGCCTCACATTAATGAGCAGTCTTTTGTTTTTCTTTAAACTTTACAACCAATTTTCTCCTCCACAATCCCATGTTATCAGAATGTGATTGCATGAGAGGCATGGGAATTTTACAAACTTCACATTCCCCATGGGGAGGTCCTATCCCTATTAACTTCAAGGTCAGCACAACAGACTGAAAAACCAAAGGAAACAATTTCTCATCACCAATGTGAGGAAGTGATATAACTAGGGTTACCAGATGTCCGGTTTTACCCGGACATGTCCTCTTTTTACTGATTCGCGCTGGCATCCGGGCGGATTTTTAAAATTGCCCATGGTGTCCGGATTTCGCACATTTCTCATGTAATACTTAATTTTGCTTTGCAGGCTAAATAATTTGCAAGTTTTACTGATCCCCTGTTAATGACCTGATCAAGTTGTATGCCAGTGCCATGAATAGTGAATAAAAATAGCAGTATCCTTCCTCGTATATCTTCACAAATACAAGGACTATAGATTCCCCGTGCTCATGTAACACATTTGCAAGTTGTACTTCTTCACTTGAAGCAACTGCAATGCATTGTGTGGGCCTACCTACTGTTTTACAATCAGTATGTTGCGTCTGCTACCTTCGTTACCGGACACTAGGGTGTCATGAGTGCAGGTCAGAACTACATACTCCCGGTCGGAGGCTTACACTCCAACAACCTGGGACTGTATTTGACAGCCATGGAAGGCCCACAGTTGTGCTCAGGTCAGAGTCCCTCATGGGTCCCCAGTTTGCAGCTGGGTGGAGAGGGGCAATCGAGGGTGAGTGCTTTTTCCATCAGCAAAACGGAGATGCTTCGGATTTATGAAGGTTCGAACTCAAAAGCTAACGACCTGAAGTCTGGAGCTCTGACCACTAAGCTAATCCATGTTACATTTTAAGTAACTGACCCTTGTTTAGAACTTCTTTTGGATTTGACCTTCAAAACCAAAATGATCCCTCATTCAGGTGAAAGAAACTCTGGTTAAATCAACAAATTTTGTACCATTTTGCATCTAGACACCTTTGAAAACTGCAAAAATTTTCAAAAGGGAGGGCGACACCCCCTCCCCTTAGACCCCTCCCCCAGGATGGCAGTCTATGTCCTCCTTTCCAGAAAATGAATATGGTAACCCTAGATATAACCCCTGCTTGCCTCAAGCTCACTTTGGGTTGCAGATGTAGTACTTAATGTCCTGATATCTCAAGTACTACATGTTCGAATTGAATGAAAATTTCACCAAATTGTGTAGATTTCAGACCTCTTTCACTTTTGAAAATTTATTTTTGCTTAAACCCTTCCTTTAAGTATCTGTACTTATAATGGTTGTAAAAGGGTTTGACTGAGTAATCATAAAAATCCCCTTCAGTTAGTCTTTAATGTAGCTTTATATTAGAATAAGTAGGAAGTATAAACTTAATAGAGTTATCCTGATCAAGGAAGGTTCTTTGACATTTGTAGATCTTTTGGTCCTAGACATCACTAGGACGCCCATATCAGGTTAAGGGTAGAATACCAGTAACAGCTGGGTCCCGTAATCATTATGATGAATTGGTCTCCACATGTTTGGGGAACCCTGTGGTGATTCGTAAACTTGATATATTTCTAGGTTAGTATGATAAGATGTCACCATCTATAGTAACTGCCAGCCAGATCAGTCCTTACAGCAGGAACTTTAAAATTCTTACTGACAGACTAGACCTGTACAGCTAATATTTGGCACTGTTAATAATCATGTCCTGTTAGTAGTAGGGGTATAGGGACAACAAGCTGTGTTAGATTCATGTATACGTGTATCCAGTCTCGTATGTATCAAAATGTTCTAATAATGTTTGTATCCTGTTTGTTGTGTTATAATGTCTTGTAGAGGCAGGTTTTATTACATGTAAACTACAGTAAGTGCTAGTTTTAGTATGAGACTAGTAGCAAATAACCTATTTATGTGGACCATTCATTCCATTCAAAATCTCTTATTCCATCCTCCCTACCAACGAGAAAGAGAAAGAAGAAAAAAAGGAGACAAAGAAAGATAAAAGAAATATTCATAAGAAAGGAAAAATGGGTAAAGGGGGACGTAAGGGGAAAATAAAAAAAAAAGGATGAGAGGAAATGGTTAAAGCTTGCATAGTGTGTACATTCCCCTAATACTGTTACAGGATAAATCTGATTTTACTCCTTTGAGAGAAATTGCCCAAGACATCAATCCCTATCTGGTCAAACAGTAGTTTGCTATTCCACCAAGCTGGGAGATTCAGTTTGATCCGAACTCATTGAGGCCAAGAAGTGTGAATGCATGGCCTCAGGGGCTATTCACAGTTGTTCTTTTAGTGTGTTACATAACATGTAAACTCAAGTTACACTCGGCCAGCAGCAGCAGCAGTTGCCTTCATGGCAGGTGTTGAATATGAACTCCTCTTTGGCGTACATACTCTAACACCTGCGAACAATGACAGAGATCATCCAATTTCGTTATATTCATGAGCCCAATGCGATCTTACTCTCTCGACTGTTGATTGGTTGCAAAATATGAGTATTCATATTGCACGAAAAGGCTTCAGCTTCAGCGTTCACTTTTACACAGTAAGTCAATGGGACTTCACTGTGTGAGCTTGAAGCGGGCGAAATCACACACTAAAACCCCATTGACATTTGTCGTTCGAAAAAGCATGATAATCAAGACTTTAGTCGTTTTTTCGTTGAATATAATTCTGTTTGTTGTAATCGTATATGTGAATACTTAATAGCGTACAGTTTTTACGCAGTTTGACGAGGAATTCTTGCGAAAGTTCGCGGACGTTGGTATTACGAGTGCAGCCAATATAGGTGCAGGAGTAATACACGTCCGCCGGGCGGGCAACAGCAGCAGCAGCAGCAGCAGCAGAAAAATTTGTGCCTTGAGCAATTACTGAAGTTTGAAAAGTTGTTACCTTTGAATCCTCATACATCAATCAGGTTTGCTGTTTGCTGTAGAGCAGTAAGTGAGATGAACTCACAATGCGAAACCATTCCCTGAAAAATTCAAATGAGACAGTTTTGAAGAACATGATAATTTCTTTCTTAGTATTCAATCATGTAAAATGTAAGTCATGTGACAATTGTGTTGCTACATATTAAAATTGTTGAATACATCCTGTACATTTCACCTCTGTGGTTAACCGTAGTACATGCAGTGCTTGTGATATGAAAACAGCATAGATATATAACTGTGAGCTGGGAAGTAACAGAGGATCTCATATACTCAAAGTATGTTTCAAAAATTAGGTTAGGGCAAAGCCTTTAAAAGGAATTTAATGTCTGAAGGAATGGAAACCTGATTACTTTGCATATTGCAGGGTAGTTGTAATGAGTTTCAAACCTGTCTAGACATAGTGGCAGAGATGATTGCTAGAGAAAAACAAAGCTCTTGCTGAATGTGCTGAGTAGTACGTTTGAAGTAAATGTCTGTAGGAGTAGGATTGATAGGGGTGGTATGGCAAGACTGTGGTATCAGGGAATAGTTACTTACCTTGCATTCATGCATGTAGCTTTATAAAGACAGATACTCATCATCCCAGATAGTTCCATTTCTCCTAACTAGGTTACTTCTAGCCCCGCCCACAATTGTCTTAAGCTTCTCAGTATGAAGACACAAACCTAGTCTATTGCTGAAGGAGATATCCTGGTGAGCATACAAGGCCCTAATGTGTAATCAGAACACTCTCTGTGCATGCTTTTTAATATGAGCTACTCTGCATTTTTTCATTTTGTAATGCTAATGTCAATCAAAGAGCAGCCACCAATTGAGTTTTGCTTTCCCCCAAGTAAAAGTTATACTTTGGGTGATGAGTATCTGTCTTTAAGCTGCTCTTATGATAGGTGTTGGTGGGAGGGTTGCTTATGGAGGGAGGCCGGGGGCAAGTGCATATGCCATCAGTCCATTAGTGTCTGGATGTGAAATTTGAAATTGTGCACAGCTGTGAACAAAATTTTAGGGGTTATTAAAATTTGTTGGGTCCCTACCCCACCCCCAGGCATTTTTAAGTTCAGTGTGTGGAAGGGTTATAGTAAGACTTGATATGTAAAGCCAACTTCATAGAATCTTCTTTAAAGTATGAATTTTTCCCTCAAAGGTTGCAAAGTTGCAATGGATGTACTGCCAAGTGGCTGTTTTAGTTACAAATTAAACCATATAAATAGACCCTTAGGCTACAGTAATACATTATGCAGCACAAATCCTTTAGCATTTAATGTACCTATGCCACAGTGCAAAAGGTGTATTATCTTCTCAAATCATATCCCATTTATCAACTCGCCAGGCCGTATATAGACCTTATTCATTGACGTCATGTGATGTCATATTGGAGGGTAAACAATGAAACACACTGCACGCATGACGTAGACTTCGCACTCATGTGTAGTAGACTGAGGTGCATATCCGACCAGTACACAAAGCAGCTGTGTGCATTTACTGGTGTACGTTGCAATGATACACTCACATACCTAGCTCTTCCAGAGAGCGCATTTTCTGTTCTGTGACGTCATATGCATAAGGTCTATTATGCAGTTACTTTTCACAACCATCACTAATGTGCCAGGTGGCATATTACTTACTTCCTGTTCTCTGTCGTCACTTTCACTCTCAGTGCACAAAAAGACAAAGTAAAGAAAAGTGAACTCCCTTTAACAGGGTTCCCTTTTTTTCAAATATCTTTTGATGAGTCTCCAACAACCTAACATTCACCAAGCTTAAATCAACAGTGATTGTCAGCAGGAAGTTAATCTGGCACGCAATGTACTCAGAAACCATATGGAAGCTGATTATGTTTTTTTTTTTTTAGAGTTGAACTATATAGGTTGACACATTGGGGGCAATGAGAAAATAAATACTTTGATAAATCAATGTTTCAAATTTGAACCATAACTTTTCCTCTTGATAAGAAAATACTTAGGATATGTGAATGGGTTCACTGACTTAACTTATTCTGAAGTATAGTCAGGTATAGCAAGGTTGACTTTTGGGTACCTTTCTATCGCAGAAACTACTGATGGCCAGGTTCTGTACTTCACAAATAAACCATGTAGTACTGTACTAATCTTGTAACTACAGTCTGGACTGTTGTGCTTTTTTCATGAAGGGGATGGACGATGACTGACTGCAAAGAAAAAGTTCAGTGCAATTAAAAAAAGAGAAAGAAAGGAAAAATTAATATTGAGAAAATGGGGTGCATAGTTTGCAAAATGTGTCACTGTTACAGAGAACATTGTTTCTCTCCCTTTAGAACTGGGATGAATTTAGACAAGGCCTTTGTGATATTCCAGTTTTGCAATTCTACTCAGTTTCTTCCTCACTCTCAAACCTCCTGGAAACTGCCCCCACAGACCCCCACAAAATAGCATCCTCTGTTTGAAAGGCCTTGCAACAGCTCTGGGATGAGTCTTTTTCCTATACTGTTGTATTAAAAGTCTCATGTCCATTTTGACAGATTTAGTACATTAAACATTACTTGAGTGTGTTATATATGCCTCAGATGTAACATGTGCATGGACACCCCCTCAGTTTGCACACATTTATGACTGAAGAAGCACATAAGTGCCAGAGAAATTGATAATTAAAGAACGAAGAAATTGAATTTTCTGTTATCATGTGATGCTTTAATGACAGTATGTGTGTGATTGTTCAAGATGAGATGATGCAGTGTGTCTGCAGACAGACTTTCATTCTCTGTTTTCGTTTCATTCTTGTTAGCTTTCTTGCCCATCATTAAATTGTAGACAGATATGTCTGCTTGAAGAAGAGACAACGAAGGCTACAAGGAGTGATTATAGTAAAGTTTAGAGAGAGATGCAGTATCACACAGCTTGTGATACATGTAGAAACACATCTAAGAATTAAGGGCTACATCTTATAGGTATCCAACATTTAATAAGATGTCTTGACTGGAAAATGAAAGATGTTTAGGATGCACTAAATTGAAGTTAGACAAGCTCAAACCTGTCATTTGACAGGGAATTAGTAGATGTTGTTTACACAAGTAGTCATGCTATAAGCTTCTGCAAGGCATTATGGGAGTTTATAGTCGAAAGTGACTGTTGAGTGATCATACGTGATTGAATGCAAAACAGCCAGAAGGCAGACCTAAATGAGAGTTTTGTGGATTTAGATGGCAGATTTTGAGACTTCATTGTAGATGTTAATCACATCTCACTGTGTAGTAGAAGTTTCCCTGCCTTAAAATGTGAAACTAGCTTGACAATTTAGATGTTTTTAACATCATTGGCCTAATTGAAGAGTTAATTTTAGTCAGGCAGCTATTGACCATGCAGACAGCTGCAGCCATTTGAACGAGAACTTAGAGGGCAAGCACAGTCACTTCAGTTGGAATTAGTGTACACTGGTATCCCAATCCATGTATGGTTCTTCTTAATCATGTGACAATACTTTTGAATTGCTTATTAGTAATTGGGGTTTACCTTTAACATGGAAAATGTATCATTAGAAAAATCGTGATAGCAGCTTGCTTAAGAAGAGAATATTTGTTAGATTTCAGTGTTGTTTTAAAATATGCATGGTTGAGGCAACTGCCAGTCCCCATTATCTGCCTGTAGAGCCCATTCATGTAGTGTATTTGTATGGTGTCTGTAAATATGTGTTAAGGCAGCCATGAGATAATAGCTAATTCCACTATTTGCTTAGTGGAAAGGAGTGAGGTTCATCTATGGTCATGATACGATGGCATCCATAAAGAATTTTGGGTGAAATAAGTGACAGTGTTATTCATTCCTATCATTTCCCCTCTCAGCCAGGATTTCATATTAAATGTAGAAAACTTTGGACTCTAATTACATATGGTGTACTTTGAAAAAGACTGAGGATATGTGGCTGCATGGCAGGCTTGTGTAGTTACATAGCATTGTAAAGCCTGCTTCAGTTTTGTTCATATCATATCATAAGATTTGACAGGCTTGTGTAGTTTACCTGAAACATACTAGCACCTTTGCTAAAATTGCAGGATGCTGTATCATTTTGAATCCTGCAAACAAAACAACAGTACAGAAGTTTCCAGGTTGTAAGGGAGTAGGCCTGCTCTACAACTGTGAATGGAGCCACCACTTCTTCAGCTGAGTGGAGTCACCCTCCATTCAGAGTTGTAGAGGTTGTGACTCCATTCAGAGTCGTAGAGGTGGTAATATACGCAACTCCATTTATAGTTGTAAAGGTGGTGACTCCATTCATTTATAGCTTTAAAGGTGGTGACTCCATTCATAGTTGTAGAGTTGGTAACTCCATTCATAGTTGTAGAGGTAGTGACTCCATTTATAGTTGTAGAGGTGGTGACTCCATTCATAGTTGTAGAGTTGGTAACTCCATTCATAGTTGTAGAGTTGGTAACTCCATTCATAGTTGTAGAGTTGGTAACTCCATTCATAGTTGTAGAGTTGGTAACTCCATTCATAGTTGTAGAGTTGGTAACTCCATTCATAGTTGTAGAGTTGGTAACTCCATTCATAGTTGTAGAGTTGGTAACTCCATTCATAGTTGTAGAGGTGGTGACTCCATTCATAGTTGTAGAGGTGGTGACTCAATTCAGTTGTCTCTTGAGGCCACTTGTACCTAACTCCAAAAAGAACAAACTTGCCAGTGTATAAAATACCATCATAGCACCATATCTGTGTGCTCATGAACTGATGTTACATTTCCCACACCTAATATCAGTGCTTAACTTTATTTTCTCTGCAGGTTTCATTTCGGTACCATTGCAGTATTTGGAATGTCTGGCGTCAAGAAAACCAAGTTGTCCATATAGTTGTCCAAGACAGAAGTCCGTCAATTCAAAGCAAACTCATTAGCCAGCTCAGCAGCTTTTCCTCTGAAGGTCAGAAGCATGATTTAAATGGCAATGTAACATGTTGCCAAAGTTCTGGGCTGCCACCTGGGGCTACTTTTGTCTGACAGAGTTACGGACTCAAAAGAGAATGTGACATATATACAGTAACTTAAATTTCGTGGAAAAGAATGAATGCTTAAACCAGCTCTGATCTCTTTCTCAATATGGTCTCTCTTTGCCAGATAACACTTTTGTCTCAATACATCCAAGACAGTATTTACATCGAAGTTTTTACTATTGTTTCAATTTATTATGTTTTGTTTTTAATATTCATCAGTGAAGGCTGAAGCACATTTACTCCCTTCCTTCAGATTCCATCATGAAATGCAGATTTTAAACATGATAGAGGTATCACTGACTTTGTCAGATATATTACAATGTCACAGCTTTGTCTTGCAATATTTCAAAATGATAAAGGAATATGTGCAAGTATTATGCGGTATAATTTTGTTGTTATTAAACATTAACCTGTATTGAGACTGACTTATCACAGACAAATCTGAAGTGCTTTGCTCCTGCTGTTCTAAATTTGTTTGTTTTTGTCTACAGTCTAGCTTGTTTTGCTGCTTGTCATAGCTATGAACAAATATGGGTAGTTTGGAGAAAAAAATGAAATTTCTCAATCAGACTTTTTGAGAAAAGGAAATGAGGAATATCCCCCCTCCCCCACCCCAGTAACTTTTTATGGCTGGTGCAGGCAGCAGACTTTCTTTTTTTGGACGTAATAATATCCTTTATATTTTATTTCCAATATCAGCTAACTGAAAATATTCATGGTACGTGATACTGCTCACATGTCAATGCATCTTGGTCTATGCGGCTTGTTGTTAATTCTAGCATAGTCCATGAGTATGCATGAAGTCTGTACAGTCGTAATTGCTTACACGTTGTTTGCAGTACACATCCTTTTTCCTATCACAGAAAAGGGAAATCACGACATAAACTATAGATTTATTGTTTGGCATGTGTCTAGACTATGTGCTTCTCAGTGATTATATGTACAGTAATAATTTAACATAGCAAAGTCTGTGATGGTCGTCAATGGATTTTGTGTAACTCAATGAAAGCAAAAACCTGAAAATGAAAATAGCTGTAATGACGGTAGTGGGTGTGGACCAGAAAATGTTGTTGTTATTTTTGTTTGACCTTAAAAAGTTTTCCAACATCGGAAAGTGAAGCTGTGATGTCAGTGTAGGGATAGAGGAAACAAAATTGAACAGTCAAAGCTGCAGCAAGGTCTTGTATATATATAAATAATATAGCTAAATTTATCAAAAGTAAAATGACTGCATGACAGAGGGCGCTCCACTGTGCTGATCTCACTGGAATGAAAAATGCTTTTATGCTCGTCTTTTCATTCATCTCTACAAAGGCAAAGCATACGTTTGCTTTCTCAAAAATGGTGACAAATTTGTTGAAATAGTGTAGTCAAGAGATGTATAAGGATGCAGGTGGGCTGTAAGAAGTATTACCTTTATTTCAATTCATCAGTTAAAAGTGCAATGTCACTATTTTTCTTTGGTCATTTTCTATATTACTGCAATCCTTCATTTTATCATTAACAGACAACATTTAAGTATTTCATGGGAAAAATACTTTGTAATCACTTCCATGTAATCCATTGTTTTGTTCGTTGGCATTTGAAAAGAATTTTATTTTTGCCACCTTCTAAGATGTGAGAATTTTGTAGTTTTTTTTTTTTTGGGGGGGGGGGGAGGGAAGGGGGCTCTTTTCATCATTTCAAATTTTTAACAACACACCATTCCTGCAAACTTGTGAAGCTTTGTGGATATTTATGGAAACAATTCATGGTTGCACAACCATAACCTCTAATGATGAATGATGAGAGAGACTGTTAAGTTTCCTCATTGACCTCACATAACTCAGTTTACTCTGTGGGTATATGAAAAGCTTGCCTTTTATCTAACATTTTGGTGTTTTGTCTTTGATAGCAAAGGATAGTTTGTGGTTGTGCAGAGAGTAAACTTGCACTAGTGATATAAAAGAAAGGTTTGTGAACAGAAGATGTTAAACTGGTACATTATGGGACCACGGGGTCTCAGGGAGATGGACTTTGAAAAAAAAAAAAAATGATTGTGCACGTATAGCTGGAATGGCATATTAAATACTTGCAGTAGGTCATTACAGGAATCATCTAAAAACTACATTGTCTTCCTGTTGGTTTCTGATCGAGTAACACTTTGCTGGGGGAGGGGGGGGGGGTGGTGAACCCAATTTCCTATAGTTTTGAATAGTGAGGATGGCATGGCGCAACCAAAGGATGTTAGTGTGTTAAATTGAGATAGTTATTGGTAGCACTGTTGGATTGTTACAAAACAAGTTTGATCACAATGAATTTCTGTTAAATCAATTGTTTTTAATAGACTTACCACAAAATAACCAGTGTTTTGGCCTTCACATACTTTTGCCAGCCAGCAGATTTTTTTCTTTGCTGTTTGATCTGTTTGTTGTAAAAAGTGTTCAAAGGTACATGGTTATTTGTTTCAGTTACTCTTTGTTGTCACAGACAGGAAACTGCAGAGTTTGTTTAAAGTGTGCAATATTTTGGTAGTTGCTATGGCAACAAATTGGCAGCTATGGAGAAATTCATGTAGATATACCACCATGCTCTTTCTAGATGGTATTGAGAATGAAGCCTTAGTTAAACTAATTAGAGACTGTAAAAGTTGTTCTTTTTTCACGTTGCAGCTGTAAAGGCCCATGCCGCCTTTTCTATGAACAGGGGTGTTTGTTTGTACATAGGCTATCAAGCTTACATAGTTGACAACCATTTTATAGCATGTGGTTGGAATTGTATCAGACACACTGATGAGACCAACATCGTTTTAAATTTGGTTGTACAGTTGGAGGAAAACAGTAGAGCACTGCTACTAAAATGTCACAGTTTTGGTGATATGTAACCTACTAGCATTAGTTGTTTAAAGAACCTAGCTAAAGTAGCACTTGAACCAACTGCAGTTTACTTTATATTGCTTAGGGTGGGAGTCAGGATGGAGGTGGGGGTAGGGGTGTGTGGTGTTACCATTAACCAAACTAACCATTTATAGGGGCAGTTAATTACTGGAGTGATGAGTAGTGCCTTCTTATAACTACTTAACTTTGTGGCACAATGGATTACAGTAACATACACACACACATGCCATCATGAATGCATCAGTTTCTCTTATCACTGAAACAACTACGTGCAGGTCAGAAAGCAAGATTTTCTTCCTCTTGTAAGCAAGCTTGGTGATATATGTTGATGGCAGAGAAATACTTAATCTGATATCCCTAAATCTGGTGGCCATTTAAGATAATGAAAAAAGACTGCTTATAATTATTTCAGTTTGTTGGTTTGAACATCAAGGTACCATGTTAGTGAGCTGACTACTTGTCATGTATCCAATTCCATTTTGATGATATGAAATGTTCAGGATCATGCTCTGAACTCAAGTCTATTGTGACTGGCTGATGATACCAGGGTTGGATGGGAGATTCAAGGAGTATCAGTAAAATTTACCTCAATTGCTAATATTTCCTAAACGATATTTATTGTCCCATATGTCATGAAAATGGTGCACCATTTGCATGCTTTTGAATGCAAGTTACAATATTTTACCGCATCAAGATGAAACGACACTTCATTGTGGTGCCCCGTAGCCTATTGTTAGTTGCAGAATGCTTATTTCCCAATATCGGTAATGGATTGGTGTCGGGACTATCAGCCGATGTTGAGAGCTGAAGTATCGGTACTGGTAATATTGGCTACTTGCAATATCGGTACAACACTATACTAGGGCATCAAGATGGTAAAGTTGGTAAGATGCTTTGATCTTGTCCATCAATCATTGTTGTACTTCATCTGATTTTTAGTTTACTTTAAAATATGAGAATCAGGACACATGAAATGCTAAGATCTGTTAGAAAAAACATTAAAAAATGCAAAATCCTAACTTACTTGACAATCATTGATGAATCTATAGCATTTTAAAGCAAGTTTTTGGTTTGTTAAATACCTGTTTATTTTTTGAAATGTTTTGTCTTTGCAAAAAGCCCCCAGACCATCTTAAGGGAAATATTTGCTTAAGAGAGTGAAAGCAAACTTTTCAAAACATTTAAAAAAAAAGAAAAAATAAAAGAAAAAACACTTTTGAAAGTATTGAGAGCTTTGGAGGAAAAGCATCATTCCTGTTGTTTTCAATTATATTTTTTTCTTGAATTGCAAAACTTCCTATTTTTACAGAAGTTTGAGAAACAGAGTGCCTGCAAAATGGATAAGTTATCCAATCAGTTGTGTGCTAAAATGTCATATGAGTATAAATATAAAGACCAGAGGTTATATATGAGTAGCTTTGCATTCAAGTTTTTGTAATACTTTTTGCGTATTTGGAGATGTTTGCAGATGTGTCATTTGCAGAAGGTATTTGGAATGTTTTTGTTGCATATTGGCTGTTCAAATGATGTTGTATATTCACAGAATTAAATTCTGTATAATGTTTAATATTTTGTAGTTCCAAGAACATTGAGCAAATAAATAGAGAAGATTCAAGCCAGAAAAAAACAGGATTCCATTGGATTACATTCTGTGAAGTTCCTTTCATTTCATCTTGAAAACAAGAAAGTGACAAGATTTAGTACTTTATCAAGGAGATGTCGATGAGTAGACAACACCATGGACAATTATCCGTCATACAACTGTCCCACCAAAAAATATGGAAATGTTCACGGTGGGAATTGTTTGTGGGGGGGGGGGGGGGTGAGGGTTATCCAGGAGCAGAGAAGAACTGCAACCCTGTTGGAAGGTGGGGGAGGCAGAGCAAGGATATGCAGTTCACCTTCCAGACTAGCACAACTCCAAGCATTGGAATAAATTCTGAGCAATACCCCAGTTTTCAAAGAATCTAAGTTTTGCTAAGCTCCTCTTATTACAGCTAGAAAGAATATTCACTGTTGTGTTACTCTCAAAAAAAAAAAGAAAAAACAAAAAAAAACAAGACTAACTTTTACTTATCTTGCAACTTTATTATTATATACATTAAAGCTCCTTCTGTCCATAGATTTCAGATTCATAATATCTATCATAAAATGTATTTATCATTTCCAAATATGGACATACTTAGAGAATAAAACGGAACAAGAATTTATTTCCTTTGGAAGAAGTGCCTTAAAATCAATGTTTTAATTCCACAAAATCTGAATACAATATTCTCAAGAATAACAACAAAAATAGAAAATGGTAGTCTAACCTTATCAGCACATTTGTCAGAAATTTTACACAAACAAGCTTCCAGAAAACAAAATTTATACAAAAGAGCTAATAAAAATTTGCCTTAAAGACAGACACCAAACAACAACAAACATACAGAGTGTACAACGAAAGAAACGTGTCAATTAAAATCTTTAAAAAAATTAAATTATTTAAAGTAGCAAGGTACCATGTTCTAGTTAAGCTCTGCCCCTGTACAGCTAAAGAAATTTTAACCCACTAATATCAGAAGCAATGCACCATGCTTTCCAGAAGGTAAATATTCAATCCGTGTTTGAAAAAGGTGACTTTTACATGGGTTCCATGATAAATATCACAAAAACAAGAAAGGTTCTATGCAAAAGGTTCCGACAAGATATCATCATTGTAGTTTCTCAAATGCAATAAAACTTATTCACCTTGTATACCAGATGAATACAATATATGCATATGTTTCTACCACAGCACACTTTTTTCTAATCCTAAATCTGCCTGAAGACTTCCTTACTCTTTGAATGAGTCTGTAAACAGCTTTGTTCCAACATTTTGTCCCCCTATACTTCACATTGAATTTAACATGTAACTGGCATCTCTCCAGCTGAAAACTTCTTTAAAATTGTTTGGGAGCACTCCCACATGATTACTACAGTTTTAAGACCTGTCTGGTTTTAAGTTTGTGAATGGCTATTGCCCAATACCAATACATCCTTGCCCCATAAACATCCATGTTTTTGCACAACTTCCGTTGGTATGTGATGGTCATTAACATAGAATAAAGATATGCAAATTTGCCCCCTGTTTGGTTTATATTATCAACATCTAGTGTAGAGCTAAATTTATTATAAGCTATCTAACAGGAATATGCATCCTTCCTCTTTTACCACAATGTTCACTGTTCTAGTTATTTCTACCTTGTTCCTCAAAGAGTTTTATTATTAATGGTACAAAAGCTATAACTAAATGATTGGATTGCTTGCCCTTTTTGAAGTCAAACTTAATGAATGTCAATCCTATGGTCACTCATGCATCTCTCTCACTTTGGATAAATTCTAAAATGTTTGAGCTTTCCATGCTGCATGTATTTGTATCTCAAAGAGTATACCTCAACACCACACCATATTACAGGGCATGTTAAAGATTTCAAAATGGTATTCATGAGTTCTTACACTTAACTATCCAATGTGAAAAAATTCAAGTTACACTTTCCATGATTTTCATAAATGTAAGCTTTATCAATGTTGTTAAGGCTGCATATATACCCTGGATTTGACAACATTTTGTCCGTGATGTCAATTTTACCTCAAAATTAATTTTCAGTTTATGATGTTCTTACAATTCATGATACTTACTGCTTTTTTGTCAATTTTGACTACAAATCCATGATGTTATGCAACAGAAACTGTCATACATCACTCTAACTTCTCCAGCCATTTACTCTTAAACATAATTCTAAATGCTACTTTAAACTTCCAAACCAAAAGGTATAGTTCGCTCGTGTGTCAATATCATAACAGAATGACTTAAAAGAGACTAGTGAATGCAATGAACGTTTAACGAGTGAATTTCCTTCCTTCTTAATTATCCACTAAGCAGTCATCATGTTTTGTAATGAGTATTCCAGACACTACTCAAAGGTTTGAGTAAGTTGCAAACACTTAAACTAATTGCAAGAAACAGGAACAGGAAAACTTTCATACGTACTGTCTTTATAAACAACATTGCTGGCGTGAGAAAAATTGATTCGTGGCTGAGGAGAGTTTACTGTTACATAGGGGACAAAAAAGGGACGGCACTACACCTCAACCTGCTTGGGTTCCTAAACCCGATAGACTATAAAATTCCATGACCACTTTATGACTGCATTAAGAAACATGATCTAGTTTATCAAAGTTAATTTCACTGGGGCTAAATATCTGGGATAAAAATATTAATGGATTGCGCATTCTTACAAGAGTTGCACTAACTTTACAATATTTCATGACTTATTTCCTCTTTTACAAAATTCCACGAGTTTCTGCTGCTTGGAAAGTGATGAAGTTCTGCAACTTCCAGGCCAAGATTACCCTGATTTCAGAGCACTTAAGTCTAACATTGTGTACCAGACACAACGCTGCTGTTACCTTTCAACACTGGTCAGTGACTTTTTCAATTTTTTTTTTTTTTTTGGAGGGGGGGGGAGGTTTGGAGGTCTTCAAAAGCAGTTTTAAGCCTGCATCAGCTATAGAATGAGCCCTGCCTTACTATTAATTGCAA
Organism: Holothuria leucospilota; assembly: GCA_029531755.1. Taxonomy (NCBI): domain Eukaryota; kingdom Metazoa; phylum Echinodermata; class Holothuroidea; order Aspidochirotida; family Holothuriidae; genus Holothuria; species Holothuria leucospilota. The sequence goes on along the minus strand of CM055974.1, from coordinate 50,396,880 downwards.
AAAATTCTAATTAAAAATGCTAATGATGTAAACTCCTGTTAAATGTAGAAGTAGAGTGTCCTGGCTATTTTTTATGTGCTTCCTTTGACGTACTCTTCGTTTGTATCTAGGTCATAACCCATCTGAATCATACCAGCATCTTCCAAGCTCTTCTCTTTTGTTCTCTCTTCCAATCACTGCAAATATTTTTGCAGCTGTTTCACATTACACACTACAACAAGGGTCACTTGTATTTACTGTCTAAATATCTGGTTTACGACAGAGTAAAACACTTAAAATGGCAATAGTGTAATCCTTGCTTACATCTTTAACATAGGGATTCCTGAACATAAAAACTGTCAAAAATTATCCACAAATGTTATGATGACATGGGTAAAATTCACAATATAGGACAAAACCAATTTACTGTTTTAATAGTCAAGCTGAACATTCACAGAAAGCCAACAATTTTATAAACAAGAATTGCACCGGAGATAAAAGATACGATAAAAAAAAAAACAAAAACAAAAAAAAACAAATGGTTACTGATGTAAAAAGTTACAACTTAATTCTGATCATGGATTTTTAATGATAAAATTTTTTACAGGCATTCACAATGCATTGTAATAAACAAGTACAAATACAAATCCTAACCATCCCTCCCCCAAAGCTTCATGACAATTTTCCACCTTGCAAGACAGAAAAACATAACTTTCAAAAATGGAAGAAAAAAACACTTGTATTTTGTCACCTGCAAAAAAATGACATAACTGTTCAGCTCCTGGGACTATAACACTTGAAAAAATACTTTTAACTTCGCTTTAAAATAAACTGAATATTTCAAAATGACAACAAGTGGCACAAAATATCGCCGTAAGTACTTGTACAATATCAAAATGCTGTCATTTTCCCATTGGGAAAAGGCTGTCACCATGTTTATCAAAACCAATAGTAGGTTCTGTTCTGAATACTCAAAAATATTTTATAACCATCCCTATCATCCCACCGCTGTTGCCACGTGTCACAGATATCACCTGTAGAGAGGAATGTGAGCCTCAATTGTGTGACTACGAGAATGACATCAAAAAGAATTACTGTTGGCACACTTTCACTTGTCCCTATGCCTGGAACATCATTCACAAGTCTTAGTGAGCTCACCAAGGAAGTACAGTAAGTTAAGCACTGATCATAAAGCTGCACAATCTTAGAACCATCTCTGCATCCCACTTCTGACACCAGTCACAGGGAGCTTGTATGCAGAATAAATCACAAACTGTCAATAAGCACCATTTCTGTCCATTACTTTCGTTCTTGTAGCCACTTTTGATGGCTAAATGACAACACCAATCATCGAACCAGCAAAGTGTCCATTCTTTGCCTAATAGAATCCATCCAAAGCCACTGGGGGTCTCTTGCCCCTTCTTTTGCGATCCTCCAGAAGGAAACTCAAATCCACAGCTGCACAATGAAAGAAAAAGGTGATCGATGGAGTTGCAAGTCTCATCTCCCTGACACACTTTTTCGCAAAATTTAGGGAAAGTTGTCCTTTAACCTACATTTTGACCTTTGACCCCACTCTTAGCAACTAAACAGCACTATTTTTAAAATGATCTTATCGGTCCTAAAATATGATGTGATCTACTACTTTTGTACTGTCCTGATTGGTAAAAAATGGCAGAAAACCAACTTTTAGCAAATATGACCTTTGACACACACTCACACTTCTGATGCTAGGTAAAGTACAATATCTCATCTAGTGTTCGACCGATCATCTGTTAGATAATCGGCATGGGGCCGATTATCGCACAATCGGTAAATAATCGGCATCGGTAAAATTTTGTCCTTCAACCGATTACCACCACCGATTATTTGAAAACTGGAAACAGGGCTAAAATACACTTCAAAGTTTCTGCAAAAATGTTTATAATTCTCCAAAACATGAATTTCTTTAAGTTCTCGCCCAAAATATCAGCACTGATACTCACAAAACTTGCAATATTTTAAGCTCTCCAAATCATAGCAATCATTGTAATTGTTGCCGTAACTCTCAGTGCAGCACAGTTCAGGTGCGTGAAAGGGCACACAGTATTACCTACAAGGTGTGCATGCCATGGACCATGCCGCATATCTGCATACAAATTGTACTACAGGAAGAAATGACTCCGCGCTACGTTTTTTCCAGTTTCAGTGCAAACCACATCATCTGTACACATTTGGTGCACGTACTGTACTGTAGCAACTTTGGAAACCCGAGGCTTATTATCCTGCATAAATTATGCCACTTCCCACATTCTTTTCGTTAAGTTTTTAATTACCTATGACCTGCACATGCGCACACGTAACTGCCGTACAGTTCTTGCGAAGTTGGAAGTTCACCTACGAAAGCACACCAGTACAGTATGTAATACGTAATGCAAGGCTAAGTGCATTGCCTGCGCATTTACGTAGCATGTTGGTCATGAACTCCGTCCGTGCTCCTAACTGATGAACGAAGGGAAACGGGCCCTGTGTTAGATTCACGCTGGAACGGCAACAGTTTTTCGATTACGGGACTTTATCGGGAATTAGTTTTACGTTTCATTTGGAGAATCTTTTACATAAGACGTAAGTGTTGGGCAAGACGCATTACAAAAAATATATCCATATCGTTAAGGGAGCATGGGATGAGTAAATCAGGCAAATTGAGTGGAATGTTTAGTGGCCCCGAAGTGCCAAGTTAGATATTTTTGCCTAAATCTGCAGTGGGTGGATAGGCTACTATATATCACTACTACAGTCCAGTACAGACCTTTACACGGAATCTTCCGACATGATCGGTGGATAGAACTACTGTAGGTAGAATCGTATGTAAGCCGACAGACTCTTTGGCTAATGTTAAGCCTGTGACATTGTACGAAAGCATGTATTTATGGTTGATTTTTATCATAGTATTTGGAAAGGAAATCCTTCAAAAACATTTAATATTCTACTAGTGGAACGTAGGGAACTGTTCTTAATCGTTCATCTCCAGTATGAAGGTTATGTTATGTTGTGTGTACAAAGTTAGAAATATGCGACAGACGCCAGACGGCGAGAAAACATGACCTTCCTATACATGTAAATAATCAGTGATCGGTAATCGGCATCGGCCCGATTGTGTAATTGAATAATCGGTAATCGGTGATTACCGATTATGGCATAATCGGTCGAACACTAATCTCATCTCCCTATACAATTGATGTAGCGAGATGAGATAATTTTTATTTTTACCTTATAAATCTATTGTATTATTATTATTATTAATCACAACAGTGATTCTAGTTTATGAGTGCTACTTGCAAATACTGATTTTTAAAAAGACAAGTGCCACAACATGGAATGAAATTTACCAAAAAAAAAAAAAACTGGAAAAAGGATGCATAAAGCTGTTTTTTCATATTCATTTCCACCAAAGTCATCTACAAGTCAAAAATGGCAGTAACATCTACTGCAACGAACTGACACTGATTCTTGTTTTATATCGGCATTCTACAATGTTATAAATTCTAAGCAGATGCCCACAGTAAATATAAATAAGAACACATCAACAATCCTGACATGCTAAGACATCATGCTGCAATTGTTAGTCACGTTCACATCAAAACCAAACCATAGCAACCTGACAATCTTCTTCATAAAATATTCCCCTTTCAAAAGCACTTCCCTCAGAACTTCACACTCCAGAATGCACATACTTATTAGGTCACTAAAACGCAGTCATGAATTCGTGTTCAACCGAACAAAACTTTAACATCCTCAGCAGTAACAACTGAATAAACAACAGACCTAACTACTAAAATACTTACGTTGTTTGGTGGGTACTTTATCTAGAAGAGACATCATTATATCATTAAGTCTCTCCTTCTGTCTAGCTCTTCGTTCCTCTGCTAGTTTCTTCTCAGCTGCGGGATTTATGCTAGGTTCCAGTTTTTTTGTACTGCTTGTTTTTCTAAAAGGTGGAAGAATACGATTATCAATCACTTTATTTTACAACATAGACAAAAGCACTCCAGTGATTATACCAAAGTCGGGAGGCAAGAAAATTTGTTTAAACCAATAATTATGTTACCACACACTGTTCTTCTGTTGAAGTATTCCCGTTTTTCTTTTCTTTTTTTTTTTAAATTTTGCTTTGACCTATGCACACTAATTGTACCTTCAAAAGTTTAGCCAGGAATTCTCAATCAATATTTCCATAACCTCTTAAATGTAGTTGATGATACATTTACTAAAATAAATTACTCCTTAAGTGCCCTTTTTACTACTCTTTTTATTTTTCATTATGTTCCATTTCAGGTAGATTTTGTTAACTTTTATGCAGGTACCAATCACTCTTTGGGAGGACAGGCAATGCACTTATAATATGCTGGAGCTATAACTTCACTGTTGGGAAGGAAGCCTTTAAAACCCATTTTGAGTGAAGCAATATTAAACTTGCATAAAGCAGAATCATACCACAACCCAAAGGGATGCAGTTTTGAGAGACAGCTGAGACAACCATTCACAGTATGGATCTGTTAAATAAAACTTGTGGTTCTAGTCCAAAGCCACCATAATCTAAGAAATATGAACACAAATACAGAGCACTCTTTGGGTGCAGGATTTTCTACTTTAAGATGATGGGTGCCTTCAAAATGACAACTGTCTGCTAACGTTTGCAAAGAATCACCTTTAAGATGATTGATTGCTTCCTATCTGAAGGTTTGTTGGCCATGTTGAGCAAAGTAACTTAGATACAATGATTTACAGCCATGCTCAACACAATAGTAACTTGTTTCAAAAGGTGGTATGTGCCCTACGCCCTCTTTCAGACAGAGTTATGATCAATCTTACCTTTGATCTACAAAGCAATAGTCCTACTCAAATCAAACTTACGAATGAGTGTAACCTTTCACGAAACAGGACCATGATTATATAATCAAAATCTTAAAATTTTTAATCTTAAAGAGGAGAGACCTCAATCAACACTGATTTATGAAACGTTTCCCTACAAGCAAGCTTAGTATTAGATATGATTGCAGTCTATCCCTCCAGAGATGTATAATATATACATACCCTCTATATAAAGATACTTCAAGATTCTGTGAAGGCATGCTGGAATGTAGATAATACCAACAAAGACTCAACATGTGGACCTCACTGAGTTTTTAAGTGTCCTCAGCTTCATTAACTATATGGTTGCATACCTGCATAAGGTATGTACACTCACCTCTGACAGCACTTACAATACTACAATATATTGCTGGGTTCATTAGCTAGTGACTCCATAGGGTACCCTTTTAGAAATCAAACATTTTTAAAACAAAGCTTATATACATCTCTCCATGTATACAGTCCGAAATAAACACATCTAAGATGAGCTAATAACATCAACCATACTTAAACGAACCAAATGCACTTAATATGGTTGATACCATATCTGATTAAATGTGCTAAAATGAAGAATGGTGACTACAATCAGTGAAAACACCAGTTTTGAAAGTGGGGTGGGGGAAAATGAAAAACATAGTTTGGGGAAGCAAGGACAAGAGGCAGTAAGCATGCCAGCTGCACAATTATATTATATGTTTAGGGTATGACTGAAGGAAATAAGGTTGACAATAAATCTCTAGGTAGAAAGAAGTGCACCCATGACCTCCCCCCACCCTGGTGCCACCACTTACAATAGCTTTTCCAAAATGCTTCAACTTACCCATTTGTTCCTTGCTTATCTTTATTGCATTTCCACGATGGCCTGGAGAAAAAACACAAAATCAAAAATCTACTTGCAGATAGCTCGTAATTCTATCCATTACTTACTTATTGAAAAATTCATTGTCATGTACAGAATATGTTACAGCATACTGCTCTGAATCATGATAAAAAATATCTTAACAAGAAATCTTCTCCATGTTTTTCCAGATGGAAAATAATACTGAGAAGAAACAATGCAATGTCTTTCTAAAATTCAAGCAACCTTAGGTAACCAATCGAAGGAATAACTTAATTCAAGCACTTTGAAGTCCTTTAAAATGACTTATTCAATTGAAGAACTTGGAAGGTTTTTCAAAGTCCCACAAAACCTCCAAATTTCACAAATAAAGTACCATATGAGTAAGCATGACAGCTTGGTGTTAAGAATCATCATCCTGGGTTGAACAATGAAAAAAAGGAACAATGCTCACCTTCCCCCTGCTCCTCTCTTGAAGTGTTCAGGAACAACGTGTGGCTGCAACAAGAAGCATTAAGTATGGGTATTAAGAGCCTTGAATGTAGAATTATTACACAGTACTGTCTGACTATGTTTTTGTGAGGCCATTAAGGACTTCTGAGTGACAGAAGTACTGGTACGAAGAGCCTTGAGTAACAATGATAACAAGGTCACAAAAGTGGTAGACCCTTGGCTCATTGAGATAACCACTTGCTGTCCAGTAACCACTTCATTAACCAATCACTTTCATCTCACTTGAGATTTTTCAAGGTAGGGAAAATCCTTCCCCAGGAGTCATCCTCAATCATATCTCACAAAAAAACCTAAGCTTTAACTATTAGTGTAGGCTAATACCTAGGACACAATGTCAACTCAAAAATTCAATTACTTTCACATATTTGACAAAACTGACTGACAGACTCTGAGACCTGTACTTACTGTGTAGTCTCTCTTTGGGACCAGCTTTTTCTCAAACTTTTCAAATGCATATGACTTCGTACAAATAGTACTTTTGTTTTTACCGATGGTGTAAAAGAGATGTGCTGTCTTATCCAGACGATATTCACAGATGTGTACATCCTTTTCCTCCACACCTTTGGGTCTTCCTAAAAGTAAAAAAAAACAAAAACAAAAAAAAAAAAAAACAAAAAAAAAACATTATGTATAGAAAATATGTCCAAAGATATACAAAAGGAAGTAAATGTAAGTTGTGGGGGCAGCATTCCAAAATACACAAGGTTTGGAATTTGGCTGGTAGGGTGATGGAGGTATTTTGACTACCAGTGACACATTACCTACAGTAATGATTGTTTTCTGAAAGGTTAATACTGTTTAAAATTTGTTTTAAATATTGTAGAATTAAACAACAAAAACTGAACAAATATTAGATACGCAGAAATGGCTGTTAAGTTGCAGTTTCGACTGTGTGAAATTCTGTTTCTGCTCTATGAGGAACAGGGGTTCACTAACTGCACAATCATATAAAACAAGCAGATGTTTGAGTCCAGGTCTAGTCTTTGTTAACAGACAAAGGACTCTTTGTTTTTTAAGTACAGTCTCCAGATATGTGACCTGTAGAGGTCATGCTGTACATTGTAAGATTTATGAATGGGATTCCCTTCATTACATGTGAAGTTGGTGTTCATTTTTTGGTAGCTAATAAAGACGGTATGAGCAGGCCCGTAGTCAAGGGGGGGGGGGGCAGGGGGGCCAAGCTCCCTGAAATTTTTTTGGCCCCCCCTAGAGAGTTTGAATTTTACCATTGACTTAATACATTTGTACACATTCGGCCCCCCCTGAAGAAATTTTTGCCCCCCTACAGTACCTTGTCTGGCTACGGGCCTGGGTATGAGATTAAACAAAAAGTGTAAGCCATCTAATTTGCAAGGTGTCATGAACAGTTATGGATGCAATTCCCCTTTTGCCTTTTACGTTCAGTGACTTTTTACGTTCTTCGACTATAAGACAAGGCATTTCGAATAGCGTTAGAGATTTCCAAATTGGACATGAAAATGCAAGATATTCAAGCATGTAAAAATAAGATAGCGGCAAATACTATTAATATTCCCATTTTATTAAGGCAATTGTATTCCGATTAATTTCATTCTATTTGTTGGAAGTATTTTTAGCATTACTTCTAAATACGACAACAATGAACTACATCTTCCACTTAAAGCAACGCGGGTCTACCATTTAACGTTCAATGCATAAAACCATACAGTTGCTGCTAATAAAGGTGATCAACTTAGTAGTCATTTGCGACTTTGAAGTTTATCTAACATCCGATAGCCTTGTAAATCATTGGTGCAACAGATGTCATTGGCTTTTGTCACAGGAAAACAATATATGGAGCAGCAAGAATGACTGAACCTAACTGATAATAGTATGCTAACTTTGTGATCTGCTTGATAGCCATTTCTGGCTTTGTAATCTGGTCCCCCTCAAGTTTTTGCAAGGTCAGCAAGAGTGGCTCTGTAGATTTGTTGCAGTCTCTTATCTCTGTGATGTGTGTACACTACACTTTTAGCAGCTTGGCTTTCCTGCGTTTTTTTTAACAAACCAATTTTAGCAAGTCCACGTTATAACAGTTTCCTTCCACTCAAAGTTGCAGTCAGCTTTTCTTGTGCTTTTCTAAATTACTTAAAAAAACTTATCTTTTAAATTTTGCATTACACCATTTCAAAGTCCCTCGACTCTCTGGCGAAGAGCCAAGGGGTGATACCAAACATTACTCCTGAAGGAGTTCTGCTCACCAAAGGAGCTACATCCCCGAGGGGACAACAAACTTAGCTGACCAACCTCTTGACCTTCAGACCTCTACAACATGGGTATGTCATGTGTGGGCCCATTCTAGACAGGCTAAAAAGAACAGATACTACCACAAGATCTTAGCCACAAGGCTAATGTTGCATTTTGTCAAGTGTTGTACAGAAACCCTGAACATGCAATGGTGGTGCCCTACATAAGTTAATGTAATGTTATCCCAGGAAGCTGTACGACTGTGAAGTCTCTCCTAGTATTGTAAACTGGTCAGAATTCAAACATTCTAACCAAATGATACTGAGAGGAACACTAAAGTTTATTATTTAAAGGAAAGGTTTCAGCAAAAAATTTATTCTCATATGTGAAAGAGGAACTAAATTTACGCAATTTGGGGAAACTTCCATTCAAATCGGACATGTAGTACTCAAGATAACAGCAAATGAAGTTCCTACATTTGTGACCCAAATTGAGCTTGTGGCAAGCAGGGATTATATCACTTTCTTACATTGATAAGAAATGCTTTGTTTCCTTCATTTTTTCAGTCTGTTGTGCTCACCTTGAAATTAATAGGGATAGGACCTCCCCATGAGAAATGTGAAGTTCGCAAAATTCCCAAGCCTCTCATGCAATCAAATTCTGATAACATGGGATTGTGGAGGAGAAAATTGGTTGTAAAGTTTAAAGAAAAACAAAAGACTGCTCATTAATGTGAGGCTATGACATATGCGCTTACTTCAAGTTCACATTGTGTTGAAAATGTGACAACTCTAACTGCTAGTACCTTGAGAACCACACATTGCATTTCAATGCAAGTTTCACCAGAATGCTTAGAATAAGTAACCTTCTAACATATCAAAACTTGATTTGAGCTTAGACCATTCTTTTAAAACTTTGTACACCAAATGTAGAAAGGTTTGCTTGCAAACAGAGTGTTGGTCTGCCTTAAGCATCTGAAACTGTTGAAGCTGTTCAGGAGAGTTCTTATAGGGAGCTGTCATGGCTACTAACTGGTTCTTGCTTGCATATGTAACAGGCTCCAAAAGGAATCCATTGCAGCTCCCGTCTTGTGTCCCTTACAGTGAAGTAGTTAATTTTGCCAATTAAATGACCTTATAATAAAACTGGTTGGGATACTTTGAAAAGGTTGTGGAAAGAATACTTACAATATCCCAACATTGATAAATGTAGGCTGCTTAAGGCACGATAAACAATGACGCAAAACAGTTTTCACTCTAGGTTTTCATTTTGACATATTTCCCAACTTGCCGTTAATTTTTTATAATCACTATAAAATAAATTCAGTACTTCCATAAAAGATAGGGTTTACATTGTTTACTGTGTAGGTGCATGTTCCCACACCACCAAAGAAAATTCACAATAAATCCAGCACATCGTGACATGGAGCTGATTGAACAAATCCTATAAACTGCAAGATATTGCAATAGTGCATTGTTTGTAGGAAGATGTACTTTGTACAAAAACCAATCAATCTAAAAAGTGTGGTCTTACAGACAACAATAACTACAAGGTTAATAAGGCTTCACAAAAAATGCTTCTCTCAAACTTACCCTTACAGTATGTGTACAGATCCATCACACAACCAATCCCCACAACCTGGTCCAATTTGATGATTTCATAGAAAGGCACTCGGAATATCTGTGAGGAGAAAGAACATGACAAGACAATCTCAAACTAGGGGTCCAGTACTTTATAAAAACAAAACTCCCTACTTGCTTCCAGAATCTTAAAAAATTCCACAATAACTATTTCAACCTGCTTTCATGTTTTCATATGAAAGGTATACTGATAGGACATTAGACAAAACATAACAGACTAACCACTTCTCTCATGGGCCAAATAAATTCCTTGACTTTTTTCTGACTTGAAGCAGTTTTCTCAAATTTCTTGACATTTCATGCCTGGAAAAATGTAGATTCAGTAGCAATTTTGCTGGATTTCCAGGATGGCAATGAACCTAAAAAATATTCCTCTCATTACTCCATCTAGAACTGTCTGACCTACAAGAGTATCACTCTAGTCTGATGAAATTTGATAAATTTGTGAGAAAACCATGTTTTTTCCCATGATCTATATTGGTTAATGTAAGGTAACAAAACATGTACAAAAGAAATCACTTAAAGCCAACCCATACTGCTTGTTTAAGACATTTTTGCACAGTTAAACAAGAATCACAAGGCAGTACTTTGGTTTATCACCCAAAGCTTGGTCCAAATCTTATTCACATGTTTAACCTCTTTCGCATAAAAGTACAAAAGATCCTATTGTTTTATCCATTCTGCCCCCATTGTCCAATAATTATGAAGACATAATCTTCAAACTTTTTTTCAATTTTGTTATTTCATGGTTTTTTATGCCATGATATATACTGTAAATCTGAACCCAATGACATTTCTTACACCTTTTTTTTCACAAGAGTGCTGTGAAGATTTCACAGTACCAGTACTGGGCAGCTGCATGAAGACATCCTTATACAGATCATCACAAAACATGTTTTTAAGAAACCATCCCATAAAGAGAAGAAGAATAAATTGTAAAATGTAAAAGAAAAAAAAAACCTTTCCTCACCTCATTTTTAAAGAATTTACGGGAAGGGGTGTGATGTGTCTCATGTGGTCTCAAGAAGTGGTGGCCAAAGGCAAACTTCTCCCCTCTGGGGAATTAAAAATTAAAAAAAAAAAAGATTACTGTTAGGTAAAATTGCAAAATGTGTTACACTGAAATGAAATGTATACTTGATAAGATGCAACTTGTGGCAAGTTCAGTGTCAAAAAGCATCTGATGTGTATAAACCATCAATACATATATCCAACACAAACACTAAAAAATAAATAGTGTCTAAATTATAGAAAGAAATTACAGAGGTGTTCATCTATTCCTCAAAATGTTTGAGGTGAATTCTGTTTCCTTCAAAGTTGTCTGATTTAGACAAGCTACAAGGGAATAGTAAGTTCTTGCAGGAAAATATTTTCTTTGAAGGATTCCGGCAGATACTCTAGGAATCTACCAAATCTGACCGGTGCTGTGGCTGAGTGGATAAAGGCAGTGGCATTTGAGGTGATGAAGCATGGCAACCAGGAGGTTCGGGTTCGATTCCCGGCGGGGTCAAAGTAAGGTGGGTTTTTCATCCAAGAGCAACCTATGGTTTTCCTATCTGAACTGGCTTTTCAAAACAAACCAAATTTGATCAAAATTGTTGAGTTGGTTAGCCACCCAACATGAAGTTATAGTTTACAAGCCACAGGCTCCTCCCACATTCATGGTCGCTTAGCAATGTAAAACATATGATTATTGTTATTATTATTTTTACTGTCACTGTCACTGTCATCATGATCATTATTGTTTTTATTATTGTTATTAATCTCAAATTCACATCCTACCAGGACTCCAACATCAAATTTTAGCTTCTGGTTTGACAAAAGAGTTGGAAATCCTTAGACTTATATCTTCTACTAACAGGAGAACATGCAAGCTTTGACAGAAACAGAGCTTTCAAGAACGCTAACCTGGAATCTTTCCAAAGTTGCTCAACTCTGAAAATGGGCAGTTCCTCCCTGCCACCATTGACTGACAGCTGCGTATGAACTGGAGTGGAATCTGCTGCCCTCTTGGCATAGTCCAGCGATAGGTAAACACAGTCACCTAACAGTAAACAAGGTAAACAAAGTCATTCAACAGTAAACAAAAATGAAGCAATCAAGTACTTGTACAATGTTTGTTACTTTATGAAGAAGCAATACATTCTTACAATGGTTAATAAGTCTAAGGATGGGCCTTTAACATTAGAGGGTGGAGGGGTGGGGGTGGGGGCATTCTTGAATTGTGTTGATCATTTCTGAGACTATTACAAAAAATCTGTAACATTAATGAAAGTCAACAGCTCTTACACCTATCACAACCATTCAGAACACAAAGGTGCATGATGGTTAGAGTGGAAAATCCTAAATTTTCAATATCTATGCTATTTTTCACAGGTACCCCATAATGTTGTAAGTTCAAAAAAGAGGCATTTAGCAATGATACCTTCCGAAGACTCCACTCTGTAAATATCAACAAACATTAACACAAACTAAAGTATTCTAGTCTCCAATACATTTGGCATGAGAGTCTCACATAGACAGGATCAAATGTTAAGGCTATCTGAGACTAGAAATGAAACATGTTAGAGTAGGAATGGATGAAGTAGGGATATGAGTTGGATGAGACTAACCTTGCTTGACTTTGAGATGTTCATCTTTCATGAGACACAAGTAGTAAGTGTAACCCTCCACAGCATTCTTTGGCTGTGGTTTCATAACAATTTCCTGCAAGAAGACATTAAAGGTGGTGTGTAATGCTCAAATGTATGCTATCTGTCCAAACAATACTAATGAAGTTACAGAAACAGATGAATCTTTGTCCTTAAATGAAAACAGCTGGAAAAAAGTTGCTACAACAAAACTTTTTAAGAATTTCACTAACAGCTATTAATGGTTAAAAGTAGATACCACAACATAACTTTAAAACATCTGCTAAATCTCCTTTTCTTTCCCTCGCACATATCTTTCAAGATGTTTTTACTTAGATACTGCATATAAGAGGAAATCCAAGAACTTATCTTGCAGTTTCAAAAAAATTTCAAAAATGTTGCCACATGAGTTAAAACTATGATCCATACCTGAATTACTGTAAAGTGTGCTGCTTATTCAATCTGCAGTGACAGCCTTAACCATACTAGAAGCTGCTCTACTTGCAGTAGTTATGAAAAAGCTCTGAAGCTTTGTTTCTTACTAAGTTCAATGTCACTGTAGCATACAATTAAACCAATAAAAATTTACAGTGAGGTATAGCAAATTTACCTGAGGCACTGGTCTAGGGTCACACTGCTCACAGAGGTACTGGCCGTCTGACGCTGTCATTCCCAAACAGTCGCAGTGCTGCCAGACCAAACACTTCTCACACTGGATCATAAGTCCCTCATCGATATAAAGACCACACAAACAACGGATAACTTCTTCTTCCTCTTCATCTCGGCCTGAAATTTTGGCTTCTGAAAAATGACCAATAAGATAAAAGTTACAAAATGACCTATACCTGTTGACAACTTTAATTCTCCTACAACTAAAAATGGCCAGCCTTTCCAACACATGGGTCAACAGGCAATTTACCCTTGCTGCAGCAAAAATCACCGATGGAAAGATGTTGGAGAGGATAATGTTAAAATGTCAAATGTTTCAAGGACCACCCTCCTCCCGTCCTTAATACTTGTCAACAAATACAATACAAATAGCCCCCCCCCCCCCCGTGACCCCAAAAAAGCCTGCATAAAACTTTTATAGGTGGCATTTTTTTATACACCCTGACAAAAACCCACTATCTTTTTCTCTCCTATTCTGACTACACCAGCATATAAACCATTGCACTTCACCTTCTGTTCTCAGAGTAAACTTGCAAGCCATATTTGGGTACATGGATATTTTTAGAGTTGTCAGACTTCTTGATCAAAACTGAACTTACACCAGTAATTTTGTTACATTTGATTGCCTTTCTTTATGCCTCCACAACTTACATTAGTGGGGGAAAAATTTGAAAAAAAAACTGCAAAATACTAAAATGCAACTGACAGCAACACTGTGATACCAATAGTATCTTACTTTAATATCCTTAAATTTGATTTCTCACTTATGTTGTTGGTGCTAAGTTCATGAGCTTTAAGTGTCAGATTAAAGAATAAATTCCAAGTAGATTCTTCCCAAGTTTATATCCTAGCACAAACATAATAACGATGTGATTATTTGCTATTTAAAACAAAGTTTCCAATTTATCCATAAGAGGTCTGTCCAATGTTTTTGTATTCCATGCATGGCAATAAAATCCTTGTTGTCATTCCTTTTGACTGAAATGAGCAATTTTTTCCATGGATTGAAGGGTGCCTGACTTTCAACAGCAGGGCTGCATACGGAGATCAATGGGGTGCTGTGGAGCATATACAGACTTCTGCAAAGGCAGTAGTATGCATTGCTAGAATGAATGGATTATGAAGGAGTTTACGTTCGTCAACAAATGCTTTAATGTGTATACTACATGCTGACAGAGCCTTATATTCCTGGCTCTGCATGCAGGGAGATGATACACTCACTACGGAGCATGCTTGTTATTAACACAATTATGTATAAAGTACCGGAAGCTTGTCAAGGCAAATTCTGCAACAAGGGATGATGTAGCACATTCATGAAGAGAGAAGCTTTCACCATTAGAATTATTAGCCTGTTGCACAAAAACCACAAGTTTGTTTACATGAATGTGGACATGCAAGAGAATACTCTGTGTCTTGGCCTCTGATTGGACTGAATATTCAAGCTCTAAAAGTGTCAACAGCTTCAAGTTTGGCTGGCGTTTAATGTGAGAAAATGCCCCCAAAATCGATCTGAGAAAGTTACAAGACCTTACAGAGGTTTCAGTTTCGTTAATTTGTTATTTTCTCAATCGTTTCTTTTTTTGGTTTAGTTTTGAGATGAAACAAAATGTATGTGACAATTTTTGTCTCCTTGAAATGATCACTATTTCCCTGTATGTAGGTTTGCATATCAAACTGCCTGTGTTATGAACTCATTGTTCGCATTAGAAATGAGCTATTACTTAAAGGGGAATTTTCATGATCCCAGACAGTTCCAATTCTCCCAACTATGCACCTTCTAGCTCCTCCCATAACTGTATGAGACTCTTCCTTGTGCAAGAATAAACCTGTTTTATTGCTTAAGGCCATGTCCTGGTGAGCACACAAGGCTATAAAATGTAATAAAAGTACTCTCTCTGCCTTGTGTGGAATGTGAGCTACTCTGCATCTTTCAAATTTTCAAACTTTGATGTCAATCAAAGAGCAGTCACCAACTGAGAATTTTGATATACATACACTAAAAATATACTTTGGGGTGATGACAGTCTGTCTTTAAGTCACAGAGATATCAGGTACCCAGGTACCTGACGGGTACGGAGATCAACTACCGGGTTCCTGTTTATTGTACCCATGCAAACACTAGTATTTATTGTTATTAGTGTTGTACTGATGTCACCAGTTACTCATATGACTGATACCGATATTTCCACTCACACTACGGACTACTGATATTTTAGATACAAGCTTATCTGCACGCAAAACCAAAAGTTAGGCCATTGTACACTCCATGAATACTCTCTGAGCATATTTCAGGTGAGCTGATGGCTGTATTTGTTGCTTAATGTGACATGAAAATGACAACAGCCAAAAACAGTAACATCAAGGCACATGTCGTTCTTAGTTCTTACAACTTACACCCCTCATGTAATATATTTTGATAAAATTATTCGTGTCTTACCAACATTTTGAACTTGCGACCCCATATACAAGTTGTGGACAGTAATAAATCTGAAAGAACTCGCACAGCAAATAGTGTCCACACTATGCAGTGGTATACAGTAAAGTAAGTAGTTGACAACATGCGCATGGCACAACATGCATGTTGTCATCATGGAAATTTACATGCAAGAAGCTTGCCCATACTACAAGGATCAAGTGTAAAAGAAGCAGTTTAATTTAACAGTGTTGTAGACTGAGTCGTGTGACTTGGTCTCAAGTCAGACTTGAGTCGCTACTTTTGTGACTTGTGACTTGCAAATACCAGCAAAGACTTGTGACTTGAGTTAGACTTGCAAAAAATGACTTGTGACAAGCTGTGTAAAGTTGGCTGAAAATTAACAGTCTGTTTGGGATACTATGAGCTACTCTCCCTTGACTCATTCCTTCTGCCATTAGGGCTGTGGCAGTCCCTGCTAGTAGTCCCCCCAGTGACTGTGTGTCACTCAGAACACAGATATATGAGATGCAACAGTTTGCTCACAAAAAATAGATCCTGTTTAGTCTTTCCAGCAAAAAAGACCTGGTTTCAAAGCTATTGCACTAAGCTATGCTCAACAGCACGCCCACATGGCCCTACGGCGGGTGAGGGGGAGCAAGGGCAGCCCCCCATGCCCCCTCCTGAATTTTTTAAAGCAACTTTTCAAAACGTCGAGCTGTGTCAAGTTCCAAAATACTACAACCAGAATGCAAAACAGCATTGAGGATTCGATGAATTCATTTCAGTAAACTTTAACTTTATTTAAAACTACAGACTGCAAAATGATACGTTTGGGATCAAAGTGATGCATTCACACACCATGTATGAGAAATTGCCATTATTCTAACCTTGAGACATACTAACACGGCTTTCAGAATTGGACATATGGTGAGCTGAACTGACTTCTCACCAAACACAAAACAACATCGACAACAACAGCATTTTTGTTTTTAATGGGTAAATAAAGCCACTTCTTGAGATTCTTGATCTTTCAAGCATAAAATATCAGGTGACCTCAGATGGCCTTTGACCTCCACTAATGTAATAGAGTTCTTCCTCTTCATATCATGCATGTACATGCTACATATGAAAAGGATCCATGCTTCCTACCTGCAAATATCATGTTAACAAGGTTTTCAGATTTTGGCCATACAGTAGATGTCCTTTCAAATCCACCAAAACAACTGCATTCTTCTGCTTGACATAATGCTTCTAAATTTAAGTACGGTGAGTATCCATGCTTCCTACCTTGAGATATCACATTAACAAGGTTTTCATACTTTGACATCCAATGACCTTAGATGACCTTTACCAAAAAATGGGGTTCTTTCTCTTGACATAATGCATCTACATGCTAGGTATGCAAAGTATCCATGTTTCCTATCTTGAGACATTGCATTAACAAGGTTTACAGAGTTTAACCTGCAGTGTCTCCAGATGACCTTGGACTTCCACCAAAAACAAATGGTTTCTTCCTTTGGATAATGGGTATCCACCTGCTAAGTATGAAAACTGTTGGAATTTCTCTTCTTAAGATATTGTGTAATGAGGTTAGTGCCACAAACACACATACACCACAATTGCATGTACTCCTCTGCCTAAAGCAAGGAATAAAAAAAAATGTAAAGCAGTGATTTTTGTAGTCTGTTCAGTGCCCATTCAATGTCATTTGGAGAAGCTTAAATGCATCACTCTAATGCCCATAATTTATCAAGTCTCCCTGAACTCCCAGGGACCTTTGCCCCAAAACCCTACTGAGGCCTTGGTCCTGAAACCCACCCGGGGCCCTAAAGCAGGCCTCTGTATACCACGACAATGGGGAGTTTTCATATTTCAACCTGAATTCCCCCTTGACAAAATCCTGGCTACCCTCCTGATAAGGGAGGAATTTTGGCCGTTTTCTTGCTATGCTATGTGCCAAACTGATGATGCTCTCTCTCCTTACATTTTGTCCCCCACCCACTTCCCCACTGAAAATAAATCCTGCCCATGGCCATGGGCATGCATGCATTCAAGGTGGCATGTACAATCTTCTTACTTTCATTTATTACCTCTGAACTTAAACATTTTCAGTGCATGTATTTCTTTATTCTCCTAGCATGACAACATGCTTGCTGCAAGGCTATTGGATGGATCATGGAAGTACCATCTCGACTTTAACGTGGCAGATGTGGGCAAGAAAAAGCAAACCTCAAGTGTCATATGCTGTGCTCAGACCATAAGTCACAATTTTCACAAACTAGTACCATCAGCAAAACTAACTGTTTATTCATATCTTCAACTTTTCCAGGATTTTCTGAGAAGGTTAAAGTACCATCTTTAACAGTAAACAAGTTTATTTATTTTGCCAGTTGGAGTTTGCAAAAATGTGTTTCGACTTTAGAACCTAAATCATGAAAAATCCCATATGAAAACAGAGAAAGTACAAGTTAAGAAATTTGTTTTGAAGTTGTGACTTTTATTTGTTTTACATCAAGTATTCACTGGCTCTTAACATCCAGCCAGTAGCTTTCTTCCTCAAGTTTTATTTGCTGATTTTTCCGCCTTGTAGGCGTTTTATTTTGTCTTCAAGCACAAGTCTGTTTCGCTTATGTTTTCAAAGTGGTTCTTGTTGAACTTTATACAACAAATCATCGTAATTTGTTCTTCAAGCTCTTTTCCATGTTTCTGTTACAGTTTCCTGACCAAGCGGATTAATGACAGTATTACAGGCTTGGAGCCTGTCAACCTAGGTGAAAATATAAATCCCCATGTTTGTTACAACTTTATTCAATCTTTAATGTTTCATAGCCTTAAAATCTGTTAAAACTGAACAAAAACATTAATTAGGTGAAGATGATTCTTAATTGCAAACCTTTTTCTTTATTGCCTTTAGTGAGTGTGTCCTGTCTCATTCCAAGGATGTCTTCGAAGTGTTTCTCAGCCAGAGTCAGAGCATTGAGATAGGCTTTGTGAAGTTCATCGGCATCTTGATGAAGTTCTGATGTTGAGCTGTGATATTTCTGATGAGGGACAAAACAAATTTACTCCAGACTAGCAAACAAATTTGCAACTATCACAAAAAATGTTACTTTAACATTTCAAAACAAGTTTTCCAAATAACTGTCATATAACCATTTTATGTTAGCTTAACTACCCTGCCACAAATATTTTATTCCAGAAATGGAAAATATTCTAAAAGGCTGAGAATTTGTGTATTCTGATGCTATTTGAAATGCAACCTTTAAGAATTCTGGCCTAGAAGTCTCCCAAGGATAGTATATTCAGATCATAAGCAACTAACAAGATAAATAACTTGATCCGTTAAAATGCAAAGACACATACCCCCTAACCCCCCTTCCTCTTCACATCTGTAGGTCATTCTTCAAAGCTTCTGTTATCTTACAAATTATCAGAAGTTCAGGACAATTTTAGAAAAGAAAGTATTTCTACTCACCATAGCATTTTTAAAAACTTTTTGAAAGTCATCATCAAATGCATCAACACTTTTGTAATGCCCCCTCATGATATTTCTCTCAATGGTGCTGAGATCGATGGGTCGACCCATTCTTTGGTAAAAATCAAGATTTCTGCAAGTGAACAGAAGAACTGTTACAGGGGCAAGGACAATGAAACCCTTCAAAATACTCTTTCCCAAGTATGCCATCAAAGATAATCTAAAATTCAGGACAGCTATGTTTTGCAGTCCCCCATAACTTGAGGTGACAAAAATCTTATCAGGAAGGGAAAGTCTGAATTCATTAAGCCACTAGAGCTTTTAAGTATCTCTTTCTCAAGTTAAGGTTGATATTATCAACCTGATTGCATCCATTAAAGTGGAAATCCACCCACTAGCTGAAGGAATCAACACTCCCAACATTTTTACTTTTAATAAAGCCTCTGGGTCCCATCATAAAAGGTTGTTCCAAATCTCTAACTCGAGGGAAAAGTTAACTTTAGAGGCTTTTTAGGAGGATTAAAGTGTGGTCTTAATATCTGAATATTTTAAGTACCGACACTTCTTGTATGAGGTCTGCCAATCTTCATGAAAAGGTATGCCAAATAGTCTTATAGGAGGTATCTCCAGTGTGCTACTTAATGTTTGAAACAATTTCTGCCTTCATTCCTAGTTACAAAAGAAGCTTCAATGACTTTTTCAAATGACAATTTGCAGCACACAACCAAAATATTCTTTACAATGACATGACTCAAACTGATTTAACATGTGCGTTTATTTCATTTTCTCATATACTTTATGTTTTCAAAATTCATTTAATATGCACTTCCAAAAATATCAGTACAGTAACACCCCGTTTATCAGAACACATCGGGGACCAAAGGTAGTTCGGATAATGAAAAAATTCGGATAAACAGGGAGGGTTCCAAGTTTTTGCTTCAAGTACGGTACACTGGGGCCATAAGACAGAGTGTCAACACATTTCTAAAATCATTCCAAAAAGGCTAGTAAAATTGCAGAAAAATTCCCCCAAAACATTTTGTTACTATTTATTGTGACTGATGACATGACAAATAAATTTTAAGACTTCTAAAGCAGACAGTTTTTATTCCTAAAATTCGAGACTTCGCTCTTCTGAATGATCAATGCGCTCAACACACTAGATGAGTGTATGGGCTGAAGAGAAGCTGTAACGATCTGGCGAGGTATCTAGAGTAAAAACTTGGCATTAATTTCCAAAAATGTTAGAGACACATGTGTTGGAGACTCAAACAGCAATTTGCAATGTTTTTGTATGGTCTACTTTTGTTATATTTAGGTATGAACCTCACTACGATAATAACTTTTCAGATTTAGTGAAACTACGGCTAACACCAGCCTAATGTATTTTAGTATAAGAGGATATTTAGCCTATACCAACTCATTGCTCCTAACAAGAATTTCAAAGCAAATACATACAAGTTTTCTTTCAAATTTGACAAAGAGATAACAGATTGTTTTCTTTGTCCACATATCGGCTGTTTTAGCCATCATAACATCTTTCCATGACTTTTAAAGTCCCGAGAAAAAATTAGTGCATTTCTGCAATAATTTACGCTGAATTTTGCCTTGTAAAGCACTGAAAACTTGGTGGATACTACCGTAATTATGTTGAATACTATTGCTGTTAAATCTGCCAGCTAGTTCAGATAAACAGGGTTTCGGATAATCCCCACAACTTACTGGTGTGGGTATTCACGAGCGACTATACTTACCCCTTGCTGCCTACAATATGCATTATTCCCGAGCAGAGCGAGGCCCCCGAAAATCATTTTAGCACCGCGCCCCCAATGTGACCGGAAGCCGGTCTCCCGACCCGCTGACCCGTCCTCTAGGACTGAGCGCCAGCAAGTAAGGAGTTAGCCTCCTCTAACCAAAAAGGAAATAACTTTGCCACTTACCTAAGGAGAGGGGCGATGCCTGTGAAGGCCCTGGCGTCAGCGCCGGAGGTAATGTCAAGGTAATCATTTGCTAGCGACTGCCGACGCCCCGTTCAGTGAAAATGGTAGCACATTTTTTTTTTTTTTTTTTGCGTTTGCTAGGTTCCGCCATTGTAAATACCTGTGAGTCAGACTCTGAGAGCGTGGATCTCATAATGAATAAACCCTCTTAGCAGCAGACGGACTGGTGCATGAAATAAAGTGTACTGCTCAAGATAAAGACACCAAAGTATGTCAGAATGGAATAAGGCTAAGATCTGACACAACGCATCCACCAGGAGCACTGCCGCACCTGGACCCTCCCCGGGGAGGGTAGGCGGGCGGCAGCAAGGGGTAAGTATAGTCGCTCGTGAATACCCACACCAGTAAGTTGTGGGGAATTCACTTCGCAGACATATACTTACCCCTTGCTGCCTACAATATGCATTAGACTGGCACCGTCCCACACGGACAAGGGGGGTGGAGTCTAGCGAGGGGCCAACACAGCCCGACCGAAGGCTGTCTCGGCGGCAAGCGTATCCGAAAGATAGCAAGCGACGAAGGTGGAGGGGGTCTTCCATGCGGCCGCCTTGAGGATGTCCTCAATGGGGACGCCCGCGAACAGCGCCTTCGACGCCGCCATCCCTCGGACCTGGTGAGCCCGGACCTTCCCCCCGGCATGCGGCGTGATCACCTCAGTCAGCCAACGAGAAATGGTGTCCTTAGAGGCAGCCGTGAAGGGTCTCCGTGGGAGGACGAAGAGTCTATCGGAGGCGCGCACCTCCTTCGTCCGGTGCAAATACCACTTCAAGGCCCTGACAGGGCACCACTTCCTGTCCTCCGGCACGGAGGAAGCCGAACTGATCTCGGGGATGAAAATATCCCCCGGTAGGAATGTCAGGGTTTGGTTCTTGGCGAGAAACTGGTGGTCTGGGATGAGCCGGACCCCATGGTTCTCAAACCTGACATGGCCCGGTCTGACTGAGAGCGCCTGAAGGCAGCTCCTGCGCCTGGCCGAGGCCGCCGCAACCAGGAAGAGGACTTTGCGAGTCAGCAGCTCCAGGGGACATGAGTGAAGGGGCTCATATGGCTTCTGGGCGAGTGCCTGGAGGACCCCGTTGATTGACCAACTGGGAGCCAACAATTTGAGCGCCGGCCTCGAGTTACTCATACCCTGAAGCAGCTGCTGGAGGACCGCACTTGTCCCCACCGTAGATCCGTCAGGGAAGCCCTTGTGGACCGCGGCTATAGCCGAGCGATAGTTCTTGACGGTATTTACCTGTTTGCCTTCCTCAAACAGGACCATCAAGAACTCGGAGATTCGTGCCACGGACGCCGTATCCGGATAAGTCTGGTGGTTGGCACACCATTCGGCGTATCGGGCAAGTCTAGAATTGTAAGTGCGCCGGGTGGAAGGTCTCCGTGCTGCGGCCGCCATGGAGGCAGCGTTGTCAGGAAGTCCCTGTGATCGGAGGGAATGCCTGACAGTCTCCATGCAGTCAAGTGCAGATCCTGGACCTGGGGGTGGAGCACCCTCCCCCGGTCCTGGGAAACCAGGTCCGGTACTGGAGGGAGCTCCACCGGTAGGTCCGTCAGCAGGTGTAGGAGGAGTGGGAACCATGGCTGCCGGGGCCAATTGGGAGCCACCAGCAGGATCCTGGTCCTGGAGAACTGAACTTTCAGCAGGACCCTGTGAACTACTGAAAACGGCGGGAACGCATAACCGTCGAACCCCTCCCACGAGAGGGCTAGGGCATCGGTGGCCCAGGCCTGAGGGTGGTGGGTTCTGGAGCAGAACACCGGGAGCTTCCTGTTCTCTGCTGTCGCGAACAGGTCCAGGTTGGGTCTGCCTAAGAGGTCGAACAGGCAGTTCGCCCACCTGGACGCCAGTTCCCACTCCCCCTGACTCGCCCGTCCCCTGGACAGTGCGTCGGCCAGTGTGTTCTCCTTCCCCGCCACATGGGATGCCCTCAGCGAAATGTTCCGCTGGTGGCACCAGTGGAGGAGAGACCATATCCGAAGGCACAGCTGGGGGGAGCGTGTTCCCCCCTGTCTGTTGATGTAAGACACCACCGTCGCACTGTCCGAGAAGACCATCAGGTTCTTGCCGCGCATCTCGTCCTGCAGAGCCTTTAGGGCCCTTACGACTGCTTCGAGCTCCAGAATGTTGATATGGAGCGCGCCTTCGTCTGCTGTCCACACCCCTGACAGGGTTCTGCCTCCGCAGAAGGCGCCCCAGCCAGACAGCGAAGCGTCTGTAGTGACTGTCAAGGTGGGGGTCCAACCCCCGAATGGGGTGCCTGACAGAAGGTTGGATTCCTGACACCACCACTGTAGGTGCGGTAGAACAGGCGGAACCAAAGGTACCGGTGTTCGTAGATCCCTGGTTGCCGGGCGGAAGTGTGCCAGCAGATGAAATTGTAGAGGGCGCATGCGCAGGCGGCACTGGGGGACGACGTCGACCAGACTGGCCATAAGGCCTAGAAGCTTGAGCCAGACCCCCGCCGAGCTTCGAGGGGCGGCTACAACCCGGAGAATAATCTCCTTGAGGGAGGTGATCCTCTCTTGGGAAGGGTAGGCTCTCCCTTGCCGAAAGTCTAGTCGGGCCCCCAGGTGGATTAGTTCTTGCGTCGGGGTGGGGTGCGACTTGTCCCAATTGATCACCCACCCCGTTCGAGAGAGGAGGGTGATGGTAGCCTCGACATTTCCTGCAGCCTGGGCTTCGGTGTCCCCGAGGACTAGCCAGTCGTCTAGGTATGCAAAGAGCAGTACACCGCGACGGCGCAGCTCGGCCACTACTGCTCCTGCAACCCGGGTGAAAACCCGTGGCGACGTGGACAGCCCGAAGGGGAGAGCTAGAAACTTGAAGCTGTCCCCTTGATACTCGAAAGCCAGGAACCGTTGAAATGCCGGGGCTATCGGGACATGCAGGTACGCATCTTTGAGGTCCAGGGACGCGGCCCACATCCCCTTGCGCAACGTGGGGAGCATGACCGCGAGAGTTTCCATCCGAAACTTTCGCGGTCGGATGTAGGCAGCGTTCAAGGGCCTCAGGTTGAGAATAGGCCTCCAGGAGCCGTTCTTCTTGGGAGCGAGGAAGAACGAGGACCGAAAAATGGGGCCCTCTGACCCCGAGGTCCGGGAGATGGCTCCCTTCCGAAGGAGGGAAGCCATCTCCCCCTCGAGGAGGGCTCTGCGGTCCGGGTCGCTGGGGGTAGGAGTGGGTCTCCCGCCCCCGTGGGACGGGGGAGGGGACGTGAACTCTAGTCGGTAGCCGCTCCTGACAACGTCTACCACCCAGCGATCCGGACAGAACGACTCCCAGATGTTGGCGAAAAGCCTCAACCTCCCCCCTACCGTTGGGCACACGGTAGGGTGGGCACCCCTAGGGCTGGGAGGGGGGGAACTGGGTTGAGGGTTGAAGGCCATATGAGGGCCGACCTGCCTGACCCGAAGTTCCTCTCCCTCGGCCCTTGGCCGCTGGGGCTCCCCTGCCACCCCGTCCCCGGCTAGACGGGGGGGCCCGCCAGGCCGAGTTCCCGTGGGAAGAAGCCTGCTTGGGGGGCTTCCGAGCCCTTGGCCTCTTAGAAGACTTTGGCTTCCCTCGGGAAGCCGTACGGGAAGACGGGGGTGGCACCGGACGTGGAGGGGGCCTGAAAGTGGCCGAGCCTGTTTCCTCATGCCGCTTGACCTCTGCGGCCAGTTTCTCCAGGAACTGACTGTTAAAGAGGTCAGGGCCCACGACCGGAAGTTGCTCTAGGCGGCCCCTCGCCTCAGACGACGGCCAGGACGGGATAACATCAAGGATGTTGGATCTGCGCACCTGGACCGCCTTCAGGGCCACCCTTGTAAACTGGTCAAAGACCAGTCGTGACAGGGGACCTAGCAGATAAATCAGTTGGCCCATGTCCTCTCTAGAGAATTGGACCTGGTCCCCTGGACACTGTAGGTGGGCTCGTCTGAGGGCCTCTGCGACCAACAGAAAAACAGAGGAGAACTTAAGGCCGGCCCTTGCGGCAAGATCCGCCTGGTACCAGTCCTCCTCTGTCCTTCGTCGCAGAGGGTCCCGGAACATGCCCGAGGCAAGCTTCTGTTCAGCCCTCACCTTGTTCCGAGTCTCATCAGAAACAGATGGGGGCTTGAACAGGCTGTTCCAGTGCTCCTCAGGGACCCGGATGGCCTTCTCCTGCTGGGCAGGGAAAGCTGTCCAAGGTCTCTTAGCCGCCAGAACTCCAAAGCGTTGCTGACAGTGAGCATCGACTGGGAACTCTGGCGGTCCCATCTCCACCGCCTCGTTCGTGTGGCTCAGCCTAGACTCAGAGTCGGAAGGGGCTGGCCTAACAGGCACCTCAAAACCCAGTTTGGAGGTCAAGACCTCGGCTACTGAGTTCAGAAGGCCCTGGGGGAGGCTGGTCCCCCGGGGGGACTCAGCCTCCTCCGGGGTGGAAGTGGGAGCCGGTCCATCCTGGTCGCCCTCCGTCTCCTCCTCCCCTTCTTCCTCGTCGAACTCGTCAGAGGCGAGAACTTCGAGGGAGTCTGGGTGAGGGGAGTGAGCGTCAGATGGGCCCGCCTGAGAGAGCACTGTAGGTGCGGTCGGAGGTAGAGAGGCCTGATCACTGGTGGTCGGGTGGAGTTGGGCCATTTGTTTGGCCACCTCTCCCGAAATCAGTGGTCCCAACATGGATGCAAATTGGGACATCCATGCCGGGTCCGACGGATCTAGGCCACTCTGCGGGCTCCTCCTCCGGCGCCGGCGTGGCCGGCCCCGGCGGAACCCAGCGTCGGAATCGAGCTCCGAGTCCGATGAACCGGACGAGACCTGACCTCTAGAAGGGCGGATCGAGTGGGAGCTCCTGGACCCCTGGCCCACTGAGTCTCCTCCCGAGCCTCGACTCCCAGAGGGACCCCTTCGCTCTTGGCCAAGGGGGCTCCGGTCCCGAGGATGCTGGGTGTCCCTTGTAGCAGGAGCCGGGACTGGGTTCCCGGTGCCCTCCCCTGGAACTGGAGCCAACGTGTCTGGTTCCAGGGGCTGGCTCCCCGTGGCTGGGTCCTGGGACCCGGTCTGGGGACCTGCACCTCCTTGGGCTCCCTGTGGAACCTGGCCCCGTGATGGAACCAGCGGACCTGTGGGAGCCAGGGGAATCTGGCTGGACTCGGCCCCTGAACCCTGGCTCCGAGGAACCAGGGAACCAGAGCCTGGAGCCGAAGCTCCCGAGTCCTGTGGAACCGCAGTTACCGGAGAACGCCGGTCTGCGGGTCCGGTGGGGGCACTACCATCTGGGAGCCCAGACGGTATGACCCCCGAGCCTTCCTTCGCGGCAGAGCACGAGGCTCCGGCACTAGGAGGCTCTACCTTCTTCCCCTGTGCACCTTTATCTTTGCTAGCCTTCTTAGACTTCTTCCTGGGGGCCCTGGGTCCAGGGTCCGAAGGCCCTGGAGCCAGGGGGTCTGGGATGGCGTCAAGGCGGCCTTGGAGCTTTGCCCGCCGAGCTTGTAACCAGGAGTCAATCTCCTGCCACTGCTCGGGGCCAAAGCCCATGCAGCCCTCGCAGGGGTCAGCCCTCTTGCAAGAGCGGCAAATGGGGCACAAGACATGGGGGTCCCAGCCCCTACCCGGACGAAACTGGGAGCACATCGCACAACGGGCCGTATTTGGCACATCCATGACTCCCAAAACCAGGAAGAAGTACCCAACAATTATGTGAAACTATCGAAAATTAAGAAAACAAGCGATAGTAAACAGTAGGAAAATGTATACAAAGATAATACAAAATTACAATGCAAAATCTCAGTCTTACGGCGCTAATTGAAAAACCGTAAGAAAAACACTGAAAACGGGAGGTGAGAGAGGACACTTAATGTGTAAACCTCACTCTGAGAGCCTATGAGAAAATTAAATAAGAAAGTGTAAAGCTGTAACAATACTAACGAGTAAGTCTTAAAAAATACGAAGTAGGAGATATGCTACGATGTATAGTGAAGTGTTAGGCTGTAAGCCTAACCACTAACGTTAGACTAACTCAACCCACGCCGAGAGAAAAACTCACGAGGAGTGAATGGCGGTAAATTACAGCGAATTACACTTATCGAAAATGAAATACAAGCACTAAACGGTAACGAAGGTAGATAACTAACGATCGGAAACCTAGCGTTACTTATCGAAAACTCCGGAAAACTTGGAGGCCTCTAAACTCCTTACTCATGTGCTGAGCGCGAAAGGAATAGAGGACGGGTCAGCGGGTCGGGAGACCGGCTTCCGGTCACATTGGGGGCGCGGTGCTAAAATGATTTTCGGGGGCCTCGCTCTGCTCGGGAATAATGCATATTGTAGGCAGCAAGGGGTAAGTATATGTCTGCGAAGTGAATACGAGGTTTTACTGTAATAGCTTGTATAAAAATGGCATGCGTGAAAAGCAAATCAAGGGTGCGGATTACAGGCTTTTACACTTTCACAACATGTTAGCATTTAAGAAATGTGCACCAATCAAAAAAATCGAAGAAAAGGTACCAGAAATTAAACCACAGAACAATCCATTCATCTAAACACATTGGACATGAACTGAAAACCATTCTGTAAAGGCCGTTCTATCAAAAAACTGTTCCCAACATTAGTGCTTCTTTGCCATGAAATTTTAACACTGAATACAAATTTACACAGGAAGAGGGGAGAGCTAATGACAACTTACACCTACACACATCATCTATACATGTGCATTAATCAAGGTAATGATCCAAACATGAATATTTTGATCAACATATACAAAGACATTTTAAAACTAGCGAATGTTCCTTGAATAAGACTGAAAATAAATTCTGAATTAGACTGAGCTTTAAATGAAATTGTAAACCAGCTGCAAAACATGGATTAAGGATTACGATATTGGGAAAGTGCTCAAAACTACATCCAATATTACAAATTCTACGGATACCTTACCCTTTTCGTTTTGGTAAGTTCATAAATGGAATGGCTAAGTTCTGTCCGCACTTGTTTTGGTATGTACACACCGCAGTGTAAATGTCTTTGAAAACCTGAGCTAGTCTCGCCACCTTGGTGACTTCAGAATTCTCCTCTGCCTCAGCAAGCCGGCGGGTTTTCACTGACCTTGGAGATTTCAATGCAGTAAACTGGGCAAGAAAGACATCTGCCATGAAAAGACATAGTGTCAGTTATGATTTGTCATGTTGACAGGGCATCAAGATGAGAGTAATGAAATATAAAAAATTAAACTATGAACTGCAACTGGTGCGCAGTTACTAAATAAAATGTCATATGACTCTAGTTGTGTGACACACTTTAATAACAAGTAAATACAGAACACGAAATTTAATGAAAAGCTCAGGCAGGGGACAAGACTTGGCTCATAACAAGCACTTTCATGACCCCCAACACCTCCCTCCCCCCCACCAAAAAGCAAATTTTGTCATCTATAACTCAACCTCTTGCAACTTCTCTCCTATCAACAGAAAAGACATATAAACTATTTCCATGATTTTCAAGGCTTTAGAATTTCCCCTATTGTTTTTTTTTTGTTGTTTTTTTGTTTTTTTCGTGGGACATACGACAGAGGCTGAATCCAAAATTTACAGACTGACTGACCTTTGACCTTGTCTCGTCTCTTGGGCTGATCCTCTTTGGCTGTTTTGTTGTTATTGGTATCCATACCTTTCTTCATCAAGAGTTGTCGAATCCTCTTCACTTTCTCCATATTTCTCAGCAGAAAAATCTGTCGGTCAGCCACCTGGTTCATTTCCCTCATTGACATGGGTTTTGGGATCTGTAGCTTTCGTGTTTTCATTGCACCTGTTTTATTGCCCCCTTCCTGAGTCTTCAAGAAAAAAAGAAACCCAAAAAACTCAAACAAATTGAAATCACTCACTTAAATTCTGACTTCTGAGGGTACTTTCATAAATCTAGTGTCACTCCATTTGAATCATTTCCACAGCACATTATTGTATCTGTCTTTACATTTTATAACATTTACAAAATTACTAGGTTTGAGAATCGACAAGCCCTGATAATTATTCTCCTTCTTACATGAAGCCCTGAACTGCACAAGAAGTTTTAATTCAACACTGTGCCTGCACTCACCCCCTACCCTCCCCCACCCCCTCACCCAAAAGGAAAAAAAATCACCTATCTACTAAATGTGAGCAGGTCTGACCAGGGAGGGACCTTTTATGGATGGAGATCAGACACTAGCTCCTCCTTTGAAACCAAGTTTAATGAAAATAAGCCCCCGATTGTTTTGCTCAAGAGAGAAATTCTAAATGAAGTGAATAAGGTGACAATGGTTCCTGTCAACTGATCTCAACTAAATCTCAAAGTGTTCTTGAGGTGATTTCACCCATTGCCATGATATTGCCAGTTGTCAAAGTTCACAAAAATTATTTCTTTCCTAACAATAATTCTCACTTTTTGAAAGAGCTCAGTACAACTTCAAAATAACTTACTGAACATGGATACATAATTCACTATTTCAGGAACAATCTAGAATCTTCTTAAATTTCTGAATAAGAGTGACAGAGGTAATCGTATTTACAGTCCTTTAAACTAAAAGGGTGACAAAAGTTTCTACCCTCGTCAGCGAAGCAGATCTTTCACAGCACTGTATTAATCATATCTTTGTCTGAGGATTCATAAGCATAAAAGGATCAAACTCTCATTGACCTGTTCATAATACACAGTTTACCACCATTTATCACATATGAAATATACATGGACCATATACCAGCTGCATTCACGCCGTATATAGTTTGCTTATATTTCATAGCAGCCATAAATGTTGAAATATGAACTAATGAACAAATTTAGATGAAGAACTAAAAGGCCTGTCAATCAAAGTTCCTCCAAATAACAAGGATCAAAGTATTCTCTCCATTGCACATTGTCTGAAATGTTAGGTGCATCGACTGTGAAAGCTCCATGGTCAGAAAGACCTAGCAAACAAGGGCAAGAATAGTTTGTCCTGCTGCTGTACTTACAACTCTTTACTAAAGATAGGAGATAAGTATTCATGCTTCCAGGAATTGGGGGTTGAGGGAAAAGGGTTGGGGACATACCCTCCCAAATGTCTCAAGAACTTACATGAACCAAAGATGCATCACAATCTGAAGAAATAACCTCATGTTTAAGAATGTTTTCAACCATTTAAGATTCTGTTATCCTCCTCGTTCAAAAATACTATCCCTTTTTTCAAGTCTTTCAAAGATTACTCACTCTCTTCTTAAGCTTTTCTTTGCTTTTCCTTTTTTCTGCATCTCTGATTGGCTTTGTTTTTATGCCAGTTTTCACTGTTCTACTTCTCTCCTTTTTGCCGCTAGCAGTTGCCTGACCCCTGCCGACGATATAACCTCTGCACTCCTTGCTCCCACACTCACATTCTTGCTGTAAGGAGATGGGAAAAGAAACTCAGCTAAGAGGTAGATGAGAAGGCCTAGAAAAGAATTGTTGTACAAGGTGATCACTCAGCAGCAGATATGCCCAAAAATGGCTTGCAGGAAGATTTGAAAGGAAAGGTTTACAACTGAAGGAAAAGTTTAGGACACAAGTTCTACCAGAGTCCTATTATCATCATGGTATTTCATAAGCAGCCCAAATTTTAACCTGTAAGGTTAAGAATCTTACTACCTCAAATCATACAAATCTTCTTAAGACTGATAAGACAATGGTCCCTGATTATTAAACACATATCCCAATAATCTTCTGCTAATGGTCTATTCTCACACAGTGACACAAAAGATTTGTTTTGTTGCATTTCATTTTCAGGTTATAATGCACCTGGCAGCAATACCTCACTTCCACACAAAGCAATGAAGGTGTAAGACGATTCATTTACACTGATGAATAGCACAATTTCACATACCTGCGTTTCAATGTTGAATGCGTGGAAATTGTAGTCATAGGTAAGCTCTTCACCTGCCTGGATGTCCCTCAGAGCAAACATACCAATTCTGTACTGGCCATTTACGTACCTACATACATGGAAAGATCATTAAGTGGTATTAACGACAAACATTTAATGTAGTAAAATGATAGCCTCATTTTGGATGGACTGGTGCATTAGCAAGCTATGGCTTTAGTTCTTCAAGCAATTACTGGTGTGCCAATTTGTGATCTTTTTTACCATATAATTAACAACAATTTCCTCTACAATTGCTCCCTCTTTATGTCTGATTACTATTAATATTATGACTTGACAGACCTTTGAATGACCTTAGTTCATACCCTCACATAGTTGAGAACCTTACTCAATAACCCAATAAATGTCACATTCTCTCAGAATGGACATTTATGACTCCAGACTGAGCTCTTATGAGGCTAGCAAATGGCACTAAAGCATCGTTTAATTTGAACTGAAAATCAAATAAAAAAGGTATGCTTCTATCTCAGTTAATTTACACACATAACAAAAGATTTGTGATCCCATAAATTGCTCAACATAAAGCATTGTTCTCCCTTAAGACAAATCCTTAAACATGCTGGTTACTGTATACCATGAAATTTAAAACATGTAACTGCCACAGAATATTTCTGCTGGTTGGAGGTATTATGTAGGTCAGCAAATGACCCCAATTTGACAACCACTGAAACTTGAACCCATGGACATCTGTACACTTAAATTGGGAGTATGTTCATGCGTACATGTGACTCAAGACCATCTTCTGCATATGGGAGAAAGAGAGACTTAAAGTACAAATACAATCACCCCAAATTTGCATTTGTGTACCTGGGTATGCTCAATTAGGTTTGGCTGATTTTACTTGTAACACATTTTTGTTAATAAATTTTTAGATTTACCCAATACAACTAATGATCCACCCATGATAGGTAACATTTCTGTTGTGAAACATCAAAAAAGGTGGTTGTATAGAAGAGATATGAAAAGATCAAAGTAACAAAACAGCATTTTTTCTATAACACTTAAAAAGCTGCTTGTTTTAAAATCCTTAAAGGTGACATGCTACAGAAGAAATTGTTTTTACTCAGAAGCTAAAGAGTAGAAACCCCTAATTGGAATTCGGTTGGAATTTCTTCAATATCTTTTACCATTCTCATGATAATAACTTTTCAAAGTTTGACGGTCCCTGAAGTAACTTATTGCTCATGCAAAAATAATAACGTGGAGTGTTGCAAGGTATTAGTATTTTTTCATGTTACCCCATTATAAATTAAATCCCCTAATCCTAATTAATTCCCAGATAGTTTACAATTTGATGAGTGGTGTTGGTATCAATCAAGAAGATAATTTTTACTTCTAAAATACATCCCTCAGGACATACCACTGTTACAACTGTCCTTGAAATAGTGGATCAAAAAACAAAGGATAACATGACACGTATCTTGTGCATCCTGCATTTCTTTGCATGTCACAAGTTTGCATATTTAGCTTTTATTTATACATGTTATAAGTGTAAAATAGAATTCATGAAGGAAAATGGTCAATATTTGATGAAAACTGTGGTTATTACCTAGGTTTTTAATGCTTTTTAAGCTTTCACATCAAATAGCGAATTGTGTCAATTTCATGTCACGAGACCTTTAAACACTATAAAAGTACTAATGAAATTAAGAACACTGTGACAGGAACCTTCTTTACTTTATAAAAATGTGAAACTAAAAGTAGACAAAACTGCTGTCATAGAAACCCAAATCTATAAGGCAAATCATAATACATATGTATCAGATTTCTACAAGAGGACGGATAGCATACTATCATTCTGTATGGCACAATTAACAGGCGATCTGGGGTACAAATAAAGCCATTAGATATTAACTCATGTGTTTTACAGGGTTCACATCATCTACATGCCACAAGCTCACAGTTTATTTTAATTTCACTCCCATTAGTGAAACAACACTTTTCAAGCAATAAAAAAAAAAAAAAATGAAAAAGCTACCATTACATGGGATGTTGCATCACCCCAAACATATTAGGAGTATTCCCATATCTGTATTAGCAATTGGTGACTACACTTCTCACTAACCTTGCATAAGTGATTGTACTGGCAAAAATATTGAGTGCAAACTTTTTAAAAGAGCAACAAACAAATTTTCCCATATGAGTTGTGGTTCTTATTCACTAGACTTGTTATAACACAACGTTACATAACACTCAGTGCAAAAGAATTGTGCAGTTCTGATGTGGCATGTTCATTAGGCTTAGGCAACCAATATTTTTGGAGTTCGGTACCCACAGCCCTTTTAGCTGAGGCTCTGAATGGATTCGGGACTCCTACAATGACATCATAACTGCCACAGGAACACATATCTCAGTAGCTATAGACACACAATTACTAGCCTTCAAATGAGTATTAATACACCAGTTTGCCTACACTACAGGTTTCTCAATGTCTCAGGTGTCCAACTGCCTCTGACCGAACTGCCTATGTTGTAGAATCGTAGTGGCCTTACAACTTGTGACTGAATAAAGAAAACCAGCAAAAGAGCCACTTCACTTTAAATACTTCATCAAAACCTGTGAAATAACACAAATGGAAACTTCAAAACATGATTTTGTGCATATTTTTGACAGTACTGAAATTTTCCTAAGGAGTCATGATTCCAAGGAAAGTGGAGTCGCTACTTGACTCCTGGCCAGCAGTCACAACTCTTAAGTAGAGTAGGATAAGTCCCCCAACCCCTATGCCCATACCAAGCCATAATGTTGTTAATTAATAATGATTACCACAAGGCCAGGGCAGCTTCACAGACCTGTTACATACAAACATCCAAACTTCTTACCATTTCTGCATTTCACAGTTTGGTTCACAGCTGTGGTTGACAAATCTAGCTTCACTTCCAGATGAATACCCATCGATAACCGTACCACTATCCAGTGTAAGGAAATAGTGGTGCTTACATTGTTGGTAGTCTTTGTGGGCCCTCCGCCAGAACTCATTGACGCTGATGACCTCTCCCAGGTACTCCATTATAAACATTCCCCCCTTGATAGGGTTATTTGTTCTGATACCCCAGCCCCGCGTCTCAGTCTAAACAGAAACGAAATGAAATGGAAAGTTATCTTATCCAAACATTTGAGGTCTCACCAAGGCAAATAATGTGTCATCATATTTCAACAAATACTAAATTTTTCTGTACTTTCTCAGAGCAAAAATGTTCATATGTAACTTAATTCTACAAAATTTTGCACTTTCTCATCAAGGACTATATACAGGAAAGAAGTGTGAATCAATCATGTGAACGTCTGTCAAGTTCCATTGGTAAATGACTAAAATAACCAGTCTCAAAACAAACACAAACAATTGCCTTCTTTTATTTATCCCTTATTTTGATTCTTGCAACTGTCAATGGCATACTTCTTCAATGATAACCCTTTCTCTAGAATTATGTATGTTAGAACAAGCCTTCTTTACCTTAAACCGTTCAAGGTCAGAACACCATTGTCTTTTTTGCATCCTCTGGTTGGAGCAGCTTTCTCCGCAAGGACAGGTGAAGGCATTACATTCCTGCTGCATAATCCTGTAAATACAACGGACATACCAATTATGTTAATGCAGTAACATCTAGGGATATGAAAGTGCTCAGCAATAAACTACATATGGTTACTGGACAATCTCCCCTGGCCCCCCAGCCCCCTGTGGGCTTGTGGGTTGTAGAATATGCCCACGGTATTCCCCGCCTGTCGTAACAGGCGACTAAAGGGTAGGACTTGCACTGTATTTGAACAATATTTGAAACCGAACTTGAACCATATTTATCTAGTTGACACTATATAACACATTCGTGTTGGTGTGTCGTTAATCTCATCAAACTAACCCCTGCCCTCCCCCCCCCCCCCGAAAATTCCGGTACCATTTTCCCTGGAAAACTACCCACAGGACAATTGCCCCCTGACAATTCTCACCTGCACAATTCCAAATATGGGGGAGTTGTCTGAGGGGTTATTGTCATATATGGGGTGGGGGTGGGTTGTCCTGGCATGACTACATATAACCTCATTTGTCAAAAAAATAATATGGGAACATTTTTCTCCATTTTCACTCCATAATCTTAAATGAAAAGATTTATACTACATACATCTCTCCTTGAAGAAATGGAGATACTATAAATCTCCTGTTATTCCTGTGGGATGGAGGGATGCAACTGAAATGATGTCTTGCCCAAAGAACATAAACATGACAAAACGCAGATAAGATGATCATCCTTGAATTACAAGCCTGATTCCAACCACTTGTCCACAATGTCTATATTTATTTTGAAGAGTAAAGAGCGAAACTACAGTACCAACAGTGTCCAGCATAACAACTTAATCTATTTATAACCTGACACACCATACACTACTAACAGAGAGATAGTTCTGTGTACATGTGCCAAACTGTATGTCTCTACTTTCAGAAGGAAATATAGGGAGTAATTTAAAGAAACTATCAGATTGACACTGATAACAAAATCTCACTTCTCATTCCCCCTACTTTAAAATTGCAAAGATTCACTAACACAAATATGGAATCTATGACAACTTAGGAAATCTGATTAAAATATTGTACAATTTTGAAGTACCCTGATGCTAGATTTTACTTCATTTATCTTTTTAAAACTTTCTAACATTAATTTTTTATGTTTTTTTACATTTTATACTTCTACATTTTTTCTTAAATTCTTAGAGTTGCTCAAATCATCTTTTACTGTTATGTACTGCTTAGAGCATGTGTGGTCACTTGATATCCAATGTGACTGCTAACATTATCTAAGGAAATATACATGTACATAACATGTGTACCGTACACCTTTCATATGTTGCAAAGTTTGAATTAAACTCAGTCAGGGTTTGCAGTAAATAATTCACATAGTTCATAGATTGTAGCTTTGACTATGTCTATTCACTATGTTGTGTTTGTGGTGAATGTGGTCTAAGGGTTGTGGTCAGTCTTATAGACCAAAAACTGAAAGAAATTGACAAATGCTTGGCTATCACTGCTTTCTGTTGTTTGGCTTCCAAATCAATATTTTAGCTCAATTTTGACATCTCTTACATCTGGGAGATAATTTTACATGGGAAACCATTACTTAAATTGCCCACTGAATGAACAACCTGCCTTAAAATTAGCCAGTTTGTAATTGAGCCCCTAGTCCCCTTCCAATGGGTACGTCACACTATTCCATATGCCATCATTTTACCCACAAGGTGATAGCTGCGGTTAAGTAGTAATAAAAGGCTTACATTACAGCATTGTTCTCACAAATCACAGGTACAGTGATATTTTTACCTTCAAACTATGCTTAAAGGGCATGTATAGTTATACCCAGTCCCCCTCCTCCATGTTACTTCATCCGTGTTATTTAAAAGCATGTCACAATATTGTTGTTACAGAAATTTCACACAATTCCTTGATTTTTACCTTTATTATAGAATCTAAACCATCAAGACAGATATTTGAAAGGGAACTTTCAAATTTTTCAGAGAGCAGAAGTTTTCAGAGAAAAGATGAGGTGGCTATTTATGTCCTTTAAATAAGAATCATACTCAGTGGCGTTGCTAGATATTTTTTGTGGGTGGGTGGCAAAAGCAAAAAACTTCCGACAGATTATCTTGAAGTAATGAAGTACTATCTACGCGTAGCGCCACCATCATCTGGCGTGTAGCGGGCAGAAAAAATTAGATTAACATATCTCTGAGATTGCCTTAAATGACACTTCCAGGCCTTGTCAGTAACCATTTTGATGTGTAATTCTGCTTAAAAACATAAGAAGTGTTGTGTTTCATTGTTTTCATTTATTTCCGACAGAGACTAGAAATTTCCGACAGAGGCCTTCGGAGGCTTTGTGAGGTGGCGACCGCCCCCCCCCCCCCTGCTCCCCCTCTGGCTATGCCACTGATCATACTTCAATCATTTAAGCTTAAATCTATACACCTTACCTCTCTCTCTTCTCTTACCTGTTTAAACAATCCTCTCCACAAGCAGTACCCTGTGAATCTGTTGGTATTTTACAAGAGCATCTTGTATTTTCTTCTACAGATGATGGTCTGACATCTACATAAATATCTGATAAAGAAACAACAGTTGGCACCCGCCAAAACTATGACTTACAAGTTTCACTGCTGAAATCCCCTAAACAATACCTTGTACCTTTCAAAATATTATTATAACATCTGCTATAATAAGCGATGGTTACTATAGTGCCATAGTGGACTGATGAATAGATACTAAAACAATGTTGAAGGCTTCATGTATTCAAAGAGAAGTATATTTCTTAGTTTTGGATGTTTGTTTGGCTGTCTGTGTGGCTGGGTTTTGTTTCTCACAGGTTTGGTCATGTCTGTTTTCAAGCATGTAGAATGCACATACATATACTGCATAACACCATAAACAAGGGTACAAACCTTTTCAAAGAGGTGGCAGACAACTAATTTTCATCACACCCCTTAAGATAATAAATGTAAAATTCATCTTTACAACAACTCCTTTCAGTTTTGCTTTCAACCGCTATTCAATCAATGAAATCTGTTGCACTCTAAGCAAATTATTTCAATGACTGAAGCAAGGTAAGTTTCATTACACCCCCAGTTTTACAAAACAATTGCTGTGGCACTATATTAAGTTGTCTTTTTTATCTATTTTTAACTTTTCCACTGATTCTAATGCAGTAAAGAGCAACAGCCTTTTAAAAAAATGTCATTCAGTATTTCATATTTAAATAGATACTTGAAAAGATGGCTGCTAGGTGAAGCCCTCTCTTTGTAATATCTATTGAAATAACATCTTTGTGGAAGATCTTTATGAATAAACATTTTTGTACCTCAGGCTCACTCTCTTCATTTGAAAGGAGTAGTGCACAAGAAAAGGGTACAGGGTGAAAATCTCACTCCTTACCTCCTTGGGGGTGGGGGAGGGGCTTAGTGTGGGTACAAGGAAAGGGGAAAAGGTGAAGGAGACATGCAGCTATCTCCAGTGTCAATATCCCAATCCCATTTCATACCAAAGTGAGGGTGCAAAATTTCAAAATCGCAAACAAACATTACACCTGACTATCAAATTGACATGACTTATTGCTTACTTTGACGGATTTTTTTGAATTTCGGTAGGTCCACTTTCCGTGAGAGCTTTTCATTAGTATGCTGCCACCAGATATCAAATGGAAGCTCAAAGTCAAACCACTCTTCACAAAGGTTCACACCTAAAAACAAGAATAAAGTAAAAAAATGCTCACAAGATGTTATGACTTATGGTCAAATTCCAAATGAGTCACTCATTGCATATTGCTAAAAGGGATGATTTAATCTTTATCATTCTTTTTTCTTTGTGTAGGCTACTTCCTAGGCTATCTTGTAAAATTTAATTAATGTTTGCCATATTTCCAACTCATTTTTGAGGGAGTAATGTTATTCCCTCAAGAAGTGTCTATCCATCTTCTCATTCTGACATCACAGCTGTCTAGCGATGGAGTTTAATGCCTCCTGCTCCTCACCTGAGCTTGTAATAAAAATAAAGAAAATTACATCTTGCTATGCGACCGTCAAAGATGGAGAAATATCCAACCATGAGCTGCTCAAGAGTATCAAGAGCAGACAGGCAGAGAAAGAAAGATGAAGAGAGATTTTTTGCAATCAATCATGATGATTCATGTTGGCCATGTCATGAATCAGAGTTATTAGACAAACTCAAAAACAGAACATATCTTCACCTCTGACCCATCATTTTCTTTACATTCAAAGATTACTGTTTTACCTTTCTACAAAATCCTTCATTTTGTTTTCCTTTTAGTTCCACCCTAAAAATAATTCATGTTCAGTGCCCTAACACTGATCAGAATTAATATGCAAAGCCCTCAAGGGAATGGCTATGAGACCCTGAAGGCACCACCACTTTCCTATGGGATTATATGATTCATTAATGTCCCACTTTGTTTCCCTAGTGTATGAAAAAAAAAATAAGATTTATGCAAGGTCAGAATTTACCTCACAAAATGGATTCAGTCCTAATTTTTTGGTCCTAACATGTTTTTTAATTGAAGCTATATTTTCTAACAGGCATGGGTACGTAGACAGAGAGGCACCTAACATTTAACAACATGTTGTTCCCCAATCAAAAAACTTTTACATGACTCCTCATTTCAATAAATTTGCCATGGTACTATATCATAAACCATAACAATGAAACATAATCATGGAAATGCTTACAAACCTGCAGTATGAAATAAAAAAAGTCCCTTACTTGACTACAAACTCTCTCAACTGAAGGCTTTTTTTTTTTTTTTTTTGGTTAAGCCTAATTTCCTTGACTGGAAGTGATTGTCAAGCCATCACCTTGTCCTGATAGTCAGTAATACTTCAACTATACTGAAGCTGGTTGTTCATTAAGACTACCATTCTTGCAGTAAGGTAAATTTTTACAATACCACACTCCAGACTGTGTTTATATATTACATAAATTAGACTTAGTTGAAAGGTATACAACATAAAATTCTTAGGTAAAATTCAGTTATTTCTACTTTCTGGACAGGTTTTTAACTCCAAGTATGGTGGTTTATTTATTTATTCTGTCATTACTGATTACAGATGCATATGACTATGAAATGTATTGGTGACACCTTATTCCTCCAAGCTGAATTCTTTACAGCCTGTCCTCCTACACATGCATCTCACTGACTCTCTTCAATCTCCCCATCTTTTAAAGTCTGTTTACGCAGTGTCACACTTTCCACAACTAAAAATTTTGAAATGCACATCTTATTTCTACAAACAGGGAGAATGAGAGAAGCTAAATGTGCAACAAAACCTTATAATAATAATGATTTGGATTTTTATAGTGCCTTTATATGTAACATCTCAAAGCGCTTCACAATCTAATGGATTATGAATAATATAAGTGTACTCCTGACTGAAGGTGGGGGAATGACTGAATATTGAAAACACAAGATTTCTACAGTGGAGATAACCACCCAGCTGACAAATCTTGCCCGAATTCTCCTGAGATGTATCCAAGATGTAGTGCACACACCATTAATTTTAATGACTTAAGCTGAAGTCTTCAAAGGGGGAAATTAATAATTGCCTTTACATTGCACCAAGAATGAGCAGTAGGCCAATATATGTGTTGGACTATGCCGTGGCAAAACATTTTTCTGTCATGGAAATGATGTACGATGGGGATGAGTGGTTCAGGAAGGAAAACACTCAGTCCGTAATTCTTGCTATAGTACTAGTACTGAAACTATTAAAATGACAGGGAAATGTTAAAAGTGCTGATCTTTGGAAAAACAGCCTTGCAATATTTTATGAGAAGGGGAGAGAAAAGCAAAGGGTAGGGGTTGGATAATGGAAAGAAACTTATATCACTGTTTCAACTTTCTATTTTTTCTTACAGAAAGAGCTGAGGAAATTGTGTTTTTATTTTTGGATAAACAGGAAGCAGTTATGTTTTTGAAAGGAGGAAAGGTAATAGAGAGGAAGCAAATCAACATAGACTCAGTGGCACTCCATGCCCTTAACTGGACTTACTGCTGTAATGCAACTCAGTGACAGGTTTACTGTCATTAAGACTTCCTGTACCTATCTACTTTGTACCTTTTAGTCACAACTTCCAAGCACCCCGCAAGTTTGATGCCTCAAGTCACAGTTGCTTAGTCATGATGCTAAAATGGATCTAAAGCTATATGATATCACAGATCAGCAAACTGTTATTTCAAATAAATCATATATAATCCAGCTTTAAGTGCTCTCAGCTTCCAGGACAATGCTAATATTTGACTTTACATTTTAACAAGCTACTTCAAAGTACTTAAACAGAAAAGGCCAAAAAAAAAAAAAAGTGGCAAATTGCTTTTAATACCTTAAACGGCCTTGCTTTGATGAATAACCTGACAGAATGCCAAGTAATCTCATCCAAAGGATGTCAAGGTGGTTGGGTTTATTAGGTCACTGGGTATCCTTGATAGGTAGTGCAGGTCACCCAAGGGCTAACTATTGTAATGACCATTGATGAGGGTGAGTAATTCTGATACATCTATGGACAACTATTTCATTCATTCAACAAAGTAGTCTTTCAAATACTTTTTCATATCAAAGCTGTATTAGAATTGCTTTCCACCTAGTGACAGTTTTAGGGTTTCTTGAAAGGGAAAGTTTTAAGGTCACTCACAAATATTTACAGGTGTAAATGCATGGTAATGAAGGGCAATGCAGACTGATAGTTGCTTCAAGAACTATAAGTGTTTTCATGGAATCTGATTAACACACACTCCATTGTATATTACTGTACTCCCACAGTAAATGAAACTGGAGAAACATTACCTACAAGAGGTCACACACCTTGAGTTTTGCTGTTTTGGTCACACGCCGTGCTTCATTTCATCAGACCTACACTGATGGTTATGCAATAGGTACCCATCATTTTTCAGCAGAGGAATGACATGATCCCACACATAATACCTCAGAGCTACATGTAATTATCAGGAAACCAGTTTTGAGAGTTATCTTCAATGAATTTTAGTTTTAATGCCAATTCTATATTCAATGAAACACTAAGTGCCTGCACATACTCCTGAAACCAGTGAATGCAAAACCTTGAATACCAATGAATCACTCTATCCTCTAACCAAAGCAGTAAAGCTTACCAACATGAATTGGAAAGGGAAGTAATCCTCCGACTGGTATTTCAGAAATCTCATCTTCTGCATCTCTGTCTGCATCCATTTTCTTTTTGCCACTGTAAGAAAATTAATTTTTCTTCACATTTACAAAATCTACATATATATGGAGTTTTACAAAAAATTCTTTTTTTCTTTTCCTTTTATAATTCTTTTTTTTTTGCATGTATATCTATTATTGCTTATGGAGTGATTAAATCATTGCATATTTGGGCAATTGATTAATTGATTGATAGATTCACTGGTAACATGATGGATAAACTACTTGATTTAAAGGTTAATGCAATTCCCCTAACCTGCACCAGCACACTTAGTTGTGTATGGCTCTTTTTGTCATGTGACAATAATTTTGTTTCTTATTTAATTACTTTAATAATTTAATTTAATTATTTATTTATTATTTAATTATTTATTATATATTATTTTATTATTAATTTAATTACTTTAATATGGCATATATGTTCTGCAATCCCATGAATGATACTTCAAAGGGAAAGAAGACAGGACTGATAAGATGTGGATGGTTTTTCAAAATACCTGTAGTGATCCTGGCCGTACCCATAAATTTTCCAGCAGGTAGGCAGGTAGCAAGCTTAGCATAGTGCCACCATGAGTTGGTGAATAGTGTAACATGAAAAAAAATTGCCAACATGCTTCCCATTTAGGTAGACATAGTACTTTCTGTACCTTACAAGTTGCATCTAATCATCTTTACTTTAAAATCTTGTAAATTTACACACATCAATTTCATAAAACTATGAAAATTTCTACGGATTATCTTTCCCCTCCCAGTGCACTAGTGTACATGGCCATGGTAGTGATACTTTATTGCCTGGTGCTGCAGAGGTAGAAGTATAATTTTAAAGCAACAGCCCCACTTTCTTTGCTTTTTATGCAATTCTTCCCCCTCCTATTCCAATCTCAAATAAATTACATAAATAAATACTACATCACCAAGTTGTATATGAGCCCGACTTTTTAAAAATCTATGGCAAACTAAATACTCTCAAATTTCACTTGAGCAACATTAAGAAAACTAAGACTAAATTTAATCTCCAATTTTTAAGTGTTTCATACCCTTTTTACTAGCAGTACTTACATATCCTCCTTGAAAGTACTTGAATAAATGCCTGCCCGCCAGTATTTTCTCTTCCTCACAGGGTCGTCTGTTGCAACTGGTTTCTCATCATCTGGTTTCATTTTTGAAAGTAGCATCCCATTAGCAGTCTTTTTGATCTTCAGGTTTGGCACAACTATCTGCCTTCGTTTTCTCCCAACTTTCTTTGGCAATGTAGCACTGCTACTGTCTGTGGACATAGCAGTAACAGTTGTGTCCAAAGAAACATTTGCACTGTGAAGGAAAAGGTACACGGACAAATAAGCACAATGCACTCCAAACTTTTACATCCCCAAACCCCTCCCCACATTTCAACCCCTACTATCCCACCCACCTTTTACTCTGAACTCCCTTTCCTACCTTTCACTCCCAACTCTTTCCCTCACCCCCCTTCCCAAACTCCCTCCTACCTTTCACTCCCAACTCTCTCCCTGACCTCTCACCCCAAACTCCCTCCTCCACTTTTCATTCAAACTCCTAAAGCAAACCTTCAGGTGCCTCCATCTCCTTTGAAAAATACAAAATTACAAAGAATCTTACATTATGTTGCAAAGCAGAACTTAAAGTAGATGCAAATTCAAAACAATACAACTACCAGCCCCCACTGCTTTCCCTTTTCCCTCATTACCCCTATGGCCTGTGAGAAATACTGCTCACTTTGAATAAAGGCAACTGCTTCATAACAAACTGTAACAAAAGGAATGTGACTTTTCTATTACATACTCTTCATGATTGGGTAGCTTTAAATACTGCTATCTCAAACGAATACCCTTCTTTCTAGCATTTATCATACATTTTGCTCTCGCAAATCCTTGTACTGGCTTCAGTTCAAATATTAAATACAAGACTCTCCCTGAAACTTGTAAAAAAATGGCAGTTTAGTAGAATTATTGCTCAAACAAACTTCAGCGAAACATGTACCTGGTATTTATTTGTGACCGCGTTCATCCTGAACGACTGTTATGGCCAAGTCTATGGTGGCAAAGGAGTTGACAGTACTTTCTAGGTCCTCGAACAGTCACACATGTAATTTGAATATTTCTATGGCAAACACTTCTTTGTAATACACAAAAAAATTACCTCTATGACACATAATGAGCAAACTTGGCAAACAGGTGATGTAAATATTAAACATACTCTTCACTTTTCATGAAACATAATGAGCACACTTGGCGTCACTAATGTTTGCAATAATAGGTGTTCCTTTGGAAACTACACGCGTTTGTAGCAGAGCCTCGTTGTTTCCGTAAGTTAAACTCAAACAGTGCATATTCAGCTGCAGTTGCTTCTCTTTGTGAGCAGTACTGGTTTGCACACAAACCAGTTTATAAAAAGAAAAATGGAATTATGCGTAACTTCCCCCTCCACCCACCCCTTTTTCCCTTATTTGCTTTTATACAAGGCCATCCAAAAGCCCAAAAGGGAAATAATGGTCATTCATGTTGAAAACTGTGACTTCTTCAAGAAGATGTTCTTTATCCACTCAACATGACAACGGACGAAATGTTCCCCATTTCTTTCACTACCAACTCTTTCAATATCTACATCCTTATTAAAACAGCTGTACATTCTAAACTTTTTTCCGAATCATAAATGTGTGTATACCAGTCACCCCAATATGAATTGGTTTCCCATTTCATGTATGGACCTTTCAAATCATGTGATCATATTTTTGTTACTATATTGTTTAATTTATAAAGAATAACTACTTGCCTTGAAGCATCATGGAAGACACTTGTAAAGTTAGGGAAATGCAAAAATATTTGTACTGAAGATTAAGCAGATGTTTAAAGAGAAATTTGGGGCAACTACAAGATTGCCTTTAAGCCACACCCCAATCCTGCAAAGATTTGTCACTTATCATACCTTGTTTCCCCTTCCATCACTTCTTCTGTCAATGGCTGCTTCATCAGCTTCCGTTTCTTAAGAGGGATAGAAGACTCATCCAATAATGGTGACACCACAGTAGATTTCTTGGGTGGCCTGGGTACCTGTACCTTCCTGCCTTTTGGTACCCCCATAACTGTTCTCATAGAAGC
Organism: Holothuria leucospilota; assembly: GCA_029531755.1. Lineage (NCBI taxonomy): Eukaryota > Metazoa > Echinodermata > Holothuroidea > Aspidochirotida > Holothuriidae > Holothuria > Holothuria leucospilota. The sequence continues at coordinate 50,351,903 of CM055974.1, read as the reverse complement.
TGCAGCCGGCTTTCCTACCCCATGGACCACCTTCACTGAGACCTCACTTGAGCCAAGGGAAGGTTCCTTGATGGAAGGTGCTCGCTCTGCATCCTCACATTGGTTATCTCCTTCCGACGTTCTCTCCTCCAACGATGACACTTCTCCTGACTTAGAGACTAAATTTGCTAATGGGATCTCATCAGAGGAATTCTCTGACTCATACCCACTATTGTCTTTGGCACAACTGTTTACATCTGCACTGGAGTTCCTTTCAACTGCAGGAGGTTCTCTACTTTCCTCACAGTTATTTACTTTACTGGTTTCAGACAAATTAACATTTTCTAGAGTTCTATGGTTTATATGAGCTGGAAGGGGGTGTTTCCTTTTTCTCCCCCTTTTCTTGGGAACTTTAACAACACCAACAGTCGCACTCGCTCTCACAGTCTGAACCAAACTTGAATTGCTTGTCTTGCCAAGGGCAGGATCAACCACTCCTTCTCCAACAGGAATGTTATCAAATCGAGTCCTAGGTCTTCCCCTACCCCTACCCCTCCCTCTCCCCCTCTTTGATCCTGGTTTTCTACCAGGCCTACTAACCTTTCTAACAACTGGAAGAGGATCTGTGGTTTCCATCAGAGTCACACTAGGTGGTTCATTATCACTATAGTGGTTAGGCACTTGCACTTTGTCTAGGTGGGTAACTGAAGACACTGTCTCTACCACCACATCCCTCTCTAATGAAACACTTGTAGGTCTACCCCTTCCTCTTCCCCTCGATTCCCCCATCCACCCACCTCTTCCACGACCCCTTCCCCTTCCTCTACCCCTACCCTTTGTCTTTGATACCCTCATCACTTTTACATCAAACGGCCCACTCTTCCTATTTTTCACACCCGGAGGTCTCCCTACTTTTCTTTTCTGTGGTGCGACTGGCAAAGTTTCTAATAACAAAGCATTTCCACCAGTTGCTGAGAAATCAGACTGGTTGGTGCTTCCTCCCTCCATCTGACTAACAGCTACCCTTTGGCATTCTGCTGCTGAATCCACTTTGGAACCATCAACAGAATCAACAATTCCCACTGTTTGTACTATTTTCTTCTTTGGTTTGCGGCCTCTCTTTTTCTTCGGTACAGCACCCTGGGGCTGTAGCAAGGGTATCTGTGGAATGGTAGCATTGCCACCACTGAGACTGCCTAAGTTCCCTGCTGGGGCAATTTGAGGAGTCTGCACCTCTAGCAGCAGATTCCTAGAATGTTGTCCAACTGGGACATTCAATTTTGACTTTGTTGATTCTTGCAGTGAGTGAGATGTTGTTTTCTCTTGTGGAGATATGACAGGAGGCTCGGTCTCAACTCGAGCCTGTGGGAAATGTTCCACCTCTTTTTCTCTGGTCAATACAGGTGCTTCCTCTAGGCAAGGCAGTGAATTTTGGTTTGAATCACCAGATGTAGCATCATTTTGTTCTACCTGCTCATATTGCTTTTCATTTCCATCAAGGCTCTTCCTCTGCCCGCTTTCTGGTGAAGTTTGTTGGTTACTGGTTCCACTGTCTTGATTTCTCAGTGCGGTGGCAAGGTAGGACGGCCTAAGATACGATGAATAAGAAGGATTCTCTTTGGCTACCACAGCAAGATAGTTCAATGTCTTTTTTGAGGAAGAATACTCTGGTGCTTTATCTACAAGCTCTTGGGGAACAAGCCTCATAGATCGCATCTGCAAGATAAGGGCATCAAGTTCAAACAGAAAGGTGGGACTTACCCGCCCACTCTTGCTGAGACGATTTTTTCTCTTTCTCCGACGATGATAGTAACTTGGATAGTGGTAGTAATGATGATGGTGATGATGGTGATGCATATGGCGTCTATATTTATCTTTTTTCCCATAGCCATAGAGACCATGATTGGATGTTGCCAGTAAGTGGGTCTCAAGTGCCTCACCCGAGACCTCTGATTCTGTTACTGATGGAATGGATGATCGCCCCTGCTTGTCTCTCCCTTGTTGATCTGGGTTACTATTATTATCAGTACCAATGCCACTATCACTGAACAGAGTCTCCTCACTCAGGCAAGTGGTGGCGCTCTGAGGAGAAGGAGTCTGATCCTTGTGTTTTTCCTTCACCAAATCTGTAGCTCCACTGGTGACAGGATCAAGGCTAGTCCCTTTCCCCTTCCCATGTGGAGTTTTAGGCGGCTCCAGGAACACATGACTCTGGTCTTTTCCCACATGAGAGGGAGGTGACTTTTCAATGGGAGATATACTCATCTCTGAAACCGAGCCATCGGCCCTTCCATGTTTACTCCTCCGTTTCTTTTTTGGTTTTTCAATGGTGACTTCTGGCCCTGTTACAAGTGGGATGGTGGTATCAAGCAGCATAGCACTCTTTTTTCGTTTTTTCAAATATGGTATAATGCTTGATGGTGGGTCATCTGGAATTTCAATGCTGAGTGGAAGTGATGGGTTTTGTAAATCCAATGTGATTGAATTTAGCACGTTCTTTTTAATTTTACTTTTTCTACCCCTCATTTTTTCCACTTTTTGCACAAGTTTTGTCTTTTTCAAGACCTTCCCTTTCAATTTCGATTTCAGTTTAGTTTTAGTTTTCCTTTTGGTAGCATGAAGTTTCTTTTTCTTCTTGTGAAATTGCGGTGGGAGGAGTAATTCAGGTGGGAGGTTGAAAGTACTTTGAAGCACAGATCCTTGAGGGGGGCAACCAAGGCCTGGCAGCTCTGACTCACTTGTTCCTGTGACAGGGGTCAAAGGCAAAAGACTTTCAGCAGCTGGCTTTTCTACAATTACTGGTTTCTTAGGAGGTCTCCCTCTACGCTTTGGCACTTTAACAGGAACATTTTCTGGTACTTCGAGGGCCTTTTTCCGTGGTCTACCACGTTTTTTCACTTTTACAACCTCTCCAATAGGAGTTGGTACTGGTGGTAAAGCTGTTGGCTTTAAACTTTTCCTTCCTCTTTTGGATGTGGCAGCAACTGCCACCTTGGCATTGGCACCCCCTCTCCTAACTGCTGTTAACGTTCTCTTGCGCCCCACAGTCTTTCTTTTGTATGGGCGCTTTCCTACTTTAGCGGCATTTCCTGTTAAAGAATACTCATACTCTGATTCATAATTTGTATGAAATTTCTGCATAATTTTCCTTTTGGAACTTTTCACATAAGTACTGTTTGATTTTGGTGGTAAGTTTTCTCCTCCGACAACAACTGCTGTTCCCGAAGTCTCTTTGGTTACTTCGTTTTCCCCTACAACCCCTGTGAGTCCCGTAGTGAGGGAATTTGTGACTACTCCTTTCTTTCCCTTTGGCCCCCTTCTAGCTGCCGGTTGACCATCTTTGTTTTTACGTGGTCTCCCAACCTTCCCCGTTTTGACAGGTCCATTGACTGCTTTTGCAGACCCTTTTGTTGACCCTGTGGCAGCGTCAGTTTTATTCGCAGTAGTTTTCAAAATATCTGCTAACAATGCTGGTACTGGGTTGTTTCCAGGTTTACTGGATGTAATTTCAGCAACATTCTTGCCAAGTTTTTGTAAAGTCTCCTTGGCTCTAGGACTGTACCCAGAATGCACTGTGTAATCTGGTGTGGCTTTTTTGGCATGGCGGATTTGCCCTTCCGTGTCCTGCTCATCACTTGTGGTATTTGGTGTTGTGTCTGATTCTTTCTCACTTGGAAGCCCATCAGAATCAAAATTATGGGCATAAGACTGGTATCCATAGTCTGGAGGTTGGTTTACTGTTGGTGAAGGTGACCCTTCATTTACCTCCTGAACTTCAACAACCATGCCCGTTTCTATCGGCACCGGTGTCTGTGGAGCATTTCCTTGCCCACCACAATCCGTTGCATTTGCTTCACATAAATCTGGTTGTTTGTCGCCCTCTTCTGCTTGGTGGGTAAAGCTCCCCTGATCAGTACTATTTACATCTGGAGTCTGGTAGGTTGTTTCACCACTTGCATTCTGACAAGGCACAGCTTCCACTACACTAGCAACAATCTGTGTCATGACTACTGCCCTCTCTGTATCCCTCTCTTGTGGTGCCTCAGTGTCGGAGAGGCCTAAGTCAGATTCCATGAGAGAATTCAGTGAGTTGGCAAGATTCTTCATCTCTATCATGTCACTCTGTTCCAATGCCTGAAATATTTTCTCCTCGATCAGCATGGAATCTTGCGATGCGTCTGGACATGTATTCTCACCAGTGTTTTGTTCTTTGGCCTGCATAGCGGTAGTTGCTACAATACTTGCAATGGCTGTATCCAGGGCCGATGTGCTGACCTGAAGGTCCCCGCCAACTCCAAGCCCACCTTTCTCTGCTGCCATGTCTTCAGAGCTTTGCAAATGCATCTGGATAGCCTGTATAGCGAGGGAGCTGTTGTCCATCTTTGCTTTTCTCCCTTGGGCTTCCTTCTTGCGGGCTAAGATTTTGCGAATCCGTGAGGGGAGTTGTGGAACCTTGAACAATGGTGCATCTGTCTTCTTTTCATTTGTCTGCAAAGTTGAAAGAGAATTACATCAAGTTAAATATCTGTGCACTTTTAATCCAATATGAGGAAGTAAAAAAAAAAGGCAGAAAAAGTTTCCATACACTCTAGAATTCAACTGAATATTCCCCAATTCTCCGAAAAGATGAAATCTGTTCTGTTCCTTACAGTAGAGCAAAACGGTGCATTACCTTTCAATGAACAAGTACTGTCATTAAATCTTATTGTTACTCAGTATACCAGTAACTTCCCTACCACTCAAACTGAAATCAATAATAAGTTGCATAGATGCTAACATCAGGTATAACAGTGCAACTAACTGTTTTCAGTTGGGCTTGGTAAACAAGATAAAGAAGGAAGTTAACAGAACAGCTTGTAGTGACAGTAATACAAACTATGCACATTGCCATAATGGTATTTTAATATCATGCATACATCAAGTTTCTATGTACACAGCCTTCCATGATGACATGTGCACTAAATACATACAGAGCATAAAATAGCTACGGCGAAGCATGAACAGGTTAAGTGTTAACAGTGAATGAACCTTCACGTTGTTCTATGACTGTATTCAATGGTGGAATTACCAAGGATTGCGGCAGAAGGAGTGCATGTGTGAGCTGGGGGGAAAAATGGTACAGGTAGGAAGTGCAACACTTTGATGTCTCTTAATTTCAGTGTCATAAAGAATTCCTCAATTTGGAATTTGAGTTTATTTCCACATATATGCAACCTGTACAAGTTGGGATTCTTGGACATTTCTGATGAAGAAAATCAAGTACCATTCTAATCAGGCTTTTCTCAAGCATTTCAAATAATTGACTAATAGTTGTTGGAAGATAAAGAAGTTGGTCACCAAAACACTGACAATAAAATATTTCACAAATTCAAGCACACAGTTTCCATTACCACTTTAAAAACTTCAAGAACTTTCAAGACTGATTACAAACCCTACCCAATCCCAGTATTACATTTCTTTCACTTTTGCAGCAAGCTGTGACATATATAGCATAGAAGAAAACTGGCATTTGGGGGAGGCAACAGTGGGAAACCATTATGTTTTGCAGAGGTGAGAATAATAGTGCAACTAAGTTAGAATAATTCCACTACAATCTCCCATTTCATGGGGGAGGGGGGATGGGGGAGAGATGAGAGAGGAAAAAGGAACAAGGCATCTTAAAGGGGTTTGAATCTCTCCCATCCCTTCCACAATCCATTTGGATAAGCCCCTGGCCACAAGTACTTCTAGAGGGCCTCATTATTAGGTAAAAATACTCCATGAGAAAGCAACATAAATGCAATAGGTTATAACTTGACTCCTCTGCTTTCACAGGATTCTCTTCCCCCCCCCCCCCTTCCCCCAATCCTGCCTTCCACTTTGGGACCAAAATGTTGCCAGAATCATCTTGCAGTAGATGGGGTTGTCCAGCTGATATATTAAAGGCAAGTAAGAGCCTATAAAGAAATCACTTAGCAGCAAAACTCTAGTAAAATTGATCTATGTTACAAAACTGTCACAACAATGAGCAAAAACCAGGTACCAGAGCTTCCCCCTTACATGGTAGGATCATTGAGCACAGTCATATCATACTAAAAACATAAATCAGTTATCACAAGGAACAGTAATGCATAACATGTACTCTTGCTTTTTACTCTACAGCCACCTATGAGAATGTATAGCTTTTAAAACTCAAAGAACAAGCCATATCCCACTGAGTACCTGGCTGAGGTGGTATTATTGACATCAAACAGCAATAACTACAGGCAACCAGACACCTCTACTTGAGAGCTACTGTATGCAATATCACATCCATTAAAATGAAACAAGCAGCTTCACTTAGTGTCACCATTGATGTAATTCTGAAACCATAGAACTTCAATTGCTGATGGCAAAGGTTTCACTATCACAGAAATCACAGGAAATTGTTATGTGACAGAGGACTCCATGGAGAGTGAAAGTCATACTTTATGATTTACAATATGACATTACAAGACTCTGTGTGCTTCACACATGGCTGCTCTAACACCGGACAGGTAGCATGCAAACAAAACAAGGAGTTCATAATCAAGGCAGCAATCAAACTATCAAAGCAGGTGTCAACGACAAGCTTGGTTAGAAAATGAAAGGTATCTCTGATGAAAAAATTGAACCAGTGATGTTGCCCTAATTATCAGTACAGGATTAAGAAATTATTTCTAGGGCAAGGATGAAGCATGGGAGCTAGGTCACTATATCATCTCATATCATGGGCATTTCACAGCTGGAAGGGTAAGGTGTGAGGGGGGTATCCCTATTCCACACAGTATTCAAATTAGAGGGGTTTAACATGCACAGAGATGCATGTAACATTGCCTCTGTGCAGGTAAAAGTTTGCCTGTGCATGCAGAATTTTCAGTTTTTTAGCCCTTTTTGAAAAATTTCAGTTATGCATGTAACTTTAATATTCTAATCTGAACCCTGATCCCACAGTGTACAATTCTTTAACAACTTACACAGCACACACAGCCAAGGTTGGAGCAATTTAGGCATAAAATAATGAGCATATTAACAAAATAACTGTCACTGTCTACAAGTAATGGACACTACCGTAGACACAAAAATTGTGTTCTCCTATTGACCCTTGGATCCAATACTGATTACAGTAGTCCTCTATTGTACATCTGGGCTAACTGAAAGGGTAACAGCAGTTACCTAAAATTTATTTGGCAAAATCAGTGAAAATCTTTCACACTTCCTCTTATTTCCTTTACAAACATCTTTCATGATTATCTTGAACAAAAATACTTTATATCAAAGGTAAATTAAGTAGTCTTTCTGCATAAATTAAAATAATTCAGTAACAAAAACACTGTCACATGGCTTAAACAGAACCATTCATGAATAACGACATGGGGATACACTAATTCAAATTGGGGTGACTGGATTTCCCCTTTAAGCTGTTAAGGGACATTCACGAAAAATGTGAAACACCTTTTGTTTGACTATGGCTTAAAACTTGGAGAAGGCTATGTCTTCAAAAAAAAACTATGTTTGTAGAGAAAATTTGATAATAGACTCATGAACCATCTCACAAGCTAACAGACTTAATACTTCATGGAAGAAAAGTAAATATTTCACAGTTGTTATTCATTTCTGTCTCCTGGACAAAATTATCCAGTTTATCCAGACTAATTTCTGTCTCAAGATCTTTTGACATTATATTCCCGTATGGAGCCCTTAATTTCATCATAGTACCTTTCAAGCTCCCCAAAATCTATGAGACATTGAGGCCCTGCGGTCACAGCATCTCCATTTGCAAATTTGTTTTAGCCACACCGTCGAGACGTCTCATAGACACAATGTTCTATTTGCTGCAGTGAAAGCCTCATCAAACGACGAAAACATTTTGAAGTCAGCTCCCCCTTTTTTCCTGGGGGTAAAATAGTCATTTGCCAACTTGTCTAGGGCAAAAAATCAATGCATCTGGCATGGTATTAAGACAAAAACAACTCATTTCATCCATAGCCAAGAATGTGTCATAACCAATAAAAGCCTTCATCTATCTAAAAATCATTTATCAATTGAACAATATCTCTAGGACTTACACTTTGCAAAGAGTTGCCACAGACTCTCTGCACTTTGTGGAAGGAAATTAAATAGCTTGCTATCACAATCTCTCATAAAGGCAAAAGACTTCTTTTATCTTTGAAAATGACCATTTAAATTACCCTTGAGTCTTACCCCTTGTTAAATCTGACCACACTTAAAGGTATGGTTTCTATCTTTCACACCTTGGTATTCCACTGGGGCATAATATCATAGCCACAGCAATAAAACTTGACAGAGAAGGATATCTAACCTCTAAACAAGTTTCCATAACTATATGTGCCAACTCTTAGACAACGTCATTAATATTCATTGCCACTTACAACCAAAATATGTAACTAGGGTGCCAAGCTAGATTCTCAGCAAAACAAACAAGTATAGATGACTCCTAAGACCATTCCAACCACTAGCAATTGAGAAGAACTTTGAATACTGAGCCTAGGCACAACTGGGTCTGGGTAGATGTAGGGGGGGGGGGGGAGGGAGGTGAAAGGGGTCCAACATGAAAAAAAATTCGAAAATCTGGTTTTCTAAAATGGCATTCAATTACTTTTCATAGTGGTCTTCAAGCTTTCAATAAGCATGTTGTAAAAACTCTTCCCTCCTTTAGATTTCCAAAATTTGTGAAAGTTTGAGAGGTTTTCAAAAACAGGGGATACCATGACAATTTTGTGACATTTCATTGTATGCTGTCCTCCCCTTCAAACAACAAAAATTTGAAGTAGGCCCACCATGTTGGTATGCTGAAAGAATGACATAATGCGAAAAAAATCCACCAACAGAATGTAGATACCCCAATGTTACTCCTCTGAATTTTCAACGAGCAAGTTTTCAAAAATGAATCAATATGAAATTAATCACACCTGGGCCTTTTTCCCCATTTAGTAGATTTTAAAATACCTTTCTCTGAATGCTTAGGCCTACATGTTCCTTTTCCATTGTTTGTGATTTTTCATTTTTTCTTTTTGCACATATTTTATTTTTTCCTTTTATCAGGCCTGATGCAAATGACAGCTCCATGTTTTTCATGACTGCAGTGTTGAAATAGCATACATCTTTCATAATTGCAGTTTCTTTATCAAGGCAACAAGTAATAGGCCTCTCTGACTTAGATTGTACCTCACTCATATTACTAGACAACTCTGTTCTTTAAGCAATTCTCAATTTGTTGTATCCCTTAAAATATCAATCTTCATACCCGAGGTTCAGTTGCCATAGTAACCTCTGGCTCTCAGGCTTTATTTCTCCTGTTGTTTTAGGGAACAGTGTGGGATGTCTGCATAGGTTTATTCACTTTCACATCCTGACTTCCAGGAAAATGTATTTGACATTGCAAACACATTTTCAAAAGCTGATTGTATGTCCAATCAAAATGTGTTTGACTATCCTTCTAGCGACAACCAACTGGACTAACATATAACAAATGTAAACATGGGGGCTACAAGTGTTCAAACATGAGGATAATCTGATATTACAGTACAATTTAACACTTACCAATGACCAAACCGATCCAATACCATGACCTATGACCTTTTATCTTCCCTATGCTACCAATTAGGTCAACCACAATGTTTTTGAATACCATTCAGTACATTAAAACTCACTCAATTATTTTTCATATTTATCTTGATGTCTGGAAAAAGTCCCTTGAGAATATGCTGATGTTTTGAAGGGAAAATGTGAAATAGCAGTATCCATTCAATCTGGCTTTCCCATCCTGCTTTCCTAGAATACTCCCTCTCAAGTGCCACCAAATGTGAAAGTGAAGAGAAAAATGCAGACATTTTGGCAAGGAATAACCAACATCTTGGACAGGATCCAGAAGAACCTGTCCTAAAAAGTAAGCCTACAATTGTTCAATAAAATTTATTCACTGCATTTTTGTCCTTATACACCACGAAACTGGCCATTTAAAACCACTGTCTGACATTTGTTATAAATATAACATTTACAGGCTACCATGATGTTATTCAATACAATCATGCAAGCTTTGCAAAGCATTGTTCAAATAAACAGCAGTAGGAAATGTGCCAATGGAGTGACTCCAACCTTGGATTTATATGCTATCAATTTAGTATTTGTACAATGTACAGTTAGTTACCTGCAGTGTGCAGCATATAGGCTATACTTAGGAGACACAACATTTTTGAACATTTTTAAAAATCTATCAAATGAACTTACATATATTGCTATATGCAACTGCAAAGATGTGTATCAAATAAATTTTCTGCAAATACAACCAAAACGTTTTCACTGATTTTAAAATGTATCAATTATTAATAACCTTCAAAACATGCTAGTTCCTCCTATAGTCTCAGTCAGTCGACCATAACTTTGAACATCTTTATCATAAGTAGAAGAGGCTCACCAATCACACTCTCATACCTACAACTAATCAAGGAGGCACCCTTATAATGAATTCTACGTAGATCAAAAGATCTGCATTAGAAGAAAGAAAAAGATGTTGTGAAGGTGTGAAATTAAATCCAAAAGTGACGAGCTGTTAAAGACAGGGCAGGCCAATTTCTTGATTAACAATCAAAGCATAAGATGGTTAGGTTACAAGGAGAAGAAATATTGACTACATCAGAGTGATACTGTTACATTTGAGAGATGTATGTAACATGACCTGTATTGAGGTATATAGCACTAATTCAGTGATCCACAACCTAACCAATCAAGCTTGGGTGAGGCGCCTCACAGTGTGCAACATTTTTGGCAATGCAATTTAGAAATTTGTGAAAAAGCTGCAATAAATCACCTAATTTCCCTAGACTCTTGTCACTCATACCTTTCAGACTGGACAATTAAAATTTCATACTTTACACAAATACATCAAGGAGAACCCAGTTTGTAATATTAATACTTCAGGGCTCGAAATAAGCTTGAAAAAGGGCACAGCCAAACTGAGCAAATCGGCTGTCGGTCTATGTTACTGCATAGGACATTGACTGAGGGGCACCACGGCCATCAGTAAGGGTCCGACAGCCATGGCTGTCAGTGCTGCTGGTTATTTCAAGCCCTGATACTGTACTTCATACTATTAAACTAGGTCGTGACACAACATAGGCTGTAAGCATACTACAAAACACCAAAGTAACCTAGACATATTACAGAGTTTTCACATCACTTCATTCAAATCTTGTGAAGCATTAGGAAAAACTACAAATGTACGAAATACGTTTCCCCCAACTGTTGTAATTTTTCCAGAAAGTCTTAACAGCATACATCTTGCCCAGATAGAAGATTCAGCTCCTTCTCCCCCTTGCTATATGTACCTGTGGTAGGTGTGTTCACAGGACTTTTTGTAAAATAGACCCAAATTGTTGTAATAATCCTCAAAGTGAAAAGATATAATAACTGCTAAGCTAAGTGATTCATCCTGATGCTAGGTGGACCGTGGAAGTATAAAACTTTTATCATTTACCATCAACTCCTTTGAAACAGCATATTAAAAAATGAACATTCAGGTTGCCATGGAAACTGAAATAGAAACCCTGAATGCAAGATTCATTAAGCAGAGAGGTGCTGGATTACATAAGCTTTATGAAGGTGGCTCTTCCAAAAATATCTTTCGCAAGGGTAACCCACTGTTTACAGAGCATTCAGAAATGCAGCTAAGTGTGACCTTAAGCTGAGGTCACAGTGACTCAGACAGACCACTGGATGGACACATTTCCTGCTTGTGAAGTAATGGGATTGAAGGGATGTCTTGAAGCAATTGTCAACAAGATTAGTGGGAAGTAACTATCAACATATCTATGGCTACTGTAGGTTGATCAAACCAAGCTACCTGGAAAACAATGACTTATATCAGAGGAAACCTGTTGTTCCTTTAAGCAATTCGAGATGACAAAAAGTCTGAGTAGCAGGTGAATGTGACCTCTACAATAGAATATCTTCCAATTTGACAGACAAATACCCACAGGTCATTCTGCAGGCAAATATCCTTCAAAAAGGGACAAACAAGAGTATGACAAACATGAATAGAATAGATCAGAACATTATAAATTTAACCCTGAAAAGGGAATTCTAAAACTGTCTCCAGGTGTAGTATCTCCATCCTTCAAATTAAACCTCATGAATTAGGGGGGGGGGGGGGGGGGGATAGGTCTTGAGGAGGCTATGTTCTGCTTCCAGTTTGTACCTCAGATTAGCTCAACTAGTCAGTCTGTGAGTACAATACACAGATTTTTTATTGCCATAAATAAATTACAATTTAAACGGAGGGTTCAGGTAGTTTCCTGGCTTCATAAACTTTTCTCCACTTTTACAGACATCAAAATATTGAACACTTTATTCTGTAAGGAAACTCATCTTCTCTTTGTATTGATTTCATAGACTGACTTTGGCAGTTTACATGTAATGAACACAATACAGAAGTCAACATGGGCATTCTGAATCACTTATAAAGTTTGATCACACTGTCTGAAAGGACTTAAGTTTTGAACAGGGCCATGATCCTGAATGCTAGCATAACTGGATCTGGATAAATACTGCACAACACTCCTGGTGGAGTCAAACGTGCAGGGGTGGGTGTGCGCATGAAGTTAGTCGTCCCGTCTGAGAATCCTCAAGGCTGCGCTCTTGAACTGCTTGGGGTCCTCGAGATCTGTTATGTTCTGGGGGAGAAGGTTCCAGTCCCTGATGGTCCGAGGAAAGAAACTGTATTTGTAGCAGTCCTTATTGGTTGGTATATGTAAAAAGCTATTTGAATGATGATGCCTAGAAGGCCGCCGGACCGGTTGAAGGTTGTTCATTGGCAAGGCTAGGAGACCCAATCTGGCTTTGTGAAAAATTGCTAGCCTGTTGACAGTACGCCTGACTTTAAGGCTATCCCACCCTAGATCTTTTAATATTTCAGTCACGCTACTATGGGGGGAATAGTCATTACAGACAAACCTAGCAGCCCTACGTTGAATTTGCTCAACCTTATTGGATAGGGAAACGGTGTAGGGATCCCAAATGGAAGATGAATACTCCAATAAAGGCCTGACAAGAGTAAGGTAGGCATTAGCTTTAACACTCCTGGGACAGGAGTATAGATTCCTTCTGATAAACGCCAGAGACCTATTTGCAGACGAAGTGATATGGTTAATATGTCTATTCCAGGTAAGATTGTTTGAAATGTCAACACCTAGGTAAGTATGAGAGGCGGTGGACTCAAGGATATCTTTGTCTAGAGTATAATCAAAAAGCTTGGGATTCCTTGAGTGAGTGATCCTCATAGAAAAACACTTTTTGGTGTTAAAGTGCATTTGCCACTTATTTTGCCACTCAGAAAGGGTGTTTAAATCCTTTTGGAGTTGAACCTGGTCAAGGTTATTCTTTATCTGTCTATAAATAACACAATCGTCAGCAAAAAGTCTGACTTCAGAAGAGATATTATCAGGCAGGTCATTAATATAGACTAAAAATAAGAGAGGACCTAAAACAGTACCTTGGGGGACACCAGAGATGACATCCACCCAATCCGAGAAATCACCACCCACCACAACCCTCTGCTTGCGTAACTTAAGGAAGTTAGAAATCCAAGTAAGAGTATGGCCTTTAATGCCATAATTCTGTAACTTACAAAGCAAACGGTTATGAGGGTATCAAAAGCCTTAGAAAAATCCATAATTATCATATCAGTCTGGGATCTATGGTCTAAAGATTGCACCAGATCATTGGTTGTTAAGATCAGTTGTGATTCACAAGAATGGCGTTGTCTAAAGCCATGCTGCCTGTTTGTGATAACTGAGTAGTTATCAAAGTGACCCATAATTTGAGAGTGTATAATGTGCTCAAGGACTTTGCAGCAAATTGAAGTAAGAGAGACCGGTCTATAGTTTGAAGCGAGGGAACGGTCACCTTTTTAAAAGACTGGACTGATATTGGCACATAGCCAAGAGGATGGTAAAACACCAGTGTCCAGTGATTTCTGAAAAATGGAACAGAGGGCAGGGGCAACCTCCTCGGCAGCCAGTTTCAAGATATGAGCAGGTATACCATCAGGACCTGAGGCTTTGTTTGGGTTCAGCTCTTTAAGCAGTTTGACAACACCCTCTAAAGAAACCTCAATATCAGGCATGGTAGGTATGGTGTTTGAGTCAACTGGAGGCAACATGTCATTCTCCCGTGTAAAGACCTTTTTGAATTGCTCATTTAAGATGTTAGCCTTCTGAGTGTTCTCCGAAACAAGTATCCCATCAGATTTTAAGGAAGGGATACCAACACTATCACATCTAAGATTTTTAGATTATTTTTATAACTGTGAGGGTTGTCCATTTAGAGAGAAACAAAACCTACATGTGATAACCATAGTTCATGCCTTGATCCTGCACAGGTCCTCCTCCAACCTCAATCTAACCAGGATCAAAGTTATTGTCTCATTGTGATGCAATAACATAAGCACTGATCCTCTTTGCGTGATGAACAAGGTTCTATTATATAAAACTCTTTTCTTCTTTTCATGAAGGGATTATAGGACTCCACTATTTTTAAATTTGGGGCCTGATGTGTTAAATTGTGATTGTGAATGCAGCTGCAAATCTTACAATGATGTCGCAGCTGCTGCATGCTTTACATGCAATATTGGTCGTATAAAAGTGTACTTACTAGCCTATGCGTAAAATACTTAAATAGTATAGCCCTCCATTACAGGTTTTCTTTGGTTCAGGGACTAATTTGTTGATGCCAGATTATCGTAGCAGTCAGATGAAGTTTAAATACTAGCGATGGAATAAAGACAGAATCACAGTGCAAAGAACTCAACATGCAAAATTTCGGTAACACAAAAATATGATTTTTTTTGCATGTTTTTGACAGTACCAAAAAGTTCCTTAGGAGTTGCAACTCTGGAGTTGCATTCCCTACCAAGCCTATTTACAAGCAGTCTCTCAATGCTCCAAGCTTTTCCAAATGTCTGAATCAAGCTTTCAACCCGATATAATATCACCTCAACCATGCAGCAGACCAAAACAGAAAGAGATCACTGTCCTACAACCATCACAAGATCCAGGACAACAAATGACACAGATATGGCAAGTTTGCACCTAGTCTAGTGAAGCTTCATCTGAGCTAATGCACTGTTTGGACATAACTCATCAAAATTTAGCAGCTGTCAAATAAGGAAATGCCCCTTGAGGGCAAAATAAAATTTTATGAGGCTTTTAAAGGTAGACAGTCTTTTTTCTCATCCTGGCTTTATCTTGCAGCTGCAGGTTAGCCATACACAAGATGAGTATCATTTCCCTCTGCCAGCCTGATGCAAATTAAACAAGAGAGAACCTGGCTAGATGCATCTGGGTCAGCACGCATAAAAGCAACACAAATTAGGTCTGTAATGTTAGCTGGTTGGACTGCACTACACCTTCCTAATGAACTTGACAACAAATGGCAAATACAACCAGTGGGTTAAGAATTCGAGAGGAGCCAAGATTCAGACATGTGCCTGGTTTGTTGTCTCTCATCCCATGACAAAAACAGATGCAGACTACATCCTTTCAAAATACAAAGATCATACTTAGCATAAGAAGGAGAAAAAAATCTGGGTACATTGATACCTGTGACTTCCAACATCTCAATTAATAAATGTATAATTCAATCACGCCAAAGGCTACTAACAGGAAGATACCACAATAAAATATTACAAGAAGTTGAAGCTTCTCATACTAGACAATGCATGAGACGTATATGTAGAACACCTGATATGGGCAAACCTCATTGCTTGATTAACACCAAACTGGGTGTTTTATGAGGTCTCCAAACAATGAGTCTTCAGATGTTATCCACAACATGCATAAAGATTAAAGACTGCTTCCCCACAATTTTTATTTAATTCTTCTTTTTTTAGCCATGCCATGTGGTATTAAATGTAAATGACATCATACCAACAAACTGGCACCCATTCCAAAACATACTTATCAAAAGCCTGCAAAAAATAGATGTAACAAAAGTTTTTGAGTCCATTTCATTTTCAAGAATCTTGCAGCATACACCCTAAAAAATAGCTGTAACAAAAGTTTTTGAGTCCATTTCATTTTCACGAATCTTGCAGCATACACCCTAGACTTCATGCTTCTAAATCCCCTTTCCCAAGAAAAGTGTTAAAATCCTCTCAGGTGACAATACAAACAGACTAAAAAGAGCCCAACTCTTCAAAGTATTTCCTGAGAAGGAGCTTTCTAGAATATCTATTTGTAAATCCAGCAGTGATTCTTGACTGTCACCAAGCCATCACACAATAACTGACCTAATATTTGCATAAGGTACAAACCAACAGGGCTTTTGTAACCTTATGTAATCTTCAGTAGCTTTCACACTGCTGACCACATACTACACAACTTACTTCCAGACAATTGGTCAATTTCAAACAGGTTCTGTCAAATCTGTCTGCTAAACAGCTAACATCATTCTCAGCCCACAGAGCTCTGCTGGAATAGCCAATCAATTATATCTTGTCACTTGTCTGATCTGGCAGGCTGTTGTGGGGGAACAGTGGTTCATTTAAGCCTGGTCAATTAATCAATCTAAGGTATCCTTTTCAAGAGGGTAATTAAACTAAGTACCAAAGTTCATGTAGCAATCAAACACAGGGCTGTCTTTGAGGAAAGCTTTTACCAGAGTATGCTGCCACTGAGATTATGGGATGAGCTTGTGACATATGGACAGTTTAGGATAGAGGTTTATGGCTTTATTCAGGTAATTCATCTGTTGACATTATTGTCTGGACTGAAGTACCTTCACTGTAAACAATGTCATGACATACTTGACACAATGACAACAAATCCCTTCCTTCCATGAAAAAGGGAACAGCTTCAAACAAGCCTCACATACAGGTACTGTAGTACTGAGTATTATGTACAAGGCAACAGACTTGGAGCATTGTGGGAACTGTTGTTAAGAAGTGACAGTTTCCTGCTTCATGTTTGCCTATGTAGCAGGCTGTATGGCATATTCCTTGTTTAGTCATATCCCCAACGCCTGCCAAAGTGAACACCGAATAAATTTTTTTGGATATTCATAGAAATATATGTGACCTCAGGACTGGTTGAATGTTAGTGAATATTTATAAGAAGGCAACATCTGGTCCCGTTTAAATCTTGCAGTAGCCTATGCCACCCACAGAGTTGGTATGTCATTGTATTTAGCCACTCCCTGGCAGTGCCCACTGCACAGGTGGTTATGTAACACAGTAATGATAAGACTTCCTCTCAGGTTTCAGTCTAGCTTTCAGTTTACGACTACAGGAGTTCACACACTCACTCAAAAACAGTAGCAAGAATGAGAGAGCACATGAATAAGTCATATTATGGTAATGAAGTTTGTGTCTAAAATTGGACGCAGTCCTCTTCACTTTGGCGGATGGTGGTTTGGGAAGCTGAGGAGCTGAGCAAACAGAGTCCGCTCTGCAGGGTAGCTTCATGTAGGCTACAAAGCTAAGGGCTGAAAGCTTGGGGTAATGCACTTACCAAGTTACCAACTGAATGACACACCCCACTACCGAGGTACTGTCAGTCAAATGTGGGTCACTGACCAATGACAGTGTAACACCAATGTCGGTCATTGAACCACCATTGTCAGCCACCAGCATGACTGAGGGGTGAGTCACATTACCTCAATTGTCAGTCACTGTTGTGACCAAGGGGTGGCTTATTGTGAGTCAATTGTTACACTTTGTACAGGGATACCAATTGCCATTCTCAATTTTTCAGTCAATATGGCAGTTAGTCAGTCAAAACTGCAAACTGTGCATCAATTTTATTACTGAGATATGAGTCATTTTACATTAAGTTGTCAGTCACAGAGGTGACTAAGGAGTACATCATTGTACAAGTTTTGTCAACACTGTTGTGGACAATGACTGACCATGTCTGGGGGTAGTGGGGTGCATCATTCAATTGAAAGTTCTTAAGTCATTGACAGGTTCCATATAGGTTCATGGTGGACTGGAACAGTGTCAACTTTTAGTCTGATGGGAAATAGCTCATGTGACTTTTCATACAACAATAGAAAGCATCTCATTAATTAATACTTTCCAAATTAAACCAAAGGAATGAGATTATACAGTATAAAGGAAGGGGTATTGGAAGGGTCTTCTATGAGCTATCCCTCTTCGAAATTCTCCTGGTTTCTTTCCCCTCCCCCCTCCCATATATAGTTAGCCATAACAATTACATAACTGGGCAAACCTGAACTAGCTCTGCACTCAATGCAGTTGAAGAAAGTGATCCTGCATGTCATTCCATCAGCTAGCTGAACAGCAGAACCAGGCTGTGTTGCTTTCAAATAGTCACACTAGGAATCATACAACAATCAACAATAGTATGGATAAGTCCCACAGTATTTGGGTGATGGCATCTTCCAATCCATCAACCTGTTATCCAGTAGTTTGTAGGTGCACAAATTGTCAGCAAAACCAAGCAATACAAAGAAATAGGCCATAAAACTTCAACAAACCATACAGACAAAGCTACGTGCAAACATCTCCATTACACAATGAACTCACACCTGTTCATTAAACACAAGTGAATGAACTTGTCATTTGAGGTTGATCAGGTTCAGAATCTTCTTAAAAATATGCTTCATTTACCATACTTTGATTTTTGATTCATTGGAAAGAGGTGAAGATCATACTTTCCAGTTTCAGCCTCTCCAAGACTACCACAGTAGGGAGAGGTTAGGTTAGGGAGACCTCTATGAGGACATTCTACCACTGTGCAAACAATTTGCCAGATGATAATTACAGACTAATTAAACACATAAACATTAATACAGAGGCCTAATAGAGGAATACTGACACCACTTTTCATTTTTCAGTCACTGTGTAAAAATTTATGCAGAATAGATTCATAAAATATCAACTAACATTTTACTGCTGAGTCTTTTTGTAATTTAACAAAATGAGTCATTGCTAGAAGCAGCAAACTGTTCAAGTTCACACCCTCTTCATGGCAAATTCTTTTGAGCTTTTCTAAAGTTACACCAAGTCACACTAATTGTGTAAAGTGCATAAAACAGGATATAGCAACTCCTGCAAATAGCATTGGCTGTCAGTTCAAACTACCTTTCATTTGAATTCACATCAAAGGGGCACATACTTCTCTGCCAAGCTAAACAGCAAAGTATTATGAAAGGAATCTATGCAAACAATGGACCATACAAGGTATGGGAAAAATAATTGAGCAACAGTATACCCACAAAGGGTTAAAGGGAAGAGTTATGAGACAGAACAATGAGCTCACTTAAAGTTGCTTCTTCCATAGTCTTTTGTTGTCTTTTTTGCTTGTTTTGTCTATTCCCCATGACCCCATTACCAAAGCTACCTCTTTCAAAGAGAGTATTTTTCAGTCAGTAATTCATGACTGTGTGCATTTGCCCCAAACTGCCTACTACAGTCAAATATACCATTCAGTGCCTAGCATATTAACAACCATAAAAGTTGTGCAGGTGATGTACCAAACAGCTGCTGTTTGCAAGCACACAATATGTAAGGAACACTGTAAGAGCCACTTAGGCCAAGGTTCTACATTTAAAAGAAAACCAGCACACAGATAATGAATTAGTAACACTGAACTATAAAATATTGATTTTAAAGAGGGATCTGCATCACCCCAAGTATGACTTTTACTTGGTGGTAAGCCCCGCCATTCTCTGTGCATGCTATGTAATATGAGCTGCTCTGTGTCTTTTGAATTTTGTACCTCTGATGTCAATCAAATAGTAGTCACCAATTGAGACTTCTGCTTACCCCCAACTAAAAGTCATACTTTGGGTGATGCAAATCCGTCTTTAAACCAAGCAGATTATCTATGTATAAGCCCTTTACAAAACCTCCTTAGTTTTATTTATCATCTGGTAATGTAAACCAAGAATACTGTGAACACCGAGTTAAATAGTCCTAAGAGATACTTAAGTCTAACCAGCCAATTAACACTAGCTAACATCCTCCAATTAATTGCATTCTTTTTTCTAGTTTGTGCTATCCAGGTGACACTACTAATCAAACAATTAGAACAAAGCATTCCCAAGACAGTTTCTTGGTGTTAACTTCATCATAACATCATCATACATATTTGCAAGATGTACACAGTTACATTATCATGGCTGGGTGCAATGTACGATGTAATTAGTTAAGTAGTGGGGGCCAGATGTTAGTGCCTTTCTCTGTAATTGGATGAGTGACTTTGCATACAACAGTGCAGTGTGCCATCTGGACTACAATAAGAGAGCACAGCTTCTAAATCATTTCTGCTATATGTCTATACATTCCAGAGGCTTGACCTCTTTACTGAGGTCAGCCATCAATACCAATCACTTTAATTATCTCTTGCTTTTGTGTTATGAACCTTACAACTTTAATTGATGTGTATATTACTTAACACTTATGACACTAATAGACAGTTCCTGGTCTAGATGTTGTGCTTGCATGAAGAAAAAAGAAAAAAGAAAAAAACAAAAACAAAAAAACAAAAAAACACAAGGTCTGCTGATAAAATAACTAAAGACTATGGCTACAATCAATGGTGGTAAGTGCAGGTGATGATGATGTGAACAATGATAAAATCCCCCAAACTCAGCTGGTGTGGGAGTCTATGAACTTCATTACTTACCTCCTACATATGTTGCCATTATTGACTACCTACAGAGGGTGCCATAGAGCCAAAAATGACAAAGGAAGAGTTAGGATCTATGGCACCCTCTGTAGGTAGGGGTTCCCACGGTGCTATCAGTATTTCGCCAGACAGTTATTGCAGGCAATAATGGTATACATATGTAAATAGGAGGTAAGGAAGAGCGAAATTATCACAAGAGATGGGAAATTTTCCAGCAAAAAAGTTAACAGATTAACATCCAATACTTCTCCCATAGCTGAATCATTAAGACAGGGTAATATCCCTTGGCTTTATAAATGTTGAGCCTTCAAAGGCCATATGTTAAGAGTAAATACCCCCAAATTTAAATAACAAACTCACTGGTATATGTATAGTCAGTTGTAGAATCAAGCATTCAGGACATTTTGAACATGTGACAATACAGACAGAAGCTGTATATGCCCAACATGTCTAAGTAACAATGTGCATTCTAATATCACTTCCAGCCCCTCCCCCATCCTTTAGAGAAATATAAAATGTATTTACGAACACAATAAAACACTAAAATGTAAACCAAACATTCATTGTAACTTTCCACCACACAAGAATCTTCAACTACTTGGAAAGACCAATGAAAACCAATATTAAAGTGCACCAAAACCATGAAATTTAAGAAATAGGTCTACAGGGGGCAGACTCTAGTCAACAAATATCATCAAATACTGACATACCTTTGCTATTTCCTTGCAACAGTTCTCAAATATGCACTCAATTAAAAAGGCTGAGAGGTTACTATACTCTTTCTGAAGTTCTTCTCTCCAAAACTCTTAAAGCAAACATATTAGT
This sequence comes from Holothuria leucospilota, assembly GCA_029531755.1. Classification (NCBI taxonomy): domain Eukaryota; kingdom Metazoa; phylum Echinodermata; class Holothuroidea; order Aspidochirotida; family Holothuriidae; genus Holothuria; species Holothuria leucospilota. Next base: position 50,330,433 of record CM055974.1, on the reverse strand, counting down.
TTCAACATTTCAATACTGTCATATCAAAAAATGGAGTTGACTGATAACAATGCCCAGCAGGCCTATCTGCTGATATCCAAACAAACAACTAGCTACATTGAAACAAAAGACAATCAGTGGTCACTTACAATTAGTAACATCACAAGCTACTGACTCAACGTGACGTCAACTACCCGAGTTGCTAGCAATAAAACTGTTTTATCGATTTCCCGTTGAGAGGCATAATCTCATTTGGTGAACATGGGCTTAGTCTCAAGAGATCTTACAAGGAATGCCTGCATGGATGCACTTTAAACTGAACAAAATATTGCTTGCTATGGGGCTAAATGTCATTAAATGTCATACAATATCCTGAATAAAATATGTGGAGCATTCAATGGCTATCTAACGATTTATTTTCTGACATAAAATTGCTGATGTTTCCTTTTCTAGTTGCTGTTTGGAAGGAGGGTCATATAAATGTACCTTTGGGAAATAAAACATACCTTACACATTACAAAGGATGCCGACAGTGCCACATAACAATAAACTAACACATAATATTGACAGTAACTATTTTTACAGCTGAAAATAAAACTTTTGCTGCAGTTACAATATGATGACTTTAACTGCATGTTTGTGGTCATTTACACAGTCATTTGTGTAGTCAAAAAGATCAGGGGGATGCTGGTGTTGCCACTCCCCCTAAAAATTTTGCCTCCTTTGACAAATTCTCCAAGAAAAAACATTACTATTGCCTTCACATGACATCTCATGTCCCCTCTCCTGAGCAGGAAAATATTTTGCCCCCTGGAAGTTCTCTCACACACATCCCCCCTTAACAACCCATAACACTTTTACTTTTTGCTCTTAATTTAAGGGAATTAGAATGTTGTTGTAAACAAAAAAGAAAATGCAGTAACCCCAATCAAATTAGTATACCTTGTCATCCTAATTCATGAATTGCTTTTTTTTAACACAAGACAATATTTTTGTTACTGAATTGTTAAATTCATGGAGAATAACTCCTTACTTTACTTTTGTTTGTAATAGTTATGTTCAAAAACATCTTCAGAGGTACTTGTAAGCCAAATAAGAGGAGGTTTGCAAGAGTGTGCTGATTTTTCAAAACAATCTTGGTGAGATTGCCTTCTTGCCTTTAAGTAAGGAATTTGAATTTTCCATCATCCTTTTAAAATCAACATAAGCTTGCAGACTTTTCTTTAAAATTCCTCAAGAGATCATAATTGAAGTGAGTGGGTGTCATTATATGATAGATATGAATACCATCTATTGCACACATCATTTCGCAACCGACTCACAGACACACGTGCTGGCGGCATCTGTTCCTTCAACACACTTCCTTGTGCACATATTAACATGCATGAAGACAATGTACACTGCCTTTGTATTACAGACAATTCACACCTAGAACCACCACCTGTCCCAATCATTCTGTGTGCATTTATAACTATAAATTCGCATTAAGGTTCTTATGTACACAATGGATAGACATTCACCATACCATATATAGTACACTATGAAAAGGTTTCATATCAAGCAATACCAAAGTCCAAAAGTTTAATGTAAACTAAATAACTTCCTTTAAAACAATCTGCTCCACAGAAATATAAATAAATGATATTTGCTTTAATGAGTCATGACAAAAATGATCAAAATTTTTTTAATCCCATCCCTCTGGGAAATATTTTATACTGATGTGTCGATGTGATTAAACTATTGAATCCATAATAATTACAATGAGATTATTTCTACTGTGCCCATTCATGAAGGCCACAACCATCAAGTTCTACCATGGAGTTACTACCTCGGAGGTAATGTAACCATGGTATTACATCCCTTACATTCACCATGTTCCAGCCCCCTGTGGGCTGGGGGTTGTAGAATATGCCCACGGTATTTCCCCCCTGTCGTAAGAGGCGACTAAAGGGAAGGACTTGCACCATATTTAAACTTTGCTTGACACTATATAACGCAATCGTGTTGGTGTGTCGTAAAATCCCATCTAACTAACAAATTCACCATGTTCCAGAAAATGATCCATAGGCCCTACGGAAACTCCATTTTTATTGAATTTCTGCATGGTTTTACTTGATTTTACCTTTTATTAGCCCAAGTCTAAGTTCCCATACAGACATCAATTTGATGTAGAAGTTTCTTTCTCTCTAGAATGTGCTTATCTCTCCCCCCCCCCCCATTCCCTCACCTCTTCATCTGTTCCAATGCAGACTGGCATATCTCTATCTCTACCCTTACAAGGAATGACTCTTATACATACTGGCTACTGTATGATAACATGAAGTTACACCTATACAAAAAAAAATAAAAATAAAAAAAAAAATAAATAAATAAATAAAAATAAATAAAGAAAAAAGGATGAAATTTGAACAGACATGTAACAAGTTGCCCCTATAAAATTGTCCATGGGTAAGAATTGCCCCTTAATGTAGGGTTCTAGCAGCAAGTTTGTGATTTAAAAGAAGTGCTCATAGAATTTCTACCAAATACGAAAGTAGCCATACCATGTTTGCTGAAATATGGAAGTATACTACCTAATTCCATGGTTGAAAACAGGCCTGTAAAAAAAATATTTTTCCCTACAGAACATATGGAGCCATTCAAAGATTTTAGGTGAGTTTGGTTTAAAAGAGTTGATGACAAAGAATGACTGTAAAATTTACCCTTTGTACAGAGCTATGCTAGTATAGCAAGTATATACACAACTTTTTAATTGACACAACTGGAGGCATTAACATTTCTTCTAGCTCATAGTGTACTGTGTGAAACACATACGTACATACCTTAGAATGACTCATTTCTAGGTCATAGGTATCCAGTGATATCTGCTAGTTTAATCATGTGATCAATAATCCATGGACTAAAATATCAATGGCAGTGTCGGAAGATGCTAGCTGATATGTTTCAAATCGATAGATTGTTGTTAAAACTGACTGCTCACACAAGGAAAATGGAAAAGTAAAGCATTAAAACAATTAGACCTGGATATTTATGTTGTGCATACTCAGCCAATCTAACTGCACTACAGGCTTAGACGTGGATCCAGGGGGGCTTTTCAGGCTCTTGCCACTAATTTTCTTTGAAAATTATCCCAAAGCTGTGCTGGAAGTTTACGTATACTTATGATTGCCACATGCCAGGAAATATGATTTGACAGAGTCTATTACTTCAAAATTTTCTCCAACCCCTTTCACACCAAGGCTTCGCACATTTGCTACTTGCAGGTTTGAACTTTGCCCTCACAAAGTTAGGCCTCCCCCCCCCCCCCCCACTGTAAAATCCTAGATCTGCCACTGATACTGGGGAATTTACTGGGACGAACATCCCACTTTATCACTTGTTGTAACACAGCAACACTTGTAAAATGTACATGAAAGTGCAAGTACAGGGAGTAACTGAGTGTTCAAAAGTTACACAGCAGTTTTTAGGTTTCTGAGGTTCTTTATAATGGAATCATTGAATATTGTTGTATACATGTACAACATCTGCCACACAGTATTACATTTTGTGTAGCAATTTGTTCATTTTGTGTAGCAAAATGCAATGCGATACCAGATAAATTATTCCCTGCAGTAAGCTTCCTGACCAATAGTGTCAACAAATTACCTCAATACATTTCCCTCTACTACCATTACGTGACCAATAAGCAAACATGCTTTTTAAGTCCATCCATTTTCCACACCAGCAACCTCAGTCAGCTGGCTATAGGCTATATTGCAGTTCACTTCCTAATTGAGTGGTCTGAGACTCATCATCTATACAGGGATACTCAGTGATTCATTACGACTCGAGATATATCACACTTCCTTGTGTGTCTGTATTTTAGCACTAATCTAATGGCCTGTGTGGTTTCAATGTGAGAACTTTAGATGTAAAGAGAGCACACCTCTTACTTATGTTTCATTTATTTCATCTTAACAAAACAGAAACAAATCTCTAGGTCTGTGACTGACCTGGTAATTCCTCTTCTCCCACGCACAACAGAAGGTATATCATTGGCTGGGCAATGGAGGCAAGTGTAAATCAACTGAAATGGCACTCACACTGGGTAATGTGTAGATGTTAACAGGGTCAGCGTTTTCCTTCTCACCCTCTACTGCCCCTCTCCTCACCTCTCCCCTCCCCCAAACAATACTCTAAATAATTTCATTAGCATGAGCCAAGTCTCCGAGGGTCTAAAAAGACAGTCCACAACAAAGAGCAGCACACATTGCCATTGCTAATTCATAGTTATGGCATGCATGTAAAAACATTAAGTTCCACACCAGCATTCTACTGACAAAAGAACTTTCAAACCAGCATTACTGACCAAGTCTTTTTAAATTCAAACATTTGGTCAATGTCACGAAATTTTACACCCTACTTCTAAAAATGTAGCTACACTACAATACCTAATGCAGACTAAAATGGTACGCCTACAAGCCCTACATAATAAAGCACAAACGGATGACCACATCAGTTGTATACAAAACTAAATCAGACAGACAGATGAAGACAGCTTTGTCCGGTACCAATGACAGCTGTTATCTCATTCCCATCAATGTTACTAATCCCCTATTTCAATGGCCCTCTATCCCCTTTCAAGGATACCCTATTCTTTACCTCAATGTATGATGTTGTGCTTGGTGAACAGATTGATCTTCAAAGGTTCTTGTGTTCACACTCAAACAAAGTGGCCATGAAGAGGGGGAGGCTTAGGGTTTGCTTTGTTTCACCCCTGCTTGCAGAAGAAATAAATCAATTGTTATGGGAAGGACATCCCCATGGCTGTCTACAAAACCCTCCTCATACAAATAATGAAATGAAAGGGAACATGGCTGTTAAAAGACAGACTAGAATGTTAAACCTTGTGATAGTTAACTAACTTTGAAAATGGTAGTTCACTGACCCAGAACAGGTCATCCTTGTAAAACTTTCAACAAAACTATAAACTGAAAGACAAGGGCTTTAACACCACAGCAACTTATGCTTTATCAACTTTCATACAGACTGTCAATCAAATGATTACTACAATGGGTTTTTCTTCTGAAAATAATTTCTTCCTGATCTCAAGGTCTCACAGTGACTTCCTTCTACATTCTCACTGATTTTATCTCTTTCACATTTCACAAATTGACAATATAGGCAAAAATTCATCACACAGACATTTGGTACAAGTATAGAAGATAACAATTTATAATCATTACCAACAAAAGAGCTGGCAATATCCAGAATATTCTTTCTATTAAGCCCTTTGCTTAAATCATGTATATAGCAACTGGAAGCAGTCCAGGGTGCTAAGCTTTCAGAGTCTTTGTTGTATGTCTTCAGTCTCTGATGTTACCTTATCTCCAACCAGGATGGAATGTTGCCCCTTTGACCCTGAGTACAGTTATTTGTCCATATGTGGTTTTCTGATCTGGCCTCAAATACAAGCATCAAGTGTAACATCCTACTAGCTAGTATTTGTTGACAATGAAATGGGAGCTGCTGATTTTAAACAGAAGCTAAGTTTTGTCAATATTAGTTTAGATCAGCAGAATAGGGTTCATCAAGAACTTTTGGTTTATAACTGAACAATCTCCCCTGCCTCGTTACAATTCAATTAAATGTATGGATGTAATACTGTAAAAAATTATGTCCTTCTTGTAACATTTCATTTTTAAAAACTGGATGACATCTGGAATAACCAGCTCAAACCTTGCCCAAAATCAAAATGACAGCAGCACATAGTTCCATCGGGAGCTACAGAGTGGTATGAAATGCTCCTCTATGCAGGGACACTAGGTATGCAGTATATCAATATGAGAATTACACTTATACCTGTAAGCCTGTAAAGAGGTCACTATTACATGCTGTATTGGAATATTCCCCCAAGCCTTCATTAAACCATGTAGGCTACTTTATTGTCAAATATTTACATGATTTCCCAGTATTAATGTGGTAAGTACCTTAGAGATTTCCAATGTTCTGGAAATCTTTGCTACTGAGTTTCTGATTTCCATCAAACTATGGAAACAAAATTTTTTTCAGTCACTATTTGGTACACCCTTAAACCCTTATTATTTTACTAAATGACAATGCAAATTCTTCCCTCATCTACTAGTGAATAATTCATAAAGTGTTACAATAGAGGTACATTATTTGAACCTTTGTATAGCTTGTACTAATGATACAGCTGCAGGCATGCTACTGAAAACTCCATACTTAGGTTGCACAATACGTAATAAGCTTTTATACATATTTTTGGTACATCTGCACAAATAACCATCTGAGCATGCACTGAGCATCTACTTATCAAACATTATCCTAAGAATGAAAAGAATATTTTCTGACATTTAACAATTTGTATTTTGGATAGTGCCCCAAGCTTCCTGGAAAGGAAATTAATTCTCAGGCTCCCAAGAGTTAACTATAAACTGTGCAGCCTGAAGTAGTGAGCATGGTATAACACATTACACACGAACAGACAGTGTTCATCCTTTGGGGCTTAAAGATAAAAACATAAGAAGATAAAACAGGTGCATCTTCTATAGAGTATGCTATGAACATCGCAAAAAGTACTTTGCATTCACTAATTTTGAAAATATGTCAAAGATTACAGGGCAAAGGGTGAGGCAAAAGTAAGAGACTAACAATATCTCTCAGTATAATGACAGCATTCATGTCTGTCACAATATTTCATGAAATGGGATTGTTTTCTAGGCCCTAAACGAGACAATAGGTATTAAATATCCACACAGGTAAGATTAGGTTTGGCAGGAAATAAACAAAGGCAAACACATTTTAAAACTAACAAAGCAGCTGCTCTCTCCTCTCCATCCGTATCTCGAAACAAAGGTTTGCGTCTCCTTTAAGTACAGCTAGTCAGCTACATGGAATCATTACTTTTACGTTTGGAAATAGGCCTTTATAAAGTTCAAGACAAAAACTAGGTGTATAACAAGTGTGGCTTCCAGAAAAGCGTCTGTCCTCAACTGAGCAAACAAACAGTTCGAAGGGCTTCAGTCTCCCGGCCAAAGTCCTCCATAGACTTGTATCATTTTCACAAAGATAAGGGCTCCCTTACAATAGATTGCACACAATGTAAGGATGCTAGAAAAGTACACTATTAAATACAGCACAAAGACTGATGAAAGAAGAGCTAGGTTAATGCAAACAAGAAGAGAGATCACAAATGTCTTTTGTTTCCAGGGAAACCAAACTTTAATAATCAGTAACTGTTATGACTATAGATAGAAGCCTTTTCCTATGCCTTCTGATCCTTCTGATTCATTTGACTGTAAACAATATGACAGAGACATACTGAGCTAATTATCTTTGAGACTATGTCTGTTTTGTTTGTTGGCTTGCTTGTTTGTTTGTGGAATGAGAGTTGCACACTCCTTTGATCCAAATAACACATCAGGGCAGTGAAACAATATGTCTGACCAACGGATTGTTTTACCTCTCTAAATTTTATGGGGTGCAACTTTCATACAGGCTATGTCATCACTTTACCCCCCTTAAAAGCTTCAGCCTCTCCTCCCTCTCTATTCCCTGACCCCAGCCCTGGCAACACTACTTGCTCCACCTGAGTGTGGCAATGGCATTTAATTAAAAACATGTCATATAGTATCTACTGTGATCATCTTACAAATCTTCTGTGAGATGACTTATTAAAATAACAATACTTTGAAGTTCACAATTTGTATTATATAAGTTGACTACAAAAAGTCAGTTATATCCCATTAATTTAATTAAAGAAATTAAAGACTACCGCTGACCCATTAAGATGTAAGAGACATTCCTACAAATGTTGGGTGCAATACCACCAGTAATTACCCATGGACCAAGTTTTCATGTGGTTGTATGAAAATTTTTCATTTACACCATGACAATCAATAGCAGCACACAATACCAACTTGAATGTCTACATTCATTGTCACATTACTCTCAAATAAATAAAACAAATAATCAAACAGACATGCAAACAAACAAACAAACAAACAAACAAACAAACATATGCAAACATGGATCAGATGTAGCAATAGCAATCCTAAGCATAACCATATGGTACAAACAATTAAAATGAGATAAATTTTAACACATGTAAACAAAACGACAAAAAAGTAATATTTCAATATCATCTCCACAAACTATGAAAAAAAAAAAATTAAAACTTATATGTTGAATAGCTTGTGCAAATTTGAAAATTGATTCAAACAAACAAGCTCAGACTCTGCCATGATGTACAACAAAAATGCCTCAAACAGCTCCCCATCATTCATTTTAACAGTGGATGCATTTTATTTACTAACACTCTGCACCTAACTGCATACATATAAACCCACACACTGTCAACAACAAGCACAGAGCCAAATAGCTGAGCACAGGCATATCCCCAAGACGAATATAATTAATGCAGAATTGAAGGTGAGCAGGCGCTCAGCCTGTCAACATTGTTAAGTACACTCATACATTAACCATAACTGATTCATACTGAGAGAGCATAGCAGCCCTTCACTGAATCAAAATAAAATCCTGCTAACCTGTCCTCCTTGGATAAGTACTGCAGACTAAACCAATATATTGCTTCCCATTTGAGTAAACTGATTCCAAATAGATTCCCAGTCAATAACAAGGGCTATCTTGCTATCACATTCACACCATCCAGACACTCCAGGCTAACAAGATCCATAAGTCCACAAAGAGAGTTATGTCTATTCACAGAGCTACTCAGCAACAACCGTCCATCCGTCCCGCACACTTCATTACACAATTGATATCCTACAAAAGTCAACCAGCTTGCTAGTGCCCTCCTTTCTAAACGTCCTGTGATGCGTTACATTGGCTGAATAAGACTCATAAAAGCTTCTGCTCCCAACGGGAGTCATACGATCACTGGCAGGCTTAATGATTATGCTAGCTTTCCATGCAGGCTTGTGCTGAGGTGCTGTTCACACTCATTTACATAATCTCTTTCAATTGTGTATAGACCTCAGGCACAAATTTGAGTGAAAACTTTTTTGCAACAGTGGATTAGTGCGTAGGTGAGAGAATTGCTCTCGGCAGTTGTCGAAGCGATTAGGGGGCAGTATCAACTGATGTAAAGACATACAATATGCTGATACCATCTCTATTAATAACACACAGTGGTTGTGAAGCAAATAGGCGGTAAGTCGTGTCACTGTTGGGTATCAGATTTATTGTAATGAAAGAGGTCAGTAAACACACAACTTAGTAAAGAATGGTGAGGGTACTCTGTAAAGGTGGAGAGGGGTCATGTGATGGCTTGTTGAAACCACACAATCAAATTACAGGATGCCACTGCAATTGGATTATTATTATTACAAGATGGAATAACTTGTTACAAGCTTGAGTGAACAGAATCAAAATTCATCAAGCTTGAACAATGTGCTGGCTTTTTGACATTCAGTTGCAGGTAGTAGGTACCAATATGGAATGGCTGCAGCCTGGTGCCGAGGAAAAATAAGAGCTAAGTTTAGGGATAGTTCAAAGAGGTTGATTTAAAGATCTGACACTTTTCAAGACTGGCAAAACAAATCGATGACCTTTGGTGAGATTTTAATCAATGAAAAAGGTTGGCTAGAACATGAATGACTCCATAAAAATGAAACATTCAAGTTGGCCAAAAAATGCCATAACTATCATAAACAAGAATGCAAAAATGCAATGAGGTTTTGATGATCTCATTTTGGTATCTGACTAAAGCTTCATCCAGAACCACAAATGTTCTACAATGTTAATGTTCTCCCACCATGCATGAGAAGTTGCTATGGTATCTACCAGAAATATGATGCTGAAACGGTTTTCAGACTTTGACCTCTGAAGACTTGAAATGACCTTTCACTGAATACAAAAACAGTATTTTTCTAATAAATATGGTGAATAAACATCATACACAGTATTTAAATTTCTTCGGGTTTCAAATCATAAAATATCCTGCACAATGCAAGTTCTTAAGATGCTGACATTCAGTTATCTCAGATGACCTTTGACCTCTACCAAATACAGATGGACACTTACACTCAGTGTTATGCATTTACATGGCTAAGTATGGGCAGTATACATATTTCCTTTCTTAAAATAACAGTTTACGACCTTTTCAGAGTTTGACCTCTGGTTACCTCAGATGACCTATGACCTCATCATAAATGATAGGCTACTTTCTCTAAGTTATATAATGTACAGAATCTACATGCTAAGATAGGAGGCTATCCATGCCTCCTACCTTGCGGTACTGTGCCGTACTGTTATAGCAAGGTTTTCAAAGTTTGACATCTGATGACCCCTAACTTCCACCAAACTTAATAGTGTATTACCTCTTGATATAAGTATCTTGATCTACATGCTAATTATGAAGAGTATCCATGCTTCCTATCTGGAGATATCGTGTCAAGGTTTTCAGAGTTTGACCTCCCATGACCCCTGATAATCTTTGACCTCCACCAAAAATGACAGCCCTTCCTTTTGATGCAATGCATCCACATGGTAAGCATGAAGAGTATCCATGCTTCCTACCTTGAGTTAGTATTAACAATGTTTTCAGAGTTTGATCTCTGCTGACTTTAGATGATCTCTGACCTCCATCAAAATCCATAATGATTCTTTCCCTTCATAAAAAGCACCTACAAGCTATTAAAGTATGATATGTTTCAATGCTTCCTATCTAGAGATGTCCTGTTAAAACATGACTGACCTCCATTGACCCCCTGGTGACCTTTGACCTACACCAAAAACAATAGTCTTTCCTATGCATGCATCCCCATGCTAAGTATGGAGATTATCCATGCTTCTCAACCTAAGATATCATGTAAACAAGGTTTTCAGATTTTTGTGACCTCTGGTGACCTCAGATGACCTTTGACCTCCACCAAAACAATAGGGTCCTTCCTCTCAATATCCTTAGATGACCTCTGACCTCCACCAAAAACAATAGGGTCCTTCCTCTCAATATGAGGCATCCATAGACCAAGTATGAGAACTATCCCTTCTTGAGATCGTGTTAACGAGCTAAGCGTCACAAACACATGACACACATACTAACATACACACATGCCACTGTGACTGTATAGGTTTTTCTTTCATTAAAACCAAATCCTGTACTTAACATGGAATACCAGAAAGTACCAAAATGCACCAAACCATCACATATTTACATAGTATATTTAATCTCGAAAGCTGCCGTACATTTGATACAAGAAATATAATAACAGCAATTGCTGTTTAAATTTTACATGAGAACTTCATAAGTTTTGTTTTCCTGCACCTCAGCAAACCTACAGAGATTGCAGAAATAATGCTGACATTGACACACCCTTGTAGGAAGTCAAATAATAGCAAAACATTGAGCAATAACCACGAACTCTGTCAAACATGGTGAAATCAAAGGGAATTTCCCATATTTTTTATATCTGGATCACATCATTCTTCATCAGGGGTGCCCAACCTTTTTTGAACAGAGACTTGCTTATAAAGATCAACCTGAATATACAGTTGGAAATGACACATCTACCAAATTTAATGGTTGGCTACCCCTATCGTACAAAAATGGTAAAGTCTGTTTTTGAATTACTATCTCACCTGTATATTTTGTCCCTGAGTTACTAGAAGAGGAAGCAAAGCTGTTGGTGTAGATGGTCTTGCCATTTAATACAAAAGTCAACAATATGTGACCAAGGTCACAGCTCACAGGATTTACCTGTTCTGCCATGGCATAGGAAATATCTCTGTCACTCCTCCTGAGTTCATTCTACCTATAAAGCCACTGAGCAATGCTTACTTCCTATACAGGTTATATCCCGGCAGGGAACATTGCCCAACACACTGCATCAAATGAGAACAGCACTTGTATCTACTTTTCTCCAATACAAAGATGTCAACAAACCCTTTTAGATGCAAATGTAGTGGATGAGTGCCCAGTTTCTCTTAACAATTTTTAGCCATACTAACATTATTCTCTAAATCATTTGAATCAAATTTAAAATACTCCTGCTCACTTTCCGTGCTCAACGTTTGGAACAACCTGTGTATATCTCTCAGCTGCTGGCTCCCTATGTTCCTCCTCGTGATCTTCGTTCCTCTGACAAGGCCTACCTGTCTCTTCCAAATCCACGGCTAAAAGCTTATGGATATCGATGTTTTGCTTACTCCGCTCCTTATTTGTGGAACCAGCTACCTGACCATATTCGTTTTTGCACAGAACTCTCTGTATTTAAAAGTTATTTAAAGACTCATATCTTTACTTGTTCCTTTGACTGTAATTGAGTCATTCATATTTGTTAAGCAGGTACACTTCGGTCCTGATTTGGCGCTATATAAGTCCAATGTATTATTATTATTATTATTAAATGATGTTTTGTCACTTGTTGGTGATATGTCGGTGATATGCAGACAACCGAACAGATAACTATGTATGTGGATAACCAGATAACTACAAAATACACGTTGGAACAATCACACCTAAATTGTAGCTATAACAATAACTAAACCTATTATTACTAGGAGAATTCAATCATAAAGTCAGTGGAAACACTACAGGTAAGTCTACAATGCATAAAGCCACAACCCTTAGTGATTCCTTGTCACTGTAGTATAATTTTGTACTGTGGTTGCAAATTGATATGGTTTTGTTGTGAAGTTTTAAATGACTGTGTACAGACAGATATGTAATCAACACAGACAAAAATCAACTTGCTTTTATGTTTTGGTTTTACATATGCCAGATGAAAGATCATTCTTTAACTTTCAACAAAGACACCAGAGGTGATGAATCCTATAAGGGGCCATCCCACATGCAAAGTATGGGATTCATACAAGTCTTCTTTCTTGACATATCATGTTTCCAAGGTTGTGGCCCTTTGACCTCTGGCACCTCAAATGACCTTTGACCTCCACTTAAACTTGTAACATCATAAAATTAATGTGGGTCATCCAGATGCTACATATGACAGTCAAAAAGGTTCTCATGTTTTCAACTTTTTGCCATTTCACATCTGGTGCCCTAAAATGACCTTTGGCCTCCACCAAAACAATAGGGGAATCTACATGCTAGGTATGAGATCTCATGGTAAATCCTTTTTGTGATGACATGTTTACAAACAGTTTTCATGGTTTTTACCATTTGACCTTTGTGGACCCTAAAAGTCCTTTGGTCCCAACAGTACACAATGGAATCTAGTACTCAAAATGGGGCATCCATATGACATGTATGAGACCCGTTATCAGTGGTGTCGCCAGACTATGAAGTGAGGGGCACTGGGGGCCACAATATTCCGCCAGAGGTGAACACCAAAATGAAGGACTGAATGTCGCTGGAGGAGTCTTGGTGATGCAAAGAGTTCCCCTCTAGGCACTGGGGCCAAAGGGCCACCATAGGGTCCCTGGTGGGGTCCAGGGACAACACCAGTGGGAGGAAGCCCCAAGAGACTTTGGGGTATTTGTGGCCATTAGAATCAAGCATTCAACTACCTCCAAATGGTGCTGGATGCACGCTGAGCAGACCACAAACATGGAAATCACAATCAGACCATATTTTTTTTTGTGAGCCTTACTTGCACTAGCAATGACTGGAAGGAGAGGTGGGGGGAGTGGGGGAGGATGGATCATGTCATGGTTTGCATTAGGCTTTAAAATAAATACACACATACTGTTCAAAAGTGCAAGTTATCCTTTTGGTGGTATCATCACTTTATGATCCACAGCAAGGTGTTTGGCTTCGTTTCAGTGAGCAAAGGTCCCCTTTCATATTTTAAGGCACTGACATTTAAAATACACAGAAGTTCCTCTAAGAGTGATTAAGCTATTTAAGTATTCCCATATTTACTGCATACACTTTGAAAAAAACAACAGAATCTACACTTAGTACATATAAAAAACGAAATCTGACTAAAGGATAATCAATGTGGGAATTGTTGTGCAGGGAGAGGGCTGCAGTATAGTTCCTTAGCTGTTGCAAAAAGATGTTGAAACGATAGCTGTGCAGGCCTTGAATTTTGAGGTGTGCGAGTGCGATCGCACACCACCACTCGCCTCAAATCACTGTGAGGAGTGCTATTTTTTGCACACCTAGAACTCAGATAAATCTATTAAAGTTTAATAAAACAGCACACCTACCACACTCCTTGATATCCTGAGGAGTGTCATTTGTAGCACATCTGCAAAATCTAAAACTCAAGGCCTGGCTGTGGATTTTATCTCCCAATAAGACAGTCCTTTACATAGTTCAACAAACAGATGTGGGTGAAGTGCTCTACAAAATTGTAGTTTTGAGAACATTTTGTGTAATTTTAGCCGCATGATTGACTGATAAAGTGATGTTGGGTACTCATGTTCATATCAGTATATAAACAATGTGTTAGTGCATGTTTTAATACCCAAAATCTCAGGGGAGGGGGGGGGGGCAGAGGTGCACAGCCAACATTTGGGAGAATGTGCTCGTTCCCCCACCCCCACCCTTGTGATGCCACTGCCCATTATGGATACCATTCCTGACATACCCTGTTAACAAAGTTTTGAAGTGACCTCTGATGACATTGATCTCTCCACCAAAAACCGTATAATCTGCTTAACATGACCCATCCACATGCCAAGTATGATAGCCCTCGAAGTTTCCCTTCTTGAGATATCTATCCTGTTTACAAGCAAAGTACACATAAATAACAGGCATGTTCACCCACACACAACCTTAACCTTTAAGTAATTCCTTCTGCCTACAGCAAGAAATCAAACACATGCTGCACAATTTTACATTTGTATAGGTTACAATGTTCTGCAATACCAATATTTTCTTCTACATGCAATGTTTCACTTGTCAATTTACACCTCACTTTCTGGGGATAACTGGATGTGATAATTCTGTAATAATGCTGACCCATGTAAATAAGGAGGTCATGAGGGGCAATGTAGATCCATGATTTGTTGTAACTGATTTACTGAATACTGTAAATTAATCCTCACTGGCACTATGATTTACAAATAAATCACACACACCGAAAATAAATTTCACAAAAATAAGCATATAGATCTATGAATATTCAATGAACTGAGAAAGGATGTGTGATGTATTTCACAAATGTTCACTAATGAATTAGCATAAGGATGCTATAAATATTCGACAAACTGACAGGGATGAGTGATGTTCCCTACACAAGTTGTTATAAACCATCTGTTTCTTGTAGTGTATAAAGGATTCATCACTAAAACTGTACTTGCCAAATTGCTGTCAATAATTCAGTAAATTAACAAAGCCTTGCTCTAGGTTCTCTTCATGTGTCATGTAACAATTTGAATTAAAGATCTAAATATATATTACAATTACTAGAGCGTCAATAAAGCAAGCTTCAACAAAAATGCGTGGGCAAACTTTGCTCTGGTGGGTAGCTAATGGTTTTAGACGTAGGTGTTTTTCAGCCCTTCTCCTCAATTCCTAAATCAAATGAAACAAAATCTTCAGAACAGATTTAGCACAAGTGCTTAAAGCAACTAAGATCAGTTAATTTTTGAATTTTGCATTTGTTTATATTCACTAGAGCAATTCATTCCAACCCCAAACAGTCAATTTTAGATCCAAAATTGCCCCCTAAAAAGATACTTTTTTCATGATTGGGATTATTCTAAAACACTCACTGTGCATAAACTACCTATCAACGGCTATGCAGAGTTTCAAGCATAAACCTAAATATCTAGGAAGTGTCCATTAGATGAAATAAGGAAAAAAAGCTCGAATGACTCCAAATAATCATTGAATCAAAACAAAATTTAAATTGTTAATCTGTGCAACACTTTCCACCAACTCACCAAATTTTAGACCTATAGATATCTTTTAAGACTGTTTAGAGTATGCATCCAAGCGGCCAACAGATCTTGAAATGCTTCATGTTGCCAGCTGTCATCATAGTTTTACTTTGACTAGTCTACGTAGTCACAATAAAAAATCACCTTTGCAGGATTTCAGAAATTTCCAAGGTTGGGGGCTAGGTTCCCATTTCTCCCAACTAAGTCTGTTTTCCCCCAAATATCTTTCAACAGAATCTAACATGATACAACAAATTTTATTTGATACAATGTGATGGAATCATACACAAACACCCAGAAGAATGTGGTAACAGAGAACACTGTGCCAGCCTTTGAAAATGGCCTCAATAAATAGCGTAGATAAAACCCCACCATGATACCCAGTGACTGAACAATGAACCTAACTTTACACAGATGGTTAGCTTCTTTTGAAAAAAGGAGGCTGTAAGCCTTTAAATGACAGTTAAAAACCTTGTAGGGTATTAAGTTACATTAATGACATCGTAATAGCACGTGAGTAACGGCATGGCATGGCTTTAAGTACATGAATACACTCAATGATGCACTACCTTGTACATTATAAAGGAGAGACATACCTGCAAGTCTACATTTACAGCTGAAGCATGACGAAACCATTTACGCCAAACACTGCGTGATTATTTCCAAATATAAAAACTGAAGAAATTCAAAACAATCTTTTGATTCCCAAGATTTGCTATAAAGTGAAATTGACTTATCAATCCGCAAGATGTCCTTAATGCCTACATTCCAAACATCCGAAATGCCAATTAATGGCAGTTGTGTCAACTCTGTAAAGAGTGTATTGCTCCAATAGAAAACAGGCTGTGACAAGATCTACAATACCAAAGCACTTCATTCCACAACCTTATCACAATATTCATCTGATACGGTAATATCTATTTTGTAGAATGATTTGAAACGCTGTTCAAACGTGACAATGAACCCCTCAGCTTCTGCGGGAAATCAAGACAACCCTTTATGCAAACAAGGGTCCAAAGGTCAAACTTACAGCTAGGTTTCATTTCCAAGCTGTTACAAACATCAATGCTTCAAGTACAGGAAGGAGATATGTGGTAACTACAAATGACTGTGGAGCATGACAAACAGTACTGCCATCTGCATTACAGTTGGTCCCTGGGCAAAAAATTCTCAATTCAAAGAAACCCTGATTTGAAATGTCACCTCATACACTATGCTCTCTTAGCAGTACTCCTAACTCAACACCAGGCTTATACAAAAGTGAACACATAAAAACATACACCTTTCTTTAAGTTAACCTTTACTTTCATAATGTCTGTGTATATAAGTGCAGAGGAAAAAGGGCTTTGAACTACTGGTAAGGCAAGAAAATTGTGCAAACACTCATTTAACGACTCAAAATGTAAATGTAGCACAACTTACTGACCAATTCATAATCCATATAGAGGGCACTATATCATGAAATGGCAGATATAAACAAATTATGGCTTATCCCTTCACATAGTAGCACCCTTGTAAGGAGTGTGTGGCTCTGCCTTGAGATAGCTAGCCTTTTAGTAGTGCGTAGATGCATTATTAGCACCAACAAAATCACTATTAATGGTGCTGTTGGTGGCGAACCCTGTACGGAGATTGTACGGCACTAACACTGCTGCTATGATGATGCCTACGAACTGCTGGCTACTACAGGTCACGCCAGTAATCCAGAAAAGCTAGTACATAGAAGCTTTGTAAATTCCACGCATCATCACTACCATAACCAGGTTAAATGAAACAACTTAAGCTGAGTCACTCTAACAATGGTTCAGATTTTTTGAAGGGATACAGGCTAACTGATGTCATCTGATTCTATCCTCCCTCTTTGAAAGCCCCTTCCATTTACAAAACTTGCAGAGGATTAGCCTCTTTTCATCGATTGAGCCCCACTGACTTGCTTAATTGGCAGTGCAGCCCCTTGCAGCAAAATTGTAAGCTTCTAATCAAGTGACATCATATACTCAATACCTTTTAAATACCCCACCATTTTCAAAACCTTCCCAACTTGCCACAAGAAAGAAAATGGAAACACAAGAAAGAAAATTTCCATTACTAAAGCCATCCTTACTAAAGTTTTATACACAAAATGTCTACAATACTTAATTTTAAAAAGTCAGCAAAATAAAACCATTCATTCTCTCACATTTTCTAAATATTTCTAAATTTGTTTAAAAATCTGTATGGAATGGGACATGTGAGTCATCCATGCAAAGAAACTGGAACACTGCTGTTTGAATACAGGGTTGTAGCCCACATGAGTGCTGCTGAGTTAGCAGTTACCAGCTAGCCCATAGAAAGTTTTACTTATCCTCTCATTATCTCACCGGGATGTTGGTAAATGTGATATATGTAAAGTGTTCAAGAGATCAGTAGTTGTATTTGATATTAATTTCAAGAAAAATAAATGAAAAATACATAATAAAAATGTAAAGTAACAGACAACAAAACTAAACACCACTAAACAACTACATTTGTATCACAGTAATAATTGTTTATAATAATGGTATACATATGCTAATAGGAGGCAATGACCAAAACATTATCCAAACACATCGGGACTGAAGGTAGTAAGTTCAGGTAACGGAGAAGTTCGATAAATGAGGTTTCAAGGTTTGGCTTCAAGTACAGTAAACTAGGATCCTAGGAAAGAGTGCCAAGACATTTTCCAAATCATTTCGAAACAGCTAACAAAATAACAGAAAAAAAAAATGCCCAAAAATATTTAGTTATTATTTTTTGTGACCAATAATATGAAAAAAAAAATTTGGAGACTTGTAAAACCCAGAGATTTCATTTCCAAAATTCGAGCCTACAGTCTCCTGACTGACCAATGCTTTTTGTACACTAAATGTGTGCATGTGTTGAAGAGAAGCTTTAACCATCTTGAGAGACATCTGGAGCATAAATTCAGCACAAATTTCCATAAATACTGGAGACACATGTGAGGACGACGCTCAAACAGCCTTTCGCAATGTTTCGTAAGGTCTGCTATCATTATTTTTTGGTATGAAGCCCACTACGATACCTACTTTTCTGATTTAGTGGAACTAGGTCTTATACTATCCTAATATGTACTATGTGGAATATCCAGCCAATACCGACTTCTGATTCTTAGGAAGGCTTTTAATACAAGCGACTTTCTTCCAAATGTTACACAAACTTACAAACTGTTGTCTATGCCCAGATGCACCCTATTTTACCGTATTCATCATGATATCTTACCGTGACTGTGGAAGTCCCAAGAAAAACATGCATTTTTTTTTTGCTGGAATTCCGGCGGAGTTTTACCTTATAATGCACTGAAAACTTGGTAATATTCCAGTTCAGATAAACATGGTTGTGGATAAATTCGGTTCAGATATGGGAGTTTTACAGAACTTAAATTTGCTGACAGCTACAATTATAAAATTTCACCTCTAGACCAACTAGTTTCTAGAAAATTTACAAATGGCAGCCCTAACACTGAATATTTGCTCCACCATATCATACTAAAACCCCAACACCCCCTGCCTCTTAACCCTGGCATTTTCCACCATTATGGCATATTCTTGCAGCCTCCAAACTATTACCACAAGCCCCACAAGGGGGGAAGGCCCAATTAGTTTCACTACCACTGCCATATATTCCACCACTTAACTATCTGCCATGCAAAAATATCTATCTCGTAATACCAAATGAGATCACATGATCATTGAGCGCATTCAAAGAACAGTGTTTCGCTACAAAATGAACATAGACCATACTTGTGTAGGACTAGGATACATTGGTGTAAAACCTAACTACTGACATTTTGGCAGATTTGAATGTACTTAATGCTATTTATAGAATAAATCTGTACTCATACTCTTAATAAAGTTCGGCATTGGTAATCAAACAACTTTTTGTACTCATGGAAATTATGTACTCTGACTTGTACTCACAACTGGAGACACTACATGATAAAAGCTAGTACTCATGACATTACACTGACAATACATGTCTGCCTTGGACTCCAATGAGAAACACCAACCCTCTTTTTAACTGAATTCTTGAATAAATGCATTTTAAAGCACCACCCTACCTTCATAAAAATCATCACCAAGTAAAGTGGCAGCTCCATGAACATACCACCAAGAATCCCTTTGATATCCATCTTTTTATCCTCATATAGAAATAAAACCTTGCCCGGGAAGTATATAACTCTCAATTCCAACCAATCAATTCTGTGAACATTGTCTTCTGAGACTTGTAGGTTTAGTGTCACCCAACTTTTAAACACTAAAACAATACTCTAAAATACAGATTAATTTTATGGGAGTTCAACTAAGGTTCAGGGTATGTTATGTTCTTTTTTTTAAAAAAAAAAACGTTAGTGAGATCGGTAAAATTTTATTACCTGGCTGTGTTTTAGTTAGTTCAACACTTTTACTGGTAGCACTTACAAATTGAAGTACAAATGAAAGAACAGCAATTGAATATGATCATGCCTTCGTCAAGATATACACAGATAAAGCACTGTAAGGTTTTCCCTAAAATAAGCTGTATTTATATTACAGTACTTAGATACTGGGGCTTCAGTATGAACAGAAGTTTCAAATAGAAAAAGATAAAACACAAGGCAAAATTATTGTTGACTGACTCCAACAGTGTGTAAACATGAAGAAAAGGAAAAGGGTGAATGTATCTTTTACTTAGGGCAGTAGTTCCCAAGAGGGGTACAGTGACACCCAGGGGTGCTAGAAAATTCTCTAGGTGCCAGCATAAGATTAAATAAATATTTTAAAAATGTTATAAATTGTTCTGTTTTTATTGATTGAAGATGAAGTAACTGCCTGCCTTGTTACTAAGTGAGAAGACATGGGAAGTGCCATTTTCTGCAATCTAGGGGGTGTGTTAGCCCAAAAAGTTTTTGGGACGCTCTGTGCCAACCAATGGTGGTGCTCCGCTTTAGGTAGTGTTAACAGGGTGCCACGCTATAACTCATCATTACCTAGAGGGGGCCAGATTTTTAAAAAGGTTGGGAACTACTGGCTTAGGGTGATGCAAGTGTTGTGTGTTGCAAATGTCTTCACCATGCTTAGATAATTTTGTTGGCCCATGACATTAAACAAACTCACTTGTATTATCTGATATGTAAAGGGTAGTATTAGTGTAGAAAGTTCAACCTTTTCACTAAAGAACACTGCCAATGCACTAAGAATTACTACCCAATGTGTTGTACAACTTCTAGATTTGCCCCAGAAGGAGATCCTTTGATAAACATATGTGCCCCTTCAGTACATCTATGGGTGTGTTCCCACTTGAGTACGAGCAGGAGATCAGATATGGATCTGACCGGGCGCAGGGGATCACTTTGCATGTGGGAGTGCTCTCGTTCCACAGATCAGATCTTGAGAGCTTGATCGCCCCTTCAGGGAAGATTACACCACATGCAGGTGGTCAAAAAACAAGTGGGAACACAACACGGGATCAAGGTGACCCGAGGTCAAAGCAAATGAATGATACACTTCTGCAGACTGTACTACTGTAGCGCAGCTCACCTGTAGTCTCATATCATGTGCCACACAACCTTGTGCAAACAAACATGACCTGCAGACACAATTTCAATGACGCAACTTCCTGTCACTTGAACCAGACGAAGTGATCAGATCTCCTGCAGGAGTTCAAATGGGAACAGTCTTGCAATTGGCCACAAAATAGACCCTTTTCCATATAGCAGTCACAAAGGATGTGGGATACACTTTTGAAGTGGGGCGTTGTTATCAATGGCTTCTACTGTGGCCAAAAACGACCCACACCAAAATCTAATCCCACAATCCATTGTAATTGCTATTTGGAAAAGGGTCTATTTTCCAGTTGACTGAGCTTGGGGGAGGAGATCAGCATCAGGGGTCAAGTGTAAAAACAGCCTGCAAGAGTGGTATATTTTGTTCTTGTGGTATAGAGGGATTTCATGTGACGTCACGCGCAATGGATTCACAGGCACTGAAGGGCAAAACACACACGCAGTAAGCGAACTTACAGCTCACGCGCACGGCATAACCATAGATACTACTGTGACACAATGGATGCGTGCCCGTCAAAACTAAAGAGACGCGCGATCTTGCCCTTCAAAATTGCGTCTAGTTGGTTAAAGTCACGTGACAGAAATCTCTCTATAGGGCAATCAAAGAATGCATACAAGAGATCGACATCAAACTGATGTCAAGATCAGAAAATGGTAATTAAAGGGCTTGCTTAAAGGCAAAATGCA
This sequence comes from Holothuria leucospilota, assembly GCA_029531755.1. Lineage (NCBI taxonomy): Eukaryota > Metazoa > Echinodermata > Holothuroidea > Aspidochirotida > Holothuriidae > Holothuria > Holothuria leucospilota. Next base: position 50,308,370 of record CM055974.1, on the reverse strand, counting down.
CCCCAGTCTAAAGTAGTACACCCCGGTATCCTAATTCATGAATGGATCTTTTTAATCATGTGGCTACATTCTTATTGCTAAATTGTTTGATTTAACATAAGGTAATTCCTTGGATGCAATGTTCATTTTCTGAAAAGTCATAAAGATACTTACAAGGGAAAAGAGGATATCGGTTAAAACTAGCTGATATTTCAAATAAGTTTGGGGAGACTGCATATCCCCTTTAAAGTTGATGCCATTGCTGGGTTAGACCAATACTGATACAGCATAGGCTGAAGAATTGTAAGGATGGATGTTTGGATCCAGGAGAGGAAGACACGGGTGAATATTGCATTTATGAATATACAAAGGCCAGTTATGATAATATTAATTGAGATGAATTTTGCTTAGTAAAATAAGACCCAGGCTAGGCCCAGGCCTTGACTTATTCAGTATAAGTGTATGGTCTCCATATCTTTCATACGGTGCCTCACCACCCGAATGCCACAAGATATTTTTTTTCATTTTGGGCACCATACTAGAAAAGTGAGTAAATACAGTAATTCCCTTACAGTGGAATTGCTCACTTCACGATAAGATGAAGGTTACCATACATACGCTTTAACATTAACCATGTATTTTGTACAAAGAAACCCAGAACAAACCACATTACAGTTTACTCTGTCTAGACCAATGTTATTGAAATTGCTGGTCACAACCTTATCTAAGGCTAGTGTCACATACAGCCCTCCCTGAAGGAGTGTGAAGATGACCAATGTAAAAACTGAGTTTTTCTTTTTTTTTTTGGCTTAGTTTTGAAAGAATACAATAAGCTCACAGACTGCCTATGATAAGTGCCAATATCATAATGCATATAAATTCCTTATGTCTTACTAATGGAAGCCATCATTAAAACAATGAATGTAAATACTTCTTCTACCACTGTGTAACTACGTTTCACTCCCACCCCCCCCCCCCCTCCCAACTTCAGCTGGAACATCACTGTAAATCACAAAACAGAAATTGTAAACAATTTCCTGTCACAATTGAGGGTCAATAGAGTTAATCTCTGAATGACATAATTGTCACTATAAACTCATCAAGACAAAGGCAATGGACATTCCAGCAATACATTACCAATGTTGTAAAGTCAATTCATATGAACAGTTGCACCTGCTGAATATAGAGTGACGCACATATATGTCAAACGGACAACAATCAGGAAACCAACTTCCCACCAAGGTATCCAAAAATGACTTTCACAGAAACCATTGACTGGCCTTCAAACAGGAAAACATTTCACAGCAAGTGACTGTGACAACCTCCTATGGTATTTCCACAAGTATTGTACTGAGGATTTAACCGTCATTAAAGAATGGGTATTTTGAGTGGCTGGGAAATACACAGCAGTAAATTGGCTTCCTCATAATTTCCTGCTAGTTAAAACAATTTGCTTGACATTTAAAACTAAAATCAAATACATGGAAAATATTTTCAACATTAATTAAATTTACATTTAAAGGGACTGTTGCATTATCCAAAATGTCTTTAATAGTATCCTGGTCCTACCAAAATTAGCATCATTCTAACTGGTCAATAATACCCTCTCAATATGACAGACAGGTCCAGAAGACAGTCCACAACTCATAAAGCATTTGATTAGATATTACCTCACCACACTGCAATAACATCAACAATCATGTAATCATTAGAGGGAGCTATTGCAAAATGCAATTAGAGTGCTGCATAATGTGTGCCAATCTGTTCATGGTGAAGCAATAACCCCCTTCACCATAAACCTGGAGTTAGGTCCCCTTGAATATACCTTCACTTCACAAGAGTTTGTTGACCACACATTCTACAAAGTTCAACAGCAGTCAGCAGTCATTTTAATTAAGGCAAACATGTGGCTTTTATCACCCATACACATAAACCACGAAAATTTCTGTTTCACAGCTCCACTATCAACACATTATTTTAAATTCATGGCCACTACTTGCAAATTTGAGGTATTTCCAATCTACAATCATTCTCATGGAATGCCATGAAAACCTTATTGCCAATTAGCAACCAATTTCCTCTGTCCTCTCCAGTAGTCCAGTCTTCCATCCTCACAATAGTTCCTTTTCTCCAAACACACATTTTCAAGTGACAAGTTGTTTCACCCTTTAGCTACCACCAACTAAAATGTTCCCAGGGGTACTTAAATGAGGTTGTTTTACTTTTATTGGGACTAATAACACTTACTTGCCCAATCTTGCTATATTTACATGCTTAAAGCTCTAACCAAAACAGTGTAGACCACAAGTCTAAGGCAGAGGTCAAAAGGTCAATCAGGTAGCCTTCAGTAATCCAAATTCCAATACCTTGCTGAAAATCTCAGCTAGCATTTAATCAGAGTCTTTGACCTCCACACTCTCTGGAGACAATCCCCATTTTTCTTCCTCAGACTGGATTGAAGAAATTACAAAAAGTGAACCTTAACTACTGTCATCAGTTAGTTACCAGAGCCTCTTGAATCAATTTCATGGAATTCAAAAGCTGGCACAGACTGTGACAGAAGCTGTTGAGTCACCTCCCATAATGCTATTCTCAAAAACAGATTCAAAAACTCTCCTTAGATTCTGTCAAAACCCACATTTCTCTTTACCACCACAATTGACCTGAATGGTACAGGTAGAGAGAGCTCCCTGATTGCTTGGAAGTATTTTTTAGAGCCACTGATAAAATTTTGCAAACCTACTAAAACATATCACCTCCAATAAAAGTTGATTTTAGGACAAAACCAACTAGTGGCAAGTCATTATTTTCCTTTGGTCTGTACTCTATGCTGACCTTCCTAAAGACTAAAAAATTACATCCAGTTTTACAAAAAAAAAAAACCTTTACTTAAGAAGTTAAGATTCAATTTTAACTTTCAAATCCAACTGTAAACATTCCTTATAGGAATGTTAACTTTTATATTCATGAAAACAAGAGGATATTACTGTTAGCCAAAGACCTGTTTCCTTTGGCCAAGGGCAAGAGTGATATCATGCAACTTTCTGGTCCATTACTGATGAAGCAAAGGACTCTTGGATGATCACACAGAGTTGATTAGATAAACATGCCTGCACCCACTTAAAGGTGATTGAGGCGTCCTCAGATAAGGACAAGTGAAGGAACAAAAGGCACATCTTTGGAATGGAAATAAGGGAACTTTTAATTTGTTGATTCACTTGTGTCTTTTCTGTGTTCAGGGCTACCTGTATGGCCTTCATTACCCATGGAATGAGGTAAAGGGATAATTGTGATGGAAGGAGAGTGTCAAGGATGAGGATAATTGGTGCAAAACTGATGCAGAATTGGGTAGGCTGGGAGGATGACAATGACTAGAGGTTTAGTAATTAGATCAAGGACTAGGCTGGGATTGATTCAAAAACAGGTGTGTTTTCCAGATAACAGGGAAACAGCAACTGAAAGAAGTCTGAGCAAGAAGGAGGTCTGAGGTGTAGTTTAATGCTCAGTTAAGCAGCCTCAAGGATAGATCACTGATGTTGTCATCTTTTCTGGATTAAGGTTTCGAATCTTACAAAGTGATGTTGACAGAATAAAAGACAGACAGATGCAGTAGTCATGTTAACTGATTATCAATACTGCTATCAACTGAACTGGAAAGGCTCTACACTTACAAGAAAATACTGGGCAAAATATCAACTGTGGCTGCCTCCACTACAGTCAGTAGTGTAGCCTGAAAAAATTGTGTGGAGAGACTCCTAAAAGGGCTCCAGCATATTATGAGGGAGGTGAGGGGGCTTCAAATGTGGAATCATCATATACTTAGATACATTTTTCCAGTGGGAGGGGAGGGAGAGGAGGGAGGGGGCTCATGTCCAAGTCCCCTAAGATACATTACTGATTACAAATGTTCCTCTTTTCTCCATGTTCAATCTTTCACATGGTGAGTGTCAGGTTAAATTTTTAGGTGGTTCTGAATATGTGAGACTTTTGAAATGACACATTATACAACATGATACAGAGTTCACACATCCCTAAGTTGTGTTAACAGGAATCCTAGCAAATCTTATGGTTGGATTACTTCAATTACCAGACATATCTTGTATATTATGCAGGGAAACAGTACCTCATGTTATTCAAAATCCATAAAAGTGTCTGGTATAAGAACACACTGCATTTCCGTACTGCTTGCAAAGAACTAAGAACCCCCTAAACTGTCCATAATTAACGACTGACAGAGTAAAAATAGCACTGTTGGTGTCATCATCCCACATGGCATGGCATCTTCAACAATTTAGGGAACAGGCTTCACATACTGAGTGCAAAGTAATTAGAGATAAAGAAGCCGTGTGAAACAGAACTAAAGATGACTGATTGTACCTTTTCAGTGCGGGATCATGTCCCACAAGTTCCACATTGATAAGTGCTCGATTATATGGAACCAGCAGCGACTTGCAACTTTACAGGCCCATAGGCAGAAATTCTGACATGCTTCAATATGTCTCCAAATGCATGGATTAAATTTTTTACCTTGACATTTATTTTAATCTATGCATTGTTCTGTCATATTTGGCACACTATTCATAATATTGTGCAAAAGTAACAAAATCTTATCAAGTTTTCTTTTTAAAATGAATATCTGTTAAAACCTTTCCACTTCACTAGATCTTTCAAAGCATCCCTTGGCATCTTAAACACATAGTCACATAAATGTATACACCGTAGACGCAGCCTACATCATTAACATATAATGTACATTCAATTCTAAGTTAAATGCAGTCTACTGTATGTAGTCTCCAAGCTCTCATTTATGAGTTATTTTCCCCATTTTCATCCATCTTCGTACTGTGTAAACGATACTTGTAACGTAATTTATTTCAAACTTGAATTACTAATTACAACATGTTTTTTTCACAAGCCCAGTAAGTGCTCCTTCAAGCATCCTTTTTGCTATGCAGGGTAATTCCACACTACATCTGTCTGCCGTTCATCTTCACATAGGATTAAGCTGAAAAACCTACGTCAGTGAAAAAATTTGTGAGTTACCATGGTGATGGCATTTCGGAGAGCCGGAAATGTTTATCAAAGTAATATGGTCTTTGATTCAGGGAGATTTTGTCAGACAAAGCTGTTCCACAGTAACACCTCAAGAAGAATACATCAAAGTTGCTCACTTTTGACACATTACTCCTGTGCCCAGGTACGTCAAGGCTGACAGACTTCTTACAAAAATGTTTATTTAAGGGTTTTTCATTTTTACACGAGGCACCACTGAATATAAAATCAAACACTGGAATGAGAGCATTACTGTACACTAAGGAGAAAATTTTGCACCTTTTCAGTATACTGTTTTAATATTTACACTATTATGCACCTGAAAGAGTGTCTTTAACAAAACAGAAGAATAGATGTAACTATAACTGCACAAAATGTGATGATTCACCAAGCTTAAAGGCCAAACAAAGAGATTCAATTTATATTCATTGGTAAACTATTAAAATAGGGAAGCTTTTTCTCTCATTTGATGACATTTTCCATAAATGATTTCATGATTCAGCAATTATAAATTTTAATGTGCTATTTGACCCTAAATGTGGCAAAAAATCTGCAAGACATTACAGGTTATAAAGTACCATATTGTGGCTTCCAGTTTAACATTCAGTAAGTTGGAATCTTATTCAACTAACTTAAAATATCATTTCAGCTGAAAAGAGCACCTACAAATGAAATGGCCTCAGGGTCAAACCCAGGGTTTCCTGACTGCTATAAAGTCTCACCATTTCAAATGCCACTGCTTTCATCCACTTGGCTAGGCTTGGGCAAATCTATTATTTTAAGAGTTGGGTAACCACGGCCCCACTAGCTCTGACTCTGAATGGATTCGGGACTCCTACAATGACATCATAACTGCCACAGGACCACATAACTCAGCAGCTTTTGACAACAATTACTAACCTTCAAATGAGTATCAATGCTCCGTAGGCTTGCACTATAGGTATCTTAATGTCTGAGATGCCACACCCCCAAGTCAGAGAACCATAGTGACCATAAAACTAATGACTGAATAAAGAAAAAATACCAAAAGAGCCCACTGTGCCTAATTACTTCACTCAACCTGTAAAATAACAAATGAAACTCTAAAATATGATCTGGTGCATACTTTTGACAGTACTGAAAATTTTCCCATGATTCACCATTCCAAGGAAAGTGAAATCGTTAGTGGACTCCTGGCAAAGAGTCTAGACTCTGAAGTGGAGTGGTTAAGTCACCAAAGCATACACATAGCCATAGCAAACAGGCTATTAAATGGATACACAATTTACCTCCTCACTCTACCTTTTATAATATTCAATATCATTCAGTGTCCTAAAACATCACCACTTTTACAAAGAAACATGATGGTAATGAAGACTTTTGATAGGATTAACTCATAGTTTCAATGTAAGGTCAAAGCAACTGTGTAACTGTAGCAACTCAAACTTTCACATCTGATGGCAACCAAAAGAAGTATTTCACCAGGTATTTATGTCCTGACGCAATAATGAAAGTAAAACAATTGGAAAATAAACTTTTTTGCAAGACACGATTAAAATGATGTGGAATTTTGTTACTGTGATGGCAATTATACAAGTGCAGTAGTTAATACAGGCAACTGCTTACAAGCATGACTCATAAATCCGTATACTTCATTGGTACAGGCAGCAAATGTCAAATGGTAATTACATGTGTCAAAATTACAGCCATTTAAATAATAAGCATAATGTTTTCAAAGTCAGTTTTTAACTACAAAATATTCTAAACTAGCAGTAAGACAATACACACAGGAGGGAAGTACCTTGGAGAGGTAAATAACATGTTATAAATCACACACCCAATGCTACTAGGTATGTACACTCACAATCACACACTCAATGCTAGGTATACTCACAATAACACAAACTCTCTCCCCCTGTAAAACAAAATTTCTCCTTTTATTACAAGTGTGAACTTTCCTTTTTTTTTTTTTTTTTTGTAAATTTGAGAATGCCAGACTTCCAAGTGCAGGTTTACACTTTATTTATCAATTTAGTTATTACAGCTACACATGTTGTTAATAACAATGGACACAGTATGTTGTCCTTTACCGAAAGTAGGGACTGAGACAAAAACATGTTGAAATATCTATGGTCTCCATATTTCATTTCAGCCTTATCATTCAAAAAGGTTATCTAACTGAAAAGCACTGAATTTGCAGAAATAGTAGACCTTATGGCGTGTCTCAGATAAGTAGGCTGCAGCAATGCATCTGTGCTATCTATCGTTTTATCTATCTCACTCACTTCACCCACTCTCTACTCTCTACTGTCTTCTATCTTTGAATGATGAGTAGATTCGGTGCCTTCTCACTCACTCCTCACTCTTTTGATTATCGAAAGATCTCAGGTTACTGGGATAAGAGTGACATAAAGATGCAGCAGAGATCTCATTGACCTTGAATTAGCTAATGACGGCTAGCACTCTGGATGAAGACTGTGTATAGCCTCTTCCTCCCCGGCCACGAGATGCAACAGGATGGGGAAAAAACTTGTGAGGAAAAGGAACAAGGAATGTAACATCAAAGGAAACACGTGACTCACTGACATGCCAGGCACATCGCTAAATGTCACGAGTCATGAATCACACCCCTGAATATCTATAGCTGTGGTCTGCCAAATATGAGTCAATGGTTTCTTACAGCATAATATCCAAGGAGAAAACACAGACGATATGGAGAGGCCCTGAGAATGGTGGAATCGTTTCACTTCTCTAGACATAAATATTTGACCATGTGATAAGAGAGAGACTACTGCTGTCTCATTATGCATATATCGTGTAAGTTTGCATCCTATATATAAACATCCCACACAGTCAAGGGTGAAGTGCTCTGAATTATCATAGCAACCAGGGCTGACAGAATATCTGTTTGGCAATCAGCTTAACTTTGCATTCAATATGGTGAAAAAATGCCAAATGAAAACTGGTTGCCATTATTAAACACTTCAACTGCTTAAAAATCATCAATATGTAGTAAAATGGCCCTGCTTTTTATAAACACCAACTGAGTTAATACATCCAACTATACTATTAGTGTGAATTTTGCCACAGGAAAACATGCATTTTTTAGGAAAATTAATATAGTCATACGTACAAAAATGGTGAAATTCAGCGCTTTTGGCATTTAAAATACCAACATAGCAACACTGACAGCAACTATAACACAAAATAGATCAGAAAGACTATCAAATGCTGTTGTTTTAGAATCTTTATTAAATGGATACATAAGTATTTAAAGCGGGGCCATTGATGAGCCATACAGTAAACACTGGGCACAACTATTACAGAACAGTGGGTCATGTAGGAGCTTGAAGAGTTTACAGCCTGTAATCATTTTTCAATATTGACAATGGCCATCTTCCCCAATTTCAACAAGTATCAGTATCGGTAAAATAAACCTAAAATGCACAAACTAACCATTTCTCATCTTTTGCTTCATAAAAAGGTTGCATTATGTTAGTTTAACAATAAATCCCAATATTCCACATCACGAAGAAGACACAATACTTAGTGGAAGTGCCCAATAGCCCATGGTTCATTTCTAAAATTTTGGTACTGGATCAGTATCACACGATAGTGAGAATTCAAATATTGGTACTGGCAATATCAACTACTTGAAATATCCCATGTGGCAATGGGGTCCAGAACTGATTACACAGGACCATACCGGGACCGGCAAATTACTGGAACCCGGAGACCCACACACCCACTCCCAAGGTAACATATGTGTACATATGTAAATAGGAGGTAATGAGGAGTGAAATAGACTTAAGGCACAATTGATACAACAATTATACAAGCACAAGGACAATTACCCAGAAGGTCCTCTGCAAGAGCTTACCAAAAATAATGGCAGAGAACTCCCCTGGAATGCACTGAGCAAGCTCACACCTGCTCAATCACTGGAACAAAGAGGACCCTAACAAAGGAGCCCAAGCCCACAACCTGTAATCAGGGAGTTGCTATTTCCCTGCTGTAATGGCAACAGCACAGGCTACTTACTACAAGGCAACCAACCGTAACAAGCTGCCAAAAGGACTCCTACCTGATGCTCAAAATGAAAAATGGCCGCCTTTGGGGGGTAAAATGGAAGCAGAATGCAAAAAATGCACTGAGGTTTCGATGAATTCATTTCAGTAGACTTAATCTTTACCTAACTATATAGGTTCTACAATGCTTATGTTCTTGACCAATCTGACATGATAGCTACCTTGAAATATCATGCTGACGAGGTTTTCATATTTTGAACTCTGGTGACTTGAAATGACCCTTAACTAGGGTTGTTGTAATATGAAATTTTCAAAAGAACCTTCCTTCAATAACCCAATGATATCACCATACATAACAATGGCCACTGCATAGCAGTTGCCATAAAGCTGTGGTCCTGTTATTAGGGCATCCCCAATGCTGATGTAATTTGTGAACAAAAGACTGCCACAGCAAAAGAAATTTGCCCGTTGCTACCATTATATTCCTCAAGGAAGAATATATTGCTCTGGTAATCCTTCACTACTGCAACGACTTTAAAATGAGGTTGGACATTGTGAATAAGAAACAGTCCACACTAGCTTTGGCAAGGGACTAGCGTGTTGAATAGGTCACAGGTTTGTGATTAGGCAATCAGCATAAGAAATAAGAACGGAGTCAGAAGTAGTGTTGGACCGATCATCGGTATTCAGTACCGGTATTGGCCGATAATTCCCAAAACTCCCTGTTTTGGGAATCTACGAGCCCTGATACTTACCTCCTATTACACTTTGTAATCCCCACTTACTCGCAGTAAGTCCCTGGCAAGCTTTTAATAGCACAGTGGCTCCAGGTGACCTCCAGGAGAGGTCACCTGGAGACGTCCTCCTTACGCTTGCAGTAAGGTCCTCCTTACCCATTTACGTCCAGTATCGGTATCAGCAAAATTTACCTAATATGCCGATACTGCCTTAGCGGTATTTCTCATCTTATACTTCATAAAATGATGCATTATTTTAGTTAGCTAGACTGTAAATTCTTATCCTTTGACCCATGAAAAAGATGTGTTTGCACGGGTACAAGAACAGGACCCTGTATGCTACTTGTTGGAGTCTTCAGTACCTTGAACAGCTCCGTGTATTGCACGCAGACTCTCGCAGAGCGAGGAATACAAGGCTATGCACCTTTGCCAGCATGTAGCATACACTCCAAAACCTCTTCATCTTCCATTCATCCTGCCAAGCGGGTATTACTGCCTCTTGCGGAAGTCTCCATATTCTCCGCATGCAGCTGCAGGCCCACCGATCTCCATGCGTGGCTAGCTCGGTCTACTTACACTGCTGAAATTAGGGCACCCTTCATTCTATCAAAAACTTCGCACGAATGCCATTTTGGCACTCACCAGTTTTAAAGGCCCAACAGCCTATGGTGTAGTGTGTATTTTACTCACTCCTCAAATATCGATATCGGATCGGTATCGGCCAATAGCCAGAATTGAAATATCGCTATCTGTACCACTGGCTACTTGGCATACCGGTACAACACTAGTCAGAAGGGTACAAATGTGTATGAAAGACCCTGAGATTACATCGTATTAAGAATGTATTAGCAAATGGAATATACTTCCTCATAACAAATTTTAAATTTTATAAAGATTCTTACACTTAAATCTTGATCCAAAGTTATTCCCTGCAGTTTACAGCAAACTTACGTATGCAACGGGTAATCTCTAACATGTATTAAACTGACAACCAGTTCAAATCCTGCCACACACACATCGGACCAAGACTTAGGTCAGTTCTTTGGACAGTTCATTTCTCCCACTGCAGGACCTAACCCGTGCTTACCTACAAGGTACACTACCCAATGTAGAGTACCCACTGTAGTTGACATTTCATTACATAGAATGCAGCAATTGTGCACATATACAAGCACTTTACATGCTCTTCTTTGGGTTGGCCAATTTGCCGTGCCATCTTGCAGATTTGCTACCAAAATCTTCTTTGCCAATTGTGCTCATATTTATGTGAGTGATAAAGCAAAAAACCATGTGACATGCTACTCAAGAAGTTTGTGAGAATGTTGTCTGCATGGATTTTCACGATATTGTTAAGGCATTTTTATAACGATTTCGGGACCAAGATTACATATCCATATGTTTTGCTGATATCATCATATTGTAACAACCCTACGTTTAAAAGGATATATTGCGTTTTGAAAAGATATCACAAAGTGACACCAATGTAATTCCGTTGAGGTCTTTTCCCCTCTCCAAACATGAATCACAAATAACTTGCAGCAAATTAAGGCTAATCTCATGAAATAAAGACAAAAAGAAGCAAAAATTTCCTGATCAAACTGGCTCATTATCGAATGATAAGCCTCGCCCACACTGCAGCATTTTGAATTGCTGCATATTCATTTGGGAAGAACGGTTACCGTGGGTCATATTTACACTCATTAGGCAATACGTGTTGACCTTGCTAACCCTTCACACTCACAACAAACTATAACAGCAGTTTTCGTAATGCCTGTGCTGTATTGTGCTGTACTGTGGGATATTGCAGCCCACCCAGGGAGATATGCAGTGCCATCTCCCTGGTTCACCATGCGGTTCACATCTCACACAGTGAGCATTATTATCGCAGGAAATTAAGAAAAAATGGCAGCTCCCTGCTTTATCCATGGAAGTACTACCTCAGAGCAGTAGCTCCATGATCTGCTGGACTTTTCCATAATGTTTTTGTGAGTGGAATCACAGGTGTGTATAATGTTCATTTTCTGCTAGGGCCTAAACCTATAGTAGCAGTTAAGCACCAAGAATCTCTTTCACTTACTACAGTTTCGAGAGTGAAGCAAGTTCAAGCGACCTGCTATAAAGGACCAAAGGCTTCAATTTGAATTACAGTAACTATAACTTTGTGAATAGTAAACCAGGGAGGTGGTAAACTCCTGTGGTTTAATGAATACAGATAGTGTAGTAATAGTTCTCAGTGGTTCGTAATTTATGAACATTTTGTACATGCTGTAGGCTAACCTTCATAGCAGATGTCAAATATGTACCTCTTTTTGACGTACATATTGTGAGTGCAGTCAGTCTGGGTGCAGGAGCAATACACGCCCGCCAAGCGGGCAAGCTGTAGGTGTGTGTTATTGTCTGATGTAACGTGTACAAAAGATTTGATTGGTGGATTTCAAATCAGAGGTGAAGAAGGTGTGGTTTTGCATGCACAACTGTTTGGGTGAACAATTAAATTTATCAGTTGTCACAAAAAGGTTAATTACTTGTTAATCAGTGCTCACTGGGTAAAATATTTTTCCCATTTACCTCTCTTTCATCCAACGGGACCTGACCGTATGTAAAGGAGAACAAGTTAAATAAAAAGCCTAACAAATGCAATACTTACCTTTAACTGAACACAAAAACACCAACATGTAATAAACGTGGTAAATAAACACAAGTTTTTTCACGTTCAAAGCATATGATATCCAAGTTCTTCAGATGTTGACATTTACTGACCTCAGATGACCTTTGTCCTCTACCAAATACAGTGGGGCAGTTGCAGTATGAAAGAGTTGGCAACAGTTTTACCGTGTTGTCTCGTGTTATCTAGCTTGTATGGTATCGGGTGCAGTGTCAAAGGGGCTTTACTGAGGGATATTAATGCCATTATGGCCTTTTTTGCAGTTTTTGAAAGGGGTCATGGAAAGGGGCCTGAGGGCCATACAGGGATTCAGTTATTTCAACCCCATGACAAGTATCACTAAGGAAAGACTAGACATTGAGCAAGTAATACAGGGAAAAGCCGACTTTTAATGATTTAACAACACCTATGCCCTAGGTATGCTGTTTCACAAGGACAACCCACCCTGCGGTGCTCTTACTGCAGACCCTGCCCCATCACTTTTGCCCACTCTGCCCCGATTGCTTAGGTTTTGAAAATCTTCATGTGCATTTTTAAGGTTCTGTGTTAAGTTACAGAGAACATAATGTACAGATAATTGTTTGCATGATTTGTAATTAACTAATTATCATTCACAGCATTTTATCATCCACAGCATTGTAGAATTTGGCAATTATTTTCCACCCTGTCCCCCTTTCAATGATGCTCTCCATCTACTACAAACAACGGAAGTCCAAAGTACAAATGATGACACTGCAGGGAATCAGAACAACACCAAAAGTGGCACTCTGCTTGCTAAATTTCAAGTGTTTCTTTATAAGAAAACAAAAGCGTTACCCCCAAAGTTTGTCTTGAAAGGCTGAAAATAAATATCTCACAGAGCTAATTTCAGACTGCAGACTACAAAACATTACCAAGGATTTGTGGAGAGGTACAAGCATGGGATGTAAAATACAAACTACACAAACATTGCAATAAGTTGACCTAATTGAGAGCCCCTTCTTTCATTGAAGGCTTAGACCAGTAAATTAAAGCTATTGCTTTAGCTTACGGGTAGGACTAACACCAATTATGCCGGCTCAAGATTGTGGCTCAAAGTCTGAGGAGTCCTAGCCAGAAATTTTTGTAGAGCTATAATTAAAAGGCAAACTCATGAACTATTATACATGTAGCAAAATTGAAGAATTCTAGCAGGACTCAGAGGCCCAGGGATGAACTCAACAATGTCAACAGCAGGATTAATTGTGATAGGATACCCTGGGGGAGTGGGGATCATAAGAGTTCAAAAAGGGTCAGATGCTTGTCTTGGGGAATCTCGGGGACCCAAGAAGGTATTTTTCCTAATTTCCTCATTAATTCAGTGCAATGGAAAACCTTACATCATGGAAATCAGCAATGAGAGGGGTAACACAGACCTACAGTGTAAATACATTGTCATAAATATGAGACATTGAGAACAGGTGTGGGCATGTATCTCTGGGTATATCAGTAGTCTACACCTTTCTTCATAATAATGTAATATCCATCTGGCCAAAACAAATGGAATCTCCTACCATCAGCAGCAGTGTTGGACCAAGTATCAGGGATGGCATTCAACAGTATCTACCAATTTCTGTGTATCTGTTCTAAATAAACCTCAGTAAAATTGAATTTATACCATGAACACCCAACCAATATCACTTCCTCCATACTTACTACAAAGACTGTTTTCTTATGTCTCACATTTAGTCCTATTATTTTACCTCCTGGAATCCTTAAAGCCAACCTTCTATGTGGTACAAGTATCAGATAAACCTCCTCTTAACATATATGTATTTTCCTCATTCCTACCTGGCAAAGTCTATTTAGCACAGGGGGCAATTGTACCATAACTTATACGTCTTTCTCATATCAAGAAGATACCATTCCTCCTTTACCTAATTTGAAAGTCATGTAAACCTGAAAGTCACATTAACTAATAACACTTCATGGTTGAGCAAACCATAACACATAGTTTTTGTGTACAGTAAGTACACTTACTCTTCAAAATATCAGTGTATTTAAAGGTCAGTATACTGTTCAATATCAAAAATTGAAACATCAGACTTAAAAGGTGGAAAGCAAGTAAATACACTTTACTGCCAAAATCCCCCAAATTACCTGGTTTGGAATTCTATAAGCTCCAATACTTACCTCCTATTTACACAAGAGTTCCCCTTAACTGCCTTTATGAACCATCTGGCACAAGGGCGGATCCAGCCCCTAGCTGAAGGGGGGGCAGTTTGAAAAGGGGGGCGCCAACATCATGCAGGGGCCGCAAACTCTTGAATTTGACCGACTTCATTTCGGAGACCAACTCCCATTGCCATAGTTATATATAGCTATACGGTCCGAAATTCTGGGGACCCTTTTTTTTTTTTTTTTTTACTTTTCGGGCAGTTTTTACTTAACTTTTAGGACGCAGGGGGCGCATTTTTCTTGTATTGGGGGCGCTAGACTGGTCATAGGGGGGGCAGTTGACCCTAGTTGCCCCCCCTGGATCCGCCCTTGATCTGGCAAACCTGAGGGTGCAGTGGGTTACATCATCCCCAAAGGTCCAACTCCAACTCCTCCTCCTACTTAACATTTTGGCCAGAAGAACTTTGTGTAATACTGAAGTCAGCTGTAAACTTCAAATATCGATCCTGGTATTCAAAGTTCAAACTATTTAGGCCTACATTTAAACTGGTATCTTATTAACAACAATAGTTTTAATATCACGAGCTGGAATATCCCACACCTGTTGGGACTTTTCATGCTGCAACTTATTGAGACCTCTCCCCCTCCTTGAACCAAAAATCCCCCCTTCCCTCCCCTATTCTAAGATCTAGTGCCAATACTGATATGATGTATACAGTCAATGTAATGTAAAACATGAGATTAAAGTTTGCACAGACGGGTTAAGAGAAATATATGATTACAAGGACAGGAACCAAGAGAAGATCATTCATTTGTGTAAGTCGTGGGCTAAAAAACAGTAGCCACAGCTCATAGTGGATGTATCTATGCTGAATGTAGCCATATTCTGTGTTCTCAGGACAGATAATTACAGAGTATGGGCTACAGAGGACTTGGGAGGCCGGCCTCCTCTCAGAGGGTGCCCTACCTGGCTACTGTGCTATTAGTTTACCAGGGTTTAGTTGCGGGTAAGTGGGGATTACATAGGTAATAGGAGGTAAGAGAGGGGCGATGTAGATTTACAGAGTATGGGCTAAATACAGAAGAAAAGTAACTTCTGCTTGGGCAAATCTCTTGAAAATACCTCATACTATCTTTGATACGGAATACCAATTAAGCAGTATCATCAGTCTACTCCAAAAGCTTAATACTTGTAGGCCTACTGAGCAGGTGTATCCCTCACACCACTGCTGCAGCAGCCCTCCCCATGACATTACAGAGACTGCAGACTTCTCCCAAATGGCACCCTCTGTGGCACCTCCTCAAGTGTTAATGTACACTGGTTTCATAGAGGGTGGCCATGCTGGAAGCAATGCCACAGGGCGCATTATGTTACAAGGAGGAAAATGTAATCTGGACAATGCGCAGTAATGTTATACGTAAGGTTTCACTCAAGACATCTAAACATGTGACTACCAATTTGAGAACTGAGGAACACAAAGAGCAGTGACATGCTGTACAAGTTTTATGATGGATTCAGCATCTAGTGTTTACAACTAGTATCCTTCTAGGTAGGTGATGTGTAACACATTTCCCTTTTACTTTCAAAATTTCTGTTGTCAAGTACTGTTTTCTTCCTCCCTTGGAAGAAACAATCCCCCCACCCCTATCTCAAGTCTCACCCCTCCCCACTTTCATGTAAGCCCACCATAATATGGAACCATAATTTTTCAACTGGTTGAAAATGTCCTGAAAGGCATAAATGCCAGCTGGCCATCAAATTTTCATGCATACACATTTTACAACCAATTTTCTTCCCCCAACTTCCCTGGCCCCGACACAAGGCTTGAAAACCCTACCAAAAGTTCTTAAAAGTTCTACCACTTAATGTAAGAACAACAAACGAAGTTCCTAATATCAAGAGAAAGAATACAGTTCCCTTCACTACTACAGCTACTCCACTGCCCACCCCAATCTCCATCCCCACAGTTCCCCCTCTCAACTTTCTCTCACCTTATGAATAACTTCCTTAGACTGCAATGCCAGTCAACATTCCTACCACTGTGGGCTGAGGCATCCTTCATTCTGACCCACACTAGCATTTTTGCCCTTTTTGCATTCCATTAAGAGTGCACTTGGAGTCTGCCTCCTAATGTTATCAGAGAGTACAATCAAATATTTTCAAACAATATAGTGTTTTAACCATAACTACACATGATAACCTCTGACTGAGTGAGTGACTGGGGTGACATGTACTTTATTTCTTGTTTTCTAAGCAAAAGATAAAAGCAGAATCAAGGCAGCAAAGAGGGAAAAAGGAGAACAGAACATACCATGTTTTGAAGAAAATTTTCACAACATAGCTAGATGCAAAATTACATGAATCTAGTATTTTAATAAGTAGTTGAGGAAACAGCTCCACAGAACAGAAACAATTTCATATATTATCATGTAATCTGTGGGTTTCTGCATTTGAAAATGCATCTCAATATGTAGTTTAAACTTTATCCCCATCCCATGGTGCAATTTTCCTGACCCCTTCTAGTCCCCCTTCTGCTTTCCCAGCCCACCATTCCAGCCTCTTTGAGCTAGCTACCAATACTGGAAGTAGCTTCATCACATCATCACTATACCAGAATCACAAGACAGAATCACCATCTAATAGAACCAATTCATTTCACAAATATAAACAGCCAAGGTAGAAAAACGTGAAAAAAAGCAGAAAAATAATCAAGGTACTACAAAACAACTCCCTAGTCATTCCTAAAATTAATTTGCAGGTAACATTCATTACTTAATACTTACTACAGCCACTGAATTAAAAATCAATTTACTAATTGCAAAGATGCTCTCATGTAAAACCCTTGATAAAGCCTCATTTAATTTCCAAACAATTCAACCAACCGAAAAGGAAGAGATTTAATTATCTTTCCAGTGTCCCTCTCATCTACGAAATACCTACCTTTCAATAATGAATTTACCACTGTCATGTCTGTTCAATCAACGACAGCCACTAATACTCCAGAGATATGTAGCCAATCAGCGAGTAAATGGTTTTCCCTTCGATGGAACGCAACATCCAATATCAAAATATGCTAATTATTCGTCAGTTAAGCTCCTGGAGTGCTTGTGCAGAAACATCCATATGTATACTTCACTGCAGGCTCATTTATCTTTTACTGTCCAATTGCTCATGTATCTCTTTTGAACATAAATATGTTTTATAGAAATGAGCTTACTGTAGGATCTTTTAAATTGAGCATATCACACTTGGGCGTAATAATAACCAACACACCAGTAGTCTTTCAAAGGGGATCCTTGTAAATGTCCTTGAACAAGTCAACATTAAGATAAAATGCACACATTAAGATAAAATGCACACACTCTGACCTGCAAAGGGTAAAATAACAAATGAAACAACATTAAACATGGCAAGCCAACTTTCACAAACTGGCAATGTATATCAAGCACCAAAAAAAAAAACACCTCCAGATGTTAAAAGTAAACAGTCACTTTACAGTCACCTTCCTTTAGTAAATGAAAATATCTTCAAGGTTATCTTTCCAATATTTCTAGATTCCAAGAAAGTACTCTTCAAACAACTGCTTTTTCTCTGGTACAGAGATGCAAATTAAATACGACACGAAGAATGCTGTTTGATCTAATACTGATCACTCTCAAGCGACATAAAATGGGGTTACACTGAAGGTTATGTTCGCACATGATTTCATATTCAGAAGTGACACAGTGTGAAAATGTCGTCCAGAGATGATGTAAAGACTTCCATAAATCCAGGTGAATTTCCCAGTCAGAGGTCTTCATCACTCACAAACCAATTGAGTTTATATAATATTCATATTACCTCAAGCAAATCAAGATCATCACCATGACGAACTGAGCAGAAGCTAATAAACCCGACTTCAAATCTGCTATCTATACAAACAGCTTCCTCCACCACAGACTTTAACAACACCAGTACTCAGACATGTCATCCCCTGGTTCAATTGTTGAGATTATTGAGGAAAAGATGAATGGACAAGCAATGAACAGTGCTTGTAAGGTTAATCCAATTACACACTGCACTATTCCTTCGTTAAGTGTTGAAAAGGAGTCACTAGAGACCGTCTACTGCCACAAGGGCCTTATGATGGATTACAGCTAAACACGAGAAACAACAGGCTGGCCAAACACTCTCTCCAGTATCACTCACTCTCTCTTTCTCCTCCCCGCTGCAGTTAGTAGCAGTCCAATGATTGCTTCGCTGTCCTGCACAGTATGTGGTATGGTTAAATTTACACAATTTGTTGCCAGGAGGGATCCCAGCTGAGCTCTTTAATGATTGAAGAGAGAGGACTGGTGCAAAGCGGTGACCTCAGCTGACCTGAGACTTCTGGAGAAGAATGCAGGTCATACCATTATACCAGATGGGGTGTTAGACCTGTAAACATGTCATTCTTCCTAATGACACATTGCTTCTTGTGTATGTGCACACAACTAAAGCTTGCCGTATGTGTCTGTGTGTACATATATTGTGTGGACAGTTGAGAAAGATACATGAACAGGGAGAGGCATACCTGACAGGCAGAGTAGATAAAAATAGTCTCATTATGCGAAACAAGCATAACTGCTCAGTGCTGCCAAAGTACACCAACAGCGGCAAGAGAATGTGGTGTTTGTACAGCAAGGGTGACTGTATTAAACATAGCAACAACTCATGATGGGGAGCGGGACGTAAGATAAATGCATCAGACTGTCTTCTTTTTTGTTTTAAGTCTGCACAATGAAAATGTTCATCTCTGACACAAAAGTTGGGCATGGAGAGTTTCCTCCTGTTCTTCACACGAAGCTACATACATGTGTAAAACAACAGAAAACAGTCGTACTTTATCATGACGGTTTTAATATGAACGAAAAAGAAAATTCTAGTAATGATCAAGTGATTCATTTGCACTGTTATTTTAAATGATACGGAATGGAAGGATAGAATGGAATGTAACATTTGTAATCCTAAAATACTGTGCAAATAGTGTTTCCTTCTTGAGGGACATTTATACTTGTGTGTACCATATGTCCTTCACATTGTTTGTTTACATGTTTGCTGCACCTCTATAACAAAAAAGGGGGGGGGGAGGGCAGGAGCTGTATTTTTTTAAAATGTTTAATTCACAAATTTAGCTATACACCTGATTTCATAGTTTATAACCTCTGATACTCAGGGCATTCTCAGGCTACATTCTGCTAGCATGTATTTCCATGCCTTCAATTAATGCTGTCTGGCAAAGGTTTTGTTACATAGAAAGCATAGGGATGTTTCCCTCTATCCAGAAGGTAACAGCATGCAAAATTAAGAAATATGTTCATATTCATATATGAATATATGAATAAGGATTATATGTAAATATGTGATAAGGAGTGAAATGGAGTCACCATCAAAAGTAGCTCATGCAGTTTCCCCAAAAGTTGTGTCTGAACCAGTCTGGTGGGGAGAAGAGGACTAGGGAGGCTGCCCTCTTCCAGAGGGCGCCCTCTCTCCACAGAGGTATTAGTTTACCAGGCTCTATAGAGATCAGAGGAAGTGAGGATTACAATATAAACAGGAGGTAATGAGGGTCCATGAAGGTACATGGATTATTTCCTACAAAGTAAATGAATTTGGCATGTGTTTTGAGTAATTTTCATGCTAAGAACAAACAACCTTTTCCTATTTAATAAGAGGCACAAATATTCTTTTTACATAAATCTTAATTCCTTCCTAGTTAATTCCAAAAGGTTTCCAAAGAAATCAATCTTCTAATTAATCTTAAGTACAAATTAGCTGCCCTATTAAAGACAAATCTCAAAAGTCAGCAGCCCTTTGAGTAATCACTACTGGCTAACAATAATTATTGATTTTACTACTTGGTTCTACTTACTTCTTGGTTACTACTTGGACTCTGCACAAGACTCTTTTCATGAAATACTTACCAATATTTAATGTGGGGAGGGATTGCAATCAAGAACAAAGCTGGTCATAAACCACTAGATGTGTGGTATGCCTTTGGTATATGCTCAGGAGGATACTCCTTTGCAGTAGAAATTGTGACTCTTAGTTCAAACTTTTCTGCCTGATTGTATTGCACTGACTACAAACAAGACTTCTCACTAAGAGAACTTCAGTCTAGTTTTATGAAAAATTTACAAGAAAACACAAAGTTCCTGGCAAGAAAATATGACACAAAATGGACCCCAAATCCCCAAAAGTATAATGAGGGTAACATATGAAATTAAAGGGTGATGCAGATCCTAGAAACTCCTCTGATTTTTACATTCCTTAACATCTGACTTTCTTCCTACACCACTAAGGATCAAACCATGTTTACTGTCTAGCATCACAAACTGCACAGACTTTCAAGATTAAGTAAACTCTTTAGTTCTTCTCTGATGAGCCAGTCCTCTGCCACAGGGTGCAGTGAATATGCTTTGCATATTATATTTTGTACTCAGTTTTGTTCCACATCACCCAGGTAGATTCAGAAATCATTCTTACCTGGGCTAAATAGCCACAAATACATAGGCCTGAAGATTTATGAGAGTTACAATGTCATAAATGGGAAGTTGGGCACACTAGGCACTGACTCATAGCAGAAAAGCATTTTTGATTTCTAATGGCTCCTAGAACATTTGTCAGGAGTTTGTGGAACCACCCAAACCCACCGTGGTTAATACATCCAATTTGACATCCAGCAAGATAAAAATAAGATCATTTAATGCAGAAACAAAAGCTTTTGAAATGAAAACTCATCTCCTGGATCAACTGTCTTTCTTCCATCTTCTCTCCCAAACCACCCCTTCTCATTACAAACCCCCTCCCAACCCCTTCTCATTATGACAAAACTCTACCACTTCCCCATGCACATTGACAGGGTCACAAACACACACATGATAGATTACACCCTACAAGGTGTTACTCATATTATTTAGCAACCATGGGACAATTACATACATGAATGCAACCATGGGAAAATTCTAGATCCATTGCATGTTTCTGTACCACGTCTGATCCCAAGAGGTCACCCATACAGAGATTATGCTCTCTTCCCAGACACATACAAGAAGGTTGAGACAGGTGACAATGTACCTTACTGTACCATGCTACACAAGTGGCCATTCACACATGGAATAGAATACAATGCTTCCCTTCGAACAAATACTTTGTTTCAATTCCTTCAGGATTTCGATTCTACTTCCATTCAAAAAGTTGTCTATAGAGGAACATAACAGAAACTAATTTCTCATGCCCAACAATCATATGAAGTTATCAGCAGTAAGTCAATGAAGTTTGTCAAGGTATAACTTCAAATTCCCCAAACTGCCTTGTGAACTAATGGTTAAGATTGCATATTTGTAAATAGATGGTAAGGAGATACACTGGTAAGAACATTTGCAGATGTTTTGCAGAGAGTTGAATTCTACTAATGCCCCCCCCCCCATTATATGTTAATTTTCTGTGTACTTATCCCATTCTCCTAAATGCCATAACCCCTTAAAGCAGGGTAAAACACTCCCAGTGTTAAACTAATTGATACTATGATCTCAGGAGGGAACTAAAATTTGCCTAACTCACATATTTGAAAAAAAAAACATGGATTTGATAAATACTTATTTAAGTATGGATTATTCTCTCTGCATGTCTACAGAGAATACCAAGGCCTTCATTTAATCTCCTTGGGGCTGGTCTAACAAATCATTACAATTATCATAATCATCATTATTTTACCACACTTCTTTGGCTCTCTTTTCATGCTACTGCATGTTCAAAAGCACTTTACAATAAACAAAAAAGTCAGAAGATAGAAACAGGCAAGTCATAAAGAAAAAAAAAAAAGAATAAAAGCATACATTCTGTCTCGCCTTTGTAAAAAGTAGTCTTTATAGTTCCAAAATTCTGTTAGTGACAGGTCTGGCCTCGAGTACAAAAAGCTGTATCAACTTGAACAACACATTATATGCTTTAATGTAGTGATTATATATCCATACAGCTGGGAGGTCTGTCTGTGCTTGTATTTTTATAAATAATGATAATGCCCTTATGGCATTCCAAGAAACAGCCAGAGATAACAGTGTTGTAACATCTGCACACTTTCAATGTTTTGAAAGGAAAAAGCAACAACAGTGAGGGGCAAACAAGGTGAATTTTAGTTTTATTTTGCTTTAATAATCATACCTGATGAAACATACACTTTTCACAAATACTTTTAATTAAAGGAGGAGTGAGTTTCAACAAACTAATCCATGAAACTTTTCAACATATGCTACAGCCAAACTGTGATTCTAAACTATCAGCATCCTTGAATAGGGTGGTCAGATGTCTCCAACTTGGTTGGACGTTCTCATTACAGGGTTTCCCCTGGTACTTAATTTCCAAGGCGGCCCCCTCGCTACCTTCTGCGACCACCTCACCAAGATATTGTCATAATTACCACCTCATACTTTTGCTCTCGTGAAAATTACTTGAAAGACATGGAATCCATCTTTCCCTTTAGAAGAATGTTTTTATGTTGACAACAAAACTACAAAGTGCACTAAAAGCTAAGGTTGGGCAGGGAGATGCTATTTGCACTCCCTGTGCTGAGTAACCCTTCTACAGAGGAGGTTTGAATTTTATCTTGTTTTGCACATTTTGCTAATAATGCAGACTTCAATGTACAACTGCACCAGTACCCACTAACTTTGACATACATAACACTACTCCAAGGCCCCCACTTAGTTTTCCAAACTCCCTAGTCCAAGAACACACCCATTTATCACTCACAGTTTAATTTTTGCATCACACACTATCTTGTTGGTGTTAGTGTTCCCACAACATACCTGCCATGTGATTGAGTCCAACAAAACATCAATAGTAATTCCATTTTAACAAACACAGCAGTTGGGATATCCCATGGCAAAGTTTGACGCCCACATTTTTGTTTTACTGTCATACCCTTAAAAATTAAGTTTTTACATCATTTTTACATCTGCAATAGTCCTTTTCTGTTAGTTAATGTTGACGTGCCATTATACCACCCTTCCCAAAACCACAAGAAAATACAATTTGTAAGAAATTTTACAGAATAAAATTATTTAGCTGCTGGTAGGGTTGCATTTAAAAAAAAAACAGGAGACATATCAGCAATGTTTTGTTAATGTAACTTTCTGTACCAGTAAACTTTGATGCCAAACCACAAATAGCTTTTATCACATTCACGAAGCATCTCACTCTATGATAATAGTATAGTCATACCTTCATAAAACTTTATAGTTTTAACACTGTGCCATGAGTATGCATTACAAAGGGTAGTAATAATGTACATAGAATATAGTTCATAAGGATCTTTGCCACCACAAAATTCACTCAAGATGATAAACTGTATTTGTAACTAGGTGTTACCAAACAAAGGCAAATTTAACCTATCCCCCCCCCCCCCCCAACCATTCCCCATTCCTGATAATGATAGGGAAGTTGCAAACATTGGCAAAAATATGTACCAAGAAGACTATTGTTACAAAATCTTTGTTCTAGGGGAGCACTTCCTACTCCCACAAAACTTCTGTGAACCACCCCACATTATGGTTAACATAAGCTACATAGTCCATGCCATTTAAATTG
This sequence comes from Holothuria leucospilota, assembly GCA_029531755.1. Classification (NCBI taxonomy): domain Eukaryota; kingdom Metazoa; phylum Echinodermata; class Holothuroidea; order Aspidochirotida; family Holothuriidae; genus Holothuria; species Holothuria leucospilota. The sequence goes on along the minus strand of CM055974.1, from coordinate 50,284,187 downwards.
AGAGACCATTACTTTTTGGCAGATCAAGGTATTCCCTAACTGTAGTCAGGGCCATTACTACAGGTAAGGCAAATGAAGGACATACAAAACTGCATTTTTATCTTGACACTTTTCTCCAAACCTGCCCACAAAAACACAGCAGGATGCAAACACACATCATTTTACGGTGTTATAAGACCACATTTCCATTCAGTGATTCTGCAAAAAGCAAGGGCAATTACCCTAAATTACACTTGACTATTTTCACTTCTCTTTATTTGTTCATAAATTTTACTACAATTTGATGTGACTTGTAAACTTCTACATTTAGTCACTGTGTGGCTGCTTTTGAGGCAACATAATTACAATGGTTCTTTACAAAACCAGTTCCCCCAAACTAAGCATTAATTGTGAGTTTTTCTTTCAATGTTTAACAATTTTGTAGCCTTGCAAAACAAAGGAAAGAATTTCACTCAACTATCAACAAGCAGGTCTAACTGTCCAGCAATTTTTTTTAATATCTCCCAAAGGTACACTTGTGAACTTCCACTAATAGGATTAAATCTTCCATGAGACTTTGCAGAGTATGAAATTTCTGAGAAGTGATCCTAATGTGTTCACCTTTCATGAGTGCAAAGACCTAGGACTCGCCCTACTGCAAGAACCTGCATTGTCATGAGGTTTTGGCGAAGTGAGGTCACGGTCTTTATTCTCTGACACTTTACTCAGTAGAGCATCAAGAGGGGAAAGAAAGAATGACACATGTTGGACAGGATCGCTACGGTATAGGAGAGGAGTGGTCTCTGATGAAGGAAGTAATTTGCCTTAGGAATTGCAGGCAATTAGAAGGTAAGGGAGGTGCCACATAGACTAGGGAAACTAAAACTGCACAAAAGATTGACAGGAGCAATCAACCAGTATCTAAGATCCATTTGATTCCAATGTAATTCCAATAGCTACTTTCAGTTTAGTACACATTTTCTTTTTGCATATAAAACTCAAACAGTACCGAACTGTTGTGCAGATGTAGAATGCCTCATGTCCAGATCTGTCTGGATGTAAGGCCTTCATAATATGAATATCATCTCTGAATGGTTGGACGTAACTATAAATGTCCTTTAATTTTGGCACACAAGGTTATTCACGTCTGTTCTACATGTAAATGTGTAAACAAGCCTTATGTTGAAAGCTTCATTGGGCTACCAAAAACAATAGGGATCATCTACTCTGTGTGGGGTATCCACATGCCAGTTATGAGATCCCTCACAGTTACCATTCTTGAGATATCATGATAAAAGCAAAAAGTGTCACATACACACACACACCATCATCACTGAAAAGATTCCTCTGCCTACAGCAAGGAATCAATAAGCATTTTGCAGTCAGAAATGCTGTATCTTAATGTTGTCATTGGAATTAATGTTTAAAACAAGGTTTACTCATTCAACCTGACCTTGAGTAATATTTGGACATAAGGCTTTTTAATCTGATGGGGCAAAATAACACTCACATTAAAAGCAGCCTTTTCAATTTATACAAAATGCTTGATTTTGAACTTAAACATTGATTGTACTGACCAGTTTATACTTCATGACCTGAAGCTTGAGTTGTACATACATCTCATTTACTTGTTACATACAAAACTACATCTATGCAAGTCCACATCTCCATGCAGGGAGATGCCTTCCAGCTCTCTGATTCATGGAAGAGCAGCCCAACTTTTGGAACCTTGGTGCATAACCAACACAAATAATCCATTATAAAACAAAACCACAGCTAGGAACAAATGAACTAGATGAAAATTCAAATAAAGCTTTTTTTTCTTCCTTTCTCGAAAAGATAGTGTTACAAGACAACCCGTCAGGAACACCGGATTGAATCCATCGACGAGCGAATGGAAAGTTCCAGAGAATTCAACTTCAACGCAGCCGTTCTAGAACTGTCTAGAAGTGAGAACTGTTTACGTTATGTCCCAATTATAGCAGCGACCTGGCAACACTTCTAAGAAACTGCAATTGTCGTTATTCAACTAGAATATTCAACTGTGTTCTAGAAGTTTCTATTAAGGAACGTTCTCGTAATTGCTGGACTGTGGGCACTAGAAGTTTCTGTTAAATTCTGGAGAGTTCTCGAATAAAAGCCTAGCATATAAAAGGCAGTTCAACAGTTGTTGTGGCGGAGAGAGACATTGAGAAATGCCCTAATACTTCATCGAGTCCAGACGCTGTTGAGAAGTTATTCCCAGCCACTGACACTGCACACTTGTGATAAATTGCCTTACGCCGTTTCTGCACTGTGTACAGAGATTGTTATCATCCATCATTCATCGCCTAGCCTTGTCATTATTCGCTCGTGGAACCAGTTCCTACGCTACAGCACGCTACAGGTCTACTACCGTACCATCGTCAACGTGCATGCACTACCAGCCCTTGGACCAGACCAGGCAAATATTGAGTAAAGGATTGTGAGTAAGTCTAATTAATTATTGTAAATTTAAGTGAGATAAGGAGATTGTAAATAATCATTAAGTTGTTGAATTTTAATCTCGTTCTTCTGTGATCTTTCGCTGTTATTGGTTTGACTCGCGACCACAAGCCGTAACAGAATTGGTGGCCTAACATCCGGGAACGAAAAGTACTAGAAAATTCGAGAAATTCTGTTGTAAATTGTAAACAACTTCAAAATGCCATTCAACTTAGATAAATTCGTGGCTAGTCCCTCAGTCGAGGAACTAGATTCATTAAAGAAGTCTGAGATTGTAAAGGTCGCAAAACATTATGGTATTGAATTTCAGCCTTTAATGCGGAAAGACGAGATTAAAAGATATGTTCTAGAATATCTTGTGGATGAAAGTATCCTGCCTAGTACAGTATTGGAAACAGCTATCACTGTGCCAACTGACAACACATTTGAATTGAAAAGGCTTGAAATAGAAATGAATAAGGAGATTAGATTAAAAGAAATGGAAAGAGAAAGGGAAAGAGAGGAAAGAGAAATGCAAAAGGTAAAAGAGGAAAGAGAAATGCAAATGCAAATGCAAAAGGAAAAAGAGGAAAGAGAAATGCAAATGCAAATGCAAAGGGAAAAAGAGGCAAGAGAACATGAATTTAGGTTGAAGCAACTAGAGTTAGGGGTCATAAAAGGCTCAGACCCTAAAATAGGCTTGGATACTGGGGTATTTGATGTTTCTAAGCACGTAAAATTTGTCCCCAAATTTCAGGAGGATAATGTGGAGAAATTCTTTAACCATTTTGAAAAGCTGGGTGAGCAACTAAAGTGGCCAAGAGATAAATGGTCCATACTCATCCAGAGTAATTTCACAGGCAAGGCTCAAGAAGTGTATTCCGCTCTGTCAATAGAGGACAGCATGGATTATGATAAGGTTAAAAAGGCCATATTACAAGCCTATGAATTAGTGCCTGAAGCTTATCGCCAAAAATTTAGAAAGTATCGTAAGGCGGATACACAAACATATGTAGAGTTTGCTTATCAAAAAGAAAGGCATTTCGATAGATGGTGTGCTTCCAAAAAGGTCTCCACATTTGACACTTTGAGACAACTGATGCTGGTCGAGGAATTCAAACGGTGTGTGAATGATGACATTAAGACTCACCTTGAGGAAAATAAGGCTGACAAGCTGAGTGAAGTTGCAAATTTGGCTGATCAGTATGCACTTACCCATAAATTTGGTAAAGTGGGTCAGACTCAAAACAAGGGTCAGTTTAATAGGCCAAATAAGAAATATGGCAATAGTAGTGGCACAACAGGTAACAGTGGATCTCAGTCTGGTTCTATCTCTCCAACAAATTCTGGTAAAAAACAACCAGATTCAAATCGTCAAAAGAACGACCAGGTCAGCTCAAACAAAGCTGCCTTTAAAGACATTATAATTTGTGGTTTCTGTCACAAAAAGGGCCACACAACGGCAAATTGCTTCAAATTGGTAAAATTAAAGGAGACTGAAACAGCTCCAAATGCCTTAGCCAATGTAGAGAATTCTTCTGAGGTAGTTGTGACTTTACGGCCTAATTCTAACGACAAAATTAAGGAAGAATACCTTCCATTCGTGTCTGAGGGGTTTATTTCCCTAGATGGGAATTCAGCTCATCCACCCGTCAAAATTAAAATTTTGCGTGACACAGGCGCAACTCAGTCGTTGCTTCTTGATGGAGTTTTGCCATTATCGGACTCTACTTCCACAGGGGCAAATGTACTAATTCAGGGGGTTGAGTGTGGATTTATTTCTGTCCCTCTCCACAAAATTAATTTGAAGTCAGATTTAGTTTCTGGGTCGGTCATAGTAGGGGTCAGACCTACTCTACCTGTAAAGGGGGTATCTCTGTTGCTAGGCAATGATCTAGCTGGTGGAAAGGTAGTAGCCAATGCAATTTTGACAGATAAGCCATGTGATTATAACAACACAGAGCAATTAGAAAAGGAATTTCCAAATTTATTCCCTGCCTGTGCTGTCACTAGAGCTATGTCACAAAAGCTCGCCGTGGATGATAATCTTAAACATCCACCCTCCAAAAGTGAGGATACAGTTCCCAAAAGTGGAACAAGTAGGGAATCATGTAAGGATGATAATGTTAAACATCCACTCTCTAAAAATGAGGGTATGATTTCCGAAAATAAGGATGATAAACTTAATCATCCGCCCTCTAAAATTGAGGAATTAGTTCCTAAAAATGGAACAACACTCCCAAAAGAGGAGTCAGAGTCTGGAAAAGATTCTAGTAAAAATGTTCATGAAAGTGAAGATTCTTGGTATGATCTCAGCCAATCTTTTATGACTAATCTTAATGATAGTCAGGATTGTGAGTCTCCTGGCCCCACACATAGTGAGGGGGTAGAACAGGAAAAATCAAAAATGTCTGACACACTCCACAGAGACCAGTTGTCAGTCCAACAACAACGTGATGAAGAGCTTCAGCCATTAATAGCTGGTGCACTCACTGAGGATGAATCGAAAGACGTCCCAGTCTGCTTTTATTTGAAAAACAATATTTTGATGCGTAAATGGCGACCACCTGATGCACTATTAGATGAAGAGTGGAGAATTTACCATCAAATTGTGGTACCTAGGACCTATAGAAGGGAAATACTGAGTATTGCTCATGAAATGCCATTTGCAGGGCACCTAGGAGTCAATAAGACTTACCACAGAATTCTAAATCACTTTTATTGGCCAAAACTTAAAAGTGATGTGGCCAAATTTTGTAAGACCTGTCACTCATGTCAAATGGTTGGGAAGCCGAATCAGAATATTCCGGCTGCACCCTTAAAGCCAATTCCTGCTTTTGAAGAGCCGTTTAGTAGAGTCATCATTGATTGTGTAGGTCCCCTACCTAAGAGTAGGGCAGGGCATCAGTATATATTAACCATTATGTGTGCTTCTACAAGGTTTCCAGAGGCAATACCTCTGAGGAATATTAAGGCTCGGACAGTCTTACAAGCTTTACTTAAATTTTTCACATTGTTTGGGTTGCCGAAAGAGATCCAATCAGATCAAGGGTCTAATTTCATGTCAACTGTATTCCAGCAGATGTGGTATGAGTTAGGCATAGACCAAATTAAGTCTTCGGCTTATCATCCGGAAAGCCAAGGGGCTTTAGAAAGGTTTCACCAAACACTGAAGAATATGTTAAAGACATATTGTCATGATAATGAGAGAGATTGGGATGAAGGCATTCCATTTGTAATGTTTGCTGCCAGGGAATCTATACAAGAGTCACTTGGGTTCAGTCCATTTGAACTTGTCTTTGGACACACAGTTCGTGGACCATTGAAATTGTTAAAGGAGAAGTGGTTATCAGATCCAGGTGAAGACATACATCTACTTGATTATGTATCCCGCTTTAAAGATCGTCTTCATGGAGCATGTGAACTTGCTCAGGAAAATCTGAGACACTCTCAGAAGAAAATGAAAGCGTGGTATGACAAGACCACTGTGAAAAGAGAGTTTAAACCTGGTGATAATGTGCTAGTGTTTTTACCTGTTTCTGGTCAGCCACTTCAAGCTCGCTTTCAAGGACCTTATGTCATTGAGAGAAAGGTCAGTGACACAGATTACGTCATTTTGACACCTGACAAGCGTAAATCTAAAAGAGTATGTCATATTAATATGATGAAGAGATATTATGAAAGAGAAGATTGTGACATGTCTAAGGATGAAAGTGTACATGATTTAAATAGTAACACTAATGATACAGGTGATCAAGTGTGTATTATCAATGCTGATCATGAACTCAGTAATGATGAGATCAAGGCTAATAATGTTCCTGACATGTGTATTAAGTTACAAAATTCTGATGTGTTGAAAAATCTTGACCAGAAATTAAGTCATCTGGATCACAAAGAAAAGTCAGAAATGAAATCATTAATCTATGAATATGCATGCTTGTTCTCAGATGATCCTACTAGGACAAGTTTGATTGAACATGATGTTGATGTGGGAGATGCCACACCAATCAAGCAGCATCCTTACCGAGTTAACCCTCGAAAACGACAACATCTCAGGGATGAAGTTCGGTATATGTTAGACCATGACATTATAGAACCTAGTAATAGTGAATGGTCTTCCCCTTGTATATTGGTCCCCAAGCCAGACGGTGGGTACAGATTTTGTACTGATTACCGAAAGGTGAATGCAGTCACAAGAACGGATTCCTATCCGATACCCCGTATCGATGATTGTATTGATAGGATTGGGAAAGCTGCGTATGTGTCAAAGTTTGACTTACTAAAGGGGTACTGGGAGATACCACTCACTGAGAGGGCTCGGAAAATCTCGGCATTCGTGACGCCAGATGGGTTATTTCAGTATAAGGTCATGCCGTTTGGTATGAAAAATTCACAAATGACCTTTAAACGCTTAGTAAATAACCTTACGTCAGATTTAGAAAATTGTGAAGTATATATTGATGACCTTATTGTGTACAGCAACTCGTGGGATGAACATGTACAACATATTCAGGCATTATTTGACAAGCTTGCCAAAGCTAATTTGACTGTCAATTTGGTCAAAAGTGAGATTGCTTGTGCCCATGTGATATACTTAGGGCATGTGGTTGGTCAGGGTAAAGTTAGACCAATTAAGGCCAAAGTTGAGGGCATCGACAAATTCCCTGCCCCAACTGATAAAAGGCAGCTCATGCGCTTCCTAGGTATGGCTGGTTACTACAGACGTTTTTGTCCGAATTTCTCTGACATTGCTGCACCACTGACAAAATTGTTAAAGAAGAATGAAAAGTTTGATTGGACGGATAATTGCCAAGCAGCATTTGAATTATTGAAAAAGGCACTAATGAGTTCACCAGTGTTGATCGCTCCAGATTTTGAAAAACAATTTAAGTTGGCAGTGGATGCCAGTGACAATGGCATAGGAGCAGTTTTGCTTCAAGCTGATGAGCATGGTGTTGATCACCCTGTTTGTTATTATTCTAAGAAATTTGACAAACACCAGAAAAATTATTCAACAATTGAAAAAGAAACATTAGCTTTGATACTTGGTCTTCAACACTTTGATGTTTATTTGGGAACTACTAGTTTCCCTGTCACTGTATACACTGATCATAACCCTTTGACATTTTTATCTAAGATGAAGAACAAAAATCAAAGATTGATGAGGTGGAGTTTATTTCTGCAATCATATAATGTAGATATTAAGCACATTAAAGGGAAAGACAATGTTGTACCAGACTCTTTGTCGAGAATTTGATTTGATGCAGTATGTTGAAGATATCACTGTAAGTTTTGAAATTTTGTGTTAACTATGGCACAATGTGTATTGATGATGTTGCTGTATTCATGTATTATCATCACCTTGCAAGACAAGTTGTATGTTATGATTATACCTTCCATTGAATATTGGACTACATAATATACATACTGTAGTTATTCCTGTAAAGTTATACATTGTAAATATTGTAACTTAAGTTTGTCCGAGACGTCCAAAACTTTTTCAAGGGGGGGAGTGTTACAAGACGACCCGTCAGGAACACCGGATTGAATCCATCGACGAGCGAATGGAAAGTTCCAGAGAATTCAACTTCAACGCAGCCGTTCTAGAACTGTCTAGAAGTGAGAACTGTTTACGTTATGTCCCAATTATAGCAGCGACCTGGCAACACTTCTAAGAAACTGCAATTGTCGTTATTCAACTAGAATATTCAACTGTGTTCTAGAAGTTTCTATTAAGGAACGTTCTCGTAATTGCTGGACTGTGGGCACTAGAAGTTTCTGTTAAATTCTGGAGAGTTCTCGAATAAAAGCCTAGCATATAAAAGGCAGTTCAACAGTTGTTGTGGCGGAGAGAGACATTGAGAAATGCCCTAATACTTCATCGAGTCCAGACGCTGTTGAGAAGTTATTCCCAGCCACTGACACTGCACACTTGTGATAAATTGCCTTACGCCGTTTCTGCACTGTGTACAGAGATTGTTATCATCCATCATTCATCGCCTAGCCTTGTCATTATTCGCTCGTGGAACCAGTTCCTACGCTACAGCACGCTACAGGTCTACTACCGTACCATCGTCAACGTGCATGCACTACCAGCCCTTGGACCAGACCAGGCAAATATTGAGTAAAGGATTGTGAGTAAGTCTAATTAATTATTGTAAATTTAAGTGAGATAAGGAGATTGTAAATAATCATTAAGTTGTTGAATTTTAATCTCGTTCTTCTGTGATCTTTCGCTGTTATTGGTTTGACTCGCGACCACAAGCCGTAACAATAGCTACAAACAGGTTTTTCTAAAGCACAATTTCAAGGAACAACTTTCACTTTCCCATACTTGAGAAGTTCATTGAATGGTACGAAACATTACCACAAACAGTTATAATGTACAAAAACAACAAGCACAATGGAAGCCTTACTATCACTAGTTCTAACATTTTATACAATACGGGTGAAATGTCCAAAACACTGAAACGTTACTGGTTTGTATAACAAAAGATTTCATCAGCCCATGTGAATATTTAGTCCAAACATTAATGATAATGACTTATTCATTTGCATGTAAAAAGTAAAAAGGATATAGATCCAGGATGATAGAATTCTCTTTGAAAACATAATGACAACAATTGAGTCTGCAGCAAATAACTGAGAACAGAAGCACTCATTATAATTTGATGCAATGGCCACCGGTTTAAGAGAACGTCAAGGTTCAACTTCATAACAGTCCTGTAACCTGCACATAAGTAAAACATATGTTTACTTCTCAAGTCTATACCCAACTATGAGAAGGCAATTTTGAGGAACAATGATGAAGGACATGTTACGGCTGGCTACAAGGAAAGAAAGTACCTCGCAGATTTATACAGCCGTGCGGAAGTGTAGTTTTACTGTAACTATTAAATCGGTCATGCCATTTCATACCGCAGGCTAACATCATATTTGCACAACACAAAGCCAATGTGTACATAGCAAATTGCACAGGTGCTACAAAGTATACAAACGTTGAGCAGTTTACTTCAACATGCTGTGACATTAATTTTGAACATAATGAATCATAATGTTTAAGAAATTTATGCCAACATTTCCCAAAACACATGGTGCACAATATTACCAACATCTGCTTAGGGGTTGGAAATGATGTAATTTTACAAAAGGTGGGTGAATCACAACATACAATTATCTTTTGAATAACGCTTTATACTAGGTAAAACTGTGGAGGGTGACCTCTTCTAGAGGATGCCATCTGCTACTGAGCTAGTTGTTTCCCGGTATTACTGCAATAAGTGGGGATTTCATACATGTCTAAAAGGAAAGGAAGGGGTTAAGTAGATTATCTTTTAAATAAGACTTTAGTGCTACCAATACTTTCTGAAATACACCTTGAAGGGTGAATAACAGTACCTGAAATCAATGTTATCTGTAAAAACTGAAAGTTGCAAACTGCAGACAATTCATTTTCCACAGGGAGAAGTATGTAAAAATTGAAAACAATGAATTCCCAAAGGCTACTAAGTATGTGGCAGCTGTAGCAATTTACTCATCATACCAATCCCCCACATTATACAGTGCTTTGCCTAAATACACTGTATCAGTTCATCTCTTTTTGTAACATACACTGTGCTCAATGGCGGAGCGTCCATTTAGTCAGGGGGATCATCGCCCCCAACACAAAACTGCCTATTGGCCCCCTTGTTAAGGTTTTTCTGTATTAAGGTATAGGGTATCTACCTACTTCAGAGTGCCCCTACAGGCAATTCTTGCCCCCTCTGACTGAATTCCCTAGCTCCACCACTGACTGTACTCTTTGTAGAGGCAGAGCTGCCTGTGACTCAATCGAAAACAGAACGTAGCACGTGTACAATTTCATGTGCCTTTTCTTGTCGTGTGAAGCTAGATTAAGGAGTTGCTTTGATTCACCAATTTTATAACCAACAGATTTCACTTCTTGTGATAACATTCAAAAGTACCTCATTTTAACTAAAGTACTGTAATAATCACATACATTACTACTCAATCTTTGACACACATTAAGTAGCATTTTATTTAACAGTCATTCACTTCTCATGATATAATATCATCTATTACAGCGTATAAGATTAAAGTAACCAATCACATATACTTGTAGCTAGTCAGCTGCCCTATGGAAGAAGACTTTCATGTCACTTATGCATCCCTCTCTATGTTTTTTGTTTTTTTTTGAGTAATGTCTACATTTTTAGTCCAGATTAGAGGCTTTAGCAATGAACTAAATTTCTATCACTTTTCGTCAACTCATTATACAGGTCTAGTCTTTTCCCCTTTATGAGCCACTTGATAATTTTGAAGAAAAACAAAGTGAAGACACCACTCTGCTAATAATTCCCCTTAAAACCATGTCACCATGTCACCTTCTCACCATTATCATTTGATGAGATTCACTGACAAAACCCCAAACAAACAGAATTCTTAAGCACTTGAGTTTAAACAATTTTCTGAGAGTGCTGGAGGATTTTTCAGTTACAGCTAGGTTGATGGGCTTAAAAGCAATCTAGGCATATTGTTCACTGTTCCTCTTTCTTAAACCCACATAACTCAGAATATTGAAAGTCTACAATCAAAGGATATCACCTTCCCATTCTTTCGTTCCAACTGCAAATCCTTGTCTTGTGATTCTATACATTAACAGATAAGTGAGGTAAGCAGTACTCCCTTGATTTTAGCTTCAAAATATTCAGTCTAAGCTGTTTGTTGAAAAGCCTTAAAACCAAATGGCAATAAAACCTCCTGATGAATGAGGCCCAATTTATTATTTGTGAGGTCTTTTGCTCTTAACCAGTGATTTTTAAGCAAGAACGACATCAAAACATCTAAAATGGATATCTTGTGTAAGCGAACGCCATTGAATCAAATCAAAGGGTTCGAATACGAGCACAATTCATTGCAGGACTTGTTTAATTTACATCTTCAAGGATTTTATTTTGACACTAGAGACTTGAAAGCAGTAAAGATGACATAGGAATATCAAGTTTAGAGGCACAACATAGGTAACTTTCATTCATAACAGGACTTTATGGGCAATTGTCATTTTGCATCAGAGGAATTAATTTCCTTCACATTTATCAGGATCATACCCAATAAAATTGTCAAATCTTCTGTGTAGTTTTCTACTTTCAATACAATCTTCCTTTTAACTTGCAGAACTGCTGATAAAATCTTATTATTTCAACTTAACCTGGTCTGACATTTACAGTCCTTGGCCTGGAACTACCGTATATATGGTGATAACAATCATATATGAGATTCATAAAGCAAGGATTGTTCAAGGCATTTACCAGTAAGCTAAAGATGACATCACCTGCCAAAATTGTAACATAGACAAAGGAGTTTCATCCAGAACCCTAGGATTATCAGGCTTTCTGCCTCAAATACCATCCTGTATTACTTTTGCAAATGATTAATTTGGTAAGTAAACTGTAGAAGAGCCATGTAAAGGCAATTAACACCATGTAGCCTACACTGTTGTACTATGGAGTCAATATTCAGAGTTCTTGAAGTGAAACCTCTACTGGTCTACCAGCCATCTTTCTACGGTAATTTCAATTCGATTAACAAATAACTCTAGAAGTATCCTTTTAGTCCTACTTGATAAAAATACACTTGACACTTCTACTGATGATATTGTTTCCTTTTCCAATCAAGTTGTCATCGCAAGACCAGTGGTAGGTACATCACCAGTCACTACCAGGAATATTTCGTAGATCAGAGGCTACCCAGACTAGAGGGCAACGCGAAAGTGATCACGTCAGAAAGAAACAGTCACCAGCTCCCACCGAAAAAAAAAGAAAAAAAAAACATCTCTTCCCGCAGTAAGAAAGAGACACCCTTATAGAGCTCCAGCAGTCATTCTATCCATCGTAATACATTAATATCTTCTAGGTTTACAGCTTTGCTCATAAAACTAATCAACTGTCTTGCACTAAACTTACTATTCCAAATGCTGGCACTAATAGAATTTTCTGGCTGGCTTCAAACAATTCCCTCAAGAGCGAAGCTTTCCAGAAAAGAAACCCAAACCTGGCAAGATACATGTAGGAGGAATTTAAAGGTATAGAGTGTGCATCAATCTGGCACACCACTTTCCAATGGGTGTCTGATCCATCGCAAAGTAGGGTGTTATTAAATAATGTTCTTTTGTTAAAAGCTGGTATTGTAGATGCAATGCGTACCACATATTGCGATAGAGAAGGAGAGGGGAGATGGGACAATTTTCAAAATAAGCAGGGTGATATAGTTCACAAGCAACCTGCATCTCTGTCTTAAAAGAAATTCCACCTCCATTCCCATCCTCCCATGCCACCTCAATGACCTCATCTTGGTTCTAATTTTATCCCTTAGTTCAACGTTTTAAACAGCAGTGTTTGTCCAAAAATTTGTTTGAACCAAACCTGCTGAACTCTGCTTATTCAAGAATCCTGAAGAGGCCCGAGACTTGCTTGCACAGAGTCTTAGTATGAAACTGATTTCATGTAAATATCATACAGCCAGTCATGCAGGTTAATGTCAGTTACTCCCAGACAGCCAGCTAAAAAGGCTAATGCCACAAAATCCCAGACAGTCAGCCAAGCAGGCTTAAATGACAGGCACCTGCAGACAGTTAGCCAAGCAGGCTAACACCCAAGTATAGCTCACAGTTTTGTAGTACAAGAATTTCAAAAACAAGAGAAAGAAAGTAGCCTAGATTCCCACTTGGCCAGTCACATGGTATTAAAGCTGTGAAATGTTTAAATTGCTGACATGAAGGTATGACATGTTGGCTATAACAGCACTGCTCACATATTTATATTTGAGTTCAAGTGACCTGGGAATGTCTTACACACATATCACTTTTAAAAGGCAGAGCAACCAATGCCCAGGGAAGTCGCCCGCCAAAATGGCTTGCCATTTACAGCGTTCTGTTAATCTGATCAAATTTCATTATTGCAGAGAACGTGACATATGCTGTAGATGAGCACTGAGCAGTACATACAAAGTGATAATGTAAGAGTGTAAAGTGTATTTGAAGGTCCTTCTAACACCCTCAAAAACAAGAAATAAATCCCTCTTCACCAACATAAACTTCATCAAAATGGTCACAAAATACTTCAATGAGAAGAGGAAGGCAAATATCATCTCACTAGAGCTGTGTGCCTTAATTGAAGTTTCAAAGGCCACTGAGGATATTAAAACAAGTGCCTCATATTTAATGACAGCATTCCCTGAAGAAAAGTATTTATGTCCTGCCTTAAAAAGCTAATAATGATGCACTATTGCACTTAAATAGACTTCCACAAAATATACTACAAAAGAACTAAAACCTTCCTCATGAAGCCAACCTGCACTGCTAAATGGGTGGGATGGTTGAAAAAGAGTGGCTGGAAAAAAGAAAAAAAGACCAATGTCAGACATGAATCACTATAACAACATTGTACACAGAAGTATATATGCATACAGCCTTTTGCAGAGAGTATACAGATGGGTTCATGTCCTTTTGAGCACACACAATTTGCCACTTAAATTCAAGCTGGGCATTTACTTGATAAAATGATCCAACCAGCTTATTTTATTTTGATCTTTTTTTGCAGTTTTGCCATGGTGGCAGCCATCAAGGGGAGGTGGTAGTTCCTCTCTAATGGTCAACGCAATTGGTTCTGTAACATGGCTTGTACACACAAAATGGTGCTTTCTTTGGCAAAGCTCCAATGGAATGACTATGTACATATATTACAACAAAATTTAAGAATCAAAAACCTGTTTCAGTGTGAAATGGAACAGAAACCAGTCATGGGGCTTTCTCATGGCTTTAGGAAAATGGGAATGCAAAAAATGCACTGAGGTTTTGATGGATTCTTTCATTTCATTAGACTTAAGCTTCATCCAGCATTACAAAGGTGCTACAATATTAATGTTCTGGGCCAATGTGATGCATCCCCCATCATAGTATGAGAAATTGCTATAGCATTATACTTTGAGATATCATGATAAAAAGGTTTTCAAACTTTGACCTTTCACTGAACAAAAAAAACACCAACAATAGCATTTTTGCAATAAATATGGTAAATATACACCATGTGTTAAAGTTTTTCAAGTTTCCAAGTATAAAATATCCTGTTATTCAAGTTCTTCAGATGATGATATTTAGTGACCTTGGATGACCTTTGACCTCTTACAAATAAAGGAGGGGCACTTTCACTCAATACAATGTATCTATACACAGCAGTTAGTACGCTCCTTTTCTTATGTTCCCCCTGTGGGCTGGGGGTTGTAGAATATGCCCACGGTATTCCCCGCCTGTCGTAAGAGGCGACTAAAGGGGAGGACTTGAAACGAATTTATCTAGTTGACACTATATAACACATTTGTGTTGGTGTGTCGTTAAATATTATCTAACTAACTAACTAACTAACTAACTTTTCTTATGTTAATTGTGTTTACAAGCTTTTCAGATTTTGGCCTCTGGTGACCTCAGATGACCTTAAAACCCCAATAACAACAGGATGCTTTCTCCTTAATAACACATCTACATGCCATGGATAAGTATCCATGCTTTATACTTGGAGATATCATGTTAACAAGGTTTTCGGAGTTTGACCTATTATAACCCCAGATGACCTATGACCTCCAACAAAAACAACTGGGACCTCCCCTTCCATATGATGCATATACTATGTAAGTATGAAGAGTATCTATCAAAACTATCTAGAGATAGTGTTTTTAAGGTTTTCAGTCTGACTTCCGATGACCCCAGATGACCTCTGACCTCCACCAAAAATGACACAGTCCTTCCTTTTGATATAATGTATCTACATGTTATGTATGTGGAGTATCCATGCTTCTATATGGAGATATCATGTTAACAAGGTTTTTAGTGAATGACCTCTGGTGACCTCAGATAACCTTTTAACCTCCACCAAAATGATACTGTTCTTCCTGTCCATATGGGGCATCCACATACCAAGTATGAGAACTGTTGGAGTTTCCCTTTTTGAGATAACATGTTAATGAGTTAAAGGCAACAGGCAGTCACCCCAATAGAGTTAGTATTCCCTGTCACTCTATTATTATTATTATTATTATTAATTTAATAAAGCACACTATCAACCAAAAGTTTATCTAATGCGCTGTACAAAAACATGAAATGTTCATGAATGACCTATTTTGAATGAATGACCTATTTTGATCATGTGACAATATTTTTGTTAGTGAATTGTGAAATTCAAGGGAATTTCTCCTTGCTTTACCTATTGTTTGTAACAGTTATGTTCAAAACATCTTTAGAGGTGCTTGTAATGCAATAAGAGGAGATCTGCAAGAGTTTGCTGATTTTTCATAGGTTTTTCACAGGTTCCTCTAATCATCGAAACCAAAAAACCAGTCTTAAAAGGAAATAGCAGTTGCACAAATTTATCTGGAAACATCAGCTAAATCATACAAATTTCCTCTTATTTCCTTTACAAATATCTTCATGACTATCCAAACAAAAATATTTCATATTAATGGTAAACTACTGAAGTAATTATTCTGCATGAATTGACTACAATTCAGTAAAGAAAATATTGTCACGATTTAAACAGAGCCATTCATGAATCAGGGTACTAGGGAACACTAATTCGCATAATAGGGTGACTGCCTTTTCCCTTTAAGATAACCAGTTTCTCAATCTTTTGAAAATTCTAACAGCATATCGACCAAAGGTTTTTCCAATACTTACCGGATCTTCTGACACACCGCTATTCACCGTAAAGCTCAGGTTATTAGTGCCTGGGTTGCATTAGAGCATGGAGTCAATAGTTCTATGGTTAAGGGACACTTAACACGAATACCAATGTCTATCTGATTCATCACTTTACACAAACAAACACTACTATCTATCAACCCAGCATGCAGTGAGAGTCGAAACTACATTCCTCCCCGAAAATGACATTCAAACAATAAACATTGGAATGGAAACGTTGAAGTGAGGTAAAAATCATCTCCTGTTCATGTTTCATGCACATCCTTCACAAGCTAAGGTATTTTTCACCTTGGTGATTACAATCAATGTGACTTTAATGCTCTTCTTTACCCAGATTGCTAACAAGTAAATGGAAACATGAAGATTTCACAAAAACCGATCCCTGTAAAGGAAGTAGTTATGAGAAGCGATAGGAGGTGCATGCTGTGATGATGAGGACAATACATTACCAAGTATAACAAGTAATGTTACAACTTCTCATTTTTAACATTTAATCAGAATGCAAATCTGCATTTGAGGGTTTAAGAAATTCATTTCAGTAGACTTCAGATTCTACCCCCCACAATCTACGTGCATGTATGGGAAATGCCATTCTAGACCACTATTTTGATCAATGTGATGCATCCACAAATCTACAACAAGTATCTTTGATCCCTAACTTGAGATGATTTGCTTTTAAGGTTTTCAGATTTGAACTCTGGTAATTTAAATTGACATTTTCCCCATACATACCAGCAGCAACAGTATTCTGTTAATACTGCTCTTAAGCATCTCATCTGATGGAAACTGCTTTGGAAATAGCTCTAACAGTGTGCAAAATGGGCTTCTGTCTCTTAAAATTTGTATCACCAAACTATTTACTCTCACCTTGGGTTGAAATCAACACCTTTCCTATATCCATGCACTCTCCTCACCTTGTACTCTCACATAATTATTTGCTACTCAATTACACCGTTCTCAGTCTGACAACATGTTGAACTACTCAAGATCAGTCAGAAGTTACGACGCTTCAATTTAAGTTCACTATAGTAACGGACCATCTGGCTCTTTTCAAATTTTCTTCCTTTGCAATACTCAGATGAAAGATAACACAAATATGAATTATTACCCAACCATTCATAAGTATACTTCAATTATTGTTGAACACTCTCCCAAAAATTGTGTGACAATTGTTTAAATTTAACAAGTAATTAAATTTTTGATAAGATAAGCTCCAGATAATGTTATTTAATACATATTCAGTTGATGGATGTCACCATTCTAGACGTGATGTCACCTAATCTATCCCATAATGACATCTGTGGGTAAACAGATGACATTGACCAGCAAAGAGTTGCAAAAGGAAAAAGAGAAGTTTGTTTACAGGGCAATTAAAATACATATAAACTTCATGAAAATTAAAGCAGGCGAAATCATTCCAGCGGCAATGATGAGTAAGAAACAAGTGACTAACTTGGAGCAAGTTTAATGTAACTACTGTACGTGTAGGACATCAACCACAATCCCTATGTACCAATATGTATTGAGTAGCACCTCACCTATATGCAATAGAAGCAATAGTAAAAGTTTTGCTCATGTTGGTGTAGAGGAGTACTGAGAGACTGATATAGAAGAGAGTTGCTATTTGATAAATTGTAACTCCCTGCATCAAGTTAACTTCTGTTTCTCACTTGTTTAGGTACTACTGTAAGCTCTTCATTCTTTTCTGGGGAGTTAAGACAAATTTTCATAATTTCCTCAGAAAGCGACCTGTCAGCTTATGAAGCATTACCTACTTGTGTTCAACAAAGAAATGTTTTGGACAACCATTGAGGACAAAAGAGGAGGATGGAAATGACATAATTACGGATAGAGGTGAGAAAACAACTTTACAATCAACATAGATTATTATGCCTACTTGCTTCATATTAATCTCAATGGCAGAACATCAATGTCTGCTTAAAGGGAAAATGCAGTCGGCCCAATCAGAGTTAGTATGCCCTGTCACTCTGGTTCATGAATGGCCAATTTTGATCATGTGACAATGTTTTTGTTAGTGAATTGTGAAACTCGAGCAGACTTTCTCCTTGCTTTACCTATTGTCTGTGATAGTTATGTTCAAAATGTCTTCAGAGTTGCTTGTAATGCAATAAGAGGAGATTTGCAAGAGTTTACTGATTTTTCAAAGCAAATTTTGGGGTGACTGCCTATTGCCTTTATCTATGTACAGTACAGTCTTTCAATTTCCGAAAACAAAAGTCAAAATGATGCTATACACCTGCAATCCAATCTAATATTGAAACTTACTTGATATTATTCCAAGCTTTTTCTTATTGTTTAGTAATTACTCCACCAAAGAAGGTCCCCATCAAGGCAAATGACACAAAAAAATAAAGTTGACACCAAGGTGATGATTCTCCAAACACTAGCTGGAAAGTTTCTTACGTGACCTCCTAACCCTATTCCAAAAGTTTCCCTGAAAGGTGTAAACAACATTCCTACCCCTCTAGGTATAGCCTGACACCAGGGACAAACTCACATGAACTACCGATATGTAAATACCAAAGGTAGCGCACACAGAATGAATCCAGTTGACAAAGCCTAAGTGAAGCAAAAGAAGACATCTGGAACTGCCTTCGGATCAGAAACCCAAGTTTTGCTTTGAGGCTGCCTCTCTATTATGCTTGTACACTCGCAAATTTCTTCATGTTTGCCGATTCTGCTATGACTTACAAGTCAAGGATTGTCAGCTTTTTGCACCCAAAGGCCTTTCACGTTGTTCCAGTTTTTGGAAATCATTATTGCTGCTCTGTTTTTGAACTAAGGTGGAAAAAAGTGTACATCCCTCCTCTTGGAAGCATAAGGGTGGCTCATATTTCACAATCGTTTACAAAAAGCGCAATTGGACACGTTACCCTGCCCTCAGGACAAAATTAAAGGAAAGGCCTCTTGAAGGTGATGTTGTTATGATGTGAACAAGAAGACAGAAATTGTAGCTTAATAAGATGGCCTCTGGGCAGTTTTCATGGATCAAGAGGAATTGATATTATATTGAAAAGGGGAAATGAAATATAAAGCTTGATATGCCCAAATGGGAAGCAGGAGGTGGTCAAAAATTGTCGCAAGGCCAACCAGAGGTTAAACGATGACTCACATTTCAACATAAAGTTTCAGAAGTCCATGTTTATCTGATGTACTGAAGGCCTACAGCCATTGGTGGTCAATCCAAGGTTACGCCTACCTAAAGGGCAATGTAACACATGTATGAACTAATCGTATTTCCAAGAAATAGTACTGCCACAAAGCAATATTTTGGCAAACCCCAAAATTTGAATGAGAAAACTCTAAACTAATACAAATGTTGCACTATGGGTGGCTGCTGTACAGTGTTTCCAAAGACAATCTATTACTGGGTTGCTACCTGAGGGTATAAACAGATATGCAGGTTGCCTGTACGGCATTGTAGCCCCATGCTATAAGGCGACTATTTCTTGGCACTGATATTGTACCAGTACAGAGGGAGACGTGTCAATAACAAGAAAGTTAATTCAACCAGGGAGTGGTCAAATAGCAACTCCCTGATTCAACCATATGGCGACTGTGAGCATTCAGATCATTTACTGATAGGAAATTAGTTTGCTAAAACTGGTTTGATATCTCATGGTTGAAGACAAAAATTTAAAACAAGTATACTATGTATTTAGCACAATCACACAGTATCTTGTTATGTTTGAAAGGTAACGTTGAATACTTGCTTATAACGACTGGTTTAGACACAAATTCAAAAGACTTTTTCATTTCTTTGAGTCCTGTTTCCATTCCTTTTAAACTATTTTGTTTGGGTGCTTTACTTTATTGCCTTTTGTTTTACACTCTAATATAAAACACATTGAGGTCTTACTTAAATGTGACATGTTAGAGAAAAGTAAAATCATAATAAATTATTATTGTTTCATAAACAACATGGATGATTTACACCATTCTCTACAATGTAACTTCTTTGAACTTGAATTCCATTTTTGCATGGTATAGGCCTACTTGGTGAAGAAAAGTTACTTGATAAATTATTGCCTTTACAATGGAAATATTGAAACAAATCCATAAAACTGAGTCTGTACTTTGTATCAATGGAATAATAACATAAAGAAAACATCTAGCTGTTTCACCATCATTTCCAGTGTTTAACATAATTATACAACTTGCTTCAAGCACTTCAAAGGAAACATTAAACCCCTCACATCTTAAAGCCAAGTTGAAATCAGGACTGATAGAAACTGTCTGTGATATCTTAAGAATCCTCTGCAAGACTTTTCAACTGATAAAGTGTAAATATTAGTATATTGTATCACTAAAAGATATCTACCTTTATCTAAAGGATTTCACACTTTTAATCATGAGATTTGCCATGATGGTATTAGAACTTAGCATAGTAATGATACCTACAAGGCACAGTTCTTCCCTAACGTGCTACAACCATCGAGACAGAAAAAGTCCCTCCCAAGCTATTAAATGGTATGAATCAAGAACTTGGCACAAACATGTATTGCATCGAGGAAAACAAGCTGAAGAGAACCGTTGGCTAAATGCAAATTCATCACTAAGTTTTCTGTCTTAACATGTTTGGATCTAGGCACTGTTCCCATTTCATGAGCGTTGCTCATGACAAAAAAAAAGGCGAAAAAAGAAGAAACAAAAAAGGTTTATTGCATTTGCTATTCTTGGAAATTTATGAGATCAACCTAGCTGCCTCTTTACCTCTTCCTTGGAGAAAATCATTTAAATTGCCCGTCATCAACAAAATCCAAGAGGGTTAGGCAGAGAGCAAAACAGTTCTGGAGATTTCGATAATTTGTGATCCATGGAACTCAAAAGAAAATTAACCTTCCCTAGAAGAAGCCTTCATAGAAGCTTATCTTGTAATATAATAAGATTTGTAAATTGTCAAATTTTCCTATGCCCTACACTAAGTTGCCTCAAGTCTGATCAGGATTAAAGATGAGTATTCCCCATTTTCAATTATAAACAAGACGGCAATCCACAGAGTTCATATCTCATTGCTGGAACACGTCATTCAATGAGGCAACCGTCAAAGATATTACATGCACAAGCATAACTTAAAATAGCATGTTGACTACCCATGGAGCAAAATATTGGGTAGGAAGTGCTAATCACTGTTCAGTCATTCGGTAACTATCAGAAAAACTGATGTCCTCTCAAGTATAACTACCTGTTAATTCATAACAAATCCAAGAAGGCATCACTCCTCAATATATTTCATTTACCGGAAGAAGATTATTTCTTCCTCGCTGCATTCCAAACAAACATTTAACATGGATGCACAATGACTGATCTGAAGTCGATAGACCTATTTATAGGTCAGTCATCATGGTATCTTCAACAAGGTAGCTTTGTATTAGTGTTGGTTTCTTACATGCTTACAACAGGGAGGTAGTCAGTGCATTCATTTCCCAAGAAAAGTAGTGTGCATCAAGTATTCAAGACGAATACAAAGAGAAATACATTCTGCGTACACTACACACACACAATCCAAACTTTTCTAACAATGGCATTTGATGTAATGTGTTCTTACGTAGGTTTGTACGCAGATCGCTGAAGAGAATTACAACCCTGACCCATCATTAATACATGTACGCCCTGTACCTGCATCTCCATGAGTCCCTTTCCATAATGTAAGTATAGGAGTTTCATGTCAATGTAATGTTTCCTCTTAGAATTACAGCCAAAAAATAAACTTTACACAATTTGGCCTTTGACCTCTGACCTTTACTACCCCTTAAGGGTCTGTGAGACACAATTTCTTGCCCTGGGGTACCTTCCCAATAAGTCTAAAGAAAATCTGTTAAGTCCTCTATTGCACTTTTCAAAACAAAAAATTGTACATTTGATCTTGTAATGTTCATGATATATGACCTCAGTTGCCTTGGCAACCACATATTTTGGTAGAACTTGACATCCCTATCATAGGTGTGAAGTTTCATGTCAGTGCATTGTTTAATCTTGGAATTTTAGTAGGGCCAATGATTTTCCGCCATCGCGGAAAAACGCGGAAAAAACGGAATTTACTTTTCTGCATGGAATTTTACGGAATTTAGCAAAAATTATCAGGCTCAAAATACATGTAAAGTTTTGACAAAAAAAGTGAGTTACTTTTCTTCAAAACTATGCCAAATGAATGTCTGCATATACCAAAGACATACACAGACATTTTACCGCCTAAAATGGTGGCAAATTTACCTTAAAATCATCAAAACACCTTGAAGTTACGTTTAGAAAACAAGTAGGCCATCTACAAAAATCGGCAAAATTTTGCCGGTATAGGCTCCAGTTTCCCTATGCTATAGTGTGTTAGGCTAGGTCACTCGTGTGTTACAAGTGTTTGCTGCCTTTAGGATCGTAACCAGACAAGTTTAGGACTTGTTTTCAACATAATTACTCCAAAATCAGAAAATCACGGAAATGGGTTATGCTTGAAACGGAATTTTGCGGATTTTGGAAAGTTAAAACGGAATTTCATGATTTGTGAAGCGGAAAATCATTGGCCCTATTTTAGCCAAGAAAGATTTTAATACAATTTAACCTTTGACCTCTGACCTTTACTTGGGGGGGAGGTCTGTGGGGGGAGGTCTGTGGGGGGAGGTCTGTGGGGGGGGGGAGGTCTGTGGGGGGGGAGGTCTGTGAGACACAATTTCTTACCCTGGAGTACCTTCCCACCAAGTTTAAAGAGAATCGGTCCAGCCCACTGAGAGGAGTTTGTGACACAAAATTTCACTTAACTATGTGTTCCCTTACATCACATGACTTGACCCGCATTGCCATGGCAACCACATATTTGAGTAGTATGTCAAGTTTCCTGTCAGCAGGATGTTACTCTTAAAAATACAGTAAATATGTGATTTTCAGAAAATTTGACCTTTGACCTATACTTACAGTACTAAGCATGCCACAAGGGTTCCACCTAGGGTACCTTTCCACCAAGTTTGAAGAAAACTGGCGAATTCATTTAGGAGATATTACCGGAACAAAATTGGACTCACACACACCAAGTATGTAGGAGATGAGAGAGGAATATAAAATTTTGCAAAAAAAGTGAACTTTTGCAAATTGTGATGTAAGATCTGACACCACTTAAACTTCACACTTACTGTTCTGACCTATTCTCGTCAACCAAATCATGCTATTGAGGAAAACTTTCACTGCTGCCATCACTCTAAGAAACCCATTTATAAATCACATCATCCTCACACAGAGCACTGTCAAATGAGGTTACTTATATTATTCTGAAATATTAAACTGTGGTGACCATTTTGAGGCAACAGGTGGGATTCCATCCACACAAGTTGATCACCAACAATATTGTTAACTAGCAATTTCCACTAGCATACCTCTTCCATTACCATTCTCTACATCAACAGTCCACCCAAAGAACTGTGGGGTCAGAGGTTGCCTTTGGGGTTTATATTTCGGCTCACTCAAAAGAAAGGTTAACTGTAAATCACACTTGATATGAAAGATCACAAAACAAGAAGAAATTTCAGCCTGCAAAGGGATAATTTATTGCACAACCCTCTTCCACTGGAGACACCTTCACCAATAGGTTAAGTGTAGTAAAAGAAGTAAAGACTTCTTGAAAATCCTTCTTACATCTGGGTATAAAAAGCCAAAAAATAACAAAGTACCTCCATTGATTATAAACTGAAGAATCCATGGAGTTTATATCACCATAACTGATCATGCTACAAGGTACAAGTCCAGGCACACTGCTGTTCAATGTTCAAGTTAGCAATGACCCAGAAAGACAACAGCGGGGTATGGGGTAGGAGCTAGCTAGTGACAAGCATTGATTGTGGTCCATTCATCCACCCATAAGTTCCAGCTTTCACCATTCCTCCTTTTTTTCTGGTAACTGGCATTCACAATGAGTTCTGGGATGGTGGGTTCTGATGGAAGGGGGATGGCTTTCTCAGCCCACTCCCCCAATGGCATCACTCATTTCAGCCAAGGGGTTTACATGCTTGTGTTTGTATGTTGTGCTGGGAATAAATTATACCCTCTCTTTTCCAGTCTTCTTTTCATATGTACTCACTCATTAATATGCCACACGTTACATTCTGTCAAATCATGTAGGTCACCCACTGTAGGCTACAGCACGTCATACATTTATGTTTACAATACTCTATTATGTTTGCAGTCTTACTCTTCCTTGGGCCCAATCAAACATGCCTGCTCCATTCAGTACTAGCAGATGTAAACCCCCTTCACAATGTACAGGATGTAACTACAAGACACGCAACACATAAGCATAGGAAGCTATTTGAAAGTGGGGGGGGGGGGCAGAAGTGGATGTTTGTGACCAGTGTCCAGGGGACACTCCCCTTTGGAAATTTTTTGACAATTTAAATTGCCCTAGATGCAAAATGGTGCAATGTTTGACAAACTTTGAAGGAATTTGATCCTGTTCAATGCCATATTTTGGCAGCATGTCATCCGAGGGGGGGGGGGGACAAGGTTTCTGCCCCCACCAATCAAAGTCAGGGGCGATCACCCCCTGCCCCCTTTTCCTACGCCTATGCAACCTATGATAAGCTGCAATAAAGAAGTCGGTCTTGCCTCTCAAACTACAGGTGACTTTTTCTACATTATTCAGCAATATTCTAAAGCCATGTGATCTAACAAAATGCAGACGATTCTATCCCATGATTGGTTACACAAAATGCCACTCAAAGTAAAGAAACAAAATTTGAATGTTTGCGACTCAAGTTTGTCACATCACATTGTATCACATAGTATGGAACCTAGTTCATAGGGTCCAAGTAATAGCAGCTTAATCTCTTGTAGGGCAACAAAGTACTGCATACTTACTTCAGTTAGGATATAGCACAAAAATTCATAGGCGTAGGAAGGGGGATGAGGGGCTAAAGCCCACCAGTCAAAAATGAAGTGGGGCAGAAGTATGCTTCTGCTTTCCCCCCTCAATCCAAGGGGGAAAATCGCTTATTTGTTCCCTCTGTAAAAAATGTCAAAAATTTAAGGTAATTTTCCTTAAATTTTGCCCAATCTGATGCACCAAACTACATCTAAGGACCCTTAAACATTCAAAATTTTTCCAAAGGATGGTGGTTCAAAACAATGTCCAGCCCCCTCTCCTGCCACAGTCAAGAACAGCTTCCAAGGCCTATGAAAAAAAATTCATTAAACTTCCTGGCATTCTCCTATGGCCTATGAATGCATTGGATGGGATGGTGGGACTTACACAATGCACTCACAGCCTAGATCATCACCATAATAATCACACCATTCCACCTGTTGTGAATTTGTTTTTTACACATTACATATTCCGTAACACAAATGTTACATTGTGGTGCTACATCCCATAGGGCATACACACTATTTCACAATGGCTATCTCAACTTCAGGTTCAGTTTTCTCAATTCCTTTTCTCAATTCCCAACATTTTAGGAATTTATGTTTATCCCCTGGAGTACACTTGCTGCAGTCTATCATAATATTAAACACTACTCCATGCCTGACATGGGGAAAAAAGCTATTTCTGTTTTATAGTTGATCACATGAACAATTTAAGAGTTCCAGGAATTTTACGGTTATATAAACCACACATGAAAATTGTCTTCCATTAGTAACCACCAAGAGGCAGGCATGTTCATACTAGTTTTTTATTTCCATTGTATAAAAGAATGTTACTGTACAGAAAGAGGCTCTAATCTGTGAAAAGCACCATTTTCTAACCTTTGAAGTAAACTAAAAACAGGAAATGTCACAACTCAAGTTACATTTGGTTAGGACTTCAGGGGGAGAGAAGAAGGCAAAATGATATAAACAGTGATAATCACATAAATAGTGATGTAAATGGCCTGAAATACAGCACTACAACTGAACTCAGAAAAGAGAGGGGTGGAAACATGTCCTACAGTAACAAATTTTACCATGCACTTTTATGTTTAAAAAGAGCAAACAAGCTACAGTACTTCCAATGACTTACAGAACATCTGAATCAAGCTTACCTGATCTGCTCTTAAATTGCACAAAGCTATTGTGAGACCTAGATTGCTTTTCAGGCTTTTAAGATTTAAAACCCACATGCCCACCCCACCCCTCCCCCCTCCCCCAAAGGTGATAAGGTCTAAAGGCAGTTTACAAGGATGGTTGCAGCTGTGCAATACTTATCAGGGTTGCCATACTGGTGTTTTAAATGCCAAAAGCACTGAATTTGGCATTTTTAAATTTTGATGGTGTTGGCATGCAGAATTTTTAAACATACGCCAATCAGCATTTTTTGGCATTTTTGGGGACATTTTTACATTTGAATATCAATTTTCCATAAATATGCATGTTTTTCCACAATTTCTGAAGGAAACTATGGCAAAATTCATAATTTATGTCCCAAAATTCACACTAAGAGCATAACTGGATGTATCAACAAGGTTAGTATTCATCAAAATGCAGGGCTATTTTATTACATATTGATGATTTTTAAGCAGTGTTAATAGCAACGAATTTTCATTTGGCGTTTTTTGCCCATGTTAACACCAAATCTCAAATCTCTCACAGATCCTGACACTTATTACTCTAGGAAAGGCTTCAGCCTTAAAATGACAACATTGTTTACGAGAAAAATGACAGAAGATTTGACTAAAGTGTCATAAGACCTAAGAATTTAGATTGTAAAAGCTTCCACAAAGTTGGGTGTGGTTTGACTTCAGCAACATTTCCTTCACCAGATATTACACACTAATGCTCAGTAATAGGATATTTCAAGACTTGGCGTAAGAAACTACCTCTCTGTCAGTCAGAGTTGTTTCAGAGTGGAATGCTCTTCCATGATTTGCTGTCAATGCTAGCAGCAATAACAGTTAAAAAATATCCTGACAGACAGATATCCAAAGACAAGGGGAAGAATATACACAAGCAGAGCTCACTCTCTCTCTTTTTCCCCACACAACTGATGAAGAGGTGTGGGATTTAGGTGAATACAGGTGAATTTTCTCTATCCCTCTCTCCCACCTTAGAAAGACATACTAAGTTTGCCCCAACAGCTGGTAATGATGACATAACACACACACACACACACACACACACACCTGTTAATGCATGCTCCCACAATCACTCTCCTGTCTCAAACCAATCTTGTATCATCTGACCACTGAACAAACAATTCCCAAAGCATACAACAAAATGCTTTCACAGTTACACAAACCATACTTGAAGTCTGTGCTCATACAAATGATAACCAAAACAATTAGTTCCAGGCAAGTGTCACTGATTTTCTTTTTTAGTTTGGTATTAAAGAGGAACTACCTGCAATGATCACATGATTACATGAGAGGCAGGGGAGGAGGCATTAAAATACTAGATGAGGAATCCCACCCATTTCTCTTTTTTGCACAAATTATTGTTTCTACACTTTGACTTCTGTTGACCTTTAACCTGCAGCAACACCAAGTTTTCAGCATGGATAATTATAACAATCACAGTTTACCCTTCCTAAGAAACCATGTTCACATGATTTTCACACCTGTAACAACTTTTCTCACATGGCCTTTGACCTCCTCAACTAACTAGCCCACAGGCTTCCTCTGATATATAAATCCTTAGGCAAAAGTACACAGTTGTCACAGCTTGCACTTGCAAGAAGTCATGTTACTAAGTATCCACACTTTTGACCTTGACCTCTACTTTCATATGGATACTCTACTCACTGCTGCTCATCCTCATGCAAAACATCTCTACACTAACCAGCCCAAATTGCCTGAGATACTATGTTTGCAAGGTTTAACAATTTAGATTCTGGTGACGTAAACTGACCTTTGGACTGTATCCAGAGACTAATTGTAGTCAATAGGCTACCAATGCAAAGTATTAGGTAAAAATACATCAAAGCAATACTTCCAAATCATACAAACTCTGAAATTTTTTGATCTCAAATAACCTTTCACCTCCACTATATTATTCAAAAGTTTCTACTAAGTCTAGACTATCTTCATTCTTTGCAGTTTATATCAAAGTAATCCAAACTCAATGGGTCCTATCATAAGGTCCACCAATGGGAACCTTCTTGAAATAGCATGCTTACAAATTTC
The DNA here is from genome assembly GCA_029531755.1 of Holothuria leucospilota. Taxonomy (NCBI): domain Eukaryota; kingdom Metazoa; phylum Echinodermata; class Holothuroidea; order Aspidochirotida; family Holothuriidae; genus Holothuria; species Holothuria leucospilota. Next base: position 50,255,903 of record CM055974.1, on the reverse strand, counting down.
ACACTGAAACCTCTGCGGACTCAAACAACCTTGGACCTCCATCAAATATGGTGTTCTAAGTACTAGGTCATCTGTGCACCATATACTAGCAGTATCCCTAATTCCTTTCTTGTGATGTCATGTTTGTAAACTTAGATATTACATACTGTACATACACACCAAAGGACACATACACACAATGGCATGCCAGGCTATAATTGCATAGGTTTGTCTCTGAAACCAAAAATAAATCTTGTGTAGTCATATAAGTCATGTGTGGTGTGTGAAATACCTTTGATCATTATTTCCAGTATAGCCTACTATTCAATACATCTCCCGTACACACACCCACTTCAAGACGTTCCCCATCTGAAGATCATCTAGACATGAATCTCCAAGATATTATGAAGGATTTCCTGTTCGTCTGATCTTCCACAATGCAGTAGTTATGAACATTATTGCTTGGCAAACACTTTGAATTTTACACAGAGGCAGACTAAAGGGAACTGGACTTAGAGATTGTATGATAGACAGGCCAGTCAGCCACAACCCATTTATGAGCTATGCCAAAAATTATTCTTCAAGAGCATCCATGGAGGTAAGCATAAATTATTCACAAGGACAAGATTGAAATATGTCTTCCCAAATGATTCAGTGTGAAATCCAATTGGGCGGGCATGTAGCCAACTCAGAGAGAGCATAGCATCCAGAAAGGTGCCGCACAGTTCCGTTGGCTTGCAGGTTCACAAGGAGCAGGGCAAGTTTTATGTAACTGCAACCCAATATCGCAGAATTAAAACTCTCACAGGAATTTTACTGCCTGAGACAATTCAAAGGTTATAGGGTGAAACGAGGTGACTGATTCAGAGGCCAAGAGAGCAAGCTAAAAAGCTGTAAACAAGTTTGTCTTCTGTAGAGCTGAGAAAATGAAAGCAATGGCAAATGGATCCTACAAAAGGCAGGATGCAGTTTCATGTGACTGTTAAAATGAGACAAATATTGTTTACTTGTATGATACCAGTCTACATTTTACACAGTAGCTACTTGAAGATATGGTTAATAGTATTATGGAATATTAATTGCATTTACAGGATACATTACACTACAAACTTCTTTTTTAAGTAATTTTGTTAGGCTGTTTTTAGATGACAAAAAAACACAGGGATGTTATCATAAAGAGCCACTAACATAGCAAATCAAAAGCTATAACTGAACCAATGAATAGTTGAGGAAATGCAATCCAATGGTTAAATGGCACTACAGTCATGACACAGACTGAGAGCAGTTCCCACCAAATACCTTGAAAGGAGTCTGTCAGTTACAAAACACAAAACCTTAGAATCTAAACAGATCCAAGGAGATGTTATAAATAGACTTGCTACAAACATGTATCTTTATGAATGCTGCATTGCAGTCTCATGTTGACAGAAGAAGCATACAGTCTTGACATGAGAGAGTGTCATTTGACACATAAGTAGGAATACACACACAGTATTGACACAGAGCTGCACAATTAACATGAAGCTCCCAACAGGGTGGCGACAGAGACAGACTGGTAAGTAATGCTGACAGAGAGAAAGCTATGCAGTATTCACAGATCTCATCATACGATGACAGAGTATGGGAGTTAGTATGGAAGGAGCAGCATCATTTTGTGTGTTCATAAAGATACATATACATATACAGTTAATCTGACACTTGTAAAAGACAACAACATGGTTTAAGATGGAGCCTCCATATAAGATGACAACTGAGGGTGATGAGAAGAGCTTGTAGGAAAGTGGCACACCAGAGATAAGCAAACTCCCCTTTACTTGAAACATTTCTTACAAATAAAATGCAGACAGCAGCCAGTTGAAGGACTCAGTTTTAATACATATATGCTGCTTTCATGATCAACTGATTTTACCAGAGAGCCCTGCTTAAACGTACTCGACAGTGCACAGAGGTACTCGACAGTACACAGAGAAAGCAGCATCATCAAACACTCTGCATGGCTGGCTGTGGGCTACATCGTTCCCCTTGCAGTTGCTACATATATAATTACGTTCCCTACATACCAACATGATACCTACAGGGTAGCAATAAATATTGCTCATTAATATCTGGTTCCATTTTTACTAATATCTAGAATATTTTAATTTTTATTTCCCATACAAGTTTTATCACAAAGTAAACCCCCAGGCCTATATGAAGAGTAGCAGCCCATCAATCGAGTATGGTTTCACTGGCACTAGATTCTGTAAGAGCAACAGAATTAGGACTGATGGTAAACAAGCAGTTTACTACAAAACTGCTGAGTTCTCAACTTCTACACGACAGAGTGAACTATACCTATAACCAGACCTTCTACAAACAAGATATACCATCTAACTGGGACTAATCCATCTTATTTGTAGTTTTGTATTGTTGGCGTAGTGCCAATATGTATTCCTCCACCTTTCCCTATGATGATCCAAAATGATAAACAATTATTGGAGCTACAGTATACTGGTCATCTTCTCATTTACTTAATTTTTCAGTCAGAAGCAGTATTAAGCCAAACTTAATACTCAAAAGAGAAACTCATTTTGTATTCAGTCCCCATGTGTGTCTCTCAAGATGTATGCTGCTAAAGTTTTGAAAGTTTCTTCCTCAAAACTAGCCCTTTTCACAGTAGGTGCCATGTGACCCAATGTGCCATGACATACAACAAAAAAGTTGAAAACAATATTATTACCTCACAACATTCAAAGTAGGCACAATGTGATCATGGATGCAACACCATGTGACATGATGCAAGAAAAAGTCTCCCACAATGTAAAAGGCCTGGCAACATTTTTATCATGTTGTTGTATCACATTGCATCCTGTTGTATCATTTACAGTGGACTGGCTAGCTCTAATGAACTTGTGAACAATGTAGTAAAGACATCAGTCTTACACTGATAAAAGATACTGTGCACACTGTAAACTGCAAAAACTACATTCACTTATCCAATATGAGAGAGAAAATCCAAAGGAAAATATGGGATCATAAAACAGGTTTTTCTGTTGGTCTAGCAAACACCCAACAGAAAGGAGCTCCAGAATAGAGGGCTCTCTTCCACTGTACTATAAATTTGCCTGGGTTTTACTATAGGGATACTGTGTGTATCAAAACAGGAAAAAAACATAAGACCATTTTTTTTTATTTGACAAAGTCTGAACTATGATGTTAAGATGTTTATGGATGAAATCTTTCATTTTTATGACTAACAATTGACACTAAGAGTAGTTGAATTTAAGAAAAGACTGCAAAAGTAGCAAACATTCACAAACTACTTTGGAAGAACCTTCTCATTATAGGCAGCTTAAACCATGCCTACCTAAGCAGAACTGACTATGCAATGCTTCATGCTGCTCTATGCACCAAAGTACAGCACATGTAGTGGGCGTATAGTTGACACCAGATCTTCCTGCATTCACCTGGGAATGGTGTTAACTACATCTAGGGTATATATACTGCATAGAGCATGACTTAAGAACTAAAAGAAAACTCACTAAATTGTCCACTAACAGTTCCACCAGTTTCTGCTACAGATTTCACCTCCTAACACGATTCAAAAAGATACAGTCTTGCTAACGTTACTAGTAAATACTTGTGCACTTGGCCACACCTAAGCTCCACAATTACATGAAGATATATTGAAAGTCCTACTTATAAGTAAAAGGTGCTCTAACTGACCAAACATCTGTCACTGGTACAAATGCCCAACACTAGGGAGAACTAAGCTCTAACCTGAAATCTGACTTCCAATTAAAACAGCAGTCCATGTCACAGTTCAACCCAATATACCATTAGACCAGGGAGTTCCTAATATGGTTAGACCATCAAGGATTTGAATGACCCAAGAAGCATTACTGTTATTTGACTTGTTTTAACCATGGAGCTACTGAGGTAGCACTTTCATGTTATAATGATGGCAAATCTTGTGCATTATTAGAAATAGGACTCACTTCGAAAAAAACATTCTCATTTTAATTATTTTTCACTTTGAGGTTACTCAGTTTTTCCTTTGTTATGTTTCAACTCCCTTGTGGGGGCTATAATTTGCTCGGAAATTTGATTATGATTTCAACGAAAGTGTTTGTTGTGCTGTTTTGACTTCTTGAATATTCACAAATTAGTAGTGAACTCTCATTGGCTTGTGCTGCCAGGGGTTGGGACAGAATGGAATAAAGATTGATTCCAAACATTACTGATTTTGATATTTTTTGCCATTATTTTTATGATAATTGAAAAACATTTGGCAGAATAACCCATGTGAGGTATCTTCATTTATCTTTATTGGTCTGATGGTCTGCTGAAATGTTCTGCCAATATTTTGAACAGGGTAATTTTATATGTTTTTCCGCTTTCGATACACAAAACATCACTTTTAAGGGTTATATACAGAATATAAAGTAAAGCAGGGTGATGCAGATATTCTTTTAAATTCACATCCAATTTTATGGAATCCTAAATTCCTCCAAACTTGACCCCAGGCTCTGCTGCTCTTATTTTCTACACCCCTAATCCTTCAACATAAAATTTTCAGATGACTACAAGTAAGGTAAGGGTTTATTTCATATGTTCCCTTGTATGTCAAAAGTCATGATAGATTGCTACCAAGTTTCTTTGATGAAATACATTTTCACTCAAGTTAACTTAATCCTAATAAAAAAACGTCAACTTTCAGAGAGAAATGACATGGCTTTCATAGTTACTTCTACTTTTCCTGTACTTGCATGCCTACTATGTATGCCTGTTGTGGTGAACACAGTAACTCCATACAAGATGAAGATAATGACTACCTAGTGTTTGTAGTAGGTGCTTAAAAATAACACCAACAGATTAAATATGCAATTCTAATAATGCTTTGGAAAATTTGTTGATAACTGTACTAATTAGTGAGAATTTATTTGTATCCATGCAAGCAGATTTTGGAAGTGAACTCATTGATGGTGTGAAGCAAACTTTGTATGAATACCAGTTAAAGATGTGCACTCGTAAATATTCACAAAGCGAGACAATACACTTGTCCTCGTACACATAACATTGTCCTTTCACTGCAAGTCTTCTTCTTGCACACGACCTGCACTTTAATTATTCCATGAGAGAAGAATTTTTAAAGTTCCCCTGTTGTCAAGGAAGATCATTTATGAATCATGTTGTCTGGGGTATTGTGGGTGAGATGCCAATGACCGTTTACAGTCAGCTGTTTCACCACACTCCAGCAGACACACCAGCAGTTCAAAATTAAAGTTCTATCCTGTGAAGTGATCCCGCATCCCCATTCTGAGGTACAAATGCAATCCCACCTGTCATATTTGACAAGATATTCACAATCATTTGAACTTGGCGAGAATCAAGTCAAGCGATTATCTGATTAGCAGCTGCTGATGGTGAGGGAGAGGCTGTTAAATGAGCAGTAGGAATACCTTACACTGTGACGTGTCAAAGACAATTATCATCGCATCAGTGGCATGACAGAGGAATTATGGGTTATAATACAAACACATAGTAAGTCATTAACACAAAACTGAACTACAACTGAAAGTATGATTTATGCTGCAATTAAAAACCAATTCATTCCACATGGAACCTTAAGCTGTATATAGTGAAATCTGACCAACCAATAAATCTTACTTTAATTACAGACCTCCAAACCTAACACATAACAACACCAATTAAAATCTTTGACTCCAGAGGCACTAAATTACAACGTTAGGGAGAGGGAGTGTGCATATTTGAAAATATAGATCAACAAATACATTTCTATAAATACAAGTCAAACATATCACAGTTGCTTGCTTTGCAAAAGATGTCTGCCTACTTTTGCAGAAGAGGAACAGTTTGGAACAGTCTGCTTTTTTGGAAATGTTTCATACCACAGATCTGATGCAAAGTTTCCCCACCAAAACATCTTCTTTCAATTGTCCATACTGAACCTATGGCCCAATAACCTTTTGGTATAACATTCAAATTGATAGAAGCACCCATGTTATGACCACAAACAATACCATTAAAAGACAAAGTATGCTTTGGTAGGCACATTAACCACAAGGTATTCCAAACAGCCTCTTTTACCACACCATTGCTTCTGTGGTTCAAATCTTAAATACTTTGATTCAATGCCAAATCCTGTCTGCATAATGTGAGCCACATAAAAACATACTGTACAGAGGAACTACGCACTGTTAACAGGCACATAAAACACTATTCCTGCAAAATTCTCTTGGAATACAGACAGAGTGCTTTCACAATTAATCTCAAGCAGGGGATCAGATTTGAAGATGATCCACCACTGATCAACTGTGCAGTGTGAAAGCTCTCACACTTGGATCAAATCTCAAGATATGATCCATGGCAGATCAGATCTCAAGCGGGGGATCAAAAGCCTGGGTGTAAAAGCTTAGTCAATGAAGTCAACCTGAGATCAAGGTGCTGTATGACAGAAAACCCTTAATTTATCCCCCTGAAATGCACAATCAGTACAGCACTGGTAGCTGATAATTTACCATACTGTACACAGAATAACCAGGGAGCTGTCAATGCAAAATGAACATTGCCCTATCATTAGTTCTTGAGGCATTTGTTGACGGCACCAGACAAGTTAACACAGCCTTTGCAAGGCTTCTAAGAATGAGGGAAGGGGGTACGGGAGGCTTAGAACCTCTAGCTCATGGATTTTACCATTTTCTAAAGTAATATTTGGTCATTCTCAGGCCAGGGAGTTGCTATTTGTCCCTGCTCAGGCACCGCTAATGATAAATTGTTAAAGAAAAACTTCAAACCGAAAATGTTGGGGGCAAGGGGGTCTGCTCCCTAGTCCCATTTCTAATGACCCTGCTGAAAGGAAGCAAACTTCCACGTCACCATCACAGATAATTCAACAAGGTTGTCTTTACTCCATAACTTTACAAGAGCACCATTTCAATTAAGAACAGGAACTTCCGTGTTGTGCGCAGTATATTTGTAGTAATACTGCACAATGGCAATCGCATTTTTTTTTTCTTTTTTCTTTTTGTAATTGCAAGCAATTGGTGAGGTTAGGAGAGATGTAGATCTGAGGGTGTCTGTATACACATCTTATGAGCCATCATCTAAGTCTTGGCAAAATAAGTTCCTGCTTCTCAACCACTTTCTCTGGGTCTGATTCACTGCAGGGCATCAAGTGTGAAAGCAAAACCCTTGATCTTGAGCACAGGATCTGATTCAGATCTGATCCTCAGCTTGTACACAGCTCTCTCGTGTGAAAGTGATTAGAGAGAAGAACCTCACATAATACTGCAAGACTGGAATGTATATATGGGCGTGTTTCCACAGAACTGAGTTTTCCGGGTCTTTCCGGATCAGACATGCCAAACACAGAAAAGTAGCCCTGTGGAAACACAGGGGAACCAGACAAATGAGAATCCGAATATCCACAGATTCCGTATCTCAGATCCACCTCTAGGGGTAGATTTTTATCCGGAAACATAAAAAATACTGGGTTTGCATTTCTGTAGAAACATGCTGGGCACAATATAACGAGTTAGGAGGAAGTAGTGTTCACATAATAGCACGCCAGGTACCACGGAAACGGTGAAAGGTCACTTTCCATACATCCATGGAACACGACAGACTGCTGTGTGCTGAATGAAGATTCCAGATCTTGTTTCCTGTGGAAATGTGCCGGGTTTGTGTGCCATGTGGAATTTATTGGGGACAAGCGAATCGGGTATTTTACCGGTTTTTCTTTGAAAACACGCCCTATGTTTCACATTTGGGTGTCCTATTTCATACCACTGACCCTTTGAAAGATAACCTTACAGAAAATTTAAAGGAAAATTATTGCAATGAGTTTCAAAATAGTCTTCTCCAAAGGTGCAAAGCCCTAGCACATCAGAAGGGTTTATGTTACAAATACAAACATAGACAACATGAAATGTAAACACACCTTGTACGTGATGAATGTTATTATAATATGTAGAATCCAGGAACAATACTATTAAATAAACAGTACAGTTTATACAACTTGAAAACCCTTTTCAATGTGACATTACAGCTCAACGCACAAAATACTTTCACTGCACTGTAACTCATACAAACACACAGGGAGTCTGCAAGGAATGAATGGATGTAACAGTGGTGACATCTGAGCTGTCTGGTATTTTATAAAGCAAAATATTCATTGTGTAAAGATATACAACATAAAAGGAGGGTTCCAGCTTTTAGTTGGCCTGATATGTTAAAGGGGCACTTAATCTGAACATTCTGGTGATATTTTCATTGAATTCTTATGTCAGGCTATTTGTGATCATTGAGATCTTAGCAGATAAATTTACCACAATTTCAACCCATGGTGGACTTGAAGCAAGCACATGTGACATCATAACCTAATCTTCATCAATAAAGTTTTTTTTTCCCCCCTTTAAACTTCACAACCAAATTTCTTCTCCATAATCTCACAGTTTCATAAGGTATGGGAAATTTGCAAACTACATTTCCCTCTTATAAGGAAACTCATATTCTTATCAATTTCAAATATTCAATGTCACAAAATACATTGAAATCATAACAAAAAACATTGCTCATCAATGTGAGGAAATGACATCACTCCTGCTTGGTTCAAGTTTACATCAGATTGCAACTTTAGAATCTCAGCTACTTACTATCTCAAGATCCACCCATATGGTGAAGTGAAAATTCCACCTGAATGTGTAAATTTAGTTCCTTCTTCACACATTAAAAATGAAAGTTTGCCTAAACCTTTCCTTCAACGTGAAAGTTAGTACACTAGAGCACCAATGGTGCTGAAGCTCATACCTTCAAACAATTAAGGATCCCTGGCTTCTAGTCTTTGTTAGTGCAAGCATCATATGACTTTAAATGACGTCAAATGGCTTATGACTCCAAATCTCACATTCCCTGATGGCACCTTCCTGAATGTCACAAAAATTTGTCATGCTATCTTTGCTTTGTAAGTTGTTTCACGAATACAATTTAAGAAAGCAAAAGCCCCTAGGGCCAATCTTTGCTCTTGGACCCCAAATTTCCAGTATCATTACGACAAACCATCAACATTGTACAAGAGAATCTGTAGTTGAAGATGAACTTTTGCACACTTCATAAAGAGCCATAGGGCCCACATGGGCTTTTGGGCCAAAATTCCACAAAACCAGAAACAGATCACTAGCCAAGCATCATTATAACATCATTATAACAGACCGTATAACAGATCTAGCTGCATCTGCCTTACATTCCTTGACCTACTCATTTCCTTTAAACATGGAGCTACCTGACAATACCCCTAGTGCTTACAACAAAAGAGTCCCGGGCCAAGAACATTGATTCAACACAAAGCCAGGACAAAGAAATGAAACCAGGTCTTAAAAAAATAATATTTTTATCATGTGGATACTTAAACATCAAAAGCATACTTAGGACACACCTACAACATCAGAGATAAACCTGCCATGCTCAAAGTCAAAAACTATGTTTTATTTTTTTTTTTTCCCCTATCTGTAGAGTAAATCATCTGTGACTTATCCAAGAGGGATAAACAATTCATAGTTAACAAACACTGGCAACTTTATTATTGTAAACCGAAATGCGTGAAACATTGTGAAATGTTAGTCTTTGCAATACACAACACATGATTTAATTGGTGCAAGCCTTTTTTCAATGCAATGCATCCAAACTTGACTTTATTCACTTTTCACTTTTTAATCCACAAGTATTTGTAACATGAAATGAAACTAAAACCAACCAGCTGTGTATTTCCTTTGCAATTGAAAACCAACTAAAACTGTGAAACTACACAAAACAGCTTCAGCCTTCAATGACCTATGCAAGGCATGCAAAACAAACAGTCACATCATCAAATTCAGGACATGGATGTGAAATAAAGTGAGGGCAGGCTTTCAAAATGACAAAACAACATAAAGGGATCTGCATACACTAAAGAATGCTTCTGAAGCCTCAAAGTCACAGCAAAATCTGTGAAATTTCCAGAAATCAACAAGACTATAATGCAGTCATTTTATTTCATTTCATGACCTCTGCCCTTCACTACCATCTTTGAAAGAAACATATACATCGATAAAAATTTCTTTTTTAAGGCAGGATAGTGGGACTGGGAGCAAGTTTTCAAACATAAGGAAACCCAAGAATACCCATGAATGCAAAAGATTTCTGTATTCTCCAGTACTTATAAGAACAAAACTCAACAAAGGCAAAACATAAGAATACTTTACATAATCACCTTTATGGTAAGAACACACATACCATGAAAACATCTCAGAGAGGCTGAGATTTTCACAGCTAAATGCAAATTGAAATTAACCTCACGTACATCATACTACATTTTATTCAAGTTTTCAGTTTACTGACAATATTTGTTACCTCATATTTCATTGTATGAATTACCATCTGTTCACGTTATACTTGCCTTGAACACTGAGCTAAAAATGCAAAATATGCAACACCTCTTTTGTACATGGATGTTAACATATTCAACATAAAATACCATTAGAGGGCAGCAGAGTAGTTTGACTTTTGGGGAGATAGTTTCCTATGACATTGGAACAGTCTAGGGTTACAATACACTATATATTAACTGTGCAAATGTTAACTGCCCCAAAAAGTGCACCCATTTTTTAGTACGAGTTGTTTTCATCATGCAAGCCTTGCAGGGTACCATAAACACATGAAAGGGGACCCTTAAGACTTACATTTTAACCTTCTCATCTTGCACTGCTTTGTGACATTACATCAATTAAACCCTGTAACTTACATTGAATTATTTTGCACAGTAATACGTTCAGCCTGGAGGATTGCAGCCTGTCCATATCTACTAAATGAGAACCCACCATACTTGCGACTGGGAATGATCTCTCACCACTTTCTGTTTTAATCCTTCCAGTATTACCTACACCTCTACTTTGACACATCACATTAGTCCCCGCTCATTAAAGTCAAAAGTCCCTTTGTAAGCAATGTTAAGCATTCATACATGATTGCATACATGAGGACTGCTTGCCCAATTAAACTGTAATCAAACTAGCCAATAAGAAAGGACTCCTTGATGCAATTTCCTGTTCTTCTTGCATTATTACATAAAATAAATTTCACCATATTTTCTTTCACTGGGATTGTGACAGCTACTATAGTGTTGCAAAAAAAAAGGGGGGGGGGGATCCAAAACATTTGAACAACTTGTGGTACTGTCATCAGCATTCACAATCAAGATCACATGATGGTCACTACATGTGAATATGACTCGGGGTCACAGTCAATCAACAGATCATTTGGATTTTGCAATCTTCATTGTAAGCACATACATGTGGGAACACAGACAGTGAAGCAATCTGGAAGGGATTCCGACTTGCAAAGTTCACTTCATTTCACACAGGTGGATCAACTTGCTAGGTTGGTCCTAGTGTAATCACAATCAGATCAGGAAATTGTGATCTCTCTTTTGGGGAAGATCAGACCTTAAAAGGGCAACAACATTCATTGACTTATACCGCTGCAATCAAGTAACCACAAAATTTGGGTTTACAATTCATCACTTCCAGTAGCAAGGTATATCAGTGGCAAAGAATTTAAAATGCTGCCTTGAAGTTTGGAGTTCCTCAATTTTGGACTGTCGTATTGCACTTGCCTGATAAAAGTGAAAAACACCCCGGTATCAATTGTAGCACCAATGGGCTGCACAGGAAGTATCCCAATTACTACACAATCAAGAACAATTATGCAACTGGCATGCTTTATACCTCAACCTTCCCCAATATCTTCATCCACCATTATCACCCTACTTTCAAAACCATGGTGCCGTCATGTACTCCTGTCTGAATGTGAACCTGACCCAAACTGATGATATCATTATGAGATAATGATACTAAAGATCCACCTTATGTGTTGCCAGTCTAATACCATCCCAATAAATCTGGCATGCAAAACTGATAAAACATACCTTCACAGTGTCTTGATAAGTTGGAGGCTCATCTGGATGCACTTCCTATTACAAAAACAAAATTGCAGAAAATAGCTGAGCACTTTCAAAATGCACACCACTGACATAATTGAGTACATTTAAGTCATTAACTGGATAATGACTATAAAATGCAAGGACCTTTTTCTGGACATGTCATACATATGACACTTTCCAGCATGTCAGTCCCTTCTACCATCATTGAAATCATACATTTTGCACCTTGTTTCCCCAAAACTCCCTGGAATGGGGATCTACAAGCCCTGATATTTACCTCCTTCTTATATTGTGATATGTTTTCCGCCATTGTCCATTTTACATATACATTCAACATGGCGCACCATGAACCGTTCACTTTAGCTCTATTGTTACCTTCTGTGCCATGTTGAATGTTTATATATGTAAAGTGGACAATAGCGGAAAACATATCACAATGTAAATAGGAGGTAATGAGGGTGATGTAGATACATTATTTGGCTCAGAGAGTTTACCTTACCCTACTTCAGCCTCACCAATATACTCCAGGGAGTCCAGCAGCTACTCCTCTTAAATGAAGTCAAGACCCTAGGGAAATTTTTGATACTGTCCAAAACATGCACAAGGATCACATTTTGAGCTTTGGATTTGCATTCTTTTTCAGGTTTCAATGAAGTAGGGCCTACTGTAACAAAACTGTCATTTTGGCCTTTGCCAAAACAGCTGTTTGCAATATGCCTGATGAAAACATGCACTATTTAACATCTCATAGTTTCTTACTCTGCATTCCATCACAAGTTTTCCATTCACATAACCACAGTTCATCTCAGCCATTGAACAGCCTAAAGATTAGGCCTGAGTACTGGCAATACTTATCATTGGTAGGAACTGACATTATAGCTACTAGGACATAATTGTCAGATATGAAATCATTGAAGGAGTCAATGACTCCATGCAGGATTGGGTCTCATAAGGTTGTGGGTACCCAACTCCAAAATTAGTGCAGTAAAGCAAGCCCAATAATTTAAAGTGCTAATAATTCTCCCCCTATTGTCGTACACACGCTATAGACCCATTTCAAATACATTTATTATGTTGGATACACCAAGGGATAACATAGCTTCAAATCTTAATTTGCTACCCAAGAAATCTCAGTTGAGAATCAATTTTAATAACTTGGCAAAAGTTGTGAATCAGTATTTTCCCGTGTTCTGCCTATAGGTGTCCCTTTAAGTCTTCAAGATGTTGAGCTTAATACCTGCTAATCAAGATGAGATAATTGCTAATCAATTTGAACTCATTAGCAATCAAAGTTAATCAACTCTCTCACACTATTTCATACCTTATATACATCTCAGCACATGTGGTACATAGATACAGAGCGTACTGAATGTTGTGAATACACTACTGGCACTAATGCCCTACTGTACAATACAGCTTTTTGCTATAAAGCTATTAAAAAAGTAGCAGAGCAGAAATGAGTCTATACAACTTGCCTAGAAAATTAGTAAATTGAACTTACCACTGGCTGATAACTTTTCTTGTAGATACCTACACATTTATTATTCCAACATACCAGTCAATAAATACAAAATATATGCATCTAACTCTGATTAAAGTATCAACAAACATAATTTTTCTCCTTCACAACCAACTTTGCCACATGCCTTTCAAAAATGTTCCTCATACCTTTCAAACTATGAGTCACTTGCAAGAGTACTTTAATACAAACTTTTGCAAAGATCTGCAAGTCTTAAACTTGAAATCAAAGTTCAAAGCAACAACTCCAGAAACAGAGGACTTCTATCATGAACATACTAGCATACAGTATTGGTCTGTTTCCACATAGACATCGAATGATACAAACTGTATCCGACTCTTTCAACTGATGAACTCTTTTTATTCCTGTCAATCAAAGGAATAGACTTCAATGAACTACTTCCTTATCAAGAGGAACACCTATGACTTTTGACATTACCAAAGTAATGGCACTCAATGATGAAATATCTCACTCAAGAACTGGACATTCAACACCTTGCAGGGCTGCTGTACAATGCTTTGATTAAATACAGATTCCACACTGTGAATAATTTGGTATCATACTGCACTGTCCATACTTGTGGCGGTCAAAATGTGTCTGTTAAATACATTTTCATTTTTTTCATTTGTTTATTTCCAGTATAAATATACATTTTTATAAACAGGACATTAAAAGTGAGGATTTTTCTAAAAAACTGTTAGTGTGCAAAAAAAAATATAAAAATATATAATACAAATCATACAAGTGCAGCTGTCTTCAATAAATTATCCAGATTACAGTTTTGTAAATAAAGAGCAGCACGATAAATGAAGCCATTTTTATACACGTTAATTCTGAATTTTGGTGTTAGTGCTTTGCTTCTCAAATTATACCTAGCAGTTTCTCGAATTAGAGAGTTAAGTTCGGTAAATAACAAAACAACACAAAGTAAATACAAAACTGTGCATCACATTATATACTGATAACCCTAGGAATTTATTTTATTTAACCATAAAGAAATTGACAACCCTCAAAGTATTGCATAAAGTTCAACAGAAAATTATTAACAATACTCTCAAGGTTTCATCAAGTTCCAACTTACAACTGAGTGACAGTTCTAAATACCACAAACTGTTCATGTTACATGAATGCCTATACTAACAACTTTCATTTATACACTACAATGAAAGAGACGCTGCCATGCATTACTTGCCCTCCCTCTGGGCATGAGGTCCAGGGCCACCTAAGGAAATGTTTCCATAATTAGGAAGCCAGGTCAAGGGGCTATGAGCCTTATTAGGAATTACTTCGCATGAAACAGGTGGTTTTTAGGCATTTTTTTTTTCTTTTTTGCTTTGTTTTGTCAAAACAAATATGAATATCACAATGCAGTTAAATAACACAGAAAATGACAAAACTTGACAAAATTTGTTTTATTTTCCATCAATATTATTCTTCTGGTGTGGTGTAGTTTTGTCCACTTTTGTTGCTGTGAACTACCGTATTTTCTTCATTTTTATATTGTTACCGCCTTGTTTTGACGTTTCAACTGTCAGCGGAAAATCATTTTCCATTTCTAAATGGACAATAAATCTGTACATAAACATCCTCATTAGATATACCAAAGTTGTCAATGACATGAAATGGCTGTAAAGTGAGAGAAAAGCCACTTCCTGATAGCATCTCTGCCTTTTGATTCTAAAAATGTAAAAAGAGAAGGCTGTTTACAACAGGTCTTGCAATACTGTGTAAGGGCTCAACGTTTGCCTTGTGTTCCTTCTGGGTAGCAACTCCACATGGGAGTAATGTAGTTGCAGGTTTTGCAAGAAGTAGATGTCTACAGGCATTTCCTATAAAACGGCATTCCAATTTAGTTCTGATGTGTTAGAGGGGTACTTATTGTTAGTATTCTGGTGAAATTTGTACTCAACTCCTACTTAACAGAAGGCTGTTCCGTGAGTCACTCATGACCTTTAAGACTTCATTTCGCTCTTTGTTTAAAGGGGATATGCAGTCACCCCAACTTGAAGTAGTGTAGTAGACTGTCCTGTTTCATGATTGGCTCTCGAGAGTCATGTGACAATATTTTTTCTCCTCAAACGTGAAATTTACTAGAAGTAACTGATTGGTTTACCTTGAATATGCAATATTGAAGTCCTAAAATATTGTGAAAGATACTTTGCAGAGAAATAAGAAGAAAATTGTGAGATTTAGCTGTTGCTTCAAAATAAGTTTGGGACGACTGCTCTTGACCTTTAAGTAGTCATTTATGTTATCATTATCTGATCACAAAGAAGCAGAAGGGAAGGAGAAAGGAAGGGAAAGGGTAAAGGAGGACAGAATGACCTAGATTTTTAACTCTTCAAAAAAGAGGCATAATAATAATACTAATAACAGTTCTTATAAAGCACCTTACACAAGAAGTCTCAAAGCGCTAAAACTACACAACAGGCAGTCAATAGGGAAAAGTAAACAAATGAGTTTTCAAGTTAGTTTTAAATTGTCCAACAGTAGAAGAGTTCTTGACAAAAGATGGTAGGTCATTCCACAATTTGGCATCATACCCCTGACCTTCCTCCCCTTTAGTTGCCAATGTTTACTATTTGATTTTCGCTCTTAAAATTAGGAAACACTGATCACGATAAAAGTCATATTGCTGAAGCATTTCCTAAACAAGTAGTGACTGTTAGAATGTAAAATCACCTGTAAGTAACAAGTTCAAGCAGCCATGATGGAATTCAAGCACGAAAAGTGTTTCTGTCAAAACACAAAGTCAGCAAGGGATTACTACAGGAAATTCTTTATGCTTTATAAACATCCTACATCAGAGCTTGGAATATTCCACAGTCTGCTGACCTAGTAATTGGATTGCTTTGTGGCTCCCCATTCTAGGTGAACAATATCTGCAATTCTGTCACTGGGCTATCCTGTTTTGAAAAAATGGACTGGTCTCAACTTTTTTCAAATTCACATTAACTCCAAAATCACTAATCTGTACGGATCCTTTATGTGTTAAAGAAATCTTTGTTTTAAGAATACTCACATTTAATGTCCAAAAATAATGATTTACAAGCAATCCTGTTTTGTTTTTCAATATTTTTACCAAGCTGCTAAATGTTGTTGCTACGATGACATTCACAATTTCGAAGCATTGTATGCTAAAGAGAATGCAACATTGTTCAACTATAACATGGCAAATGTTATGGTTAGGTTCATACCTTTATATGCACATGCATATGAATAGCAACAATCTCTGAGCACTGTAAGAAATTCACATCCATCTAAACACATGGCTACGGCCACTGTAATGACCGGCCAAAAATAGAGTAGGCCCTACTTGAGAGCCAAGGCCTAGTTTAGGGAACAAACTGCATGATAAGAACTAGATGTGGGTATCCTATGCTAAGCTTGTGATCTCTGGTCCTCCCATTCCTTAAAATACAATCAGTACACAATATACATTTCTTCACCAAACCTACTCCATGATTGATAATATTATTTACCAGGCTTGTAGCTAGGGTAAAATTAGTGCAGGTTATTTCTATAGATGGCAGCAGACACTAATCACTGAACTGAGGGAGGGGTCTAAGGGGAAGGGGTAACATTGCTTTCAGCAAGTGGATTCCATCATCACAGCAATGAAATTTTCCTATTTCATGTACAATCGCCCAATGAAAATTACCATGATCAATGCATGTAAATGCGACCCAACTCAGTGCAGTTAGTTAGTTAGTTAGATGGAGTTTTACGTCCCAGTTTCCAACCTATTGGTTCAAGTCGAGACGACCACGGCCTTTTTTCCAGTTGTGGCTCACTGGCTTGTTTTCCCTACTCCATTGTTTATGCGGAGCATCACGCACAACGGCAGTAGGTTCCATTTTTAGAGTCTTTGGTATGACTCGACCTGGGAATCGAACCCGGGCCTTCCGCGTGAGAGGCGGATGCTCTACCGCTAGACCAAACACGCGGTCGCCCAACTCAGTGCATGGATATAACAGAGTTTATGCAATGTTTGACACACTTGAAATTGAAGGTGAAATCTATTTGGCAAAAAGCAAAGCTATATTTTGAGTAAGTTTTGCTCTTTGTTTTGAAAAGAAGTGGTGGGCAGAAGAAGACCTATTAGGTCAGAGTGCTGAGCAGCAATGACGTGTGGGTCCTGCGGCCTGGAGCCATCCACCGCAGCTACAACCCTGTTATTAATACTTTACAACTACTTATGTCTGTCTCTGATTGCCATCCAACTTTATTTATCATTATTTCTAGAGAAACTGTGAAACTAACAGTTCCTGAAGTGAACATAAGTCATTACCATATTGCGTCACTAAAGACAGGAAGCAAGTTTTGCATTCTGAAGTAATCCCTGCATGCTGATGATATTCTACACCACACAAAGGAATCCAACACACATACTTACACATGACGATCTATCTTTCAACATAACGTAATGGAAATTAATATTTGTTATAGAGCAGGAAAAGACAATTAAATCCCAGTGGATATTATTGAAAGACATTATGCTGCATTTCCTCGTAAAATGCATAATGTGCCATGTTATAAACATTGACAGGGTATTACCCAATAATAAGTCATTTCCGTTACAGATTACATTCATCAACACCTGCATTCAAAACAGTTTACAAAGTGTGTCTTCATCTTCCTTTGTATCTGATCACAGGATTCACTTTCATGTCTCCTGTGTAATTTAATTTACCATTTCTTTTATCTTGCAAAGAATCCTACCACATGGGCTATCAGCAAATTATTTAATTTGAAAAATTGTAAATTACAAATTTGGTTTTAATTTGAAGTGTTACCGGAAAGACAGTAAAATACAGGGGGGCCACCAGGATTTGCCCAACAGAGGGCCATGCTCAATGATGTGATGGGGAGGGGGGCAGCAACCCAAAGCCCCAAAAGCGGCAAAAGGTCACCAAAAAGATGGGCCAAGCAAAACTTGTTTTTTAACTGAAAATTGGAAAACGGGGGGGTTAAGAAAAGATGAAAATTTGGGAATTCATTGAAACACCTTTCCCTCTAAAAGTTAAAACAAATAACCTGTAGGGGCAAGTTGTTGCTGTCTGTGATTACACATGTTATCATATCCACAAACGCTCCCTGAGGTAACTGGAAAATTTTCCTAGTGGGGATGGGGAGGGGGCAGCCTTCTCACTTACAGGGAAATAAGACCTTGAGAAAAACATTTGTAAGATTAGGATGATGATTTAAAGTAAGATTGAGGTATCTGCATACTCCCTTCAATAACTTTTAATAATGGAAATGATGTAGGCCTTGAAAATCAGCAGGATACTAGTAAAATGGCTTGTAGATCACAACTTCACATCAGGTGGTTTAGCAGTCAATACCAACCATTGAAATGTCAGTCAAATTTCACACACAACTATCTTTCTTAGTGTTTCAAAACACACAAGTATTGCATAACCACAAGCACATGTAAACCAAATATTTAACAGTTTTTGACTACTGGTGACCTCAAATGACCTCTGACCTCCACCTAAAACTATTCAAAGAGTTATTTCTCTCCAAATGACTAATTCATGGTTAGTCCATAGGAGGTACCAGACCTGTACTTTATATTACTGACCAGCCTGAGATGAGGAGATATATTTAATTGTATACTAATTTCAAATTTACTTTGTTTTTTTTTTCAAACAAGAATCATGAATGAGCCAAAATGTACAATGTGTGAATGTATAAAGTCTTAATACATTTGCAGTGCCTAGCACCTGGGCATTCATTTTACAATCTTGTACCATACTGTATTTTTATAACCTTAATAATAGCAGCCTTTCCAAATAAGATATTGGCTACGGCAAAAAAATTGCTGAAGTAAAAACGATTTACTTCGGCAAAAATACACTTTACCTCGGCAGTAAAAGTCATACAGCCACGTGCATGGCAAGTTAACAAAAGTTTGGCCTATCTACTTGTTTACAAACTTCCTCTACAGTAGGTTAACGTAATTTGTTTGTGTAAGCTCCGGAATTCCATTGATAAAACCAATACAGCTGCTTTGGGAATTTTTCTCACTTTATTACACATTAAAAGAGATAAAACGCCTGGTTCTCAAATCTAAGATCACACTCTGCCGTGTCACATTCATGTGTGTACAGTGATCACTTTCTTCACAGCATAGAGATAGTGAGTTTCGTACCTACAGTAAATACCGATCGTAACGAACTTTTTAAAACAAGATTTTCCATTAAAACTTGAAAAATTGCAACTACGTTTTGTATATAAAGCAATACTACTGAATATAGTTGCTCAAGTTTCGATCGTGGTGGAAAATTTATCAGACTGTCAGAAAACGATTTCTTTTTTAAGTCGCTACTCGAAGCTTCATTTCGAGCCGTGTAGGCCTAGTGTGCAGCTTTCGTAGTCGGTAAGTCCCCGTACGCGTGTCCTGCAATCTATCACCTCGGCAAAATTTTTGCTGAAGTCAAGTCAATTTGGCTCGGCATTTTACCTCGGCATTGCCAAATGCCGAGACTATTTTCGAGTGCTGAATAGTACTGATTAAAATATTATAAAGCACGGCTGTATCAAACTTTGAGCCATTGTCCAATGCTCCTATAAATCAACTTCACAGTGCAGTATCTCCTACCTAACAAAGGTTTTTCAAAGACTTGGACATATCCATAATACAAGAAACTCCATAATTCCCTGGTTAAGGAATCTACGGGTCCTGATACTTACCTCCTATTTAGATGTATGTAAACAGGAGGTAAGGAGGGGCAATGCAGACTGTCATATTGTTTATATTCCAGGGAATAATTTAGTATTCATATTTTGTGTAGCAGTTTTGAAATTTTTTTCCTTCTGTAGTGTAAAATAACTGAAGATCCTATGGTTAGGCACACAAAAAAGTGCTTTTTTGCATTTGTGTAGCATTTGTGTAGCAACTTGGCCAGCTTGTATAGCAAATTGCAATGCGATACCTGATAAATTATTCCCTGCATTCTTCTGTGTCTTATACCTATGTGCCTATACAACACTTGTAGAAATCTACAGTCTTTGAAGGGAGAAACAAAAGTTATACGAAATATGTCTACATTTATTAAGTAAATTGAAAGGACTACTACATATTTTCTTAAAATTTACATGAATCTTAAAAAACATAATTTATGAAAGAACCTCCATGAATGTTGATTTCAAAGAAAATAACAGATTATAGAGAGCTATAAAGTAAAAGCATAAGTTGTTAAGGCTCTATGACACCATAACAGACTTACTGTAAGTACAAGCCATCAGTTTTGCAAATAGTGACACCATGCCGTTACAAATTATAGCCATATCTCGAGAATAGACCAAGATGCAATGATGCTGTGTGTTGCTACTTGTTTATAACTTGTTGCTCTATCATGTATCTACTTTGAAAGCAAACTTTGCTTCTTGATTGAACCTGATTTGAAATAAGAAGCACATATTTCCATCATGGAAGTCTAACCACTCCATGAGATTTGCAAGCTTTCTATGAAGCTGTCATAATAAACTGCTATGAATAATTGAAACAAGCTAGTAAAATGCCAGCCAAACACTCAAGATCATGTTGATGTTCCAACAGAAACCAACATCAGAGGCTGTGATTCACACATACTGGCAATAATTCATGCTTAGTTTAGATTTATAGCAACCCACAATACAGTCTGGGAGAGAGATGTTTCCCAATATTGTACAGAATAATCTACATTAAACAAGACAGATTTCACACCATTCCTGCTCCACCTGATTAAATTCATTTTTTTTTTCAATCAACCTTTGCTTGTACAGCATTTTGCATTTCCTTCCCCTAATAAGTACTGTAGTATTATTAATAACAATGCTGAGATTGACACCTTTGAAATCAAAGCACAGCAGACCAAAAATAAGTCATAAGGATGATACTGCACACACTGATGCTATCATTTCCCAGAATGCAACCAACATATACATAACTGCACCACAGCTTCAACAGGCTTAAGCCAGATTAGAAAGCTTTCAACACTTGAAGTACATTTCAATCACAATTTATCCACTGCCTTTATTCCCATTTAGGTCTCCAGCAACAGTTACACTGTACCTTTGAAATGTCACTTTAAATAACCCTATGGGCTTTAAGTTGAGATAATTCTTCTAACGCCTAAAAAAAAATTGGATCTAAGCCAACATCTCAGGACATGTTTTGATTCAGGAGCTTCTAGCCAAGAAGAATGATATATAGAGGGCGTGCTTCCACAATGAACACAATGTGCAAGATATATTTAGAAGTGGAAGTGAAACTGCTCATAAATAAATTAGTCAACATAATTGTAGCACACACATTCATGAAGGATGGGAAGCAACTCTTACAAAATCAGGGAAGTCAACAGGAAATCAGCAAATTTTTTGATGAATTCAAATAACTGAAGGAGTTTCCACTTCAGAATTTGCCTTATAAATTTCTTAAAATATGGCAAATTCTGAAAACAATCATGAACATCTTCCTACAAAGCAAATTTTAATGCTCTTTTAATAACATACACTTTGTTTTATTTTTTCCCTCACTCAACACAAAACAGTAAATATGCTGAAAATATTTCTCAAATTAACTACTAAACTACTTTTCAGTAATTCAAGATCAACTTGTTACAAAGTTCACAACATTCATGTTTTAATTTTAAATAATGGTATTGCTCATCAAAGACCTCTGGCATGGAGAACTGTTACTTTTAAGTAAGCAGAAGTCATAACTAAATTTGGCAATGCATTATGGTACTCCTCTATCTACTTACTGTCATCCAAACCATTAGGACAACGTATACACAAAACAAGACTTCACACATGTCAACCTATTCCAAAGAGCATCTCTATTAAAAATGGCCCATTCCCTAAAAAGTAAATTTACTTTACCACCTGAGTTTCTTCAACTCTTCAACCAGCACAAGGCCTTTTTGCAATGCTCTCTTCCCAATCACAAAAGTCACTTAGCTCAAAATTGTGCAACTGAAACTAATTTTGAAATCCAACACTCTAAAATGCACAGCTGCAGCCACAGCAGAGGTAAAGATCAACAAAGCCAGTAATTAAAGAAATTTAAATGGGTTCTTAACACCTTGAACGAGGACCAAAAGCTACTGCAGAGAACTAACCTCGCCGTAATTACTACCAATCAACACATGACTCCGGCATACTATCATGGATAGGCCAATGTTTTGTATTAATTAGGCCTGACAGTGCTGACAGTCCACAAAGGATGTAAAATTCTACACTCTATCAAGAGAGTGGAAACAAATGTAATTAATCCCCTTCTCAGTTACTCAGCCATTTAAAAACTACTGACTCAACAAAGGGGAATCGCTATGTTTAATTTGTCTGATCTGAGACAAAGCATTTAGACTGCGATGGCAATGGTCTGAGACAAAGCATTTAGACTGAGATGGCAACTAACCAGTCAAAGAGAAGACAAATGTATATAGATATAAAAGCAACTAGATACTGGCATGAATCCTGGACACCACAAACTAGAGAACACATGGTCAATCTCTTGTTGTAGGAACTCAAACAAATCCATAGAGGACAGGCACATTTGAATTTCTCATACTATGCATCCCCCAAACTCCTTGGATTAGGAATCTACGAGCATAATTTCCTCCTTCTTCTGACATGACATTACACCTAACATGGCTAGTTACAAAATGTTAGCAGGTCTTGAAACATCTGCTAAATGGGTCAGCACATGGTAACCCACTGACAGCTTTTGCAAAAGAAAAAAAAAAAAAAATATTCTACAAATAGGTAAAAACCAATTAGCTCCATCATCACTTTCTCAAACATTCTATAGTTCCATGCAGCACAATAGCACAAAGGACAAATTTGACAGTGACTTCATTTTGAGAACTGTTTATCAGCACAATAAATTTTGGGACATATTCAAGTATTCCCAAGCCACTGCTTCGTAGGAAGCTCAGAGAGGTAGCAACATAGTAGTAAAAGCCTTACCTTCAAAACAGAAGATTTCTGGGGAGGCTGACAAGTTTGCATAGTCCCAACATTCTGGATTTGAGAGCATGGTCCAACATCTATGTAACCAGGTTTGCTACTACCAGCATCATTCTCCATGGTAATTTGTTTCACGTTACCTCCATCTCTGGAAAATCCTGTATTCTCCTTCAGAGCAGTATTCATGTTTTGAATTACAGCAGTTTCACTTGGTGATCCCATTGTTTCCTCTTCCTTGTTCATAAACTCTGTTTTGTTTAACACAGTCTGTGTGATTCCTTCATTGTCATCCATTTTTAGTTATGATGCATCAATATATGTCAAAATGAACACATCATCAAAAGTGTATAGGTAAGACTATCCACATGACATCTGACATTTAGTCATATCTTGATTTTGTAAGCTATGGAAAAAGAAGATAGATATGGACAATATTATAGATGTCAACTATAGCCAAAGGATTCCCCAGAAGTGATCAATGCTGTAGGTGATTATGAGATGGGACCTGAAATGTGTCTTAATAAATCAAAAACGAGAAAAAATATGAATTCTTACTGATTAATTTATTTTGTACACCAGGAAAGGTATATACTGGTATAGTATGCAGTACAGTACTAAATATTTGAACCATAATACCATCATCTACAGTGATGAAGTCAAGCCAGCTGGTACCTGTATGCATCATACTGCAGAGCTACTCTTTGGTGAGGACCACATGTTTTGTGGAGGGCGAAGCACCAGCAAGTGGAACAAAGCTTGTTTTATTCAGTGTTGTTCAACATGATGTACAGTTCAATGTGCTAGAATAAAACATGGTAATTAATATTGGAGAGCAAGAACCTCCCCCTCCTTCAGCATGTTATCTCCCTCCCCATGTGGTAATGCCACTATGAAGAATGCAAAACATGCGAGGCGTGTTATTCAAATATTGATTTTAAGCAAAGGTAGAAAATCAGAAAAGCCTTGAAGTGGTAAACACACTGATATGTTCAAAACACACCTTTCTAAAGTAACATTTCAGCACCACTTACCAATCCAAAGAAATAGCCTCATGTGGTGGGAATATCTACAAGCTGAAGTGTTATTCCAAGGACACATGGAGCCAGTTAGAGTACAGTACAGTGTAATGTTCGTTCAAGTTGCACTTCACTCCACTTCACTAACTCCTGGCCCAAAAATTACAAACATGGAAAACTTTTGAAGTCACTTCAATGCACTTCAACTATTACCACTCAGTTAGGTACTACACAAGAGTAACATTACCTTCAGGGCCACTCCAAGAATGTTGGGAGACATTTTTTAAAAGAACTTTTACTAGCAAGAAAGCACTCCTACTGAAGTTGTTTCAGCCACTGTAAATCATATCCCTAAAACTCCACTTAATGTAAATCAGCTTCAAAGTAGTGTTACATCACATTATTCAAAGTGAGCCACCAAGACTTGGCAAATCAGAGAGCCACAGAACAAATTTCCCCAGTCATTTTAGTCAACAATAACTAGTCAAACAAGAAACAACTGCTCAGGTACAGTTCAAGACTGCTATTCCTCTATGCTGTGCCTAAAAGAAAAGTTACCTCACAAGTCCTTGCTTGAAATAAATTTAGAGGAAAGACGCAATTGAAATGAAAGTTTCAAAGGACACAAACAAAAGAGAAAAAAAATCACCTGGTCAGCAATCTTCGATCACAACAACAATTATCTATTACACAACCTTTTCTTCATGACCTACTTCACACCAAGTCTGTCATCTTTTGTTTACTCTTACTTCACAAAGGCAAGCATACCCTTCCCTGCCCCACCCATTTCATGTCTTCTCACCAAACCACCACCATCTTCATGCAAACTACTTTCCATCTGACATTTTGTAATTGGACATAAATATTCCAAGTTCTAATACACTAAATTTAGCTTACTCATTTCTAGTCATGCATACATCTTACTCTCATTGGGAGAGAGAGGCTATAACTACACATGAATGTCCTCAGTTAATTAGAAAAGACATGCACAATGAACAATGAACCGTAAAAAATTCAATGCACAAATGGTCAAAATGTTCAACATCAGTGCATACTCACTATTCAGTCAACGGTTAAATTTAAATGTATCTCTCCCTCTTACCCTTACCTGTCAGAAACAGCTCTGAAAGATGGTTCTTAACTTTTCTTTTACTCAGCAGTATGACATCATCAGGACCATACCCCAAGGGCCCTTTAAACTGGAGCAAGCTGACCTCTTTTACAATTGCTGTATGAAGACAGTGGCAGGAGATGCTACTTAATGATGCTGTTCCAATCATAAGCAGCCCAAGAATGGCAAAAGTGATCTCTTCAAATCAACTGGACAAGACCAAAGTGACTTGCTTAGCAATCTGTAATGAAAATGTCATGAAGTGAGGTTCAAAGCTTTTAACAGCAATATAAAACAACCACTGTAATGCTTTCTGTGTTCCCATTGATCACAAAATTTGACAAGAAAGTGAGAAGGTAATTTTGTACAAAGTTCTGATATCAGAAACTACTAGGCAAAGAATGCAGATGGTGATTTTCACAAGCTTTGATACAGACACATGGGAAAGAAACTAAGGAGACTATATACTGTTTCATGGATGAAACGCCTTTGTGTCACACAGATCATATATGTTGTGAAAACCCTTCTCCCCTTCCATAACTAAATGTTATACTGTAATAAGCATTTTGTATCAGTGTTCATACCAGAAAATAAAATGTGAGCAGGATATTTCCTCCAGCGCCCATGCCCATCTACTCCAGCCCCACCCCCATAGTTTCTTTTTTTTTTTCTGGTTAATTTGGAGGCAACTTCTGTTTTTCATTTCTCTTCATGAATAAACAATTTAGTCTTGCTAAAAGGAAGCAAGAGCTGCCCCATGTATTTTTTTGGAGGGAATCCAGTCTAAACAACATTGCTTGAATTAAACAGCTGTTTTTTTTAAACAATACTTTGCATGTTAATATCTGGAGAGTGGAGACCCATCTTTTCCTACTAAACTAATTGAGGCCTTTTTACAGAAATACAGATAAAATAATTCCAAAGACAAGATATTACAGAAAATGTGGCAAAAAATGTTTGTGTCTCAAAAAGCAAAAAAAAAAAACAAGAATACATAATTATTTAAGTACACTGTAATAAAACCACCATCAGGATAAAAAAGCAGAACACACTGCCATATTTCTTCACACAGTCATTGAAAATGAGAAAGTGTTAGAAAGGTTCCAATTTTCATTGGTGGAATCCAATTTCTTCTCAATAGTCCATGTACAGTAACTAGTGACTGTACCTCGAGTCAAGGTCCATACCCTAAGTTGGTAATTGTATATAAAACTTTTGAAAGGAATGCTGCTGCCTGAAAGTAAACATTTCTGGTCATGAAACTCCAGTACAACATTTATAAGAACAGTTCAAAATTTGCCAAACATAAGCAATTACCGGCATTTTTAAAGAAATTTACCTACATCAAGTGTAACCATAGTGTGACTAAAGGCATTCTCAAAACATCTTAAAGATTACTTCGAAATTTCCCTAAACCACAGTGAATTTATCTCACTCATTCCCAAGAGCATTTGCTTTAAGGCATTCTACTCTTCATTTTTTCCCAGGAGTCACTGACCCTAGGTAAATTTTCAAAAGTCAAAACTGGAACACACTATGAGGAGTCAAAATAATGGTAGAGCTTCATGTGGCAAATATTTATGATTTCCACTGAATTTGCTTTCAACTATGAACATTTCAAATACCAATATGCTTGTCTATGTCTATTCTTTGTACAAACAAAAGTTTACTTAAGCCAGCAAACTGCTTTCTCAAAGTATTTGTTTGTAAATGATAAAAATTGAAGGAAAAATATGATAATAAAAATTTAAGTAGAAAATAAATGAAATTTGTAAAGGCCACCCAAATTATGGTAAATTACTGACATGTCATGCCCATAGATGACCTCTTCTAAACAGCACATTCCATTATAGACAAAGTGCTTGATACCTAATGTCTGCCAAGATTAACCTCCGTTCAAAGAGACACAATATTGGTATAGGATAGGCTTGGTAGTCATATAATTTGCATTCCTGTACATAGCACACATTAGGAAAGTGTAAGTGCAGTGGGAGATATGTAAAAGAAAAAGCAGCTTAGTCCCTACGAAAAAATTGCACAAGAAACCTACAGTATTACAAAACATGTTGCAGATAGCTTGTTGAAAATCTAACACACATGCCATACAAATATTTCCAAAAATGTGCACTGACTCTTTATGTTTGAAAACCTTTCAAAGCCTGGTCCACCTCTTCCTATTCACCAGAGGCAGGCCCTACAAACTACTGTGCACTAGACAATGATAATACTTCCCCATCATAGGCTCAAACTTGGGACTAAAATCTCTGGGTTGTACATGCACATGAATAAACCCATAGGCCTACCATTCACAAAGCCAATATATAATTTTCGGATAATTATCACAGTTTTGATCTGCTTTATTAGCCATGAAAATAATTTTAGATGAGGTGTATTGACCTACTATCTGTGCAGGGAGCTGGAAGACACACCCCAGTCATAATATTACATGTAAACATTTGAAGATTTAAATTGACTAACATGACTGGATATTCTCTTGCACATTTTACAACTTTTGAGTCGCTACCTTGTGCCGACAAAATTTCTTCAGCACTACTGTAGCTTGGTACTGTGTTCACGCAAGCTACAGTATGTACTATACTAGCCTGCATATATATGTGCATGTACCAAAAGTCTATTCATAAGTATGTAACATTTTAAACTTACATGACCTTACAATTTTCAGGATATGGGCCGTCTGTTAGGGGTGCTAGTTTGTCAAAAAAAGAAGTGCCTATATTGTACTGACTACTGTGCAAAATGGCTTGATCAATGCTTTTCGGGGTCAAAAAGTTGTGCATCATTTAACACTGGAGATTTTGTATCGAATCAGTTCACAGAGCCATGGAAAGTCCTTCCTTTTCTAATTTGAATATGCATGATGTGATCAGCATTGCAAACATAATTAGCTCAAACAATTCGTTTTAAATCCAAATTTCAACCGTTAAAAATAGCTTCATTCATACTGAATATTTCCATCAAATTCAATGGCAAACACTTGTAGTGATCGTGTTTTTTTTTCCATGTTTTGGAGGATAACATTGAACAAAATAATATGTTCACTATGTACAGCCAGAGCAGTACAACTAATGAACCAGCCTACTGAGCTTATCAAAGGGATTTGCCAGGTCTTTAACTCTCCATAACATGTAAACCTGAGGTCCAGAAGAAAATGATGTTAAAAGGTTGCATAGGCTAAGCCTACAGATTTAAGCTGCCCCACGCCCCACAAAAGGTCCTACCTTAAAAAACTGTTTGTTGCAGCCCCTAATCAAGCAGTAGCATACTTAGATGCTTTTATTGCCAGTTCCATGGATCCCAGGAGTACACTTGTAGCCAATGTTTTTTTTTTATCATCAGTAAGCCATGCCTGAGTAAAGTGCACAGAAATCTTTCAAAAGGTACTGCTTAGTTGATACAGGCAAGCTAGATTAGAGGGCTGTGGACAACTGCTGTTCCCACATCCCTACATTTCTTAAGTCTACAACTCTACATGAAGGTCAGTGTTAGGATAAGGGTTAGGTTAGTGTTACATGAGGAGGAGAGTATTACCAGTTCAGGTTTCAGAACATACTGTGCAGTAGACCTCGGAACATAGAGGTGTAACCCAGTTGTCCTATACCTACTTAAAGTAGCTTAGTCTAAGCCCTGACTGTATCTGTGAGTCAAAATTGAAAGTCATGTGTCAATGAACCAGGTCCCAATTCAGTGAAATCCTGCTGGTTGACATCACCCTTATTTATAAACTTAAATAATGACAAGTGACCGACTCAAAGAACCCATGTTGAACCTGAGGCAGGCTTTCACAATATTTCCAGAAAAGATAATCCATATAATCGGACCCCTAATAATCGAAATTCCATTATAATCGGTTTTTTCTCCACATACTTTACTTGTTAAAAGTAACCCATTGCGCCGAATGCAGCATCACCAAACAGTGTGTCCTGTATATGACCTGTGCATAAATGCCAAATTGGGGCCCAGTCTAGCCTTACAAACTGTCACAAAATCTTTAGTTATTTGGTCTAAGAGGTGATTAACATACCCTCTCTCCACGATTTTTTCAATTATTTACGATTACTTTGATTTTTACAATTATTTCGATTTTTTCGATTTTTTGATTTTCTTCTCATGCAATAATCATACCGAATCTAAACTGGTTAAAACTGGTATCGATACAATCGGTTTGCCATGAAAGCCTAACCTGAGGCATATGAAACTTGTGGGTGGAATTTCTCTGTTTCCTGAAGTTTGCCCATGTTATGTCCTCTAACATGGAGGACTGAGGAAAAACATGTTTATGCAAATAATCAATTAGTTTTTATTATGTACTTCTATTGCTTACATGCGTCCAGGCCTGAAAATAAGACATCATGAGGGCAAGGCCATTTTCATATTAGCTTTGGCCAAACAAAAGATTTTGTGTAATCTGGTACATGTTTGGTTGTATTTTGTTATGAAGGGCACAAAGGCCAAGGTGGCCTAGAAAAGTATGCCACTTTGTAGGGCACCAAAGCCATTGCCAGAAATACAATTCTACGAAGGCCATGAACTCTGTGAACTCTGAGTCCTGCATTTATAGTATGTTTTCAGTAAAAAAACCTCAAGTGACTGACTCATGATACTACTATGCCATAAAATTAAACCTATCCATAAACAACCAAAGTTTTAAAAATTCTGCTGCACTGATATGATCTACTTAAAATGCTACCTATAAATGGGTGATTCCATTTATTTGGTTTAACAAGCTGTGACATAACACTGTTGGCCCTAAATTCATGATCCATGTTTTTTGTGTGACACATTGTTTTGATTTGCCTTATACATATTTCTTTGAAACTAATGAGGAGGAAGTTCCATTCATGGGTGCAGGAATTATTCATATCTTCAAAATGGCCTTATTTTGGGGCAAAATATTTGTTTCGTGTGTAAATGGAGACACCAAAATACTTTTCATTAATATCATAGATGGGTCTGTTTCAAAGCATTTTAATTGTATTCTTTAGATCATCTGAATAATTTGAAGCTGAGAATTTCATTTCTTAATTCATCATTTTATCTCAATTTTGTAGCACAAAAACATGTTTCACGTATAAACTGGATAGGGGGATACCAAAGTACATTTCCTGATATTTCAGATTTTAAAACAGTCAGCAAAATTGTACAAAGTTAATGTCAAATGCCATATTAAAAAGTGTTATTCCACAAGATATTTCGAAGAAGGAACTCTGGCAAATAAGTCTGTTTCATCTGTCAAGTTTCACAACTTAAATTTTCCAAAAGACACCCAACCAGTCTTCAAAACTGAAAATGGCCTTGTTTTATTATTTTTTGTTGAAATATCTCTGTACACTGTTTAATACTTGAAGCAGTCCCCAGACCTCCACAATCTACAAACTACTCAAGAAGATTGTAACACTTAACAAGAACAATATTATTGGAAAAAGGGTAATAATGTTTCAAGGGGGACACCAAAGTTTACATGCGAAATATCTTTGGTTGAACTTCTCCAACTGACAAAATGTCAATGTGTTTCTTAAAGTATGTGTTTTGTTGTCACAATTGTTCATGTTATCAACAATTTTATGTTAAAAAGTATGCAAATTAAGCCTAAAAACAAGACAAAATCCAAATTTTTAGATATCAACCATCAATGTCATAATTTTTCGCCTAAATATGGCTGCTACTTTTTCATAGCTCATTTCCATCAAACTTGGGAAGATGGGGAAGATTTGCGCCCATGACACAAATTTTGTGATAATTATATAATTTCAAGCCTAAATTATAGTGACAAAATAAAAACACAAGTAGAACCATGTGAACAAAGCTTACATGACAGCAGCCTTTGAATGTGTGTTTTTACCACTGGTACCCTAATTTATGGAATTACCAAATACAGAAAACTGAATAAAACTGCAAACTTCTCACATAATTTTATAAAATAAACACAAAATCATTTATTATGATGTAAGGACAGTTCTACAAATGATAACTGCTAGCCTTGAGTATACCTTCATTTTTAGCAATGTGTACTTTGACATGATTCACTAGGAAACCGCACTGGTTTTAACCAAAAGACCAAAACATCCTTCTTTCTTTAACAACAAATGAGACCAGAATGAGACAATGAATACTGCTTAACTACCTTTGCAATTCTCTTTCTTACAATGTCCACAGACTCCATGCTCCTGCTTCTCCTTTCATCCCTTTGTTAATCCATCTCAATCACAGAAGCCCAAAGTTACATACATCAGTAAAATACATACAGGCAAGTTTCCATGCACAATGATCATCTTCTCTCTGCAGCACTACTCACTCACACATCATGGCTCAAATAATCCAGTCCGAAGAGATTTTCAACCAAGCATACAGCTCTATGATCCACACATGACAATAATTCTAGTTCCTTCCACAGAGAACAAATCTATTGCAGCTGGTGGTCTGCCCAATGGAAGGAGGTCAATATCAGTGCACAGTATTTCCTAATAAATAGTAACTTCACACTTACCTCAACATACATCCAGTAGCATCCATCTATACAACAATTTCAGTTTACACACAAAAATCTGCTCCTCAGTTTGCTTGGTTTATTATCACTGGTCACTTGCAGTCCCTGAAATAGCCATGGAGCTCTAATGGCCAAGATGACCTTTTGCACTGTTGGGACTATGCATATAATTTGATACCAGAAAACTGCCACTCACTGCTGTATCATTACACTTCTAAATGAGCACTACTGTTGCTGTAGATTGGTTAGCAAAGCTTTATGTTTTTACTGGACATAGTCAAGATAACACTGTAGTAGACTAGTTGCTGGGAGAGACAACTGCTACCTGGTGAGAGCAGAGAGCATTCACTTGATAGCCAGGTTTGTGTCCTTGTCAACAATACTGCAGTACAATGATACTGAGCAGGGAGTACTGAGTAGCTACCATGATATAAAACCTTCCCTGCTGTAAAGCAAGACCACTGCTTGTCACATTTCCAACTTTCAAGGCCAAAGCTTCATTAGAGCTGGCTGAATTCCAACAATGCAGTACATGACATTTTCACCATGAACAGCTAAGGATTATTTAACAGACAACCTAAAATGCATGGGCTACTTGAGAAAAATGCATAAATTATAAATGTGATAAAGGACTGGGTAGCAAGAAAGTCTAACCTGGTAATACATCACTTCAATCATTCTGCAAGAACATTTCAAGGCACAGGGTTAGTTTAATTGTAAAATGCCATAAATCATGCTAAAATCTTCACGCAAGATTGATAAAAACATAAACCAAGGGCTTGTAATTTTAACAGGTCCCACCAGAAAAGAATACCCTGAAGGTGAGGCCCACTGGTAGGGTGGAAGCTGTCACCAAAGAAAAACTGCTAAACTGCAAAATTTTCTTATTCTTCACTCAGTAATTGTCTTGCTGCTTTTTATCCCAGAGGATGTATGATCATGACGTTTTGAGTGGATTCATGTGTGACTTTCATTTTGCAGCCCTTCAACTTAGGACTGAAGTAAAGGATTTAAATGCATGCATCAATTTTAAGATAAGGAACGAGCCATGGGGAAGACGTAAGCGTGATCAAGGAATTGTAAGGGGAGGTAGTGCACATGCTGTCTATCACGGTTAATCAATAGACAACTGAGCATGGTCAGGAATTTTCATTTCACAAAAGGGAAATGTATCATAGATTCATTGACATTTGACTAAAATATGAGTTCAATCAGAAATTAAAAGGTTGTTGGCTACTCTGGTGTGGAAATGATTCCCATTTAAGAAACATGTCAGTATTCAGTGTTATACAATGAAGAATTGTAATCCATTATTTGCAGTAACACATTCTGAAAACACTGAAAGGAACAAAATGTTTGCCAGGCTTATAACACAGCCCTAAACATTCCATTAGCTTTCTCATCAGGGTTGTTCGGTTTATACCGGGGCGGTTTAAACCGGTTAAAACCTGGTTTAAACCGGGCAGTTCTGACCACCTATTACCGGTCAAAACTGGTCAAAACCCCTTCAGTGTTTAAATCAAGTCAATTTACATTGAATTTAAAGAAAAAACATGCCAGTTACTCATGTGCCAAATAGTTGATTCAGTTTGACAAAGATGCAGAAGACAAATTAGTCCCATGGGGGCTATTGAAGGCTTCTCTCTCATTTGCCCCTTCAGTCTCAAAAGTCAAAACATCTAAAAATCAACACTCTTGCTGTCTTGCAGTTGTAAAATTATTTCATTGGCTTGATACAGTTACACTACAAACTCTGACACAGGATTCTTATGAACTAAAATCAAATCAAATCCTCAGTCTATATTTCAGTCCTAAATAACTTGGCTCAAACCGAAAAGGTCCAATTTAAAGATAACCATATATGTAAGTTGTGTGTGTGTGCACTAGCTGACTGTCAAGTGTTTCCTATAGATTAAGCCCCGTTGGCCCATGCACACTGTACCTAGGGTCCAAGTGAATACAATGAAACCCTTGCCCATGTATTGTTCACTAATGAGATACATGTCCTACTAACACTGAGAAAATCCTTTAATCTCATCTGTACCCAACAATGGTGTTACCAACAGTTTATCAGAGCATATAATTGTTATGGTGCAGATAGATAAACTGTAAGGTTAAGTCTAATAAACTTTATAACATAGTGTTGAAATTGTTGAATTTTCTTGCTAAGAATGAAGAAGTGCTGTAAACAGGATGTTTGCAGCTACAAATTTTAGGGGGCACAAGGTAGGCCTATTTGCTAAATAATAATGCGGCTTCCATGACACATGTAACAATTACTCGCAGTCTCTAACAGCACAAATTAACAGCACAGACTTATGTATTTGACCCAACAATGTCAGGTGTAGAATTTCTTTTCATCTTTTCCAATTTTGCCAATAATTAAGGGAATAGTTAATTCATAATTATTTCGGGCAAAAGAATAATATTTTCAATCAAAGAAATTTAATTCAATCTTTTAAAGCCTCCTCATCATTCAAGGTCACATGATTTGATGTGTGCTCATGGGCTGTGACCTAAAATATTTTGTCTAACAGAAGGTTTATGGGTTTTTACCAGTTTTGACCGGTTTAAACCTAGTTTTGACCGGTTTAAACCAGGTTTAAACCGCTTTGTGGTCAAAACCGGTTTTGACCACTTATATAACAACCCTGTTTCTCATAAAACCCCCATATGTTATCGGTTACTGTAACTTACCAAGATCAACAACAGTAGGGCTGTGACCGTGTAGCAATTAATCGCTAAACGATCCCAAGCTGAATGAATGTTTAGTGCAAAGCTACTAGCGATTGATCACAAAACCTGTTTTTTTTTTATAATGTTCATTACAACTTGTTTTGAAACAAGACACATGTCTAGACTGGTTGCGGTGCCATGACTTTAGTCATGGTGGGGTATAGCTTAGACCTTGAACATGGCTGAGAGAGTGGGGGTAAGGGAACATGATGAGATGGACGAGTCTTGCTTAAAAACATGCGGTCTTGAAAGACAGGACAGCCTGGCCGTTTCTTAGATATATATTAATGTGTCCTCTAGCAGAAACTGACGTTTCAACAAGGATGATGTGAGTCCTGCACATAAAGAGATGGTGATCGTGAGTTCTTGCGAACCAGAAAAGTAAGGCAAAATTTCACACAAGTTTGGCTTATTAAATACAATGGTGCTGTTTTCGAAATTTTCGGTTTTACCTTGACCATTTTCAGTATTAGAGTACAATACACTGAATACAGAGGAAGAGAGTCTAGCTTTTCTGTTTGGAAGTGTTTGTACCTCCTGGTAACTTGAAAGTATTGATGCACTGCACACATGTCATGGTTGGTCTCTTCCCTATTAACTCAAAATCTGACAAAAAGTTACCCCATATTACAAATATGGCTCCTGTTCTATTTAACAATTTAAGTCTGCCTTCATCCATTGTCACAATCACTTACAAAGAAATGGTTTGTATTTAAATTGTGAACTGATCTTCTTGAACATGTTCAACACTTTCTTTAATTTGAGCTATGTTTTTTCAAAAATTAAGAAAAACATTTTCCTACACAGGGTACTTTTTTAATCCCAAGGGTAACAGGTACACATCCAAGGCAATTAGAAAGGAATGATGCACAATGTAGATCATTAAGGTAATTGTGAGAAATTTTATGTCAACTTGAAGCATGTAACTCACGTAATGTTACGCACAGTAAGTTTATACGAAAGGTATGTTACAAACCAAATTCATCTGTAATTTTCTATATTTGAAATACTGCTTTAATTTTGTGAATTAGTGCAATTTATATGAGATCAGCAAGCAGCACTAGGTTTTTCTGTATTATGGTAGGCTATAAATGCCCCCTTTCTATGTTAGGTAAGTTATAGACCAGTTCTAAATCAAGACACATAGTAATGAATTTTAGATAGAAATTCACTAGGGACCCTAAAATTCACCTTTCTAATGTGGGTCATGCACATGCCAAGTATGAGATTCCTTGGAGCTACAGATCTTGAGAAAGAGTGTTTACGAACAATTCCCAAGGTATTTGACCTTTGGTGACCCCACATGACATTTGGCCTTCACCAAAAGCAATAGGGATCATCTACTCAATAAGGGGTATCTACATGTCAAGTATGAGATCCCTTGAAGTTACCCTTCTTGAAACGATGTTTACAAGTAAAGTGTCACATACACACAAATGCACATGCACACACACACAGCATCACCACCACATTCTTCTGACTACTTCAGAGAATCAAAAATCACACATTTTCAGTCTAATTAAATATTCATGAAAGTCATGAGTCATTAACTTTAATACTGCAAGCCATACACTTTTTGTAATTCAGAAATTAGCTTGTTGTTTATATCCTTGTAACTGCCCAAATTTCATGAAGATAGAATGTGAAATAAAGGAGTTCAATTTTTTAAACTGAGAGGTATAGGAAAACATGCTTCTGAGAAAATGATAAAAAAAGTTAAACTAGAGCACCAATGGTGCTGAAGCTCATACCTTCAACCAATTAAGGGTCCCTGGCTTCTAGTCTTTGTTAGTGCAAGCATCATATGACTTTAAATGATGTCAAATGGCTTATGACCCCAAATCTCACATACCCTGATGGCACCTTCCTGAATGTCACAAAAAATATGTCATGCTCTTTTTGTTTTGTAAGTTGTTTCATGAATACAATTTAAGAAGTAAAAGCCCCTACGGCCCATCTTCGGCCTTGGACCCCAAATTTCAAGTATCATTATGACAAACCATCAACATTGTACAAGAGAAGCTGTAGTTTGAAATGCACTTTTGCACACTTCATAAAAGAGCCATAGGGTCCACATGGGCTTTTGGACCAAAATTCCACAAAACCACAAACAGATCACTAGCCAAGCATCATTATAACAGACTGTCAACTCTGTTCAACATTAACTGGAGGAAAAGTTAATCACTTGCAATACTACACAAAATGGACCCTATGGTCCATCTTGTGCCAAAAGTGCCATAGGGTCCACATGGGCTTTTGGTCCACATGGGCTTTTGGACCAAAATTCCACAAAACCACAAACAGATCACTAGCCAAGCATCATTATAACAGACCGTCAACTCTGTTCAACATTAACTGGAGGAAAAGTTAATCACTTGCAATACTACACAAAATGGACCCTATGGTCCATCTTGTGCCTTGGACCCCAACTTGTTAAACATCCTGAAGATAGCACTACCCGAATATAATTATGACAAACCATCAACATTGTACAAGAGAATCTACAGGAGTAAGCAATTTGCAAAATGTCATAAAAAGGGCCATAGGGCCCATATGGGACCTTAGACCCAAACTTCCAGAACACCATTAACAGATTACTAACCAAGCATCATTATGACAGGCCTTCAACTCTGTTTACCATTAACTGGAGGAGGCATTGACCATTTTGCAATATTTCACAACATGGTCCCTAAGGTACATTGGGCCTTGGACCCAAAATTTC
Source organism: Holothuria leucospilota (assembly GCA_029531755.1). Classification (NCBI taxonomy): domain Eukaryota; kingdom Metazoa; phylum Echinodermata; class Holothuroidea; order Aspidochirotida; family Holothuriidae; genus Holothuria; species Holothuria leucospilota. The sequence continues at coordinate 50,218,381 of CM055974.1, read as the reverse complement.
TGTACACCCTAAAAGAAACATTAACAGAGGATCACTATGACAAACACACCCACATGTTCTGACAATCCACACACAATGGAAATACCCAATGGAAATCCAATTAAGCAGCTCCCTTTAAACTAACCTAAACAACTGCACAGGATTGACCTCTTCTACACAGACAGTTTTAAAGAGGGTGCAGTACAGAGAAAAATAGGTAGTAAAGTGATTTTGTGAGACTGGTAAAATAGAGGGGTGGCACAAAATTGGTTAGAAAGGTATCAAAAGTATTCTTCATCCCAAATTGGAGAAGTATTTTGTAAGGACCATTAACAGAGCTTCATTATGACAAATCATCAACACTGTACAACACAATTTGTAGGAGAAAAAGTATTTTGTAAAATTTCATAAAATGAGTCATTGGGGCCCACATGGGACCTTAGACCAAAATTCAAGAACACCATAATGAGATCACTAACCAAGCATTATAATGAGAGGCTGTTACCTCTCTTTAAGCATTAAATAGAGAAGAAGTTAATTACTTTGCAATATTTCACAAAATGGACCCAACGGTCCATCTTGGGCCTTGGACCCAAAATTCCTGAACACCCCGAAGGGACCAATTACAGAGTAACATTATGGCAAACCATCAACATTGTACAAGAAAATCTGTAGGAGGAGAAGCATTTTGTAGAATTTCATAAAATAGGCCCTAGGGTCCACATTGGACCTTGGACCAAAAATTCCTGAACACCCCAAATGGCCCACCACCCAAGGAACATTGTGCCCAAGTTTCAAACAAATCCATGAAAGCATGTGGGAGGAGAAGCATTTTGAACAAGTGTGGACAGATAGATAGATAGATAGATTGAGATAGAGATAGAGATAGAGATAGATAGATAGAGAGAGACAGACAGACAGACAGACAGATAGATAGAGTGACGCCGCGTGATCACAATAGCTCACACCAGCATGCTGGTATGAGCTAAAAAATTGGTTAAAAAAATTGGAATATGTACTAACCACGCATTTCCTATGGAAAATTAAGCATTTTTCTTGGCTGAATGGACACTTTCCAAGCTAAGTTAAAAACACCATTCATGCCAGGAAAAAGGCAATCTATATATCATTCAAAAGAGGAGAAAATAGGCTTTCAAGGGCTAGCAGGACTCCAAACATGGAAAAGTAATGACCTTCGCTCAATTTTGAAGTAGGTTTCCCCTTCCAGACAGATACTCATCACCCTAAGTATGACTTTTACTTTGGGGCAAGCAAAAAACTCAATTGGTGACTGCTCACTGATGTATCAGAGTTTCAAAATTCAAAAGATGCAGAGTAGCTCATATAACACAGCATGCTCAGAGAGAGTTTTGATCACACATTAGGGCCTTTTATGCTAGCCGGAATATGAGCTTAACCAATAAATATGTTTGTGTCTACATAAGGAGAAGCTAAAGACGGTTATGGGCGGAGCTAAAACTAACTTTGTTGGGAGAACTGGAACTGTCTAGGATGAGATTTCCCCTTTGAGCAACTTGAAAAGTGAACATAATGATTTTTTTTCTGTGATCTGTAACTTACATAACATGGAATAGCCCAAAAGTGTCCTTGGCTTCATGCTGTAATGTTTGATAGGATGTAGCTACAGTGGGCAGCACCAAAGGAGGGGGGAGGGAAACATTGTCACCTACCCCTTTATGATGGCACTAGAAAGGAAGTTTCTCAGCACCTCCTGACACTGCCAACAACTGACAATGCACAACACTGTCTGGTACTACATAGTCTTAACTATGAAATGGAGAAAATACATCAAAATGGTTTTAACTGGTTTTTCAGGATTTTGGAGAATATATCTACATTTTTACTCACTTAGTACACCCAATAAAGGGCTAAAAATCAGTCATTTCAACAGTAACATAACCTGCAAATTTGGACTGTTTACTTGGAGCCCACTATTTTTGAAACTGGTCTACTGTAGAAACAACTCTGAATATATAGTACACTGAGAGTCTGCAAATCAGAGCCCATGATGAGACTTAAACTAATGATGCTACATCTTTTGCAAAGGTCCTTGACAAGTCACACAGTAAATCAAACAAATTTCACTAGAGGCATCATAAAAGCCACAAAATGTGGTAGAAGGTTTTGGTCCAAACCTATGCATGTGAACATAATTTAACAGGCAATGCTAAATTAAGCTAATAGGCATTATCTCATGGTGGGTGTTTCCCCAAAGGTCAGGCTTCGACAAATCCCCTGCCCGACAGTTCACTCACTTTCGGTTTCGCGAACCTTCGTCTCGCGGACCTTTGGTCTCATGGACCTTCGGTCTGGCGGACCTTCTGTCTCGTGGACCCTAATTCCCTGTTGGTCTCGCGGACCTTTGGTCTCGCGAACCTTAATAAACGTAAGATTACACGTCAACTAAGTTGCAGTTCAATGCAATTTCGGTCTCGCGGACCTTCGATCTCGCGGACTTCGTTCTCGCGGGAACTTAAAAAAAACCCGAGCTGACCATTGTGTACGTATGCACATCCATAGGTTCTGTGTATGTAATGGTTCCGCTTTTTCGAGCGTTTGGATACATAATAGCACCACGCGAATTGGGACAGCTATGTCGCAACCCTCTCAACATATACGGCCCTGACGTGTTATATATGCGACTGCCCTCTATCTGTAAGATACTTAAAGGAATTTCAGTGTACCCAACGTGATTCAAATGCGAAAGGACATTTCATTCGGTTGATCTGAGTACTGTTTGGTCAAGCATTGGCTTATTATTGGAAACCCTGTCGTCCAATCCTTGACCTTGCTGGTCATTTAAATACTTACCACTCTCATTACCAGGCCACCTCCATGCTCAGAGAGCCCTACCGAATGTCCCCTTTGCAAGCATATGTCTCGAGTGACCAGATCTGAAGAATCGGTGATCACATTTCAGTGGATTTCGTGGTTTCGAAAATGTCTTATTTCATCGTGCATCTTTCAAACCTCCCGATACAATAAGAGAGCTGTGCTTGTTGTTCGAACAATGCAAGAGAGGTTGAATTTGGTTTCGATGATAAGAAACACTTATGCACTCATTATCAGGCGCGTATGTAGGAATTTTGTTCCCGGGGGGGGGGGCACGACCATCTACACGGAGCGCCACCATGATTGGCGCGGAGGGTTCTCATACCTCCCAGATGGCCGGAAATGGCCCTTCTCATGCTTAAACCGAATTGGTTAGAAACTGAGCCGTAAAACCTCATCTAACTAACTAACCCTTCCCATGCTTGCTTGAAAGTTATAGAAACCCCCTTTTTCAATCCCATATAATCCGTTTTACCTTTTTAAATTGTATGTATTAGTTTTCATGATAACAGCGGTAATAGAAGAAAATAAAAACAAAATAAACCGAAGGTATAAAATGCAGTAAATGTGGATATTTAGTCTTAGTTATTTCAACCATACCATTAATACTCAGAAAAGACAAGAAATTATTTCAATTTCTTTCCGTAGTTGCATAGTATAACATTCATTCCAGGCATGTGTGTCATGTTCTTTCCTAAAGTGTTATTCCTAGGCCAAAATATTTTTGCCACAAGTTGCGTTGTTGTACTGAGAATTTAGAGAGGGATGAGAAACCCCTTATCAAAAATTGCAGAGTGAAAAATGTGTCCAATACAATAAATATCAAACAAGAGATATTCGTGTCTTCATTTTAACCTCTTCTTTCTTTTAAAAATTGTTCACCATTCTTCACATAAGCTCAAACCACAAAAGGATACAAAACTGCGTTTCCTTCAAGTAAATAACTCGATTAGAATTTTCAATGTTCGCCATGTAAGATTGACAACGATTAGTACAAACTTCCGTACATTTTCTTACGCTCTTTACCGCCGTGTCCACCTCCTGGTTTGACGTATGTTGAACCGAAATCGCGCATTGTAGCAAAATTGTCCTACTCAAGGGCGTAGGCTGCTTTTGGCATGGGGAGGTGCACATTTCAGGTAGGTGGAACCAGGAAGAATATCTAAGCGGAGCGCCAGCATTACTTGCCGGGGAGCATACAAGAAAATTTTCGGTTTTGAAATCCCCCAGATTGCCGGAAACAGCATTTCAGGAGACTTAAGCCACATGTACCCAGCCTTAAAAAAAGTGATCCCCTGTCTGCCGTTTCTCAATTTTATTGAAATAGTACACGAATTGTTAATGCATGTCTTTTTTATTCAAATTAAAATGTCGCAATATTCATATTCTAGATTGATAGGTATTCCCAAGGCTTTCAGACTTTGACCTCCGCTGACCTCAAATGACCTTGACACAGATTAAGAGCTCAGTTATACTCTCATGTGCATCTTACATGTCAAATAGTAACTCAATGACCTATTTTCCTCTCCAGATATCATTCCTACCAGGGGCGCCGTGCAAAAATAATTTTTTATGGGAGGGGGGCTATGAGCCGTGACTGTCCGAAAGACTATCTAAGCGGAGCGCCACCATCAGTTGGCGCGGAGCGTACAGAAAATTTTGAAAAATAGCGACCCCTCAGACAGCCGGAAATGGCATTTTCGAGGATTGTTAGTAGAATCAAAGCAGCCGTTATTTTGAATTTTCGTTTTGCAATAAAATTTTCACTTGATCAATAAAAAAATTAGCAAATTGCAAAACGATCAGAAAATTGCCAGATAAAATGTAAAACTACCATTGCATGAAATGCAAGCTAATAATTGGGAAATGAGCTTCTATGCGAGGACGTATCATAAATCAACACTAAGAACGTAGTTCACCTTTCTTCCTCGAAAAACTGTCGAAAATTGTAAGCTGCGTTTTACGTTTCTCCGCCATAATTGTTTCTAATCACTGTTCCTCAGTGCGTGCGCAGGTGTAAGGTGAGGGCAGACTGTGAATCACCAGACTGACATTGAGAAAAGTTAACTGGTTAGAAACAAAATGATGCCTCCTTCTGGAACAAGGGCGTAGCCAGGTATTTGTCAAGGAGGACCACGTCCATAGACAGACTGTCAGCGCTCCGCGCCACCATGAGTTGGCGCGGAGCAAGAAAATTTTGGCCCGAAATGCCGCCCAGATCGCTGGAAATGACACTTCCCAGGCCCATTTACCAGATATAAATGGGGAAATACCAGCATTATTGTAAGAATTAAACTTCATAAAATACCAAAATATGCCCGGGGAGGGGGGGGGGAGTGGGTGACTGCCCTCTTCCTCTCATTGGCTTCGCGCTTGCACAATGACCTATATGAAGGTAAATACCTTTATAAATATATGATTTACCGTTTTTCTCAGAAACTACTGTTATTTGTTTAGTGGTTAACCTTCAAAAGAAAAACAAGTTTCAATTGAGGGCCGCAAGGTCTGATTTTTCGCTGTCCTGGGGGAGGGCCTAAGGGGAAGGAGTGTCCCAATCCCCTTTGGAAAAGATTTGCTTTTGGAAAGCAGGCTGAGATGCAAAATGGTGCCACTATTTTTAAAACATCTTGAAGCATATTAAAACACGCATGACGGCCAATCGGGAGGAGGGAAACGGTGCGCCTTTTGCTCGGCCAGACTCGGTCAGACTGCTTCCGACTTTCCCCTACTAGCTGATTGTTCACCGACTACTTACACTAGTTCGGTGTTAACGCTCATAACATATATGTAGCTATTCACATAATTAAATTGGAACTGATTCTGCTTTTTTAGTCGGAAATGGCTAATTATCACCAACTATCTCACCTTTTTGTCCATGTACGACCTCCCCTTCATCCAAAGATAATTTGCATGAAATGAAAGAACAGCCTTCCCCAGCAAACTGACCTAACCATGCAACGGGGTAACACAACTCCATTGAGTTATATTTTCCGAAAACAGTTAATTTCTCATATTAACTGGACATGTGAAGGATTTTAAATGCATTTTTACACAAAATTTTAGGACACCTTTGACAAAATTTGGGCCCCAATGGGCACGACGCCACTGACTCCTACGAGGTTTCAGAGACTTTTTTGTTCTTCAGATATTCCTTCTACAAGGTTTTTCAAGACTTTGACCTCTGCTGGTCACCTGAAATAACCTTGAGCTTCAAACAGAAAACAATAGGGTTTTTCCTCAAGTTTACATGGGCAACACATGATCCGTCGATTTTATTATTTACAAAATACTTAAATATCTTACCTCTCAGTCTGAGAGATAATTTTTGGACTAAAAATAAGTTTGGGATTGAGTAAAACCCGAGCTTCCACACGCACACTAAGGCAATTTGGATAAATGAGAGACTGTCTGTGGGTTCTCAGCACATATAGAGATACCGTGGCTCTAGACCTTTATTTCAAGGCGCATCCTGTAATTCAATTACCAAACTTACCGTTGTAGGTTGGTGTGCGGACAAAAGTCATGTTCGTCCTTTTTTCACAGCCGTTGGAAACAGAAGGAGTGCATTTTTCTGCTTCCCAGGCCAGGGCGGAACTCCTCTGCATCAACGGGTGGGTGCACGTGCACCCAGTGCACCCTATAGCCTACGCCCTTGCTACTACGTTATGGGTGCACAAAAATTGGGAGCGCTTTCCGTTAAATTGTAGATTTCAGATTATTAAACTTTAGATGCCTTTACAAGATACTCTAGAATTAATAACATTCTTTTCGAAATAAACAGTGTAATATCTCCAGATAGCATGAAAATTGGGAAGGAATGGGGATGAATATTTCTACGGTAGCCTGTACTAGACCTGAGTGCTGCACTCGCTCAGGGTCTCCCACCTGCCCCAATATTTTGGTTACGGACAGAATATCCTTCACCACCCTTCCCCAAATATTTGATAATATATTAATCATATTTATGAGAAGGAGACAACTACTTTAATGTCACGTGATCCGCTCGCACCGTTGAGAAAATTCATGGCAACGAATTATATCAGGTGCATGGAGAAAATTAATCTGAAAATATTCGTGTATATACTGATCGAGTAATAGCATAGAAACATCCTTGTACGTTTTCGTAGAATTAATGTATCCCAATGAGTTTAGGCAACGTGTACATCACTGCGAACAGTCCTCCTCCACCCATCCATCTTCCAAACCCGCCCAAGCCCCAAACCCACCTACCATCCCATCACAAACCCTCGGTTAGTTAGTTAGTTAGATGAAATTTAACGACACACCAACACAAATGTGTTATATAGTGTCTAGCAAAGTTTAAATACAGTGCAAGTCCTTCCCTTTAGTCGCCTCTTACGACAGGCGGGAAATACCGTGGGCATATTCTACAACCCCCAGCCCACAGGGGGCCACAAACCCTCGGAGTCCCTTTCTAGTATAACCGTCAAAGACAAATTTCAGTGCTACGACTTCATATTATTTCACATTTAATAAAGTCTCAACCAAAAACTAAGAAGTTTTAGTCATAAGAATAATATTACCTTTAGACTACGGCAGTGCTATCGCCAATGTACTACCAGAGTTTCGACTGAGTAATTTTTTGGTGCGGCAAGTCAAGTCAACCACAGCTATTTAAGCAGCTCGGTTTAAGTCACTGACTCAACCCCTTGGGTTATTTCAATTGGGGGTATTCTCTATGATTAGTAAAGTCAGGAAGTTTGAAAGTGGTGTTTCCTCGGGTCGTAGCTTTATTACGATTACAATTTTGGGTAATATATCCAGGGATTCCACCAGAAACTCAAAAGGGGGGGGGGGCGGATTATTCAGTACTGCTAAACCCTGAGTCCGAATTCATGCTTTCCTCGGCCAAAGTTTCAAGTGGGTTGGGGGGCAAAAGCTTGCTTCTAAACCCCCTATAAGTTGCAATTTGAAGGGCTTTAAACACCATTTATTTATGTAAGTTCAATCATGGCTGCAAAAGTATCCTCACTGATGATCTCAAGTGAGAAACCATGCAAGATATTGTCATTTTTTATATTTTTATGGAAATGAAAAGGAGGGATTTTACCCTTTTTCTTCTGGAAAGGGGGGGGGGCAAATCCCCCTTTCCCACAGACATGCCAGGTCGATCTAACAGAAATCACTGATTGCTTTCCGTCCTCTTTTTGGGACTAATGGGCCTCATTCCGGGATCTAATATTACACATCTCTGTTAAAACTGCAAATGATTCATATAAGAGGGTAGAAAGTTTTATGAGGTATAATATTTTTGGCATAAGAAGCAATGCCTTAGATTTTAAAACCAAAGTTCTAGACAGACAATTTACCTTCACAAAAGTATAAGATTAAACCAGTTTGATGCAGAAATGACAAAATTAGCTTTACATTTTATCGCGTTTTAGCACCCAAAACCACAAAAGCAGCAAGTGACTTCACAAGGAGTGAGAGTCGCGAGGTCTCTGTGGTAATTAATACCATGTGAGCTCTCACGGATGAACAGTTAGATCTAGATCAGCGAGTTCTGTTAGAGCGACTTTTCATGGAAACCCTGATATCCATGTTCAGACTGAGTATCATCATATAGAAAATAAATGTGAAAATTTTCCAACCTTCTAGCCGTTCGTGCACGTCACTAGCACTATTTTCCTCCAAATTATGTTTGTAGACAGTAGAGCCACCATATGATTATAGTTTGAGGGAACTACAGGGGATGATATCTCAAGCTTACCACAGCCAGCTATAATGGTATCGGTTTTACGTGTGCACATACGCGCCAAGCGCGCGAAAATTTCACTCTTGTGATGGACATTTTCGCCTCCTTTTGTAATACGAAGACGTGGAAAGTCTCCACAAGTGAAGGGAACAAGACTATGATTACGATGATACTTCTTCAGCTTCGCAAGAGCAGGTGAAGAGTTGAGTACTTTACGAACGGCGAGGGGACCAGGAGCTGCCATTAGGCAGTCTTGGTGTGGTCCAGTATGATTTTGTTAGGGCCCAGAGGAAAATTCCCCAAATGTCTGAGGAAATAGCAAAACGGGAACACTAACGTGGAGTTTTGAGCAGGACTTTGAATGACAGTGAGAGCACACCAATCTCTTCACAGTTCAAAATTCAGATGGTCATTATCTTATTTCTACTTTGAATGAAATTTTGCATGAACAGAAAAAAAAATAAATTTTGGAATTAATTTGGGTACGATTAAATTTAGCTTCAAACCATATGGTCATCGCGTTACGAATGTTACTCAAGTTACAAGATTTCTACATGAAAACCCATTGATACCCAGCATCTAAGTTTGAGCCTTCACCTAGCTTTGCCTAGAATAGTTCACTGGAATTTTTATGCTAATAATGTTCATAGGCGATATAACTTCGCTTGTGGGAATTGCGCTCGAAGCCGCCGAAATTTTGCAGGAATATTGTTACCTCGGTAAAACCTGTATACAGACTCAGCAAAAGCTGGTGAAAAGATAAGCCCGACGACGGGACGAAGCTCCCCTTAGGGGTCCATCAACCTGAAGCCCCGCTAGAAGCAATGGGTTACAGAAAGGTGCCGAACGCGAAATTTTGGCGCGGGACGAAAAATTTGGGATTCTGTTGACGAAAAATTAAAAATATTTGGTTCTTATTAAGGAAAATTAGAAACTTTGGGTTTCTATGGAAGATGCTACCCTGCTCGTCCTAGACAGTTCCAGTTCTCCCGACTAAGTTACTCCTTGCAAAACTGTATTGAGCCCCTTCTTGTGCAGACACCCTTGTGCAGACACAAACCTAGTTTATTGCTTAAGGTCATATCCTGATGGGCATACAAGGCCATAATATGTAATCACAACATTCTTTGCACATGGTGTGTAATGTGAGCTACTCTGCATCTTTTGACTTTGATGTCAATCAAAGAGCATTCACCACTGACCAATTGAGAATTTTGCTTTGTGTCAACCAAAACCAAGACGCCGGCCGACTGGTCGCGGGGCAACCTTCCACTACCCCTGGACATTGAGACACTTTACGTTTCTTACAAAATATGTTTATCATGATGTTGAGTCTGAATTAAGAATCTTCCTGATCATAAGAGAAAGAGGATAGAACTTCTCTTGGATTCAATTTTGTGTTCTTCCGGGAATCACACCTACACGAAAGAGCAATAGCCTAATTGTGTACCCTTTACTTTTATATAAAGCCAACATATCTGAAACCGGTGTTTAAGCCATATGTAACTGAAGATGAAAGCGCGCGTAGCGCTTGAAAATTTTTGTGATTGTGTAACAAAAATGTTACAGAAAGCAACAACTTTTGGGATCATTTTTAGTCAAAAATCGCCTGGTGTAATACCAGAGCCATCGTTTACACGGTATTAACATTTTGTTTTCGATCGATTTTCCATATGGTGGGGCACAGTGGTCCGCACGGGGGGGGGGGGCACGGCCCCCCGTGCCCCGACCTGGCTACGGGCCTGTCCGCACTAAGGTCCAGAATTAGCTGCGCATGCGCAAATGCCTGAATCTGGGGTAGAAACACCTTACAGGCGTCTGTTGCCTGCTTGGAAGGATTCGTTTCTTACACAAGTTGTGAGTGAAAATTTGGCAGAACAACCGACACATTTTGCCCTCAGAAGTGAGCATGGCAGGCCGTTTGTTCCTCTTTGTACCTTATATATTTGATCAAGAAATCAGGTGCCATGTGGAGCAATAGTTTGGCCTTTTAGCTTTGTTTCATACCATCTCCAGAGGCTTTGATCTGTACTTGCCTGCAAGCACACACCGTCATTTTTTTTTTTTTTTTGCTAGCCTGCGGTTTTACTGATTTTAAACCCGTTGGCCTTTCGGTCTATTCATATAGACAATAACTTCATCGCCAGATCAGTAACTGTCTCCTACCCGGTACAATACGGGTAGGAGCAGTCCTTGAACTCTGTTCGCGGACTTGGTCTTCTCCAGTCTTTCTCTCAAAGCATGGATCGCTCAAACCAGGGAGTTGCTTTTTGTCAAACAGCAACTCCCAGCTGCTCAAACTGGGTATCAGTCCCCAAATCACCTGCGGTATCGTCAAGGCAGCAGTAATGTTCCTTCCGTAGACTACTTAATTTAGGATGTTTATTTGGAGTCGACTCCAACTAGCTAACTGCAGAGCTTGGGGAAAAGGATTTTTACTTCGACAAGAAGACAAGTCGAAGTAATGAGATCGCAACAGCAGTTTTAGCGAGGCGTTCAGAGAGTTTTGCCTTTCGATTGCCTTTTCTCGGCCGTTTAAAAGCTAGGGATCTGAAATTTTCTCCACCGGTGCCAGTCTGTATTTGCGTTGACCTCACGTAAAAACAGAATAGTTATTCTCGCACTGCGAATTGGCCGAACAGACAATTTCGCGACCAATCTCGTGAAGCAGTGGCGTAGCCAGGATTTTTTGAGCAGGGGGCACAGGGGGGTCACGAACCTTTCTTGGGAGGGCACAATTCTGAATTCTCTCCCTCTCTATAGGACTAATATATATATATATATATATAAACCTATACATTTCAAAATTTTCCGTAGGGGGCACCTGCGGTGGTACGGCTTTGTCGTGGGGGCACGTGCCCCCTCATGCCCCCGTAGCTAGTAGCTACGCCACTGCCCTGAAACAAGGAGCTCATTGTACGTAGTTCGTAGCTTCGAGCTTTTTTTTTTCTGAAAGGCGTAGTAAGATGCCTTTTCGATTGGAGGGACTGAAGATTGTTTTGGACCAGCGTCCTGGGGAAGGGTGTAAGGGAGGGGTGTCCCCTTCCCTTTGGGAAATTTTTTAATATTTTAGGGTCCTTGGACGCAATTTGGTGAACTTATTTTGCAAATATTTAGGATCCGTCTATTCTTGCTCTCGGTTTTCTTGCTATTCTTGCTTTGAGTTTTGCGACGACCGCTCTCGCTATGAATGTAGGCGGACAAGATGGCCAACTTTCATTCCATGTCGTTTCTTTAGTTCAATCAATATGGAGAGAATGCACCAGTTAATGAATGAATGAATAGTTAGGCTAGGCTTTTGTTTCATAAATTAAAGAGGTCAAACACTTGTTAGCTATACAGCTATCATTTGTCAAAATGTAAAAAGATAATGTACAGCAACGCGGTACTGTTGTCAATGACACTGCTCAGAATATATGATGAGGAGCGCCTCTAGAATTTGGTGATTGTTGCATGGGATGTCGTACTACCAACTCAGTCGAATCGCCATTTCTACTTAGATTGCACCTTTTTTTGCAGCGCCTCGCGTTTGTATACAGCAGTAGGGATAATTCCTTTGCTATTAAATAAACGGGCTGTTCATGGTAAGGTCAAAGGGAAGGGGTTCCTTCCCATTTGAAAACGTTTGTTAAAGTGTACCTCAAGTCTAGAATTACAAGAAATATTTATTTTAAAGGTTGGAAGATAAATCCTATCCATCCAACTCCCATCCACATAGCTTATTCTATTGCTGAGATATAAAATGTTGAAAGATATTCACTTAATTTGAAAAAGTCAACTGTGCAATATTCTATGATGACATTCTTGTACAACTCGCATTACCTGCTTTTGTTTTCTTTTGAAATTTTATGTTTACATAACCTTGAAAAAGTTTATTGTTTTCTCGCGTGGTATGTTCACTATGTTGTATGGAGAGGGCTTGTCAAGTCACCCCATAACAGTAAGACAGTAATCACAAGCCGCTTGCACATATTATAAACTTGTCACTGACTTCTGGTATTATACCTGATGAGTTAAAGGTGGCTAGGGTGGTTCCACTTCACAAAAAGAAAAGTAAAACCGACTGTGGGAATTACAGACCTGTGTCAATTTTGAGTGTAATTTCTAAAATTTTCGAAAAAATCGTGTATAACCAGGTTAACTTAATGATTTTCTTGTCCAGTATAAATTACTATATGAATTTCAGTCAGGTTTTAGATCCCAATTTTCTACTGGTAAATGTTTAAATTCATCTGTCTGACTATATTAAATTTCAGTATGACAAACTAGGTAACTATACAGGAATGGTAATGTTGGACTTACAGAAAGCTTTTGACACTGTGAATTATACAATTTTATTATCAAAATTACATTGTATTGGGTTCAATGAAATGACCATTGAATGGTTCACTTCATACTTCACTGGCAGATCTCAATTAGTTAGTTTAAGGGTGTTTTCTCTGCAAAGAGGGTTATTTCTTGTGGTGTCCCTCAGGAGTCTATACTTGGCCCATTCCTGTTCCTGATATACGTTCTTCCGTGAAGTGTAAAATACTATTGTATGCTTTGCTTGTGTCTGGTAAAGCTATACGGAGATCGAGTTTGCTTAGAGCAGAGAGGTGTTACTTTAACAGGAGATCCAACTGAAAAAAATAATTTATTCTAATCCTGTTTGATCGGATTAAGAGAGTGGAGATAATCATTCAATGACAGATCATAGTACTTCAGAAGTTAATTCTTTTTTCTAATACTTACAAGTGCTACTTCATGTCCCAGTCGACCTTTGTCGACGACTACTACGCTGACAATAGGATTATCGGGAACAATGGTTTGATGTGTAGCAAATTACCGACAGCCTATTGAGCACCAATGTTTTAAGATTCAAAACGACTGTTTTTCGCGACTAAGCCTAAAGATCCTTAGTAAAAACACTGCTTATGCTATTTGCAAATGCAGAAAAGAGGTATGATGCTATATGTTACTGTTGATTTTCCATCAATTTGTGCCTTATTGCGCAACTTGCAGGTGGTGTATTCGCGTTCAAAATGTAACACGGAATGACAATGGAGTATTTTTAAAAGTGCGCCATAAAGGCACAAATTAGTTTGCAACTTGAACGACTGGCAATGTAAAATAAATCGGCAAATTTTCCTGTGCCGCTTTTCAAGATTTAGCAGAAAAGGTGAACCTTTGTGTTAAGTTTCTTAAGTACCTTTAAGCCTATTATATATGGAAGATTACTACAAAGAAGGAATTACAGTCGGCAACTAGCGCAGGTCAAAGAAAGGGTTAAAGATGCATCTCCTGTCAAAGTAGCACCTCCCTGCTTTGAATTTTGAATTAAAATCTATTGAGTGGGTTGTCTGAAAACAAACTTTCTTTACACTTAGGTAAAACTAGATCTGTTTGCTTCATAAGCTAATGTAACTTGATAATGCTAATGTAATCAATGTGCATTGTAATGGTATAGAAATTGAATCTATAGGAAGAGCGTAACCCATCTAGGTTTATCTTTTGATCAAAGTTTGTCTGGGGAATGTATTGGTAATAATGTTTTGTCTAAATGCTCAAGTAGGCTTAAATTTCTGTATAGAAACACTCGTAATTTTAATTTGAAGACCAAAAACCTCCTTGTCGCTGCTTTTATTGAATGCCAACTTGATTATGATTGCTCAGCTTGGTACAGTGGTTTGTTCTGTAAATTAAAAGGGTATTTGCAGATTTTTCAAAATATTAATATAATTAGGTAAATGCTATCAGCTACCCCTAGAACTCAGATTGGTTACAATCAATATAAACAAGGATTTTTGCTCCCTGTTGAATACAGAGTTGAACAGTTAGCACTTTGACACATGTTTCATACAGTAAATAATAATGTTCCTAACTATTTATCCCATATGGCAATTAGAGTTAGTAGTCAGCATAGTCTTCATACCAGGTCTAGTCTGTCTCTGTGTCTAGTAAGTTGTCCCAAGAGTGAGTGGCTTTGGCAAGAGTTCTTTTGAGTATACTTCAATTACTTTATGGAATAGTCTGCCGTACTATATTCAATTGTGCAATAATAAAGTTAATTAGTTTTAAGAGACATTTAACATCATTTTTATGGGGTAAACTGGAATCAAATCATACGAGCAATTTTATCTATGCATAATTTTTTATCCTTTTATGTATTTATATTTTTAGCCTGTTTTCTGTCATACCTTTTTGTTGGTATATTATTTTTTTATTCTATTTTTATTTTGCTTTTTAATTTTTTTTATTACAAGGGACCACATTTGAAATAAGTGTTTATCACTTTAATGTGTTATCCTTGGTAAACATTTGTATTTGTATGTATTTTGACATTTATAAATCTTTATTGAATAAATTCAATCAATAATCACATTTTCACACATGACTTTCGAAATAACAAAGAAAAACAAAGTAATTTGAGTAATACAAGAATGACATCGCAAATTACTGTGCAATCTACCAGTTCACATTGAGTGAATAAGCTTCGACATATAAAATCTCAGCACATGTATGTCCTGTTAAGATTGGGATTGGACCACTTGATCTCATTTTTCTAGCTGTGTGACATACATTTTTGAAATTTTTGACTTTAGTTTAGATACACTTTTATTTGAATTTGCCCAGATGCAAAATAATGCTATCTTTTATGATATTCTTGGAGCTGATCATATATGGCTGGAAAATGTCCATAATTTAGTGAATTCTTAATTTTTTGGTTTGGTGAAAGAGGGGGAAAGTTTTCATTAAAGATTTCCATAACTAAACCTGCATTCAGGCTCTGCATCGAGACACACTCAATTGCCCAACAAACCTACATGCAGCTCAAAAGCCTTTTACCCGGTTATTCGTAAGCAGCTTTTAACTTTTCCTGTTGTGCTTCTTGGGAGATGCCACCGAATGATATTGATAGTATAAACAATAATGAGGTAAGATTTAAAGCTCGCAGGGCATCCAAAATGTTGATAGTTTGCGAAGCATTTGCTAAAATTCATATAGTTTGAGAAAAATTTGTGATAGAAAATTCTTACAATGGATCCATCACCTGGTCGAAAACACACTCCACCCAAGCCAGTACCGCAGTGGTTCTCAAACGCAGCTCTTTTAGGGCCGCATGCGGCCCCTAAATACATTTTAGGTTTGGAGAAAAACCATATTCGACATGAACAAAACGTAACTAAGACGGAAATTAAATTATGTAATACAAAGTCACTACTTGGCTCATTCCAAGTTTGCTCTTCTAAACGGGTGCTATAGGGCCACATACACTATGTCAAAATAACAGACAGTGAGGTATGCGTAATCAGCCATAGCTAGATACACTATTGTTGGCAATCATATGTTACGCACACTGTGACATGCATTTATGTTAATGGTACGTTCAGGCGTGGTTGAAGGGACATGTTTTTTGGGGGGTGGGGTGTATGTTGCCACTGAATTTGATAAAAAGGTAAAGGATAAATTCTGATAATAAGGGGGTTACGGTATCGCAAAGGTGGGCACCAAAGAAGTACTGGTGCTAACAGATGACGACACTTTGCGGAGCCACAAGGCTTCTCAAGCCCTACACGGATCATAGCTTAAGAAGTCTGGCCTACGTATGAACGTCCGCGCTAAGTGTGCCAGAATCCCCTCTCCTCCGTGGTAATTTAATAGCCTACTTCTCTTTCGATAAATAGATCGTGGAATTTGTAGAAAATCGCACGAGTGAACGTAACAAGACTATGGCCATGATGGTATTTCTTCAGTTCCCCAAGAGTAGATGAAGAATGAATGCTTTTTTCGGACGGTGTGGAGACCATTCTGCCATGGGCTATCATAAGACACAGGGATGGCATAAGAGTACACCTAGTTTTATGCTAGAAAAGCTCACTGTTACTTTTGCGCTTACGATGTTCATAAGAGATACAATGTAAAGTGAGGGGATTACGCGACGCGCGAAGCCCTCCAAATTCGGGGTATACTTCATTGCCCAAACAAAAACCTGCATGCAGGCTCAGCCAGTGGTTTGCATGGATTTGCCGACATAGGTGTCGATTGCCCTCACTGGGTACCAGCTGCTATAAGCCTCGGCACATGCAATGTGTCGAAGAACTCCAAATAGAAGGCGCGCGAAGAGCACCGAAAAATTGGGGTTATATCGTAGGAAAATTCACATTTTTGTTTTCATTAAAGAAAGTAAGAAAAATTTGGGTTTTTGGAGAATCTGCATTACTTGAGAGCAAACCCGATATATTTTTTTTTTCGAGGAGGTGGGGGCGACTACTACGAAAACATTTAATCAACGGGGAACTATACTTCTCTAGTATATACAAATTTTATGTAATATATGCCCCGAATGAAATGGTCTAGTACAGGGGTCGGCAAACTAGGGGTCGCGACCCTTTTGAGGGTCTCGAAAATATTTCGGAGGGTCGCGAAAAGGCCTTCGGAGCGAAAAATAATTGCCAAATCATTTCTCATTAAAAATAAGAAATGGGGGCGATTCTAATCTAAGAACCAGTGATCTGCTTTATTAACACTGCATAACCGAGTCAAATCAAACTCCTCATACCGACCCGTCAATATGAGGGCCACCAAGATTCCGAAGTAGAAATATGGGCCACCAAGCAAAAAAGTTTGGAGACCCCTGATCTAGTACACAGGTTTTCTTCAAATCCCACTTATACCCGACGTCATTGGGGCTGTCTGGGCTCCGGGTCGGTGGCCCCCGTCGGGCGAATCTTGGCGCCACCAACTTAATAATAGTAGACATAGGTGTAGGAGACGGGGGGGGGATTGTAGCCCCCCTAAAAATATTTCTGTGAAAAAATTCGGGCAGTATATTAAAAAATTCTGGAACTGGAAGAAAAAATTGCGATAATAAAGTTTTGTTAAATCAGTAATTTAAACTAACGCTCTAAGCATGCCCGACCGCCTGCCCGAAAAAAAAAAAAATAAAAACAGTGATTCCTGCCCGAAAAAAAAAAAACAATTATATAGTAGAGACTTTACACAGGCGGCGGTGCTCTATGCTTATCTTTCATCTGCCGTAGACGTTTTCCTGTTTCAGTGTTTTACGTTAGCATCACAGAACACCATTTTCTTGGATACTTCGCAAAGTATCAAAATTTTCGCGCGCTCCGCGCGCTTTCAGTGTCATTGATTATGTATTATCAACAGTGTCTTGAACGTATTCACACTTTTCATCGCTCCCCGATTAGGTTGATTGCTCGTGTGCATAGGCTGATGGGTGTGATTATGGAGCAGCACAAAATTCAAGAATGCAAAGCAGGGGAATTCTTTTTCCCTTCCTCTTCTTTTGTCAAAGTTATGTTAATGAAATTTGAAAGCTTCTTTGGATGACATGGCACCAAGTTCACCTTGTAATTGGCAAACGCATTTTTTGGGAACTGAAGATGTCTCTGTGCAGAGTCTGCATGCAACTTTTATCATGGAAATAAATGATTCCTAATGCAAATTTCCGTGCCCTTGTCACGATTCGCACTATATATCTTACCACAATTATATTTTAGGGAAATAAAATTACACGAAAGCTTTCTGGCTAAGACACTGATCCGAAAATTAAAGGTATATCTCCATCCTCTGTCAGTAGGGGGTACAGTGAAGAGTCGTTTTAAACGTATAATGTATGTATTTTGATAGTTTTCTATCAAACATCTTTCCCAAATTACCAATCTTTTCGTGCGCTTTGCGCACTTTTATCTTCAGTTCTGTTGTTATATTCTTTAACACCGTCTCAATCACATACAGCATGCACATTTTTCAACGGTAGTGGGTTCTACGACAGTTGAAACGCAAAATTTTGGTCAGCTTTGCTCGCAAGTGCCACGGAGTTATACTCCATGCCTCAGTGACTTGGAGGAACGGAGCGCATGTCCCCCATTGAATCACCCCAAAGGCGTTCAAGCTTTATCCTTGTAGTAGTGGGGTGAGGTGTGTTTTCGACTGAAGCATGTTTCTATTCATGTTCTATCACAAATGGTTCTCAAACTATCAGAGTTTTCTTTAGACCTAACCTCAATATTGTCCTCATTATCACTACCTTGTGATAACAACTCCCGGAGAAGCACAGCAGCAAAAGTTAAAAGGTGTGTACGAATCATCAGGTAGAAGAATCGCCTTGTGATCTGTAGGTAGGTTTCTTTGAGTAATTGAAACTGTTTCGATGCAGATGCAAGTTTTGTCATAGAAATGGTATCTATGACATGCAAAAATTCAGCGCTCTTCGCGCGCATTCGTCATCGTTTGCACTCCATTTCTTGACCATTATTAAAGTATAGTACAGTTCAAACGTTTTTTTTTCAAGGATACACCAAATCCATCTAGGCCACCTAAACTTAACAAATAATATCTCGAAGGGGAGGGGAGTTTGGGCAAACAAGTTATCTGCCTCCTCCCCCCCCCCCCGCAATACAGAAAGTTGTGCTCGTGTGCGAAAATTTCGGTCACATTTTTCGGGCAAGTCGTTACACCTCCCCCCTAAATCAAATTAGGCTCCTAAATCAAATTAGGCTACTCTGGCTGTAGAAAATCTCCATTCCAATCAATCCACCGAGATCCATGGGGCTAACTCCACTCTGAATAATTTTGAATAAAGTCGGACAGATTGTAACAAACTTAATGTGTTTTAAAACAAATTCAAATCAACCTTTAAAAAATTTTCACAACAATTGCACATCTTGATGGCTGCTATGAAGCCTAGCAAGTGTTATTTCCCGCGATTTGGGATGTATTCAATCTCAAATTTTCTGGGTACACTCCGCGCCAACCTATGGTGGTGCTCCGCTTAGATAGTAAACGAGAGCGTGGTGGCCTATTGGTTAAGGCGTTGGACTTGTGATCTAAGGATTGCCGGTTCAATTCCCACCTGGGTCATTATGTTGTGTCCTTGAGCAAGATGCTTTATCTCGATTGCTTCTCTCCACCCAGGGGTTAAATAGGTACCTGTAAGGTAACTTGTATAGTGATGCGCTGTTTGTGGCTGCTCCTATGGGAAGTCCCCCAGGGGACACGATGAAGTGGCATTACTGTTCAGTGTGCCGGGTACGAACAGCAAGGGATGTGCACTATATAGTGTGGGTTTGACAAGTTACCAATGACCAGGGGTAATGATTGTGAAGCGCTTTGAGATGTTACATATAAAGGCGCTATATAAATCCAAATCATTATTATTGTTGTTGTTGTTGTTGTTGTTGTTGTTGTTGTTGTTGTTGTTGTTGTTGTTGTTGTTGTTGTTATTATTATTATTATTATTATTATTCTTATTCTTATTATTATTATTATTCTTATTCTTATTCTTATTCTTATTCTTATTCTTATTCTTATTCTTATTCTTATTCTTATTCTTATTCTTATTCTTATTCTTATTCTTATTATTATTCTTATTCTTATTATTATTCTTATTATCTCTCTTTTTCTCACAACCTTTCTTGGTTGGTATTCATTCTTTTGTCCCTCAGACCTCGGGGTCCTACCCGGACCCTGGGAGGTCGAGCACTCGTCTTAGTATGTGGGCGCTGCCGAGAATCCCTTGCTTTATGAGTTTCCTCATATCATGACCTCCTGGAATTCTTCGGAGGTGGTCGTCTAGTTGTGTGCTGACCGCTCCGAGTGCCCCCACCACTACCGGTATTACCTCCGCTTTGACGTTCCATAGTCTTTGTATTTCTAGCTTCAGGTCTTGGTATTTCTGCACTTTCTCGCCTTCCTTATCCGTGACATTCTTGTCCAATGGGAGCGCAACATCTATTATTTTGGCCGTCTTTTCCTGTTTGTCTATAACTATTAGGTCAGGTCTCCTTGCCGTTACGATCCTGTCAGTCCTGACCTCGAAGTCCCAGAGGACTTTAACTTGCTCTGTTTCCGTAACCGCCTCTGGTTTGTGTAACCATGGTTGTCGTTCTGAAGTGGGGATTCGGTAGTGCTGACAGATTTCTAGGTGTAGAGCTGCTGCCACGCTGTTATGCCTCTTCAGGTATTCAGTTCCAGCCAACTTCTGGCAGCCTGCTATGATGTGGCTTACTGTCTCATCTGCTTCCCTGCACATTCGGCACTTGCTGTCGTCGGACTGTTTCAGGATCTTGGCCTGGTGATATTTTGTGCACAATGCTTGGTCTTGTGCGGCCGTGATTAGTGCCTCTGTTTCTATTTTTAGCCCTGTGCAGGATAGCCACTTGTACGCCATTTCTGTGCTGGTAGCCTGCTCCACCTGCTGGGGGTATTGTCCATGTAGTGGCTTTTCTTTCCATTTACTTTGGTACCTTTGTGACCATCCTGCCTTCCATTGGTCTCTTGTCTCCACTTCTTGTTGTTGGGGCCTGGCCTGCCAGACGGCCTGCAGTAGGGGCTCAGTTGCTCTCCTTCTTTCGATATATTTATCGAGCCCCACCTTCTCGCCAGTTATCGTAGCTTCCACCTCTTTCAGCCCTCTACCCCCTTGATGTCGTGGGAGGTAGAGCCTGTGCACGTCCGCTCTTGGGTGGAGCCCTCCGTAGATGTTCAGGAGCTTCCTTGTCCTGCGGTCAAGTTCTGCCATCTCTGTTCTGGTCCACTCGATGATTCCTGCAGTGTAGCTGATGACTGGCATGGCATATGTGTTCAAGGCTTGGATCTTGTTTTGCCCGGTCAGTTTTGTCTTCAGGACTTGTCTGATCCTCTTTCTGTAGGTCTTTATTGTGTTGGCCTTCACTTTCTCTTGGAGATTCTCCATGCCCTGCAGGATTCCGAGGTACTTGTATCCCTTGTCTACTTCAACGTCCTGTATTCTTCCGATGTCTAGGAGAAGTCCCTGCGTAGCCTCTACCTTCCCTCTTTTGATGATTAATCTGCCACACTTCTCAAGGCCGAACTTCATCCCGATGTCATTGCTGAAGATTCGGACTGTGTTTATCATCGAGTCGATTTCTCTTTCATTCTTCCCGTACAGTTTCAGATCGTCCATGTACAGGAGATGGTGTATTGTGAGACCCGATTTCAGTTTGTAACCGCACCTTGAGTTCTTGAGTATGTGGCTGAGGGGGTTAAGGGCTACACAGAACAGTAGCGGTGACAATGCATCTCCCTGGAAGATTCCACAACGAATCGGGATTTTCGCAAGGTGCTGTCCGTTTGCGGTCAAATCTGTGGTCCAGTGTGGCATGGTCTCTTCTATCAGAGTGCAGATCTTCGGGTCGAGTTTGTGTATTCGCATGGCCTCTATTATCCACGAGTGGGGTACTGAGTCATAGGCCTTCTGATAGTCGATCCATGCTACTGCCAGATTGGTTCGGCGGGTTCTGGAGTCCTTGCACACTGTCTTGTCAATGATCAGCTGATCCTTGGTGCCTCGGCTACCGGGCCTGGCCCCTTTCTGTTCTTCTGCCAGGATGTTGTGTTCATCAAGGTGGGCCATCACTTTGTCTGCCAGTATCCCTGAGAGGAGTTTCCATGTCGTAGGTAGGCAAGTTATTGGCCTGTAGTTGGCAGGTGTGATGCCCTTGGCAGGATCTTTCTGGATGAGGGTTGTTCTACCATGTGTCAGCCATCTGGGTATAGTTGTTGGATCATTGACAACCTGCTGTAGTTATGCAGCTATTCCGTGGTGGAAACTCGTCATCTTTTTCAACCAGAACCCCTGTACTTTATCCGGGGACTTCCAGTTTGACATCTGTTTGGTCTTTGTTCTCACCACTTCCTCTATTATAGTTGTTGGTGGCTGTAAGGGGACGGCCTCGTGGCAGGCATTGAAGTCCTTTATCCATTTGGCCTCATGTCTATGTTGTTTGGGCACTCCCCATATTCCACGCCAGAATCTTTCTGTCTCTTCCCTGTCTGGTACTGGTTGGGGTTCGTTAGTGCCATTGCTCCGCAGACTCTGGTACACTCGTCCAGGCTGTTCTCTGAACATCTTGTTGACTCTATATTGCTCATTTCTGGCACTGTAGCGTTGGAGTCTGTGGGCCAATGCTGTCAATCTTTGTTTGGCATCCTCAATGGCGTGGTTAACGTATCAGAAGTCAGATACGGCAAGAGGCAGTGAGCGTCTGAGCGTCGGCCTAAAATAATATTTCTATGCCATGATCACCGCGATGTCTTTTCTAACCTTCCGTATATAACTGTGGGCAACACAAAGTCAATTGGCATTCGCATTTTTCTATGATAGTATATAGGCATTCGTTGGCATTCGTTTTAGCATGTCCCAAAATTTTCATGCAATGAAAATACTGCATTTAAAGTGGTCCTGACATGAATTTCTTGCCAAATATTTTTGGCGAATTGCAAGTGATATTGATAGAACAAAGAATCCTCTACAAGGTGCATCCATCAGCGTTTTCTAAAATGACTCTTTTCTGTCCTTAAAGATTAAGAGAAACTGGGTGCTTTTTGAGCTCGATTGAAGGGAAGTAAAAAATTTCTGAAACCCATTACGTCATGTGACGTCATAAAAAGAACCCACATGAGACTCGATGCTAGCAATATGTACTATATGTGGGGATTTTGCCTCTCCATTTCATGCGTTCTCACCCCTATTCAACGTATGCATTTTGGGTTTAAATGCCAAATTTGCGTTGACAAGTTTTTTCTGAATGTCTCCATGGTCACGAAAAAATCAGAGAACCCTTAATTTTTGAGTAAAAGAGGTTATAAGGTAGACTCTGTTTTGGCCGACGAAGCAATGGAAAGACCGCACGCACTCACGTAGGTACAGTAGGTTACGTACACAATAACACAACACACCAATACGCTTTACGTAGTCTTGCACTTGGAAATCTGTGACTAGCCAGGTGAAATGAAACGTAGTACTGTGTATACTGTACTGTACGTTCGTACGTACGTACGTAAGGATATGCACATCAACTGCAGTGTTACTAACGTTACAGTACATTGATGGTTTCGGTAAACTCTCTGACAGCAAGGCTTCTTTTTCTAAAGAATAATAAATCACTGCAAAACCGGTGACGGAGTCCGTGCCGATCGTACCGGTAACGTTTCCAAGCTAATGAAGCTGCCACGGTCGTCTAGCCAGCTGAGGATTTGGCCATAGAACCGTATAGAGCATCGGTTCGAACATTGTCTATGTTCTATGAGGTGCGTAGGCCTACCTAGGCCTACAAACTTTGCACACGCTTGGGCTGCTTAAATATGGATTAAAAATACTGATATTATGTTCTTATATTAACAAACTACTTAACTTTTTCGCAATGGATTGAAAAGTGGATTTTTCTAAAGGTATTCACGCAAGTCATGTCAGTATTTGGTATTTTTATCAAAAAAGGAGAAAACTGCTATGAGGCGTGGTAATTATCACATAGTTGTGCAATCAAAATGGCGTAAGTAACGTTGGTCACGGGAAAGCTGGTAGGCCTACAATCGCTTTGTGAACTGATGATTACAGCTATGAATTTCAGTTTTGAGGATAATTCCAAGCTTGTGAAAAAATTTCCTACATTCTTGGCGAATAATGAACTTGGAGTGTTATTCTGGACATTTTTTGACGACAGTGCATGAAGCCTCGGTATAGTTAATAGCCTACAACGCAACGATACAGTGAAGTTGTGCTTTTAGTTTTACGGTGCTTCTTCTCGTGTTGAAATTACAACCACTGGTGAGTATTATTACTTCATATTCATCGTGGCCCATTTTCCTTTTGGTTAAATACATTTCGGGACGATTTTTCCATGTTTCCATCCCTGCCCAGTGTATTTCGTGAGCGAAATTTAAAAACTGGTGACGAGTTATATTGCTTCGTTAGTATGAAATCAACAGGTCATGGGTTCAGATTCCAACTAAACTGCGTGCACGTAGATGCGTACAGTCAATGGCCATTTTCGTGCACTCTTGCTTTCTGTGCCGTCTTTGCTACATGTACGTTAGGATCGATGTCCCATTTCTGACGTCATGGTTTATTAACTGTGCGCTTGAGAATGCCAAAAACGGGAGGGTTTACAAGAAATGCTCTCGTTTTATGAAAAGTGTGGTAAATGGGGCTGTAAAACAAGATTTCATGATAATTTGTACAAATAATCAACTCATAAGTATTTCCTGGGGATTGTTGAAACTTGTCAGGACCACTTTAAAGCTATTGAAGAAAAACAATAGGCCACAATTAAATATCTGAAACAATGTCTCAACGCTGTTTTCTTCTGCGCGCTTCACGCGCACCCATTTTAAATATTGTTTTGGGGATAATTCCTGTACAACATCCTGCTTGTCATAGCTTTGCCTTGCCCCTGCGCTGTTAGGGGGAGTGCTCTGCACTCCTGCGGCGCCCCATATATGACACTCCACCCCACTTTGCCCCCCCCCCCCACTTTCAGACATCAAAACCCGCCCCTGCTCAAAGGGAAGTACAGTGGATGCTGATACTGTTTATGAAGGTCTACTACAGTATTACTCTCCTACAGTTTAGCAGTGTGAATATGGTACACACATTCATAACGTTAGTAGGCCTAGGCGTAAAAAGTTCTTTGTTTACGCTTTGCCTAACTTAGGCCTATTGAAAAACGGACAAAACACAGAAAACGGCAAGAAAACGGGAGATCACAGAAAATGAAAAATTAACAAAACGGCATTCCGAATTTACAAAACGGAAAAAGTGGCTTTAGCCTAACGTTAGGCCTATAATAATGATTGTCCTCAGAGTGAGTGACTTAGACTCTAGGCTAACATTATAATACTGAGACCTAGGCCTAGGCTACAATTAAAGTGGACCTAAAGTCTAAAAATTCAAAAATATATATTTTAGAGGTTACAAAATTAATCTTGTTGGTCCAACTCCCATTGTCATACCTTATTCCATTGCTGAGATATTAAATGTTAAAATTTATTCACTTAAATCCAAACAGTTCATTGCGCAATAATTTTTGACATTCTTGTTGTACAACTCACATTAAATGCTTTGTTTTCTTTTAAAATAAAAAATGTTTATATGACCTTGACCGCTTCCTGTTTTCTTGCATGACATGCTGTACAGGGAGGGCTTATATAGTCAAGTCACCCCAAAGCAGTAAGAATGCGATCACATTTTGGCACAAGGTGCGGTGGCTTTCAGAAAAACAAAGAAATACAAAGATTGTAATTTGAGTAGTACAACAATGACATCACAAATTATTGCACAATCTACCTTTTTAAATCGAGTGAATAAACTTCAACATTTTATATCTCAGCTTAAGAAAGTCCTGTGAAGATGGGAATTGGACCATTGGAATTCAGTTTTCATGCTCTGTAATATATATTTTTGAATTTTCAGACTTTAGGTACACTTTAAGTTAGGCCATAGCAGGCCCAAAGCTAAAGAACTAACGTTACGTAGCGTAGGCAATCGCCGTTCGCCCGGAGTTCACATAACACATCTCCTTAAGTTTGTCTAGCTAACCTGGCCTTCTTCACATTCGGCCTACTTAGGTCCAGACTCAGTTCCAACTTTTTTACTAAAAAGGCAGCTTGTCATCCACACACATTGGTCCATCACATTGCTCGGAGTGGTAGTACTTTGTCGTGCTCGTAGTGTCGTTCCTAATATACTAAGCCTGCCTCAGTACGAAGTATCCCTAATGAGTTAGTGTGTGTACATTCGTGCAACACTCAGTCGAAATCGAATCGTAGTCGGAGGACCCAACGCAACAATTTTTTCAGGTCAAAGAGGTCACTCACATTTTTTCTCTGTGTGAACAGTACTCCAGGCGTTCGGAATACATCCTGTGTAAATTTGCAGTGTCAAGTCTTCATTTTTCACACAGGAAAGGACGAAAAACAAACAACAAACTAATATTCCACTACTATACGTTGTTTTTTGGCTAAGAAAACCGCGTATTTACTGCAAATTTCAATATAGGTTATCGGGTGCTAGCTAGCACAGTTTGTCCTCATATTTGAGCCAAATTTTTTCTCCGTGTACGTACACGAGTAGGCTTACCAATATGGCTGCCTGCTATAGTCTTGTGTGTAAAAGTTTGGACTTGCTCAAGTGGCTCAGTATCGACAAATTGTGTGAAAAACTTGTAATATTTTCGAAAGAATGCAAGCTCAGGTCAAATTCATCAAATAGAACGGAGAACTGTGATATTGTTCTTCCATTCATACTGATATTTTGTCTGAAATGTTGCAGATTCATCGTCAAATTGGGCAAATGGTGGCAACCCGGCGGCCATCTTGGTAAGCCTAAATTTGTTCGAACAGTGGCGACAGTATTGATTGCGCAATCCTCTGTCCATGTATTGAAGTCCGTGTGGTGATGGTAAGCCCGTAAGCCCGATGTGTGCATGGTAAACCTGCCGTGCCAAAATAATTACGTCACGTATAGATAGTTCTCACATGACGTCATATGAGCTTTTCACGTGTAGTATGTCAGCCATCTCATAGGGCAACCCCGGCATGTACGTACAGCTTGCCCTATGACATGGCGGTTGCCCACCCCCAGTTGTGACGTCACTGAGAACTATCTATAGAGGGATTTCATGTGACGTCACGCACAATGGATTCTCCGGCACTGAAGGGCAAAACGCACGCAGCAAGCGAACTTACAGCTCACGCGCACGGCATAACCA
Source organism: Holothuria leucospilota (assembly GCA_029531755.1). NCBI lineage: Eukaryota > Metazoa > Echinodermata > Holothuroidea > Aspidochirotida > Holothuriidae > Holothuria > Holothuria leucospilota. The sequence goes on along the minus strand of CM055974.1, from coordinate 50,191,318 downwards.
TAAATACTACTGTGTCACAATAGACGCGTGCCCGTCAAAACCAAAGAGACGCACGATCTTGCCCTTCAAAATTGCGTCTAGTTGGTTAATAATCACGTGACTGAAATCCCTCTATAGAGGGATTCACTGAACTATATGCTAGGAAGGATCATTCCACAATAAGGTTTTGAAGCCACCATGGAGGGTCACGTGATGTAGGTTAGCTTACTCAAGTCGCCACCGCCGTAGAAACGCGTACCTAGAAGTGAAAACACTTAGGCAATGATGTACAAGTTAACGCGCCGTAGTCGGCCTTAGCGTCTCTTCAGCCTCTTGGACGCTAATTTGCCGGCTACCACGCGTTAGCATGCACACCATTGCGCCGAGGTAAAGTTGCCTTAGCAACTTCCTGAAAAGGCATACATCACAATAGCCGTATAACATACAGAGCACCAAACGCATACCGTGTAGGAAGCTTTGAGGCACATTATAGGTCGAAATGCAGGCGTGCATGTGCGCGCGTGTTACTTTCCCTTCGTGCGCCATTTTTGTCAAGAGGACGCGTTCGACGCGTTGTACAGATTATCTGTGCACAGGTATGGACAGTCAGTAACAAGCGCGCCTACTCTGTGTACTGTTCAGTGACGGTGCTATCGCGAATGTTACACAGTCATCGCGTCTCGACGCACCATACGAAATGCGGTCACACGTGCTGTCCTTCAAACAGGCAGGACCACTCCTAAACACAAGGAAAGTTTGTAAAAAAAAAAACAATCTTTTGATCACACAATCATGAATCATAGTGTACAGATGTCCTACTAAGTAATTACAACAAAAGCACTAGCGATGTAATGAGTAACAAAGGATTGCTTTAGCGTGTACATCAATGATTCTGCGTTACATTATTATCACTTGTAGCTGCGCGTTCTAGGGCAATGGAATCGACTTAAGTAAGCTAACCTACATCACGTGACCCTCCAGGTCGGCTTCAGTTTCGTCGCGTATTCTGCATTGACTTGCGTCCTCCAGTTATATAGCTCAGTGAGAGGGATTTCATGTGACGTCACGCGCAATGGATTCCCAGGCACTGAAGGGCAAAACAAACACGCAGTAAGAGAATTTACAGCTCACGCACAAGGCATAACCATAGATACTCCTGTGACACAATGAACGCGTGCCCCTCAAAACCAAAGAGACGCGCGATCTTGCCCTTCAAAACAAAAAAGACGCGCGATCTTGCCCTTCAAAATTGCGTCTAGTTGGTTAAAGTCACGTGATGGAAATCCCTCTATACAGAAAACAGAGTGTGGGAACCATAGAGCAGGATATAGAGGGATTTCATGTGACGTCACGCTCAATGGATTCCCAGGCACTGAAGGGCAAAACACACGCAGTAAGCGAATTTACAGCTAACGCGCACGGCATAACCATAGATACTACTGTGACACAATGGACTCTTGCCCGTCAAAACCAAAGAGACGCGCGATCTTGCCCTTCAAAACAAAAAAAAGACGCACGATCTAGCCCTTCAAAATTGCGTCTAGTTGGTTAAAGTCACGTGACTGAAGGGTTTTCAGTCACGTGACTTTAACCAACTAGACTCAATTTTGAAGGGCAAGATCGCGCGTCTTTTTTGTCTTGACGGGCACGCGTCCATTGTGTCACAGAAGTATCTATGGTAATTCTATGCGCGTGTGCTGTAAATACGCTTAGTGCATGTGTGTTTTGCCCTTCAGTGCCTGGGAATCCATTGCGCGTGACGTCACATGAAATCCCTCCACTGAGCTATATAACTGGAGGACGCAAGTCAATGCAGAATACGCGACGAAACTGAAGCCGACCTGGAGGGTCACGTGATGTAGGTTAGCTTACTCAAGTCGATTCCATTGCCCTAGAAACGCGCAGCTACAAGTGAAAATAATGTAACGCAGAATCATTGATGTACACGCTAAAGCAATCCTTTGTTACTCATTACGTTCCTAGCCTGAGTGCTTTTGTTGTAATTACTTAGTAGGACATCTGTACACTATGATTCATGATTGTGTGATCAAAAGATTGTTTTTTTTTTTACAAACTTTCCTTGTGTTTAGGAGTGGTCCTGCCTATTTGAAGGACAGCGCGTGTGACCGCATTTCGTATGGTGCGTCGAGACGCGATGACTGCGTAACATTCGCGATAACACCGTCACTGAACAGTACACAGAGAAGGCGCTCTTGTAACTGACTGTCCATACCTGTGCACAGATAATCTGTACAACGCGTCGAACGCGTCCTCTTGACAAAAAAGGCGCACGAAGGGAAAGTAACACGCGCGCACATGCACGGGTGCATTTTGGCCAGTGATGTGCCTCAAAGCTTCCTACACGATAAGCGTTTGGTGCTCTGTATTTAAAGTTGCTTAGATGCAAAATGGTGCTATTTTTATGATATTTTTGGAAGCTGATCACATACCTGTATGGCAGGAAAATGTCCATAGTTTAGGGAGTTCTAATTTTTCCGACTGGCTGGATGTTTTTTTCCAACTGAGTGGCGACGCTTAAATATTCCCTTTTTTATGCGCCCTGAGTTTTTTGAATACAGCAGTGAGGATCTTTCCTTTGTCACTATATAAAGGTGCCGTCATTGAGAAATTTTTGCTTATTTAAGGTTTCTTAGATGCAAAATGGTGCTATCTTTTGGAATATTTTTGGAGCTGATCATATATAGCTGGAAAATGTCCATAATCTAGTGAATTCTAATTTTTGGTTAGGTGAAAAAGGAGAGCATGTTGTCTACGAGAAGAATACGTTGTAAACAAACCTCCTGAAGACTCCCTTTTGGCTACTTTACCGCCTTCTATTGGCAAAGTTTTTACCCAAAAATACGTGCGTGGAGTCCACAGAAACATTGTTGGACTATAACGAAATTTTTCCTCCCCTTCATTGTGCATTATAAAAAGGCAGCTAAGGCTGGCAGATACCTGTATAGGGCCTTCCGGAAGCTCTGAATAAAGTACATAAAATGGAGCAATCGCATAATGCTTATTACTTGACATCCAAATGATAACATAGAGTAGAGCACTTTATAACTATCGTATTTTTACTAATTTTGAACGAAAATCCAGATGAACAGCTTCCAGCAATGGGGAACGGGCGGGAGGGAGACTATTGGTGCAGGAAGGTGATATTAGACCTCCCTGATAGTTATAGCAAAAGGGGTGAAGGACTGAAAAAGGCGTTTTTCAGAATGCTTTTTTATCGTAAGTGTATTAAAAATCCATCTAACAAGGGTGTAGCCAGGAACGTGTCGAGGGAACGAAGCCCATAGACAGACTCTCGGCACTTTGCGCCACCATGGGTTGGCGCAAAGCGCAAGAAAATTCGGCCAAAAGTGCCTCCCAGATCGCTGGAAATGGCACTTCCCAAGCCTATTTTACCGCATATAAATAGGGAAAACACTAGCAATATATTGTAAAAAAAAAAGTTAAAAATACCAAAAATATGCTCATGGGGGCGGCTGCCCCCTTCACCCCCCCCCCTTGGCTACGTGTCTGCCATCTATACCGATAATGGCTGCGCTCAGAGTGCTCGGTAAAGCTTTTTGGAAAATATATAACGGCAAATACGTAATTTCAACTTTCCAAATCATGCTACAACAACTTAGATTGAAAGTTCGCATATTGATGCAAGGCCCCTACAGATGTTGTGATTATAGTTCCATGTATTATTATGTTAGTAATGGTCATGAGATGGAGTGCAAACCGTAAAGCATGCGCGCAAAGCGCGCGAAATTTTTCATTAAATGAGATTTCCATGACAAAACCTGCATTTAGAATCTGCATCGAAACACTTTCACTTGCCCAAAAAACCTGCATGCCACTCAAAAAGCCGGTCTTTTACTTGTTAATTCGTGAACAGCTTTCAACTTTTGCTGCTGTGCTTCTCCGGGAGTTGCTATCAGAAGATATTGACAATAAGAATACAGTGGTAAGGTTTGAATCGCGCGGAGCGCGCGAAATTTTTGATAGTTTGCGATGGTTTTGCGAAAATTCTGATAGTTTGAGAAACATTTATGATAGAAAATGATTAAGTAGATCTATGACTCGGATGAAGCAAACCTCACCCTACCCCCTACAGAAATCTATAGCTTAATCGCCTTTTGGGATCATTTTAAAATTTTCAACAAAATTTCATAGGGGGCACGCCCTCCCCATGCCCCCCCCCGTGCCGGCGCCACTGATGCCCGATAGGTCTCAACTGCCCGGACAATTGACCTATATAAGCTTTAAATAAGTATAGATTCTTTTTAGTTTCAATTTCAATTTATTTCTACCATCATCAAACAACATTTCAAGTATGTCAGTACATATACAGAATATATTACAACTTATTTTAGAATGGAAACAAGCAACTGAAAAATTAACGGTAATTAGTGATGGGTAGAGGAGCCAGAAATAAGCAGAACTTTTCGAGTCTGGCCCCTAAAAGAAATACACAAGTGAAAGAAATACAAAGAAATCGGAGAAAGTAGGGTAGAGAAAGGGAACACAGAGGTAGACAAACATACAGAATAAAGATGCACTCATCAAAGAAAACCAAATACAATTATATGTCAATGGCCAATAAAGCAAAAAGGTACTTCTTTAGGAACGATTTAAAACTATGAATAGTTCTTTTGCTTGTAATTTCACTGGGCAATGAATTCCATAGGGTTGCGCCACACGTACGAGTTTGAGATTGACTAACTTTTGTTCGAGAACGGGGAATATGGAAATTACTTCTAGAACGGGTATTATAACTATATAGAGCGTTGTTGTAGGTGAGGAAAGCTTTGAAAGTAGGGGGCAGAAGTCCATTGTGAAATTTAAACATGAAGATGCCCAGCTGATACTTATAAAGCTCACGAACAGGTAAAATATTAGCATTTATAAAGAGAGGTGCGGTATGGGCAGTGAAATGAGCGTTATGAATATTCCTCACAACTCTTTTCTGCATATAAAACAAGTTATTCAAATATGTTTTACAAGTGTTTCCCCATGCTAAATATTATAATTAATATGAGGTAGAATTAAAGCATTGTAAAGTGTAACCAATGTACTTTGGGGAACATGGGCGGCTCTAAGAAATTTTGTTTGGGGGGGGGGGCAAACTCATGTCCGTATTCAGGTAGGTTCGGAAGACCCCCTCCCGCGATATTAATGGTCGGCTCCGGATAGTAAAATAGCCTCAGCAGAAGTATGCATAGGCGTAGGGGCCCAAGCTGATGGGGGGGGGGGGGCTGTAACGATCTGCCCGAAAAATAGAAATAAAAGTTTCCGCGAGCCCCGCGCTCGTTCAGAATGTTAATGTACATATCATATAAGCATGGCATGCATCCGTTATCACACCGCATGCCAATTACATACAATAATTTGCCACGTTACTACCTATTCCATATTGGTTATAATTCTGGGAGAAGTCGTTACAGTAATGATGGCAATAATCAGTCGTGTAGCCAAGATTTCTTTCATGGGGGTGGGGCAGGCACTTTGTTGTGTGATCGCCGGCCTGGGGGAGCGGTGTTAGCCCTCCCCTTTGAAAATTTTTTGAAAAATTAGGTGTCCATACATGCAATCTGGTGCCACATATGCTACCTTTGAAGTAAAATTTGTGTTAAAAAATTTACCGTACGTATTTTAGGTACTAAAAGAAAAAATAGGCATCACCCCCTACCCTTTGAAAATTTTTGAAAATTTAGTTGTCCTTACATGCAATCTGGTGCCGCATATGCTACCTTTGAAGTGAAATTTTGTGTTTCATTTTAGGTACTAAAAGAAATCGGCGTCAGTGACGGGGACATGGCCTAATGGCTTCTCAAATACACCACTGATAATCATAATATATAAGTTTAACCATTTAAAAAACACACTGGTGAATTAATACCGAATATATAGGTGATGGTGCAGTCCAAATCAGAACTATATTTTAATTACCAAGGAAGTTTTTTTAAAGCATAGATTTCCGTTCAGCTACATTATTGCATTATTTTTCTTTCAGTAGGTGCCCGAAAAATTCTCAGAATGTTGCCCGAATTTTCACAAAAATATTTTGTTGGGGGAGCTGCAGCCCCCAGCCCCCCCCCCGCCTCCTACGCCTGTGGGAGTATGGTCATTATTATATATTACAGCTATGCCCCATGTAGTTTCCAAAAGCTCTTCAAAAACCATTTCAGGCAGTTAGTCATGAGCTGACTACTTTAAAAATAAATACAGCCATATCAACCGATCGCTACCGTACTACCATAGGGGTAGAGTAAGAGGCAGGTGAAATGGGCAAGGCGGCTTGATCCATTTGTATAAAATGAGCCCCACCTTTAAATATTGTATTGTTTCTTTCATTGTGTCACAATATGTTTCAGCTTTGCCAAGAAGCCATAAAATGTTGGCTTTCTGGATTGTTTTCTTAAACTAAAGAAAATTTCGAGCATGAAGACACTGGAAAGCACTAGTATTTTGGATCTCAGTACCGTTCCGAAACGAATTTTTGTAAAGGGGGAGGGGAATTCCCTTAACTCAGAACGACGTCTCATCCTATATACAAATAGCTAGGCCACTAGTCAAAAGTCTCATCACACTGAGCTTAGATTGACTGTTTGGTGTGTTTATTTTAAATCAATTGAAACGGTATACTTTAGCACAGAGGTGGAGAACCTTTTGCTTATAACATGCCATTTATCAGTCATAAGACCACTCGTGGGCCAACGGCGCTGTCAATTTGGTCAAGGGAAGGGAAACCTCTCCTTCTGTGGGAAACACAATACTTTTAGACTACATGCCCGTTGCAACTTTTTGTAGACAGATACCTATGCTAATCTGGCCAGGTGACACCCTGGCAAAACTGTTTTTAGTCGTGGATGATAATCAACACGGCTAATGGGTTGTGTATCTAATGACCCCGAAAGCTCTGAAGTGTCTGTCAAACTATGGGCATTTAACTCCAGCATATTACCGTTACACTCTGTAAATGACATTATGATGTCTAAGCTAATCAGATTGCAAATATCACAGCGTGATAATTTGTTTTGATTACCTTAGCTCGCACTAACGGCAGGTCCATTTGTGATGTCTGAAGTATATATAGTAGCAAACAAGCAACTGAGAAAACGCGCGCGAAGCGCGCCGAAAAAATGTCGTTTTGAAAGCCCTTTGTTAATGTTTAACCTTCACATTGCATTGGAAAGTTATTCACTTCTTTAATTTTAAGCCCACTCAAGGAAGAGGCCCTAACCTATCTCAAATTACATGTTTTTTATTATTATTATTTTTATTTTTGAAAATTGAAGACCATGCTTTGCAAACTTTTGGGGGGGGCAAGTGCCCCCCGTGCCCCTATGGCGAGCCGCTAATGTTGGGGAATAAAATTCTTAATTTTATATAAGATACCACTTGACTTAGCTACTTTTTTACTAACATTCAGGATATGATCATTCCAGCTTAATTTATTGTCGATGATAGTTCCGAGAAACTTAGTACTTCTAGAGGGGGATACAGGGGTTCCTGCAAGATTCAGATAAACGTTAGCGGTATTAGAAAGTTTGAAGTCAAATATCGCAACTTTGGTCTTAGAAATATTGAGTGATAATTTGCTTGCATTAAGCCAGCGATAAATTTTGCAAAACTCAGTTTCGGCCTCAACGATAGCTTCATGAAGTGTTTTCTGTTGGAATAGAACAGTAGTGTCGTCAGCAAATACAACAAATTTAGCTATTGATGACGACACATGAATATTGTTGATATATAACAAAAATAATAACGGTCCTAGTATGGAACCTTGAGGCACACCTACATTAGACTTTATTGTACAAGAAGAGACGCTATTGTAGTAAACGCATTAGGCCCGATTTGATAGGTAGCTAGCAAACCAGTTGTGAGCATTACCCCGAATGCCATAAGCAAAGAGCTCCCTTAATAAAATTGCATGATCAATAGTATCAAAAGCCTTGGAAAGGTCGAGGAAAATACCAATTGTAGAACATTTATCATCCAGCCCCGAGGAAATCATATCAAGTTCAAGGTTGCCGTATCAGTTGAGTGATTTTTACGAAAACCATGCTGAAAGGCATTTAATTCTGAATGTTTTTTTCAAGAAAATTAATAAGCCTATTATACATAAGACGTTCGATATTTTAGAGATAGAAGATAAGAGTGAAACAGGTCTATAATTACAAAACACTTGATTGTCACCTGACTTGAAAATTGGGATAACTTTGGCAAGTTTAAATTCAGATGGAAACACACCACTTAAGAAGGATCGGTTAACAATGTGTGATAAAGGGAATGCAATAGCATCGCTTATATGTTTAAGAACGGTATTTGTGATACCATCATAGCCGGGGGTTTTCCAGTCCTTAAAACCATGAATAAGGGCAGATATCTCACTAGCAGTTGTAGTAAAAATCATGAAAGAATCCTCCACATTATTTATACCTATAAGAGGATCAGTGTTACCTAAAGGGAGCTTATCTGATAAATCCTTAGCAATGGACGTAAAATACTTGTTGAATTCATTTGCAATACAATTATCATCATCAATTACGAAGTTCCCACACTTTAACTCAGAGGGAGAATTTTCACGTTTTGACTTACCAATGATGCTGTTAAGGATTTTCCAAAGTTCACTAGTGTTATCTTTTTTACGCTCAATCAGACCATCATAATACATTTTCTTTGCGTTTTTAATTACAATAGAGAGGACATTCTTGTAATGCGTATACTTTACTTTGTCGCTTTGAGAATGAGTAACTTTAAGCTGAGAGAACAACTTACTTTTGTGTCGGATAGATTTCAAGATACCTTTGCTTATCCAAGGGGACTTTAAATAGTTAACTTTCTTAGAACGTTTGGGGGGGGGGGGGGTGGGGGGGGGGGGGGGTGGGGGGGGGGGGGGGTGGGGGGGGGGGGGGGTGGGGGGGGGGGGGGGTGGGGGGGGGGGGGGGTGGGGGGGGGGGGGGGTGGGGGGGGGGGGGGGTGGGGGGGGGGGGGGGTGGGGGGGGGGGGGGGTGGGGGGGGGGGGGGGTGGGGGGGGGGGGGGGTGGGGGGGGGGGGGGGTGGGGGGGGGGGGGGGTGGGGGGGGGGGGGGGTGGGGGGGGGGGGGGGTGGGGGGGGGGGGGGGTGGGGGGGGGGGGGGGTGGGGGGGGGGGGGGGTGGGGGGGGGGGGGGGTGGGGGGGGGGGGGGGTGGGGGGGGGGGGGGGTGGGGGGGGGGGGGGGTGGGGGGGGGGGGGGGTGGGGGGGGGGGGGGGTGGGGGGGGGGGGGGGTGGGGGGGGGGGGGGGTGGGGGGGGGGGGGGGTGGGGGGGGGGGGGGGTGGGGGGGGGGGGGGGTGGGGGGGGGGGGGGGTGGGGGTGAAATTTTGTGATATTTGGGAGATTTTTGAGCTATTTTCTGCTGGATTTTTCTGAGAAATGATGTCATTTTGAGTCAGTGTTTCCAGGAAGCCCTCCTGCACCAACTATACGGTACCATATTTTGACTTTTTGTGCGTTCCATGCAATTCTACAGACATCAATTGTAACAACCAGCGATATTTGACACAAACAATTTTATTTTGGTCGAAAATATTAACAGTTTTATAATAGGAGTTAAGTCACTTGGTTGCTATGGTAACCATCGCATATGCAATTCCCTGTTTTGTGCTGAACTATTGATCAAAATCGGTGATGATTGCTGTCAAAATGTTAGGATAAAGCAACATCTCATAGGCTACATCTGTGTGGTATTTGACAAGTAGTCTAGGTCCATATGAATCGGGGGTAAGTCAAGACCTCTATACCAAGGACCTATATGTTGGGCCTGCGTTGTTTTACCAGTGTCGTCACGTAATGTAACCTGTCAAATATATGCATGGGTCTTCTAAATACAAACTGACAGGGAGTAAGTGCAGAATACCCCATCAAAATTTGAGAAGAGGGTTTGATATTGAGAAATTGCCAGGGACCCATGTTGTCAGGTGGGAAGGGGAAGGTCAGGGGGCAGGTAAGTTGATATGTGACATGCCTGCCAATGTTACCCCAAACAGTCTTGGGTCATTTAACAGTTTTGGGTAGATTACTATAGCCCAGTGGATAAAGATATGAAATTGATAGACATACTACTTATTGACTGGAAGTTAATTGGTTCACAGCACTAAAGTTTCAGTCATGTTTCCTTGGTTGTGAGAAGTTATCACAATAAAAACATCAAAAAAACCTGCCAAAGTTCCCCCGTTTTACGGTAATTGATGATGATAATTGTATTGCAAATGAATTTAACAAGTATTTTACGTCCATTGCCAAGGATTTATCAGATAAGCTCCCTTTAAGTAACACTGATCCTCTTATAGGTATAAATAATGTAGAGGATTCTTCCATGATTTTCCCTACAACTGCTAGTGAGATATCTGCCCTTATTGATGGTTTTAAGGACTGGAAAAACCCCGGCTATGATGGTATCACAAATACCGTTCTTAAACATATAAGCGATGCTACTGCATTCCCTTTATCGCACATTGTTAACCGATCCTTCTTAAGTGGTGTGTTTCCATCTGAATTTAAACTTGTCAAAGTTATCCCAATTTTCAAGTCAGGTGACAATCAAGTGTTTTGTAATTATAGACCTGTTTCACTCTTATCTTCTATCTCTAAAATATCGAACGTCTTATGTATAATAGGCTTATTAATTTTCTTGAAAAAACATTTAGTATTAAATGCCTTTCAGCATGGTTTTCGTAAAAATCACTCAACTGATACGGCAACCTTGAACTTGATAGATATGATTTCCTCGGGGCTGAATGATAAACGTTCTACAATTGGTATTTTCCTCGACCTTTCCAAGGCTTTTGATACTATTGATCATGCAATTTTATTAAGGAAGCTCTTTGCTTATGGCATTCGGGGTAATGCTCACAACTGGTTTACTAGCTACCTATCAAATCGGGCCTAATGCGTTTACTACAATAGCGTCTCTTCTTGTAAAATAAATTCTAATGTAGGTGTGCCTCAAGGTTCCATACTAGGACCGTTATTATTTTTGTTATATATCAACAATATTCATGTGTCATCATCAATAGCTAAATTTGTTTTATTTGCTGAAGACACTACTGTTCTATTCCAACAGAAAACACTTCATGAAGCTATCGCTGAGGCAGAAACTAAGTTTTGAAAAATTTATCGCAGGCTTAATGCAAGCAAATTATCACTCAATATTTCTAAGGCCAAAGTTGTGATATTTGACTTCAAAATTTCTAATACCGCTAACGTTTATCTGAATCTTGCAGGAACCCCTGTCTCCCCCTCTAGTAGTACTAAGTTTCTCGGAACTATCATCGACAATAAATTAAGCTGGAATGATCATATCCTGAATGTTAGTAAAAAAGTAGCTAAGTCAAGTGGTATCTTATATAAAATTAAGAATTTTATTCCCCAAAGTACATTGGTTACACTTTACAATGCTTTAATTCTACCTCATACTAATTATAATATTTTAGCATGGGAAACACTTGTAAAACATATTTGAATAACTTGTTTTATATGCAGAAAAGAGTTGTGAGGAATATTCATAACGCTCATTTCACTGCCCATACCGCACCTCTCTTTATAAATGCTAATATTTTACCTGTTCGTAAGCTTTATAAGTATCAGCTGGGCATCTTCATGTTTAAATTTCACAATGGACTTCTGCCCCCTATTCACCTAAAACAACGCTCTATAAAGTTATAATACCCGTTCTAGAAGTAATTTCCATGTTCCCCGTTCTCGAACAAAAGTTAGTCAATCTCAAACTCGTACGTGTGGCGCAACCTATGGAATTCATTGCCCGTGAAATTACAAGCAAAAGAACTATTCATAGTTTTAAGTCGTCCCTAAAGAAGTTCCTTTTTGGTTCATTGGCCATTGACATATAATTGTATTTGGTTTTCTTTGATGAGTGCATCTTTATTCTGTACGTTTGTCTACCTCTGTGTTCCCTTTCTCTACCCTACTTTCTCCGATTTCTTTGTATTTCTTTCACTTGTGTATTTCTTTCAGGGGCCAGACTCAAAAAGTTCTGCTTATTTCTGGCTCCTCTACCCATCACTAATTATCGTTAATTTTTCAGTTGCTTGTTTCCATTCTAAAATAAGTTGTAATATATCATATGACATACTTGAGATGTTGTTTGATGATGGTAGAAATAAACTGAAATTGAAACTAAAAAGAATCTGTACTTATTTAAAGCTTATATAGGTCAATTGTCCGGGCAGTTGAGACCTATCGGGCATCAGTGGCGCCGGCCCGGGGGGGGGGCATGGGGAGGGCGTGCCCCCCTATGAAATTTTGTTGAAAATTTTAAAATGATCCCAAAAGGCGATTAAGCTATAGATTTCTGTAGGGGGTAGGGTGAGGTTTGCTTCATCCGAGTCATAGATCTACTTAATCATTTTCTATCATAAATGTTTCTCAAACTATCAGAATTTTCGCAAAACCTTCGCAAACTATCAAAAATTTCGCGCGCTCCGCGCGATTCAAACCTTACCACTGTATTCTTATTATCAATATCTTCTGATAGCAACTCCCGGAGAAGCACAGCAGCAAAAGTTGAAAGCTGTTCACGAATTAACAAGTAAAAGACCGGCTTTTTGAGTGGCATGCAGGTTTTTTGGGCAAGTGAAAGTGTTTCGATGCAGATTCTAAATGCAGGTTTTGTCATGGAAATCTCATTTAATGAAAATTTCGCGCGCTTTGCGCGCATGCTTTACGGTTTGCACTCCATCTCATGACCATTACTAACATAATAATACATGGAACTATAATCACAACATCTGTAGGGGCCTTGCATCAATATGCGATCTTTCAATCTAAGTTGTTGTAGCATGATTTGGAAAGTTGAAATTACGTATTTGCCGTTATATATTTTCCAAAAAGCTTTACCGAGCACTCTGAGCGCAGCCATTATCGGTATAGATGGCAGACACGTAGCCAAGGGGGGGGGGGGTGAAGGGGGCAGCCGCCCCCTTGAGCATATTTTTGGTATTTTTAACTTTTTTTTACAAGATATTGCTAGTGTTTTCCCTATTTATATGCGGTAAGATGGGCTTGGGAAGTGCCATTTCCAGCTATCTGGGAGGCACTTTGGGCCGAATTTTCTTGCGCTTTGCGCCAACCCATGGTGGCGCAAAGTGTTGAGAGTCTGTCTATGGGCTTTGTTCCCTCGACACGTTCCTGGCTACACCCTTGATAGATGGATTTTTAATACACTTACGATAAAAAAGCATTCTGAAAAACGCCTTTGTCAGTCCTTCACCCCTTTTGCTATAACTATCAGGGAGGTCTAATATCACCTTCCTGCACCAATAGTCTCCCTCCCGCCCGTTCCCCATTGCTGGAAGCTGTTCATCTGGATTTTCGTTCAAAATTAGTAAAAATACGATAGTTATAAAGTGCTCTACTCTATGTTATCATTTGGATGTCAAGTAATAAGCATTATGCGATTGCTCCATTTTTTGTACTTTATTCAGAGCTTCCGGAAGGCCCTATACAGGTATCTGCCAGCCTTAGATGCCTTTTTATAATGCACAATGAAGGGGAGGAAAAATTTCGTTACAGTCCAACAATGTTTCTGTGGGCTCCACGCACGGATTTTTGGGAAAAAAACTTTGCCAATAGAAGGCGGTTAAGTAGCCAAAGGGAGTCTACAGGAGGTTTGTTTACAACGTATTCTTCTCATAGACAACATTCTCTCCTTTTTCACCTATAACCAAAAATCAGAATTCACTAGATTATGGACATTTTCCAGCTATACATGATCAGCTCCAAAAATATTCCAAAAGATAACACCATTTTGCATCTAAGAAACCTTAAATAAGCAAAAATTTCTCAATGACGGCACCTTTATATCGTGACAAAGGAAAGATCCTCACTGCTGTATTCAAAAACTCAGGGCGCATAAAAAAGGGAATATTTAAGCGTCGCCACTCAGTTGGAAAAAACATCCAGCCAGTCGGAAAAATTAGAATTCCCTAAACTATGGACATTTTCCTGCCATACAGGTATGTGATTAGCTTCCAAAAATATCATAAAGATAGCACCATTTTGCATCTAAGCAACTTTAAATAAACAAAAATTTCTCAAAGGGGAGGGGGACACCCCCTCCCCTTAGACCCCTCCCCCAGGACGGCACCTTAGTGCAGTGACACCTGACAAAAGGAAGGATTTACACTGTGTGTACAAAAGCAGGGAGCACACGAAAAAAAAAAAAAAAAAAAAAAAAAGCAATTTTGCGCAGACTAGGGAGGTTAACTGAAGTGCCATTACGACATCATGTGTTGTGCCCCCCCTGATTGTACTTCCCTCCCTCCTGTCACTAGCCGTACCGCACCACAGAGACAAGAGAACATTTAACTAGGTTTAACGAAATGAGATGAAATTCCCGACAGTTACACATGTACGGTACGTATTCTACTTATGTAGTTACTTGAAAAGGTGGAAAGGGCTTGCACTATATTTAGCTATAAATAACGGAACTGAGGAAGAGTGGGCAAAGCGTACCGAAAATTCTGGGTTTTATCCAGGGTTGGGAAGTAACGAGTTACAAGTAACGCCGTTACTGTAACGAGTTACATTTTGTGTAACGGAACCCTGTAACGAGTTACATTTGCATTTCAGTAACGAAGCAAGTAACTAGTTACAATTCTGTGTAAAAGTAACTGTAACGGCGTTACATTTGGGTCCCGTTACTTTCCCGTTACAAATAGTCAAAATGACCACAAATTGCATTTTACTGGAAGTAGTAACAGAAAATTTTCAAATTGATGACACTTTGGTAGTAACATGTAAAATTACTTTCGATATAGTTATCACTCATCGCTATTATCGACGTCGCCCTCGCCAACAGCAATTTTATTCACGATTAGAATCAGAAGATGATATTAGATGCACATGCTGCAGGCTTACAGGGCCACTTGATTGTCTATTGAACTAAGTTTAAAATTGATTTGTGTGTCAAATTACTTATTAGACAGATCAATGCTTATTATCCATGAGACCGAATCTTTGTGCGATTCGTTGAAAAATACTGAACGGTCCTCTAACTAAGGCCCAGCCGACTTTATATAGTGTATATGCTAAGTAAAGTCAGGTGGGCCTTAGTTTTACTCATCTTGTCCTTTAGAGGACACAGTGGAGATAGTGCACCGTGAGAAACGGGTTGGCCCATATGCATTCAAATACCAGGCTTACTTTGAAAGTTTAATCATTGCCTCTTGAGACGTTACGGCTGGACCCGCGTTCACTCTATCCTAGTCGGAGCTAACTGCGATTCTAGATTCCCGAATCAAAGTTTTCGAGCATGGTACTACCCCTCAAATTCCTGCCAGTTCTGATTCCAATGGCATCAATCCCGAGACATGTCATTTTGTCAATGTATAGCATATCAAACATACAGATGTTTTAATTCTATCGTACATGTCCACCATTAATAAAGTCATCGTTTGTACTCACTTCCATAGCCTGGCCACCTCAGTAATTTAGTTGATTCATGTGTGTGACAATACTTTACATCTGTACATTGGGCACAAATGGAACTTTAAACACTTTTAATGTAACTTGCATATTTGAGAACTCGGCTGGAATGAACTCCGAGTCCGAGTCCAAGTCCAGTTACATCACATTCCGTTAAAATTTCGATTCCGGAACCTTCTATTCCGGGCAAATTCCTAATCTAGAAAAACGCTCTTGAGACCTGCATTAAAGAGGGATTTGTATCACCCCAAGTATGACTTTTACTTGGTGGTAAGCCCCGCCCATAATTGTCTTTACTGCTTCTCCTTGTGCAGACACAAACATAGTTCACTGCTCAAGGCCACATCCTATATCACTTAGCCCAACCTTTGCGGTGAGGTTTTAAAATTCTTCTGTTAACAAATGTATTCATCCTCGTACTATACCATATTTATGCCCTTGAGGGGTGAAGACTTTAATTACTTGTGAAACAACGCTCTCCCATTTTCCGGCATAGCCGCTAACCTCTTTAAATTAGCCGACTGTGTGATTGGAGTACAGTATAAAGATTTCCACCCTCATAGAAGTACTGTCGTAACTGGAAAAGTTTTGGTTATAACCAGATTCCTCTTACAAATAGTTTGCGTAAGCTCCGACACAGTATCATGATTCGCTGCTTCATGATGAGCGTTAGGCGCCTCTGCGAGAATGCCCATCGAAGATCAGCTATCATCATTGACTTTCTTTGGGGAACACCTAAGGATAACCGGCACAAATGAGGTGTCGATCGTCTCATGTGCCCCCTTCTTACTATCTAATTATGTCCCCTCCATTTCAGGAACCGAGGTACCGTATATTCACCTTGAAGTAACTAGTTACTTTTGAAATGTAACTAGTTACTTTTCAGTCAAAAGTAACTGTAACTAGTTACTTTTTCAACATTGTAACTAGTAACTGTAACGAGTTACAATTTTACGGAATTAACTGTAACTATAACGAGTTACTTTCAAAGCGTAACGGGAACAACCCTGGTTTTATCGCATAAATGACCCTTTTGAAAGTCAAAATAAGTAAACCGACCATGGGTGGCGAGAGAATTTTCCTTTCGGGAACCCGTTCCATGTCAGCGAACCCAAGTTCTGACAGCATCTATGTCGAGGAGGTGGGGAGATGGGGATATGAAGGAGCCCAATTATCCCATGCCGTCAAGTTGCAGGGCATATTTGCATAATATCACTTCAAGAGCCAAGTTGTGCACTGATAGTGTTCCTTTGAAACTGAATAGTTAAATTGCAAAGCGCGCGAAGCGCGTGAATGAAAATTTTTGGCAGGCTTACACAAAAAACACATAGCCTAATCATGAAGAACAGAAAGGAAAATTAAGAAAAACTGTAGGGGATGTGTTGCGTATCGGGGTTAACATAGGCCTACATTGTATCAAAACCACCTGGACTACCCGATGAAATAGCCAAACTTTGTTCGTGAGTCGCTCACCAGCTGACCGTGCTGCATGACACACACAAAAAAACAGCAACTATGTAGGCTTTGCGCTGTGGGATGAAATTTACGACCTCTGCATGAACTGTGTACTCTGCCTACATGTTACATGGTAAGGTGGACAGGAGTTGTGCTATCTAGCTATATGGAATGGAACTATTGAAGAAACTCGAGTGACTCTACAGCGCGAGTAGCGCGTCGAAAATTTTGGGTTGTAATTAGAAAAAATATTGTCCTCTTGAGAGCCAAAAAAAAAAAAGGTAAACTGTCGAGGCTACCAGTCGCTGTCGGGAACTGTAGCCTATACATTATCGTATCGACTAAGAGTAAGAGTCCCCGACGAAACCGTAAAAATTCTCCGACAGGGGCGCCTGTCCCCCACCTGGCACCACCACTGCCCCAGAGCCCCCCCCCCAACAAAAATCCTAGCTACGCCACTGCACACAGCGACATTTTCATTCAATGTCGCCAAGTCAAATTCGTACAAGTCAAGTCGCAAGTCCAGAAAAAGTACGACTCGAACGCGAGTCCAAGTCAGCGACTCGAGTGAACAACTGTTGCAAACGACCAAATCATTTCTGTTGCAAACCTTGGCGCTCCCAGTTCCCACCATAGAGCAGGATATAGTTCCTATGGAGGGATTTCATGTGACGTCACGCGCAATGGATTCCCAGGCACTGAAGGGCAAAACACACACGCACTAAGCGTATTTACAGCACACGCGCATAGAATTACCATAGATACTTCTGTGACACAATGGACGCGTGCCCGTCACTGAAAACCCTTCAGTCACGTGACTTAAACCAACTAGACGCAATTTTGAAGGGCAAGATCGCGCGTCTTTTTTTTTTGTTTTGAAGGGCAAGATCGCGCGTCTCTTTGGTTTTGACGGGCACGCGTCCGTTGTGTCACAGTAGTATCTATGGTTATGCCGTGCACGTGAGCTGTAAATTCGCTTACTGCGTGTGTGTTTTGCCCTTCAGTGCCTGGGAATCCATTGAGCGTGACGTCACATGAAATCCCTCTATATCCTGCTCTATGGTTCCCACACTCTGTTTGCTGTATAGAGGGATTTCCGTCACGTGACTTTAACCAACTAGACGCAATTTTGAAGGGCAAGATCGCGCGTCTTTTTTGTTTTGAAGGGCAAGATCGCGCGTCTCTTTGGTTTTGAGGGGCACGCGTCCATTGTGTCACAGGAGTATCTATGGTTATGCCTTGCGCGTGAGCTGTAAATTCTCTTACTGCGTGTTTGTTTTGCCCTTCAGTGCCTGGGAATCTATTGCGCGTGACGTCACATGAAATCCCTCTCACTGAATCCCTCTATACGTGACGTAATTATTTTGGCACGGCAGGTTGACCATGCACACATCGGGCTTACCATCACCATTACTGAGAAACTGTGACTGTAAGTACCGATTTTGCGAAATATCAGAACATGCGGTAGTCCGCAGTCTAGCTGTTAACGCACAACCGGCCACAAGCGCAGCTTTGAATATCGCTTGATACTAAATCAGCAGGTGTTTATTTGGCAATCCCAACTTCCATGTGAAATTGGTAAGTGTAAAATAAAGGTATGCTCGGTAATGGTTCGGTTGCGCTGTTCGATTCCTAATGTTAATCATAACTTAGGCCTAACGTTACTCGTTAGGCCCAGTGACTAACGTTGTGCAGTTGTGGGTACTACTAACATTAGGAATCCAGCCATAATTGCCGACCTACTCGTACTAGAGAAAAAAAAAAATACAGGCCTAGAAACCAAACCCCTTATTGTGGATTATTACATGAATGGGAGGATTCTGCAAGCTGTTAAGCATCAGCCTTATTTGTCAAAATTAGTCATGATCTTACCCACAGGCGCCCCTTAACATTGTATAGTATACCATATACTATGTATTATATAGACGGAAAGGTATGTCACAAAAATCCTAGCTCGAACAAACAACTTACGTTTCTGGCACAATTACTGCACTTTTCTTGCCAAATTTGTCTGTGTCGAGCCTTTTGATCATAAGGTACCTCATGGCAGCTCTTTTTCCCGAATTATTTCACTTGGCATTGTCTGAAGGATGAAATTTCGATGGAGTAACAGTATGAGGATGGTAGCTGATAGGAGAGCATTCAGCACTTCCACACTATATAATAAAATACTCCTAAAATATTCTCTAAAGTTCTCTTAACTTTCTAAAATTCTTCCAAAATTTGTTTAATTATGATTCACTTTTTATTATTTCAAATCTTGCAGATATATATTAGCATCAATATGAACAATTTTTGAACATTAAATTTCATAAAATTTGAAAACCGTTTGAAAAGTGGAAGGGCTAGCATTTTGTACAAGCACTTGTGACAGTTGAACTGTAACTGTTGTACACTCTTCAACTGCCACAAATGCTCATAGTAAATGGAAGCCCTTCCACTTTTCAAAAGGTTTTCGAATTTTATGAATTTCTGTGTTCAAAAATCTTGCATATTAATGCTAATATGTATCTGTAAGATTTGTAATAATCAAAGCAAAACATAGCTGACAAATTTTGGAAGCAATTCAGAAAGTTAAGAGAACTTTAGAGAATATTTTAGGAGTATTGTATTATATAGTGTGGAAGTGCGTAATGCTCTCTATCAGCAGCTACCATCCTCATACTGTTACTCCATCGAAATTTCATCCTTCAGACAATGCCAAGTGAAATTATTCGGGAAAAAGAGCTGCCTTGAGGTACCTTATGATCAAAAGTCTCGACACAGACAAATTTGGCAAGAAAAGTGCAGTAATTGTGCCAGAAACGTAAGTTGTTTGTTCGAGCTAGGAGATTTGTGACATACCTTTCCGTCTATATATACTGCATAGTATATGGTATACTATACAATGTTAAGGGGCGCCTGTGATCTTACCTGGACCCATCACATTAAGCAAATTACCAACAAGGCAAATAAAATGCTTGGGTTACTAATACTACAAAAAAATCTCCACTCTTGTAGCAAGGGTGTCAAGGAAACTGCCTACAAAACACTGGTCTGCTCAAAGCTGGAGTATTGTGGGGCTATATGGGTTCCTTAAATCAAAAGTGACAAAACAACACTCCAGAATGTTCAAAGACGTGCAGCCCGTTTTGTTCTCAACAACTATAATTACAGGGATAGCGTCACCAACATGTTAACAGATCTTAAATGGGAACCACTTGAAGAGCGCTGTACCAGACTTCGTCTCATCGCTATCTATAAGGAGGTTCATAACTTCACTCCCCCCACCATCCAGCTGCAGAGTAACCGTAGTAGGACCACTAGGCATAATCAGGGCACCCACATAATTGTTCCCCCTCCTTTTAGTAAGAGATGTTATCAATACTCGATGTACCCAAGAACTGCTCGTGAATGGAATTTCCTTCCACCAAACATACGTGCAGCACCTGATGTTTGCTCTTTTAAATCTAGCCTAGCCAACGTTAATCTTCGAAATCTAGTATCGCAAAGCACTCTTTTTCAATAACTGAATAATTTTTCTGTGTTTTGGTGAATTTCTTACTTAGGCAACTAGTTTCGTGACTGCTGCACAGTAAGACTAACTTACTGCCATACCTATTTCACTGGCATCTGTACTTAAACTGTTTACTCATATCTGGCTAGTGTAGTGCAGGAGACTTAGCTTGCTTTTCAAAGACTGACAAAGACGGAAATGCTTTCTCTTGGGGATTCTCCCAATGAATCTTATTTTGTTCTCCTTTTCAAGTCGTATCTGATAGTGGGACTGCTATTGCTGCATAATTAGGTATATTCGACCTATAGTAGCCCACTAGACCAAGAAAGTACCGTAATTGTGACTTACACTGTAGTTTCTGGGTGAGGGGCATTTTCAACAGCCAATATTTTTCCAGGCCTTGGACTTGTTAGACCCTGTGATATAACATAACCAAGAAATGCTGTAAAGCATTTAGATGGCTTTGCCATTAATTTTATGTTTCTTAACCTATTTAGAACTTGTTCAAGGACACACATGTATGTGGTCTTCGAAGGGTTGCGTATGCACTAATATATTTTCTATATAATTATGGACATTGCATAGCCCTTTTAACAGCTTGGGCATCATGCTGCTAAAGCTGGCGCCAGAGTTAACTAGGCCGAAGGGCCTTGTTTTGAACTGGTACAGGCTGTGGTAGGCAATAAAGGTCATCAGGGGTTTGGCTTCAGCCTTCACTGGAATTTGTCATTACCCTTTAGTGAGATCTATTTTGGTAAAATACCGGTCTTGTGCAAGATGAGCAAATATCTTAGATATATTGGGAATCGGCTCTGCGTCAAAGACAGTTTTTGCATTAAGGGTGCGGTAGTCGACACAGTACCGGTTTGTGCCATCGATCTTTCTCACAATGACAAGTGGGCTAGCATACAGGCTGTCACTTGCTTCTACAATTCCCATCTTGATCATTTCATCTATTTCCTTTTGGATTTCCATTCTTTGTGCATGTGGAGTAGGGTATGGTCGTTTTCTAACCAGCTGGTTATCTGTAAGAATTATGTCATGTTTGCAAAGATTGGTCTTACCAGGAACGGTGAACACATCTTTGTACTGACCTGTTAAACACTTTACTTCCTCCTTTTGAGTTTGGTGTAGCTCAGGATTGATGCTTACGTCAGCAATGGTTTCTTTAGGCCTAACTGGTGGTAGACCCACGTAATCTACTTTAGGAGACCAGTCTGATATTTCCTCTTGAGTTAAGGACTGGTCAGTTTCTGGCATACATGTTAACACTAATAAGTCTGCAATTTGAATATACTGTAAAACTAGAGAAGGCTCTTGATTTCCATAGCCTGACCTATAATACTTCTTGAACATGTAAGTTTATATGGAACGTCTTTTGATTGCCTCCCATATCAATAGTATAATCAAAATCACTTTGCTTCCTTGTAACCTTAAAAGCACCTACCATTGCATGAGAAGCTTGTTATTTATGGCATAAAAAAATTCCAAAAGACTATTAAAATACAATTAAAACTTATTTGTTATCCTCCATTTATTCAAATAGTTGCATGTAAGATTTCATTGTAGTAAGGCCTACATTATTACTGAACATTTCATTGTTTTACATTCATTTCAACTTCTGTGAACAATAAAAAAGATATTATTTAAAACTTTCATTCATAAACACCTTTATTGATTTCCTGCATTCTGATTGGCTGAAAACCATTCGAGACCAGTCTCGAATCGCATTCGAGACTGGCCTTTGCCAGTTTAGGAGAATTACTTTTTCAAGGTGAATTGAATATCACTGTTACTACTGCACTGTGCACTATACTTTGTCCATGATGTGTTACCATAGCAACATAAACCATAACATCTGAGTAAGAAAACCAGTTACTGTAAACTACTGTAGTATTATACTGTTATGCCTAGCACCCCTGTAGCTATAACCATTCCAAAGCATAATGCTCATTTCATCCCATGAATGAATGCTAGCAAAACTATATTCATCTTCTTGGATACTGGCAGTGGTATGGCTAAAAGAGCGTATATAACCTTACAGTATATGCCAAGGGTACATTTTGTTAACGGTCTGCCTGTTACAAATATTCCACTCCTTATTCTCCTAAGTTGGACTGCATGGTAAAGAAAAGTGAATTTTGGTCTCTGTGCTGCTAATGCCAGCATGCCCAGCAGAAAATTCCCTTCAAGACCCTTTGTCCAAATTCCATTAGTCAAAGGGTTTCAATGAGTTCCAAATGGTTTTAAAGGGTTTTCAAAAGGATTTGGTTTATGCAAAGGGTAATTTTGTAATACCCTTTGTGATTTGTCCAATTTCCATCAACATCCAAAGGGAACCCTTTGAATGAAAAGGGTTTTTTCAAAGGGTTCCATCTGAAACCCTTTAGGTTCAAAGGGTTTTACCCCAAGGGTTCCAAAGGGAATTTTCAGCTGGGTGGGGCCTGTGTTATAACTATGACATGCAGAGCAATGGTAAACAGGTTTTACTGACAGTGTCACTGTCAGGTTTTTACGTTTGAACCAATTCCGCTAACACTAACAGCCATAACAGGCCAGCACGGTCTTCATTTCTAGTTCTACGCCGAGCTAGGCTTCTTATGAACTAATGTTGTAAATAGTTTAAGCTAGTCCTAACGTTAGGCTTGCATAATCTGTATTAAAAACTTGAACACATTTTCAGTGTTACCAACACTATAATCCTTTTCCAAAAAGGCTAAAGACACCTAAAACCACCGTCTTACTTATGGATCTTGAACGATCTTGTGCGTTAACTACTTGCAGTCAAATGTCCGCATGCATGTCGTTGAATGCTGCACTGCACTGCACACAATATATTACAGTAGACCGTAACTGCACAGCACTGTGTATTTATTTACCTCTGTGAAACTTTCGTGGAGTAGAACTTCACTGTAAACTTCACTGTAAACAATAGCCAGCTAGAAGTTAGTTTCCTTGTTTTAATGCTCAGCCTCATCTCTACAACGATGTATGATAATTCAGAGATAAACAATTTTGCGTTAAATTAATCCAGTTAAATTTCGTTCGATGGATTGAGATTACAATCAATATGTTAAGTGAAAATATTTGCGTGGTTATCCACTTTCTTTTGTCTTAAAGTTGTTCGCTACTATCGCAAGAAACTAAACATGACGTCATAATAGAGTCCTAAGTTAGATGGGAGAATGAAAACATGATCTGTAAAATTTTGTCGAAAATTCAAAGTTTTTGTCGATTCCCATCATTTTAACGTTGAGTGCTTATGAATGGGGATAAAAACAGGGTGTCCAGGTCTTAAATGTGATTTAAGCCCTTCGATGACGTCATCAAAGAGGCAGCCGACTTCGGTCCGCTCAGCCTCTGTGACGACGTCATCGTCGGTCTCGAATCCATTTAAGACCGGGCACCCTCGCATTTATTCCCTAAATATCATTATTTTTAAAACTATTTATGAGTAAGTACAGTTTTAATATCTGCTGTGATCAGTCAATTTTTGCCTCGGTGCTTTATACCATTTCAGATAGTGCAGGGATGAGATTTTGTCTGTTTTCATGAAATATAAAAACAGTATTACAGTAAAATTGGCTGGGTAGGTTTTTATCATGATACTTTAGCCTTATTACATCAACACAATTATGGTGAGCAGCCAGACTGAAATAGTCAAAGATCCTTGCAAGTTGCCAGGGGGACAGCATTGGAAGTGATCAGGAGTTGTCAAAATCTGAGGTAGGTTAATAGTTATATAAGATTTAATGACACACAATACGAATGTGTTATTTAGTGTCAACTAGATAAAAGGTAAAATTAAAGTACAGTTTCAAATACGGTTAAGTTCAAGTTCGTTGTAAAAGATCTGACGTAGGAAATGAACTAGGGAAGGGTGCACTGATTGTTATTTTTCTACAGGCATAAATTGCCTTAGAAGTTGCAACCTCTCTTGACTGGAGGACACAAATTTTTGAGAATTTGATGAATTTCAGTGGCATGAAAGGATAACATGGGCTTGAATGGCTTTGCTAGTTGATGAAATGAGCCCTGGATGATGAGGTGAAGTTGGGTAAGAATGTGCGATTGGTATCTTTTCATTCCCAGCATTCCGAGTTCTATCTTCTTTGCTTGGGGTTAGAAATATTCTTAATAGTATATACATAGGCCTAGTACTGTAGGTAGAGAAACAGATTTATAGTTGCAGTGAGTAGCAGCTACTCGCAGTGCCCTAGCTTCGCTGTTTCACAGGGGCGGCCCGCCCCGCCCCTCTTTTCGCCCGCCCTGCCCCTTCTCTTGACTTCCTATCCCCGCCCTGCTCCTTCTTTCAGCCGCCCTTGTAATTTTCCGCCAAATTATTAAACGCCAAATTATTAAAACGGCAGAGACAAGACAGCTGAACACGTTTATGTCAGTGGGTATGCTTACTATAGAAACGTACAGCGTGTTCTTCACACTGCAAGCGCCATGCATTGACCTGCGATCCCAAAGTTGTTTGTTCAGCTTGTAGCTATGGAATACGACAATGTTGTGTGTCAGAAGCCCGGAGATCCGCTACGCAGGCTAATTCAACGACCAGCCTTCAAAAATTCCCCATACGTACAGTGTGGAAAAACGCTCGCATCTGAGCGAACTTTCTCACGTGCTGTACGTACTGTTGTCTCGAACTCCAGTCTCTCAACTGCCTTTGCGCAAATCATAACCGCTGTTCGCCGTACGCCAACTCAGCATCTTATATTTAGGAAAAGTTTACTCGCATTTTTTATGGCATAATTTAGTAAAGTTATCTACGCGATTTTCTGGGAAAAGGTTGCAAGAAGCTAAGCGAGGTCAATACAGTATGCCCTGGCTTGACATGAAGTAGTGAAGTTCTGGGCGGGGTTTTTTTTTCGTAACCATTTCAGTGTTTTATAAAGCTTGCAGCTATGCTCAGCGGACTACAACCCACCAATGTAGTGCGGGCAGCTAGGCTAGCTGGGGCCCAGCAGAAGGCTACTCATTACATGTAAAACGTAAGAATGGCTTCGCCAAACGCAGGGCGCTCACAGATGTAGTTCTGAGTTGCATGGTACACGTGTACACATAGTACACAGGTGAACATTTGTTATCAACAAACTATTCAGTGACTTGATCGCAACACTGCTCCATTACAGCGAAGTCAACAGTGCAAATGGGGGTCAACACGAATACTTAATACGCCCCTTGTGCCTCCATTTTTTAGGGTAGGGGGAAGGTTGAATGCAGCATAACAGAGAGGAACGTTCATGGTTGGGAGATATGGTGGAGGCATAACTGAGCAACAGTGTTTTATGTGCCTGAATTTAGAAGTTTAATGCAATGTATACTTCGACCGCCCAATTTGCATGATGATCGGGGCTCTTGTATAAAGTTTAATTTACATGCGAGGCATTTTTACAGCACTCCGAAAACTTTCATACAAAGCAGTAAAAAAACTGCATCTAATCCGTTATAACAAACCCTGTGACTGACAAATATAAATGGCGGACGTTTTTGGTGGACATCTACCTGACCTCATTTTCCAAGTTTACAATTAGCCCTATAACAGCAGTGCTGGTATAAAACAAAAGTATGAAAATACTGTAGAGTCGTGGAAATTTCACTTTTTTTTTTATCATCTTTAACAAACACGCCATAACCTCAGCTAAAGCAAGCTACTGATTTTAGTTCTTAATAATCAGTCCCTGTGAATGACAACATTTTACTGACTGACAGAATATGTAATCAATCATAGACCTTCATAGATGCGATCCCACTTTCCTCGCTGTGTATGCACTGAAACAATAAAATTCTGGTCTTTCAAAACTTTTTGGCGGTGTCGCAAAGGAGTAGGACTGCTGTAATATGACATTCTACAAAAGGAAACAGGCTGTCAAGTTGAACACTTCTGGCCAGCGATCACACGGGTAAAACCTGGGATTTGCCATGTAAGATCCAGATAATTAATGGGTGATTTCTTAATCACAATCACCACGTTACGGGAGATTGGTAAGGAACAGGTGAAACAGGGTTTAAATATAATTCAGGGGTTTCATGTTGAATTTTTTGAATCGGCTCGTTTGTATCTCAAGAATGTACGTATCGCCAATGTGTAAGTCAGTAACAGCCCAGTGTCTCTGAAGACACATGGAGCGACCTTAAAATAATGTACTACGTACTTTGGCTATCAAACATTGATATATTTCCCAAATGCTGCTGCGTTCAGTATTGATGCTGCTACACTTGATATAATATGACTTTAAGGTCATTAAAAAATATGTTTGTTGTTTTCCAGAGAAAAAGCATTTTCATATATTTCGTGTAAGCTATAACAAAGGTTTATTTTGCTTTACTATACTAAAACTTGCAACATTCATTTGCCAATAATTAGAGGGGGATGCGTAAGATAAATTTCACTTTCAAAACCACATGCCCATACAAACAGTATGTAGTCTGTACTATTAATTTAGTAATTAATATGCAGTCAAGAAATATTAAAGGTAAAGACAAAATAATACATATATCTATCTTACATTCACATTTTGATTCTTCCAGTCCATGGGTGTTGAAAGGTAAAAAAGACCATATTCTGGGTTGAGAGAGTAGCTAAAACCCAGGAGCTTCTGGGGGCGTCGCCCCCAGGGCCCCCCCCGGGGGGTTGCCCCTGGACCCCACCAGGGGCCCTTCGGCGGGCCCCTGGACCCCGGGCCAATGGTGCGCAGTGCTTCACGCGCGCAAATTCTACCCTCCTAATGTTCCTCCCCCCCTGCCCCTTTTTCACTGAAGCTAGGGGTCTGGTAAACTGGAGATTATAAACATAACGAAAGTTTGAATGAACTGCAAAGTTGAAGCTTTGTCATGATTTATAAATGCTGCTTTTGATTGTTTAACACTTTCATGTTTGCAAGAATATATGCATACGTTTTTTTCCAGTCAAAGTTCTGAACTTTTTACAATTTAAACATTTGTTTAACCAAAATTGAAATTATGTGTAATGGTCTTTTTGCTTTCAGAGAAATTACAACAACATGAAGAACCTTGAATTACTTTCACAGAAGCTTACTTCACCAAACCTCCAACATTCTCATAGCATTTGTGTAGATGTTGATACGGACAGAGTGTATGCAGCTTCTGATAAGGCAGTCTGCAGTCTAAATTCTGACAGCCAAGAGGTAACTTAAGCAGATCACCTGTTCAGTCTCTAGAAGCATATCAGGAATTTTTTAAAGAGGAGAAGGTGGGGTGGGGGGGGGGGGGAAGTTGGGGTGGGGGTGGGTTGTGGGAGAGGTGGGAATGGAATCACACTCTAACACAAGTTTGTTGCTACTGTATACTGTATCTTATCCCAAACATGCATGGGTGTCACATTGTGTTAGATAGTGGAACCAACTCAGAGCTCATAATCACTCCTTCCTCCTTCACCCCTTCACCCCCACCCCAAAGAAAAATTCTACCATTCCACTGGTCTTAAATGGATGAGTTGTAAATTTTTGCTTTGAGAATGAACTAAATTTCTTTGTCTTGACATTCTGCTTCTCTGCAACCAACATGAACATAAGAAAGTGTCTTCATGATTTACCAAAATCGTGTGAAAATTTTTTGCTCTAAAGGTTTTCTTTAAATCCCCCCTCACCAACCCTTCGACGGCATCGGGGCTCTCGGGGCTTCGGATCGCTGCACCCCGCAGGAAAAAAAGATCGCAGGAAATGACACTTGCCAGGCTTGATAGTAGCCATCAAGAAGTGCAATTTTCAAGTTGTGAACAAAATGTAAAGTTTGATTCTATTTTATTCTCAAAGCGCAATTCTGTGAGGACAGTTTAGCTCATCTTGGGGTCCCAGGATTGCAAGTTTGAATCCCGTTTACTCAGTGGCGTACCCAGGATTTCTCTCGGAGGGGGGGGGGTGCAGTTTGTTGCGTGATCGCCGGCCTGGGGGAGGGGTCTAAGGGAAGGGGGTGTCCCCCACCCTTTGAAAATTTTTGAAAAATTAGGAGTTCTAACATGCAATCTGGTGCCACATGTGCTACCTTTTGAAGTAAAATTTGTGTTAAAAAATTTACGTATTATTAG
This sequence comes from Holothuria leucospilota, assembly GCA_029531755.1. Classification (NCBI taxonomy): domain Eukaryota; kingdom Metazoa; phylum Echinodermata; class Holothuroidea; order Aspidochirotida; family Holothuriidae; genus Holothuria; species Holothuria leucospilota. Next base: position 50,162,847 of record CM055974.1, on the reverse strand, counting down.
AAACTAACAAAAATCGACATCAGTGAGGGGGGCATGGCCCAATGCCCCCCCCCGTGTATGCTACTGCGTTTACTACCTAGCGCCACCATAGGTTGGCGCGGATTGTTCCAAGAAAATCTGAAGTTTTAATACATCCCAGATCGCAGGAAATGGCACTTGTCAGGCTTGATAGCAGCCCATCAAGATGTGCACTTTTTGTGAAAAAATCGTAAACACTGATTTTTATTTTATTCTCAAACACATTTCCTTGAGGACGGATTAGCTCAGCTGGCCGGACTTGGGGTCCGTGGATTACAAGTTTGAATCCCGGTCACCATCTAAGCGGAGCGCCACCATAGGTTGGCCCGGAGCGTTCCAAGAAAATTCGAGATTTTAATGCTTCCCAGATCGCCGGAAATAGCACTTGCAAGGCTTGATAGCAGCCATCAATATGTGCAATTTTGTTGGAAAAATGTAAACTTTGATTTTATTTTATTGTCAGACACATTGAGTTTGTCACAATCAATCCGAATCTATTCAAAATTATTCAAAGTGAGTGAATTTTTTTGCCCAGATCGACAGTGGGGGCTCTTGGGGGCGAGGAGATTTTGGGGGGGGGGACTCGCGACCCCAAGCCCCCCCCCAGCCTGTGTGGCAGGGATTTTTTACCATAAAACGCAAGCGTTTCCTTCATGCGTTCAAGATTGCATCGATCCGCGAAAAAACGGCTGTTGACAAGGTATCCAGTCAAAACGTCCCTTTACCAAAACGTCCCCGTGGTATTACATATGATATACAAAAAAACCCCGCCCATGAAATGTGACATAAAATAAGCAACAAATTGCAAATAGAAAAGTGGGGGGAAAATAAGTTCAATTGTAATTAATTTTTTGCAGAAATCAGTGACGGGCAGCTTTTCGGGAGTTGTTTAACATTTTAGGTGTGTTGACTGTTATCAGTGGCGGACTGCTTCCATATACTCAGGGGACGGTCATCCGAAGGACTTAGATCTCGCCAGTCGGCGACATTTTTAGGTTTTTATCCTACTTTTGCATCGTTATTGGCGTTGCTTCCAAATAACATGATTTAATAGTGTTAGTTTAGGCCCAGATAACAAAATGCCCAAACAGCAGCCATTTTCTGTACTATATTTTAATGAGAGGGGTCATCTTCTGTGTGATCTAGGAGGTAGGTTTAGCCCACAAAGTCTACATGCTATATACGCACTAATGTATGGTTGAGTTGTGCTTAGGTCACAGCAAGCTTACAAAATACACAGAGTGACCTTTAATTCACCCTTGCAGCCCCAAGAAAGATATTGAGAAGGAAAAATTACTGTTGTAAAAATAGTCTTGTTCCCGTCCAGGATAATTGTCAACATGAACATATAAATAGTCTATGCAGATCAATAAATATCTCCAACAAACTGTGTTCCAAAACATTTGAAAGAATCTTCTGGTTAAAATAAAATAAAACTGTTTTCCTAGTGGAAATAGCTTTAGAGTACTAGACTCATATCTGATCATTGAGCAACTTCCTTTTTGCTTTTCTGAAAGTGACTATTTTCAAGGGTACTTGGGCATGATAACGGGCTTGCTTACTCCGTAAAGGCAGAGTGGTCATCTGACAATGCATTATAATGCCATAGAAATGCTTCTTTCTGTACTTTCTTGATTCTTAAATGCCAGGGTATCACATCTAATAAAGTTTTCTTTCATTTTTCATGAAGAAGGTACGCTAGAGGGTCAGGCCCGTATGCAGGGGTTCAGGGGTTCGGACGAACCCCCGAACCCCCTTCCCCTCCTACAAGATCTGGGGTTCAGCTTCGGATAGTACTTTGGTAGTATAAGATGATGAGACGGGTGGTGTTTTATTATGTCCCACATGGCGTTCAAAATCCCTTGAAAAACTTTCTGTCAAAGTTTGACTATCTGATTGGTCTTGGGCCATCTGTCTTGCTTGGTTTAGAAAGCTAATGTTAACTTTGGCGAGGTCATATCTACATGTACAAGTCAGATTTGCCGTCTCCTGAACTGTATGATCATGAATTGTATCGCTGGAGGATGCATTTCACGAGCAAGGAGGACAATATTCTAAGCAGTATTGCAGTCAGAACTGAAGGAATCTGATGAATTATTTTCTCCAATATTCATATTCTACTGAAGATAGCAGCAACAATTCCAGTTACCAGCTGTAAACGGGAACGAAGTTTCTCCGTACTTCGAAGACTGGGTACTAAAAACGGCACCTGCATGGGTCAGGTACCGTTAGTATGTCCCCTGACATCACTAACTCTACTTCACATCCATTATGACAGCCCAATAAACTTGGACAATGTTGTTGATATATTTACATTACAGCATCCAAGAAAGATGGGCGTGCAGAGTATCATATTTAGCTACACTCTGTAAATGAAAACAGGTAAACAATGGGAGGGAGAATGCATCCGGACCCCCTAAATAACTTGCGCCTTCAGCGTCCGATGCATGTGTCTTTGGCACTTGCCGGTCAAAGCCGGTGGGTTAAAATGTTCCACTTGTGGCAAAATCGACCCCCCCCCCCCCAACTGAAAATGCTGCATACGGGCCTACCTCTTTGCCGTTTCCAAAAATGCACTTAATTACTGGCTATTGCAAATCGGTCACATAATGACATAGCTAGGGAGGCCTGGCTTAGGTGCAAAATTGTCCTATCGTTGGCAAAGCTTTGTGCTGATTTAGAAATTGTCACCATTTAGTGATATTTTTCCTATTTTTGACTGGGTGTGAGGCAACAGAGACGGCATCCTGTACTCTTTGAGAAATTTGTCTATGAGGTGGCTTGGATGCAAAATGGCGCTATCTTTGGAAAAGCTTCGTAAAGCGTTGAACTTATTATAGGTTTAGGAATCCTCATTATTTAGTGACTTTTTTCTATTTTTGACGGGGATGTTGCTTAAGGGGGTGGGATGACACCTTACTCTTTGAGAAATTTTTCTTGCTCTAAGTTTCCTAGGTTCAAATAATCTTATATTGGTAAAACTTTTGGACGGATAATACGGTCTGAACTTTTCATTATTTACTTAATTTTTCGGCTGTCCCGGGCACGCATGACACCAACTACAAGATGCGGGCTTCTCCCTGACGCTCTTAGTACGCCACTGAGGGAGACACCCTATCGGTTGGTCGTATATAGCCGTAAGCGTGGGCCTTGCAAAACATGTTCTGTAAAAATGTCTCCCAGATGGGGGAAATGACACATTTTAGACCTTAGAGTTGCATTTTAACATTCTTTACCTTTACTTTTTCATGCTTTAGAAACAAATTTAGATTTCAAGAAGAAAAGTTAGATTTGATTTAAAGGGAAAATGCAGTCCCCCTTATTTGAATTAGTGTACCCGGGTGTCATTCACGAATGGCTCTTGAGCATCATATTACAATATGTTTCTCACTGAGTTGTGAAATTCAATTATAGAGTAACTTCCAGGTTTACCTTGAATATGCAATATTATGTTCTAACATATGAAAGATAAGTCTACTTGATGTAAACATAAGAGGATATTTGTGAGATTTGGCTGTTATTTCCAACAGAGTCGTCGCTACCGGGGTGTGGGGGTGTCTCCCCCCCCCCCCCAGGTTCGTCAGAGCGACGATAATCAGAAAATCTGAAACACCAGTTGGAACTTTTAATATCTCAGTCTAGCAATTTTTTTTATGAATGAGCCTATGTCAACTTTGTATATATTTTCTTACTGGATCAAGTGAGATACAATCAAACGTTATTTTCCTCACGTAAAATCGAATCAAAACTGTCCTTTGTCACGGAGTTATTTCTGTATGTATGTGATGGGTCTATTTGTAGGCCTAATCATTTTTATCACAAATGCTTCTCAATTATCAGAATTGTCGCAAATCCTTGGCGCTCAGGGGCGTAACGAAGGTGTTTTCTTTGGGGGGGGGGGGTGTAGAGACTATGTTTTGCCGACAGATCTGGTAATGCGTAGCGCGGAAACGAGCTTTAGCGGGTGGGGTTCAGGGTCCCGCCTTAGGGCCTATGGTGGGATCTAGGGGCAAAGCCCCCGGAAACTCTGAGGCTTAAACATATCTCTGGGTGAAAAATTAAGTCTCAGGATGGATATATTTTTGTTCATAACGCATCATCAAATGCAAAGATTCCCCATAATTTTGATGTATTAGGCTATTCCTCTCGTCAAGCCGCTATAGTTTTAAGCGGTTGGGCTCCAGAGGTCCGCCAGTGTTTCAGCTAGGAAGTTTTTTCAATGGTACATTTACTGATCTGTGGCCTGGGGAGGGGTCTAAGGGGAGGGGTGTACCCTCCCCCTTTCGAAATTTTTGGAATTTGAAAGGTGCCTATATTGCAAATGGTGCAATATTTGAGTGGATTTCTGCCCTAATGAGGAACCTCAAAATTTACACCCGGTAGAATTTGCTTGTCAAATTTTTATTGTGCACCATTTGTCGCCGTTGATGAGACAGTGCGAAGCCCCCGGAAGCTCTGAGGTTTTAGCATAATCTCTGGGTAAAAAATTAAGTCTCATACAGGATAGGTATGTTTTGGTTCATAATACGTTATCCAATGCAAAGATCCGCATAATTTTAACGTGTTAGGCTATTCGTCCCGTCATGCCACTATACTTGAGGAGCTGGACCTATCGTTCAGAATTGGAACACTATGCGTGCAGCATTTGAACACCACACGCGCCAGGCGTTCAAATACGGTAAGTGTTCAAATAGGCGTCCGGCGTTCAAAAAGGGAGAAAAAGTGTTCAGAATCTTAACACAAGCGTTCAAAATATACTTTGAACGCCAGGACGGGTTCTGTATCTGTTTCGTTTTGGTGTTCAAAGGTTACAAGCCTGAGACTGCAGTGAAGGGAAGACACGCGCGGCACGCATTATTTTTTTCCCAGGATGCATTATTTTTTCCCAGGATGTTTGTCGGTAAACCGGACCCTCGGGAGTTTGGAAAATGTGTTTGAAGTCAAGGTTAGGGTTTAGAAAACGGGCTAAGGATGCCTACTCCATGGGTGATAGGGTGCTATCACGAAACGAAAATGTGAAATCTTATTCAATATAACCCCAAATTTTTCCGCGCACTTCGCGCGCCTCATATTTCGAGTTCGGCAACCCATTGCATCTGTCCGCGCTTAGAGTAGCTGACCCCCAGTCAGGGCGCTTGGCCCACATGTCGGCAAATCAAAGCACCGCCCATGGCTGAGCCTGCATGCAGGTTTTTTCACTTTTGGCACTGAAGTATATACCCCAAAATTTCGGCGCCCTTTGTGGCGCAATCCTCACAATCTGCGTTGTATTACTCATAAACATTATAAGCACAAAAGTACCAGTGAACTTTTCTAGCATAAACTAGGTGTACTCGTATGCCGGATCATCCCGGGGCCTTATGATAGCCCTTGGCAGCATGGTCCCCACTCCGTTCGAAAAGCACTCGACTTCATCTAAGCTTGCGAGACTGAAGAAGCACCATCATGGTCAAAGCCTTGTCTCGTTCACTTGTGAGACTTTCCACAAATCGCCGCCAGGGAAGGGGAACTTTTCGCGCACTTAGCGCGCACTTTCATACGTAGGCCCGATTTCTTTAAGCTATGATACGTGTAGGCCTTGGAATATCTTCCCCTGTGGTTCTGGCAAACTGCCATCATCTATTGGCACCACTAGCTACAAACATAGTCTTCTTCGGTGCCCACCTTTGCTGTACCGGAGCCCCCATGTCAGAATTCCTGGCCAAGGGCCTTCTCTTGGTCCGGTTTCATCAGGGTCATTGGCAACATAGCCCCCTAAAAAGTATGTCCCTGCAACCGCACCTGAATTACACATGAAGACTATTCTGATCACAAAACTTTCTGAAAAAAGAGATACATCTCCAAACATCTGTAAGGGCGTCGCATCGATATGGGACCTTTCAATCTAATTTGTACAGGCCCGTAGCGGGGGGGGGGGGTCCGGAGCGTTCGAACGACCCACCCCAACTTGAGGGAGGTCCACATTTTCATTGATTGCCTAAACTCTTCCCGTTACTTCTTGTGAGTGTGAGAGGTCTGCAAGCACTCTGGGGCGCCTCAATACGTTCATGCGAGCAAGCATGAAGGAGAAGCGGCTCTCATCCCTTGCACTGATCCACACTCATTATGACATGAGTGTAGACCTTGATGTGGTGGTGGAAATATTCTCGAAGATACATCCTAGAAAACTGGAACTAGCCAGTGTTCTCACTCCTGGTCCATAACTTCAAAAGCAACAAAGACAACAGACATTCACATGGATATTTGAGTGTGCAATTCTGCAATACTACTAGTTGTGCAGGCCTGTGGACGACATAATGTGGGCTGTAACTATGTATTTTAAGCTATGTTTTTTCAAAACCTAATTTCAGAAATTTAACCATGTTCATTGCATGATCATTCTTATTGTTTATTACCTGGTGCTTAACATTGTTTCAATGGAACAACATTTGTTTTGAAAAGGTTTATATCAAAATCATTATAATCTGAAGCCAGACAGTCTGACAGTACATGTAGGTTATTCTACTACCAAAGTACATGTATGATTTTTTTCTCAAAAAGTGGTGTACTGTGTGGAATTCCTGGGGAAAAAAGGACTCCTGTTGTGTTCAAAAGTCCTTTTGAAATGCTCCAGATTGCAGAAGATCTGCAGATTTCAAAATTTTCCGGGGGAGCATGCCCCGGACCCCTAGCAATTGCATGCTACGGCACGCGCCAGCCGCCTCCGTATTGGAAAAAGGTCCACATCTTGGAAAAAAGACCCACCCCTCCACATGGGCTGGCTACGGGCCTGTTGTAGCATGATAAGGGAGGATGAGGGTACGTTGTTGCCGTCATACATTTTTAAAAAATTTTCGAGGAGCCCTTCGCGTGCAGCCATTATCGGTAAAGATGAGTGATTGTTAATACACTAACGACGAAAAAATATTCTGAAACGCGCATGTTAGTCATTCGCCCCTTTTGCTGTACCCGTAAGGGAGGTCTAATATCAGTATATCAGCTCCTGCACCTATACCCCTCCCTCCCGCCCTTTCCCCGTCGCTGGAAGCTGTTCATCTGAATTTTCTTTCAAAATTAGTAAAAAACACTATAGATGTAAAGTGGCGCCATACTCTATATTATCATTTTTATGTCAGGTAATAACCATTATGTCATTACCCTATTTGATCCAGAGCTTCCAGGAGGCCCTACACAGGTACATACCAGCCTTAGATGCCGAAAATTTTCGTAATAGTAGAAGAAAGTTTCTGTTGACTCCATGCACGTATATTTGCGTAAAAACTTTGCCCGAATAGAAGGCAGTAAAGTAGCCAAAGGGGGCTTTAGGAGGTTTTTCGACTAACGTATTCTTCTTTCAGAAAACATACTCTCTGCTTTTACCTAACCAAAAATTAGAATTCACTAAATTTTGGACATTTTCCAGCCATACTTATGTGATTACCACAAAAAATATCCCAATGACATGGCCGTACGGGCCGGGGGCTGGGGGCGACCACCCCCCTAAATGTCAGAAACCTGACTAAATTGGGCAGATATTTTGTCTCAGTCGGGCGGAAAATTGGACAGTTAGTCTGCAGTCGGGCAAAATTGGCCGCCCTCCCTGAGAAAAACGGTCCCGCACAGCCATGCCCAAAGAAAGCACCATCTTGCATCAGGCAACCTTAAAGGGGAATTTTCATCATCCCAGTGACAGTTCCAATTCTCCCAACTATGCAACTTCTAGCTCCTCCCATAACTGTATGAAGCTACTCCTTGTGCAGGAATAAACCTGTTTTATTGCTTAAGGCTATGTCCTGGTGAGCATACAAGGCTATAAAATGTAATAAAAGCACTCTCTCTGCCTTGTGTGGAATGTGAGCTACTTCGCATCTTCCAAATTTTCAAACTTTGATGTCAATCAAAGAGCAGTCACCAACTGAGAATTTTCATACCCCTACACTAAAAATATATTTTGGGGTGATGACTGTCTGTCTTTAAACTAACAACCAGAAAGCCAAAAGGCTTAGTGATTCCCTTGCCATATGGATATGTGTAACAAACATGAATCACCCACATGACAAGCATGAGATCCTCACAGTTATCCTGTTTGAGATATCATGTCAATAATGTCAGAACCTTCGAAATCTTGTGACCCAAAATGACCTACACGTTTAAATATGAACAATCCACAGACCAAGTACGAGATCCCTTATAGTTATCCTCCTTTAAATATCATGCTTACTAGGTTTTGACCTATTGTGACCTCAAATGACCTTTGACCTGCACGCAAATAATAGGGATCATCTACTCAATGTGAACAATCCACATGTCAAGTGTGAGATCCCTCACACTTATCCTTCTTGAGATATTGTGTTTACAAGGTTTTGACCTTTTGGCCTCTGGTGACCCCAAATGACCTTTGACCTCCACCAAAAACGATAGAGATCATCTGCTCAATATGGGCAATACACAAGCTACGTATGAGATCCATCACAATTACCCTTCTTGAGATATCGTGTTCACAAGGTTTTGACCTTTTGACCTTTGGGGACCCCAAATGACCTTTGACCCCCACCAAAAATAATAGGGATCACCTACTCAATATGGGTAATACACAAGGTAAGTATGAGATCTCTCACAGTTACCTTTCTTGAGATATACTGCTTACAAGGTTTTGACCTTTGTGACCTTTGGTGACCCCTTATGACTTTTGACCTCCATCAAAAATGACAGGGATGATCTGCTCAGTATGGGCAAACCACATTCTATGTATGAGATCCCCCACAGTTACCCTTTTTGAGACATCGTGTTTTCAAGAATTTAAGCTTTTGATCTCTGGTGACCCCAAATGACCTTTGACCTGAACCAAAAACAATAGACATCATCTACTTAGTATGGGCAATTCACATGCTAAGTATGAGATCCCTCACAGCTACTCTTTTTGAGATATCGTCTTTACAAGGTATTGACTTTTTGACCTCTGGTGACCCCAAATGACCTTTGACCTCTACCAAAAACAATGTGGATCATCTGCTTAATATGGGCAATACACATGCTAAGTATGAGATCCCTCACATGTATCCCTCTGGAGATATCGTGTATACAATAATTTCCAGGGTATTTACCTTTCGACCTTTTGACCTCCACCAAAAAGATAGGGATTATTTACTTTATATGGGCAATCTACATGGTATTTATGAAATCCCTCACCATTACCCTCCTTGAGATATATTGTTTACAAGGTTTTAACCTTTTGACCTCTGGTGACCCCAAATGACCTTTGACCTCCACCAAAAACAATGGGGATCATCTACTCTATGTGGGCAATCTACATGCCAAGTATGAGATCTCTCGGAGTTACCCTTCTTGAGATATCGTGTTTACAAGCAAAAGTGTCACATGCACACACACATACACACCCACACGACATCACCATCGCATAGATTCCTTCGGCCTTCGGAAAGGAATCAAAAATTTCCCAAAGGATCCCCACTGCTGTATATAAAACGCAGGGCGCATAAAAAGGTGCAATTTACGCGCTGCCATTTAGTTGGAAAAAACATCCATCCAGTCGGAATTTGGGACCTTCACACCCCCAAAAACGTATGACCCTAGCTACGTTCCTTGTTTCAAAATAAGTTTGCGGCGACTGTTTATGCCCTTTTAATTAAAAGTTACTTTCATGAGCTCATTTAGTCTGGCGGTACTACTTAAAGATAATTGGCTATTTTATCTTTTTACCCAGCTATTATGCAGGTGTATTCAAGCAGTGAATGGAAAAAAATGGTTTATTCGTCAGGAAGAGAAACACTTAAGAACGCGTCTGTGGCTGGGGTACGGGGACTTCCCCGGGAAATTTGAGGGGGAAGGAACCGTTTTGTGCGATTTCCCAAGTTTTGGGGCCTTGAAATCAAAATTTGGACAGTGAAATTTTCAGTATTCCAATATCTTTTCTCAAGTAGGCCAACTTTCATTTACGGTTTGGAATCTCAGGGGGGAAGTTGTCCCCTGCCACCCCGCAGGCTACGGCCCTGCATCAAAATAGTTTTAATTCTTTAAATACCCCTGAACCTCACCAAGGCATAGCCCTTGGACCCGTTCCCCTAGACTCCACCAGGGGTCCTAGGGCGAGCTCCTGGACCCCACAACTTCAATGGAGCGCTTTGCACTCCCGGGAAGCCTTCGGCGCCGTTTGGTATTCGGCCCGGGTTTGTTCTCCCCCCCCCCCCACTATCAGACGCCAAATCCCGCCACTTTTAATGCCTTTTTAAGATAGTTAAATGCTTTATTCTAATGCGATCAATTTAAAAAGTATCCCCTAACTTCCCGTGCAAACGTTCCCCTCCCCTCCTTCCACTGATATCCCCTCCTACGCGATTGCTTTGCAATTGGTAGCCGAGATAAAACGTAATCAGTCAAAATGCAGCACTGATGTACGCACTGCTTTGTTACAGACCGCGTAGAAATGGGAGTAGTGTTGAGTTAGGTTCGCGCCAAGCCTCGGCTGCGTACAAAACTTCTCCAGAAAATTCGAGAAAGACATCAATTTTGATTTAAGTCATTTTATTAACGATTTCCTTCAGATAAAATTCAATTGAAAACAAACCTAGTTTCCAGCAAAAGTTATAACGATAGATAATATAGATGTTTACTAATTGGAAGCAGTGGCGTAGCTACGGGGGCATGAAGGGGAACGTGCCCCCACAACAAAGCGGTGCCACCCCAGGTGCCCCCACGAAAAATTTTGGAATGTACAGTTTTATACATATTAGTCCTATAGAGAGGGAGAGAATTCAGAAATTGTGCCCTCCCAAGAAAGGTTCGTAACGGTGACCCCCAGTGTCCCCTGCTCAAAAAATCCTGGCTACGGCCACTGACTGGAAGTCGGTATCGAAGTCCCGAGATGTCAGAAACTTACTTGAAACATTCAAGAGGCTACTTTAGGATTGACAGTTCCCTTTATACTTCTGATTGGTCACTTCAATTCTTGGACACAAAAATATAAATATTCAAAAGTTACATTCTCGAAATGTCCAATCGGAGTTGTATCAAATCAAACTTAGGATACGCCTGTACAAATTTGATTAGGCCTACTGTCGCAGCAAGTTTCTTGTTGGAAACCGTACGAGCGGACTGCTGTTGTTCACAGCTGTATACAGCTCTGATGAACAAAGGAGATTGTAAACAGGAAGTAAGTGTTCTTGGGCCAAGAAACAAATAACATCTTGAAAGAAGAGGATGCACGGCTCCTTACAGGTCCGGGGGAGGGGCACTCATCATCGACAAGGGAGTATCAAGCGTGATCAGAGGCGGAGCCTAGGGAATTCTGTTAGAGAGGGCGAGAATGGCCGGTCCTTTGAAGTATAGGTAAATACCCTATGTCTGAATACCAGGTAAAACCTGAAAAGGGTGCCGATAGGCGATTTGAGTCCGTCAGGGGGACGAACAACCCCCTGACGCAACGCTCCGCCACTAAGCGTGACCAAGAATCCACGTAAATATTTTTGGAGAATAGGCAAGATACGTACGCAATGAGGAAAGGGTTTAGTGAAGAAAAAAGGTGTATACCCGGGTGTTTTACTAGGTGTTGTTTGGGAAATTTCCCAGGGATAATTCCAGAAGAAAGAAGAAGTATGGATTTCGGAACATTTCGAAAATTCGGGAACTGTTGTTTTATTCAAATACGAACATTTTTATCCTGTTATTAGGTTCGCCCCTATAATGAAACAGCGGTGATGATAGCACATGCACTGGTAGCGTTCTCGGATGTTCACGAAATATGGTGGTTATACTTACTTAGGGTGAGTCTCGGACAAATATGCGCTTATGGTGCTTTCAAAAAATCAATGGTCACGCCTGATACCCCCTTGTCAATGACCAGTGCCCCCCCGTCTTCCCCCCACCCCTCCCCCGGATTACAGGTATGGCTGCCGCGCGTGTTCACGGTGGCTTCAACTGGTTGAACGGGCTTGGATAGGTAATGCGCTATCCAGTTATATATACAGATCAGTGGCCTAAGTGCTAGGGTCAAATATGAAAGCCACATTCATGATCCGTACGCTACCGTGGCCCTGAAGGGACATTTCGAGATTTCGATATTTCGACATTTCGATATTTCCATATTTCGACTTTTTCGTTTCGATATTTCGATATTTCGACTTTTTCGTTTCGATATTTCGACTTTTTCGTTTCGATATTTCGACTTTTTCGTTTCGATATTTCCATATTTCGACTTTTTTGTTTCGATATTTCGATGTTTCGACATTTCGATATTTCGACTTTTTCGTTTCGATATTTCGATATTTCGACTTTTTCGTTTCGATATTTCGACGTTTCGACATTTCGATATTTCGATATTTCGACTTTTTTGTTTCGATATTTCGACATTTCGACATTTCGATATTTCCATATTTCGACTTTTTCGTTTCGATATTTCGACATTTCGATATTTCCATATTTCGACTTTTTCGTTTTGCTGGACAAGGCATACGCATGTAGAAATATAGGCCTATTATACAGCTGTTGTTCTTTTGCAGTGCACGAGAGTCATGTAGCAAACAACGTGCAGATGGCTGACATCAGGTTTCGGAATGGAAGGATGGCTAGGGAAAGATTAATTAAATCTTATTTTAATCAAGGGTATGCGTACAAGGAGATCGTGGCCATTCTCTATACCCGTTATAATATTTCACTATCTGTCAGACAGTTGAAGAGGATACTTCGAGAGCATGGACTTTATCGAAGAAAACACCTCGACAGGTATGTAACAGCAATTTTAAGAAATTTCACGTAAGCCTATCTGTCAAGTGAAAGATAACTGGTGTGACAAAATGAATATATGCCTTTCACGTTGGATCTTGATCCTCTTAAAACTTCCAAATTACTTTAGCTTTTTCTCTTAGAAAATATTAGGGGCCTAATAGTTGTCTGCCAAACGCCTATTTCAATGAAATTGTAACCTTCGAAATCACGGAAGCATATATATGTGTGTGTGTATGGCTCAGTATGGGCTCGTTTTAAGCACGTATAGGGCGATGACGCAAGCACAGTGGTCACAATGACTGCCTATGACCCAAGGATGGACAGTATTTTTGTCGTGTAGAAAACATTCGTATTAGCAAGTAAACGGTTAAGAAGGGAGGGGAGGGAGTGATGTTGACTTTCAAGTTTGGTAGGTATAAAGTGGGTGGGTAGTGCTGTGTTCTCAATACACTTTCGCATTAAATAGGCAGTGCCAAATGAATTTCTGGCTGAAATAAACCTGTAAATTCAAACTGTAAAGCAGGGGTGGATTTAGGGGGGGTTCATGGTTTCCGGAAACCCCCTTTTTTCCTCAGGAAAAAATCCCAGAAAAAAATAATCAAAACTTAGATAACATATCAAGGCACAAAATAAATTAATTCTTCCTTGTTTCGTTTTGCAGGTAGATTGGTAGTGTCAGTATGTACACTGCGGTATTTAACATTTAAACATTGTGTGGCATTTGTACACGACAGGTATGCAGGAATACTCAATTCCGTTACTAATAAAATGTTGTTTTTACAGGCGACAGTCGAACACCAGCTTGGGCTGGAGCGCCTTGGGCTGGAGCGTGTATTGAGAACACAGCACTACCCACCCACTTTATACCTACCAAACTTGAAAGTCAACATCACTCCCTCCCCTCCCTTCTTAACCGTTTACTTGCTAATACGAATGTTTTCTACACGACAAAAATACTGTCCATCCTTGGGTCATAAGGCAGTCATTGTGACCACTGTGCTTGCGTCATCGCCCTATACGTGCTTAAAACGAGCCCATACTGAGCCATACATACACACACATATGCTTCCGTGATTTCGAAGGTTACAATTTCATTGAAATAGGCGTTTGACAGAAAGCTATTAGGCCCCTAATATTTTCTAAGAGAAAAAGCTAAAGTAATTTGGAAGTTTTGACCTTCTTGAAAAGAAAATTGATGAACTCTCTCAACAAGTTGAGGACCTCTCTTCTTTGAAAGATGATTTTGCTGGGAAGGTTAGAGATATAGTGAGAGAAGAGGTCAAAGAAATAAAAGACAAAGAAGAAAGAGCCTGTAATGTTGTAATTTCAAGCATCCCCGAGTCTGTAGCCTCAGATAGTCAGGGGGATGAAGAAAGAAGAAGTGATTTGGGAAAGGTTAACTATCTTATACACAAAGTGCTTCAGGCCCCTGATGTTAAAGTTGTTACTACGCATAGGGTCCCAAAACTCAGAGATGGGAATGCCTCATTTAATCGAAAGACAGTTGTGAAACTAGAAGCACCAAATCAAAGAAATAAGTTACTTAGAATTGCTAAGAACTTGCGTGGCAAGGAGGAGTGGCAGGGTGTTTATATCAACCCTGATTTAACTGTTAAAGAGAGAAAGAAAGACTATGAGTTACGTAAAGAACTGAAACATAGAAGAGAAAATGGGGAGCATAACTTAGTATTGGTTGGAGGTAAGATAGTTGTCAGTAATAGAAGACAAGCTAATGCTAGTTCTTTTTTACTGAGGAGTCACAGTCATGTCGGCTCCCAAAATATGCAGCAGCAGTAAGTATTAATGCACCTGTAAATAGTGTACATAATGTTGGTGTTGTTTGTGTCCCTGATAAGTCTCAGGTTTCACATGATTTTAACCATTATGTTTCAAATCAGGTTCAGGTACCTACTTCAAGTGCTGGTGAAGTCTGTTCAACATTTAAGTGTTTTCTTGTTAATGCCAGGAGTATCGTTAGTAAAGTCAGTGAGCTGGAGAGCTATGTGTTTGAGCATAATCCAGATATTATTATGATTACCGAATCTTGGGCTAATGATTTAATAGGAGATGCAGAACTTTCCTTACAAGGCTTTAATATCTTTAGAAAAGATAGATTGTCAAGCAAAGGTGGTGGTTGCATTTTGTATGTAAAAGAGGATATTAAGGTCGCTGTTGTTGAGGATTTGACTAATTTTCCTGCTGCTGAATCTATTTGGTGTAAGTTTGTTGGTGCAAAGTCTAGTCTCTGCATTGGAGTATGTTACAATAGTACTTTTGCTACTGCAGATAGTGAAATTGCATTACATACTGTTATCCAACAAGCTTGTAGTAGATTTGAGAATCTCCTAGTCTGTGGTGATTTTAATCATAGAACAATTGATTGGGTGCGGCTGCACTCTGGTAGTGAAGGGCAAGCTTTTCTTGACTTAACTTTAGATTGTTTTCTTCATCAACATGTTCATGAGCCTACCAGGGGTGAAAATATTTTGGATTTAGTGTTGTCCTCTAATGATTGTATGGTTGAGGATTTGATTGTTCACGAGCAGTTTGCTAGCAGTGACCATAACTTCATTACTTTTAAATTGATTACGGATACTGTAGTGACTTCTTGGAGAGATTATTATTATGATTATAGAAGAGGGGATTTTAAAGTCATGAGGAGTAAACTCAAATCAGTTAACTGGTTTGCTGCTTTTGAAAATATATCTGTTGAGGACCAATGGTCCTTTTTTTAGATGTAAACTTGAGGAAGTGGTCTTAAAGCACACTCCACTCAAGAAGAGTAAAAAGGTTAATAAGCCTCTTTGGTGGTCAAAAGCTGTTGATAGAGCTAGGAAAAGGAAATTAAGGTGTTGGAAGACGTACAGACAGTCTCATAGTCAGTATGACTTTTTAAGGTATAAAAGTGCTCTTGATGATTCTACTAAAACTCTCCGTGCAGCAAAACGTGCATTTGAAAGGAGGTTAGCTTTGGGAATTAAGGATGATCCTAAGTCCTTCTATAAATATGCTCGTAGTAAAATGAGGACCAAAGAAACTGTTGGCCCTCTAGTTGATTGTAATGGTCAGGTTGTCCTTGATGATGAGATTAATGCTAAGATGTTGAATGAGTACTTTGTTTCAGTATTTACAGAAGAAAATGTACATGAGATTCCCGTTTGTGACAGTCTTATTAATGACGATATAGATGTCTTAGGTAATGTTGATTTGTCAGAGGAAGTTGTCTTGAAAAAATTACTTGGTCTTCATCATGATAAAGCTCCAGGGCCGGACAATGTTTATCCTGTTGTATTGAGAAATCTTGCTGATGTGATTGCTCAACCTTTGAGCTTGATTTTTAGTCAAAGTCTTGTTTATAATGTTGTGCCATCTGACTGGAAATTAGCAAATGTTACACCATTGTTCAAAAAGGGTTCAAAGAACCAAGCTAGTAGCTACAGGCCTGTAAGCCTGACTTCACAAGTTTGTAAAGTTATGGAGTCCATTTTGAAGGATAGTATTATAAATCACTTGGACAAATACAATCTTGTTAATGATTCTCAGCATGGTTTCAGGTCTGGAAGGTCCTGTCTTACTAATTTGTTACATTTTATGGAAATTGTTACAAGGAAGATTGATGAAGGACTCCCTGTTGATGTTGTTTATCTAGATTTTTAGTAAGGCTTTTGACAAAGTTCCTCATAAACGTCTAATTAACAAGGTGAAAGCACATGGTATAGGATCATCTGTGGTAAATTGGATTGAGAACTGGCTCAGTAACAGGTCTCAAAGAGTCGTTTTGCATGGTCATAAATCTGACTGGCTTCCTGTTACTAGTGGTGTGCCGCAAGGATCTGTCCTTGGTCCTACTTTATTTATCATATATATTAATGATCTTGACTTGAACCTCAATAGCTTTGTATTAAAATTTGCAGATGACACAAAAGTTCTTTCTGATGTTTCATCCATGGAGCAAGTGTCTATGTTGCAAGCAGATTTAGATTGTTTGTTTAAATGGTCGGAGGACTGGCAAATGTCATTTAATGCTGGGAAGTGTAAGTGCCTTCATATTGGTTATGACAATAGAAAGGCTAGCTATTTTATTGGTGGTGAGGAAATTGAAAGTACTTCATCTGAAAAAGATTTAGGCGTAATTGTTGATGATTCCCTGAGTTCGAGTAAGCAATGTGCTAAGGCTGTGGCATCAGCAAATAAGGTTCTTGGTATCATTAATAGAACATATTCTTGTAAAAGTAAAGACAATATATTGAGATTGTACAAGTCCTTAGTTAGGCCTCATTTGGAATACTGCTGTCAAGTTTGGCGTCCCTATCACCAGAAAGATGTTAATAATATTGAGAAGGTGCAGAGGCGAGTTACAAGGATGATACCTGAAATTTCTCATTTAAGTTATGAGGACAGGCTTTTTGAAACTAATCTTTTGTCCTTGGAAATGCGTAGACTTCGTGCAGATCTCATTGAGGTTTTTAAGATTGTCAATGGACTAGAGAAAATTGATGCTTGTATTTTTTTTGAACAACACTCTGATTGTCGTACTCGTGGGCATCCTTTCAGGTTTTATAAACCCAACTGTAGGTTGGACATTAGGAAGTACTCATTCAGTCAACGTGTCATTTCTGAGTGGAATAACCTGCCTCTTGAAGCTGTCACTGCTGAAAGTGTTAATAGTTTTAAAAACAAAATTGATCCAATTTTGAAGAAAAGACAGGGGCTTTATATAAGCCATAAGTGGCTGCCTGCCCCAGTGTTCAAGATCCCATCAGCCTCATTTGCCGATGGGAATCGGTGAGTAATCGGTGAGTTAAAGTTTTAAGAGGATCAAGATCCAACGTGAAAGGCATATATTCATTTTGTCACACCAGTTATCTTTCACTTGACAGATAGGCTTACGTGAAATTTCTTAAAATTGCTGTTACATACCTGTCGAGGTGTTTTCTTCGATAAAGTCCATGCTCTCGAAGTATCCTCTTCAACTGTCTGACAGATAGTGAAATATTATAACGGGTATAGAGAATGGCCACGATCTCCTTGTACGCATACCCTTGATTAAAATAAGATTTAATTAATCTTTCCCTAGCCATCCTTCCATTCCGAAACCTGATGTCAGCCATCTGCACGTTGTTTGCTACATGACTCTCGTGCACTGCAAAAGAACAACAGCTGTATAATAGGCCTATATTTCTACATGCGTATGCCTTGTCCAGCAAAACGAAAAAGTCGAAATATGGAAATATCGAAATGTCGAAATGTCGAAATATCGAAACAAAAAAGTCGAAATATCGAAATGTCGAAACGTCGAAATATCGAAACGAAAAAGTCGAAATATCGAAACGAAAAAGTCGAAATATCGAAATGTCGAAACATCGAAATATCGAAACAAAAAAGTCGAAATATGGAAATATCGAAACGAAAAAGTCGAAATATCGAAACGAAAAAGTCGAAATATCGAAATATCGAAACGAAAAAGTCGAAATATGGAAATATCGAAATGTCGAAATGTCGAAATATCGAAATCTCGAAATGTCCCTTCAGGGCCACGGTAGTACGCACATAGTCGGCCTGGGTTGATGTATTGCAGTTTTGCCATATACTGTACTTTCGTACGTATGAAGCAAATTTGCCAGGCCTGCTATGTGCAGGGCATTTGCAAGTTGCTCCTAAAAAACATGGAGCTACGTATTGATAATGGATAAGCACTTTGATGTTTGTGTCATTGGTGCAGGCCTGTGGGGTTCAGCAGCAGCAAGGCATCTCTCTCAGGACCCTGGCATAAAAGTTGGCCTGATTGGTCCAGATGAGCCAAAGAAGGAGGTATTGTATGTATTTGATCATGATAATGATTTCGAGTGTATCCCTAGGTCATCTCTTAAATGGTAGCAGTTTTACCTTTCCAGTCACAGGAAATGCCAGCATAGCCCTAACGTTAGGCCAAGTGCAGTGTTCAGGAAATGCTCTATCTCACCCCAGACAGTAAAATAAAAATTCTCCCTAGCTAGGCACTAAGTTCAGTTCTAGCCCCTCCTCCAGTTTAAATTACGAAAAATTGGAAAACAGAGGCCTAGGAGTACACCCCCAAGACATGCATAGCCACAGCAGCCTGCATGGAGCTCAAGGTCATATTGACACACAACTGTGAGGGAATGCAAGTGCCTGTATACAAGTCATGATCATTGACCAACAAATGTGGAGCTATTATGTGGCTATTTGCCCGACAGTCGGGCAAATTGGAAGTTTAGTTTTCTTATTTTCCCGACAGCAATCGACCAATCATATCACCTCAACGAGCTTGTGATGTAAGAAATGTTAGTTGGCGCGTGGCGGTGTGCGTGTGTAGGCCTACCACAGAACAATATATAATTATGTGGTGTGTACGTACGTACAGTATGTGTGGTTACTACTTACAGATCAGCACACTCAGTGGACTTCCATAGCTTCGATGACTTATCAGAGTACAGTACTCAGGAGAAAATTCCAGAAGACAATTCCAATTGAGTCCCATCGGATTATTTTAAAAACTGTCAGAAGAAACGTTTTCTGTGTTTTAGCATAGTTGTTTGTAGAACAGTAGAAACAGCAAACAAAGGCATAAGCGAACGAGGCGGGGGGAGGGGGGCAGGGGGGCAGGGGGGCATATGCCCTCCCAATTCGGGCAAAAATAGTGGATCCATTCGGGCAAATGAGACAACCGAGAAAACAAATTATGCCTTTTTGGAACCGACACAACGGTATCAAAATTCAGGCAACTTGGTCCAAAATTCTAAATTCGGGCAAAAATTTCCCTGACCCCCCAGAAATATTGACCCCCCATACGCCTATGAACAAAGGCAAATACTGAAAGGAAGGAAACAAGAAATGCAATCTGAAGGAGTTTTGCGCTCAATAGTTGTCTGCATGTTGCAAATTTAACAAAATGCTGAAGTCGACTCGGAATAGGCTTCAAACTGTTATTTGGTGGCACCATTTTTCTTCTGGCGAACATCTCATTTTCAAAAAAAAAAAAAAAAATTGCGCACGCCACTGCTACCTAGGCTCGCCGGTAGGACAAATAAGGACCATTAGTTTCCCGACATATAGTTCAAATATTTTCTGAGGCTACAGACTTAGAATAGCCCCGTCACTTTCGTCCACAGTCGGGAAAATAAGGATGTCCAATAATTTTCCCGACTGTCGGGAAAATAAAGTTAACCTTATTTTCCCGACATACTATTCAAGTATTTTTAGAGGCTACAAATTTAGGATAGCGCCATCACTTTGGCCAATCGTCGGGAAAATAAGGAAGGAAAGTCGTGTTATTTTCCCGACTGTCGGGTAAATAGCTTCCACCATTATTTATTTAAATATTACAGGCGATTTAAAGCCATCTAGACAGTGTGCAGCTGCTGCTGCTAGGGCTAATAGGATGCGTGGATTGATCAAGAGGAATTTCAGTAATTTTGTTAAAGAAATTGTACTAAATCTGTATAAGCAGTTGGTATGTAGACCCCACCTCACCTATGCAGCCCAGGCTTGGAGTCCCTTTTATGATAAGGACAAGTTACTTTTAGAGCAGGTTCAGAGGAGAGCCACTCGCCTTATTCCCGAGGTGAAACGCCTACCTTATCATGTTAGACTTAAGCATCTTGGGCTAATTACCACCCTGGAGTTGAGAAGGATTAGGGGGGACATGCTTCAGGTGTACAAATTCTCTGAAAGGAATCCTTTGTCATCTTGCAATTATTTAAAGGTTCAAAGTAATTCTCGGGTTCGAGGCCATTAATTGTAAGAAGCTAGTTAAGTGTTTTGCAAGGCTCGACATTAGGAAGTTCAGCTTCTCTCATAGAGTTGTTAACGAGTGGAATAGTCTGCCTGAGTGGGTAGTTAACTCCACAGCAGTGCACTGCTTTAAGGTCAACATCGACAAGTTCTTCCATAACTGTGGTAGCCCTTACTTGAAATCCAGATATGAATTCCATATCTGGCCCATATCTGCTGCAGATATGGGATTTATATCTGGGCCAGATAAAAAATTGGGCAGATATAACCCAGATCTACGCCAGAAGCAGATCTAAGCCATATATGGCCAGATAAAGTTTTATCTAGATCAAGTCTTTATATGGAACAGACAAAATTTTATCTGGACCAGATATGGTCCTTATATGAGCAGAATATATTTCCATATAAGGCCCATATCTGCACCAGATATGGAATTTATATCAGATCAGATAAAAAGTTGGGCAGATATAACACAGATCTAAACCAGAACCAGATCTAAACCATATATGGCCAGATAAAGTTCTATCTGGATCAAGTCTTTGTATGGCACAGATAAAATTGCATCTGGACCATATCTGCTTTAGTTATGAATCATAGTTAGGACTTACAGTCCACATTCTTCATGGAGACAGTGTGCTTTTTACATGCTAAAAACGGACACGGCCAGACCGGCGAAAGGAACACTACATATGGCCAACAACCAAACAAACCAAACACCAATGACACCGCCACAAATAAAACAAAATAAAACCACCAACACCGCAAAGAACACCAGATGAATCCTTCGACCATCGAGGACACCCCAGCTTCAAAACAACCACCACATCCACAACAAGCAAAACCAACACCCGAAGGCAAATACGCCCGAAGGTAACAAACTCGCCCGAAGGCAACCATAGCACAGGGGGATACGGGGGCCAATCGTTACATTTAAATCCCTATTTACAGTCTATTTACACTATGCACAACTATTTAATTTACATGTAACACAGACAAACTTCCCGAAGAGATCGAACGAGCCCGGTAGGGGATCAGGAACGTCCACTCTCTTCGGGAACCCCAACTGAACCAAACTGGGCCCAAAAATACAGGCGCACCTTGCCTAAGGGCGCCCCGGAGGCAGTTGTGGCAAAGGGTAACCTCATTATCCCCACGCTTTAACAAGCTCCACAACCAGATGTAGTTTAACGTCCTACCCAGGAGACTCTTTTTAAGTATGTAGAAACAGGCACTGGCAAACTAAAGAAGAATCCCAAACCCAAACAAAACCATGACGGGTCACAAACAAATGCTAAACAAACTATACATACCGTGCAACAGGGAACAAAAGAGTCTCTGTTACTACTGAACTCCAGTAACTGCCACTGCAGCCAACCCCAAAACAACTCCCCACAACCACATACCACCCAAACAAATTCCGCCCACATGCCCAAAGGAAGCACCACGCCCGAAGGCAACTCTACACCCCACGGCAACACTACGCCCGAAGGCAACACTACGCCCCAAAGGCAACATTATGCCCAAAGGCAACACTATGCCCAATGGCAACAGTACTTAAAAAGGACCGAGGCTTGCCCAAGGGTGTCCCGGAGGCAGTTGTGGCAAAGGGTAACCTCATTATCCCCATGCTTTAACAAGCTCCACAACCAGATGCAGTTTAACGTCCTACCCAGGAGACAGCAGAATATGTTTAAATGCTCCAAGAAGAATTTAAGGAAAGTATTGGGTTGCATTGACTTAAGTACATGAATTCAACTTATTTCATAGCAGTGAACAGAGAAATGCCCTGAAATTTCCTATTTTGTGTAATCACAGTGATATGGGCTTCTTATTTTTAACTTTATTAGGTATTTGACTCTAAATTTTGTTTACTGCATAGTGCATATTTTACTTTCAACTTCCTAAATCATGAAAAATGTAGGTTTAGATACAAGCTCCTCCCAAATATGCAAATTATTTGCATAAGTTCACTTAGTATACCGCGGTATTTAAACAGAAGTGTAGCCACTTAATAACTGCAATGTCTGGGAAGGTGATGCTGTATCCAAAACATGTCTTAGTTTGTAACAAGCATAATCCAAGAATCAAATCAAATAAAAAATAAAAAAAAACTAACGAAATGCTCATTTGCATATCTAGTATATCAAGTTATATCTGGCTTGATATGGCCATATAAAACTTTATTTGCATATCTGGCATGGATTTTTATCATGTTATAGATCTGGCTTGATATGGCCATATAAAACTTTATTTGCATATCTGGATAGGCATTTCATCAAATTATATCTGGCTTTGTATGGCCATATAAAACTGTATTTCATATCTGGACAGACATTTCCTCAGTTTATATCCGGCTTGATATGGCCATATAAAACTTTATTTGCATATCTGGATAGGCATTGTATCAATTTATATCTGGCTTGATATGGCCATATAAAGCTGTATTTGCATATCTGGAAAGGCATTTCATCAAGTTATATCTGGCTTGATATGGCCATATAAAACTTTATTTACATATCTGGAATTGCATTGTATCAAGTTATATTTGGCTTGATATGGCCATATAAAACTTGATATAATGTATCAAAGCATCTAAATCTGGCAGTACATCTGGCTTGATATGGCCATATAAAGGCTGTATTTAACCAGATATATCCAGATATCAATCCATATCTGGATTTGGAATAAGGTAGAATCTAATTGGGCTGGGCTCCTTTGGTGTTGGTTGGTTGTTTGTTTTCAGTTAAGGTTGTATGGACTTCAGGGCATCTTGGGCCTTAGCCCTCCTTTGCCCTTTAACCTGTTATGTTATGTTATGTTATTTGCATGAATGTCAATCAAAGTGCAGTCACCAATTGTATTTAAAACTATAGGACCATTCCAGGTTCATGGAGGGGAGGATGCCACAGCCCCCAGGGCTCGAAATAACGGGGGCCCATGGGCCTGATGCTCCTAGAAATTCGCTCTGGCCCGTAGCTTCTACAGGGAAAGGGGCCCGGTTGGCTCCTAAATAGTTCAAGTATAACTGTACAGTCTGCACATGAACCTCTCCACCCACAAGTAAACGATCTTACATCTCGCACGGCCTGTGTTCAGTATTTCATACAAAAACTATTTCGTCACTACAAAAGCTGCAAAACACACACTATTTCTGAAATCAGTTCACATCCCTTATTAACAGTCTGCTTTGTCACAACATGGAAGATCACTCACGCAGACGCACACCGATGTCATTCATGAGTAATACTGTAGGCCTAGATCATTGACTGCACATATATGCACGATGTCGGGTTTTTCCAATCAGATTACAATAAACAATGATGAATGAGTGACTGAGGATTTGCAAAACCTGCGGTACTATGGGTGGGCTGCTCAGGCAAATACTTAGCGTTCATGACTGACCGGTTGGCGGGAATTGGACAGTGCCCTTCATTTTACCGGGGAATAAATTCCGGAGAACTTACGAGAAAATTTTGAAATGTACATTACATGCAACATGTATAGTTGTTAAGTACTGGTCTAAGAGGGTGTGGACAGATTTCAGGCTAGTTTCAGCATTTACAGTACTTATAGCCTAGCTTAAATATACCTATACTACACGTTTCCAAGCACATAAAAAGCACCAGTACACTTTAACAGTCCTTTTTTCTTTGTTAGTTTTGGGCCCCTTGATTTCTCATTTGGCCCCTAGATTCCATGGACGAGGGGCCCGGCTGGCCCCCAAAGGTTTAAGGCTTATTTCGACCCCTGGCCCCTGTAAAGTTAAGTGTACAGTAGTGGAAAGAGCTTCCAATTTTTCTAGTAAGTGTGGGGTTGGGGTACATATAATTGAGCACTAAAAAGGGGATGCATGTTAAACACAGTTGCTAAATGTGTAAGGGCAAAGGCTTAGATGATTATCGCTACAGATGAACTCACACAGTATTAATCTGTTTTTAAACTTGAAAGGGAAAATACGTTCACCCGGCATCAGAATTAGTAAACCTCATCATCCTTATTCATGAATGGCATTAATTTTTCTGATCATGTGACAATATATTTGGCACGGAATTGTTAAATTCATGGAGAATACCTCCTTACATTACCTTTTGTTTTGTAATATAGTAATATGTTCAACAACATCTTCAGCAGTAGGCTACTTGTAAGTCAAATAAGAGAAGATTTGCAAGAGTTTGCTGATTTTCAATTGAAGCAATTTTGTTTTGACTGCCTGTTGCCTTTAAAGAGAAAATGCAGTCCTTGCAATTTTAATAATTGTACCCCCTCATACTAATTCAGGAATGGCACCTTTCAGTCATGTTACAATATTTTTGTTGCTTATTTGCTAAACTCATTAGGTACTCATCTGCTAAGAGATCTAGACCCTGGTTTTGGAACCACAAATTGTGTATCTATTACCTACTCCAGTTAAACTTAATTGGTCCCTGCCAACATAGTTGATTGATTACTGAAGACATCTCAGTCCTTAAGTAAATAAAGACATCAAGTTCCAGTTCATACCCTACACAAAAGATTTAACTGTGCATCTGGAGAGGACATGTCAATATCTGTTGTCTGGACAAAGATCCTCACTGGTCAGGGATTAAGTGTTATTCTAGAGGTGATAGGGGCCTAGTAGTTTCTTACAACAAAGAAATAAATAGGTAAGTAGGATTTTATGACATCTGACCTCCCTTTTGGAAGGTCAGTCAGAGTGTTCTGATTTCTAAGCAGCCCAGCCAAGTTCTAATGATGAGGAATAAATCCTTCCTTAATTTTTTGTTTGTAATAGTTATGTTCAAATTAGACATCTTCAGACATACTTGTAAGGCAAATAAGGCCCCTTAAGAAGAAAAGAAGTTGATTCTCATCACTGACTTCTGAAAAAATCCATCGCCCGGTCCTTTTTTATTTTTTATTTTTTATTACCAAGCAATTTTCAGTGTGTTCTTTCTGGGCCCAATACTATATATCATGTACTCCAGAGTGTTTTTGTCAAGTCGGCCTTTCATATAGCATCATGGAGTAACACTCACTCATCTGATATATGAAAGACCAGCACAGTACATAGAGATGCAAGATACGTAGATATAGATGAAAGATAAAACTGAGTGCAGATCTATATTTACACATGCATTTCACAATGTTTGAGAATCAAGTAATTTTTTTATGTGGCCAAAGAGGAAATTTGCAAGAGGTTGCTGATCTTTCAAAGCAATTTTGGGGCATCTGCCTTTTATTATTAAGTCACTTGAGATGAAAGGAATGATAATTCAGATTCCCTCAAAATTTTGGGTGTATATATATACTTCATGTAAGACTACCTCAAACTGAGGTGAATAGACAACTGAAGGGAGATGAATAGTCTGAATAGCCTGAAGTGAATAGGATTAGTAGGTGTCTATTCAGTTCAGTTTGAGGTTATCTTACATGAAGTAGGCCTATTTTGAACTACTGTATGACATATGTAGAACATCTGGATAATTTACTTCATAGCATAGGCAAAATCCTGGGGGAGTGGGGGCCGATATCCCCCCACTTTTTGACCATGGGGATGGCCTACACAAACATCCCCCCCCCCCCCCTGCTGAAAGGGCCAAGTGAATTGGAAGAAAACTGCTGGGCATTCTAATGCAACTTGGATTATAAGTTGTAATGCCAGATGAAGCACAACATTCTGCACTGTCTTTAAAAAAATTCCTTTTAGACTGCTAGTAATATCTTTTCAACTTGAATGCTATTCCCATACCAGCATCCACCTCTTCTTCCAAAATCCCCTTGCACCATCAAATTCACTGGCCATTATTGGCACCATGCAGTTACAAAAATAAGGAGTCAAGGTCCAGTTTCGAGTTTTTAAGAGCTCAATCGATTGCCATTTTCAGATAGTGGAATGAATCACAACTTAAGGAGAGCTCACCATGTTCCTGTGGCATGTACCTTCCGAACTGTTGGGTCATTTCAACTTGTAACCTCCCCAATAATAAAATTCTGTAGCTACGGGCGCCTTATAAAGATAAATTTTATGCGTCGTCACTGAGTGTCAAGTATTACAAAACTGTTTGCCCCCTGACAAGTGACTTTGTATACAGTACCACTGCCCACCACTCTTTGAATCATCTAATTGACAGGCTTTACATTCAACTTAGTTCAGTGACAGGTATGGTGAAATCATTTTTGTTTTCTATTTAGTACTTACTCAATTTCCTTTGGAAAAGTTAAATGCTCCTAATTTTGTAAATTTTATTTTACCCCAGGGCTTACAGGGGCTTTTCCCCCTGGACCTCTTTAGAAAGTTTCCTCTTGTGTTGCAAGAAAATGGTCAGATTATCTTTACTGTGGTCTCACTTAGTGTGCATCCAATGTCCTTTAGAAATAGTTCAAATGTGTCACTCTGATGCTCACAATTTTGAAAATACCCCACATGAGAGGAAAGTGTCCGGCTCAATTGCAAAAGTTCAGTCACCTAAGCAGAAAGAAGGAAATCTAGACAGCCACAGTGGTTATTGTGTTCAACTTCATGGAACAATGCTGTCACACTGCTTCTATTGTGCTGGTAACTGGACATTTCCAGAGTGGCTTCATGGGTGAATGAACAATGCACATACACAATACTCTATTGAACTTTCAGAATAGGTCTCCCCAGTGCTTCATAGATTTACTGTATTAGCATGAGGTGTTGGTCTCATTAAAACTACAGTACTAAAAACCTTTTTCCCCTTCTCTATTACACCAATTCCCTCAAGGCTGGACCTTGCCATTGTCCAGATCATGACATGTGATACAGCTTGTTGGAAAGAGATAATTAATTGGCTGGCAATGGAGATATAGCCTTGGGTGTTAGAAAGTGACATATAATCCTACCCCACGAAAATCCAATTTTTGTGAGGTCCGAAATCTAATATTTTTAACGGGTTCAATACGGCATGACATGATACGGCCCAGTCATTGTCCTCAGATTGGGGAGTCAGTTGTGAAGTCTTGTTGGTGTTACTGTATGTTGAAGGTAGGAGGCAGTGGTAGGATCAGTTATCTCTCATACAACTATGCAAAAAAAAAATACAGTAGCTGCATACATTCAGGCAATATATCATGACCTGGCATAAAACTGTGCATTTTTCAGGATTATCCTGATGCAGAAGTGCTTGGATCGCATTATGATGAGGGCCGGACCACCACAGAGGTAATTGGTGATATCATCTGGGATATACTTACAGAGCGCTCTGTTTCAAGATACAGCCACTTGGAAAAAATAACAGGTATGGGAGAGGAGGTGCTAGCTAATGCTTCATGCTAAATCAAAGACACTCAAAATGTTGACTTTCCAAACCTCACTTTTCTTTTGTCTAAGTGTGGTGTACCCACATTTCCATCCCCATCACCGGAGGTCATTTATTATTTCCACACCAAGGCTCTGTTCCACTCAGGCTACAAACAATAACATAGTGGATTGTGCAGGATTGTAAAGAAACTTAAACTCATCCAAGCACCTGGTTGCTTTCTCTTTGAAAGTATTTCCATTGTGTAAGTCAACTGGCTAGGGAGTTCCTGGAGCTGGATTAAATGTCAGCCTAGTACTTGGGATGTTATTGTCTGCCTGTCAGCAAAATGTGTAATTGGGCAAGGAAGGAACTCAACTGAACATTTTAATGTGACCAGTTCATCATGTTATTAACTAAACAAAACCTGTGGCATTTACCATTCTCCATCTGGTGGGTGCATGCAGTACATGTGGAATAAGCAAAGGAGCCTATATACAGTACCACAATTAAAGTATGACATTTGTAATGAAGTATCCCTTCAGTGTGTCTGATTGATTTTGAAAAGTTTATCTGAATGTCATGTTTCTTGATTGTGTAAAGAAATGGACTGTGCAATTAAATCTTCTTCTATGCTTGAAAGTTGCAAGAAAGTTACAGATCTTCTATGCTTGAAAGTTGCTTGAAAGTTGCTGTAGTCTCACCCTGAAAACATTGGTCACTGGTTTTGTTTTCATTTAGTAGAGTGGACCATTGAGTACACATGAAGAAGGCAAAATAAGTGCATGAAACTGTGTTTTACTTATTTGTATTACAGGTATATCATTTTATTCTGAAGTTGGCTATTTGACGATAGGACTTAAGGGATCAGATTTTCTTTCTTCTGTTGAAGAAAGCTGCAAGAATCGCAAGATAAACTTCCAGTACTGTTCACAAGATGATCTTCGCTCCCTCTTTCCATACTTAAAATTCAGTCCTAACAAAGGTTACCTTTTCACCAGAGAGCGATCGGGTCACATTTCGCCACGACAACTGATCATTGCACAGAAAACAGCAGCTCATCTCCAAGGCTGCGAAATTATCAGTGATACTGTGATGGATGTAAAGAGGACTTCTGAAGGAGGTCAGAGGTCAGTCTGCATGTCAATGAAGAACAATGGCAAAGTGTATGCTAATAGGATCTTGCTTTGCACGGGAGCTTTTACTAACTTTCTTGGACTCTTAAAAGAGGAGTTGAAACTTGACATCAGGGTGGGGTCAGAAACAGTGGTAAAAACAGAAGTGTCAGGAACGGAACTAGCAAAATTGAAGGACATGCCTTCAATGGATGGATTTACAGGAGTGATGCCTGATGTGGAAGACTTTTATCTACTTTCACCAATCAAGTACCCTAATGGTAAGTTCAAGCACAGGCAGGGTTGTTTCTTTCCATAAGGTGAACAACTGGGTTAGAGTATATGAAGACCAACCTCTCCACATGTCAATCCCCAAACATAATCTCTGTGATCAACAGTCATCTTGGGTATGGCTGAATAGCCAGTTATTTGCATGACCCCCTTAGTGGAGAAGGACGTGGCTACCACAAGTACCGGCCAGCTCTGACTGCATTCATTGTTAATTTGGCCTTTCCCAGCACATTATCAATCGCATTACACAAGAAACTTGAGCAGCCTACTGGCCGGCAGTGTTTCTGCTAAGTCGCTGTGACGCGATTTGACACAGTGACTTTTCGATTTGATGCACTGATGTTCATGGCAAAAAATAAAAAATAGGGTTTCATTCCTTAAACTTGGTGCAGTGTGAACGCATGGCTTTGAAATTTCTAGTGAGTCAGATTTTCTCATATTGGGTAAATTGACCCAGTGGATAATTTCTTAGAGGAAACACTGCTGCAAGCAAGAAAATAAGCATGCTTGACAGGAAGCAAGTTGCTTCACCTGGGCTTTCATATCATAGCCAGTGTTTTTACAAGGGGAAAAAAGTTTGCGTCCCCGGGATGCAACCTCTTAAAAAAGTTTGCGTCCCTTTGGATTCACTGTATGACTTTTGTTTGACCAAGTTGTGAGTTGCAACTTGCTTTGTAGCCTATGTCTGCACCAAACCTTGTGCAGTTCACTGTAGCCTTCTTGTAGGAGCCAATTATTTTACCCGCTGTAACCATCACTTAAATCAAACTATCGATGATCATCAACTTTCATGGCAAACATGAAGGTGCCTTCAACATTTGAATCAGTAGCTTAGAACTTGCATAATGAAGAACAGAGATCTGTATCGCACGATACCTTTAGTTCTTGCAGACAGAAAATCTTTTTATCGTAGGTACTCTGTACGATAGTTTGCTAGCCGGCCTAATCTCCCTTGATAAATGAACGTCAAAAGACAGCTCATAAACAATTTGCACACAGCACGTGTGGATCGGGAACATTTGAAAACTAAGGCAGAGAAGTAGCATGAGAGAAAGTGCTGGAATTTTGAAACACATTTCATTGCTATACAGTACATACGCAGGTAGTTATAGGGCAATTGGCTCGACTTTTACTGTTACTAGATTTCATAGTTATCGCTTAAATTAAGATGACATGCTTCCATCATCTACAGAAGTAAATTTTGGTAATACAGTTACTGTAGGTATACATAAACTATATGCACATATTTTAACCAAAATAAAACTCTTTGTATCAAATCAATCTCTAAAACTTCGTATTTTTGGTAGAGATTTATTTTTTGGAAACAAAATTCACTTCATCAGCTGTAGCATCGTACACATTCTTTTAAGGCGGTACCTTGCTCCGTGTGCACGAAAAAAATTTTCTATCCTGTTACTGACTAGAATATTAAGATGATACCGATCTTTACGTTGCACATAATTTTTCATTGCTACTCAAACTATATTGCAAACTTTTTTGCCCCCAAAGTTTCTGAATATATGGCAGAATTGAGCAAAATATTTTCCCCATATTTTCCATACCCACTATTTGTTAAAGTGGAGCGTGCCAGAGTCATGTGCACTGCTTCTCCACAACGTATCGTACATGCAGAGCCAGGCAACGAACGAATGTTCGTATGTGATAACGACATGCACAGTGTCTGCCGTATCGTGCCGTACATAATTAATGGTACTGTACGGGTGAAATCTCTTCCCAGGCGGGAGATTTTTACCGTCAAGTCTGTCATTACCACGAAGGAACAGTTTGCACAGAACATAGAGGATTTTTGATAATGGTAACAAGAAAGCAGTTTATGAGAAATTTGAACACATGGCTGAGGTACTTTACAGTACAGAAGTTGCAGTGACAAACTTATGGTTATTTAAGTTAGTTACGATGGTACCGATGCACCCATTACGGCACACTGGACCCAAAGCCACAGTAGGTAATGATAGGACTGATTGCACATCACAAGTTAATGGCACTCAAAGTATATGGGCAAATCAAGTATTCTCGTCTGATTTTCAAACTCACGATATTAAGAACCAATGGCACCAATGAAGTAGGCCTAAAATTTAATACAGCATTGTGATGTATATATACAGTGGTGTTTATCTGATCAATCCGATCAGAGAAGAGAAGTGGGGCCAATGGGTCAAGTCACAAATTGTACGTGCATACAGTGCACTGAACTTCTGAAGTCACATGTTGCAAGGTTTAGTTACGGTCGGGTTACCCCGACGGATCATGTTTTGGGTTCCTACCCGGTGCAAACACTAATTTACTGTACATAGGACATACAAGCAGTACAGAACGTAACCTCGTGCAGTGACACACGCCCAGTCGAGCTGCAACTTTGCAAGTGGCACATTGCACTGTGATATGATCGCTGAACGAGATCTCGTACTTCAAACCACATACATGCTTGCAACACGGAACAGTACATATTAACGTTGTTTGTGCGCAAATGAAAGCAAGGTTTGAAAACGATGTCATTACATCACGCCGTCTCAGAAGTGTAAAGAAAACAGTCTTACTCAAGTTGCTTGTGCATGCATTTCATTGCGGTCATTGTAGGCTCTATTTGCATGGGTTAGGTGGTAAGTTAAGTGTCAGGCAAAAGCCACAAAAAAATCTAGCGTCCCGCAGACGCAGTGCAGTAGCACATTTAGCGTCCAGGGCTACAAAACTGCTTACGTCCCGGACACTAAATCCTGCGTTTGTAAAAATGCTGACAGCCCGGGGAAGCAAGTAACAATTCTTTAATGGAGTTGTACATAATACTATCTGAGAATTCCACAGAATTCCGTTAATGGTAGACAGAGTGGTCCTGGTAATAGTTACTTTAGTTTCAGCCATCTTGACTCTTGCAATGACAAACAAGGAACACAACAAGAGTTGTAGTTTCATCTTGTATTCAAAAATTTTTGATCCACTTCTAGATCATCCTCAGTTTCAGCCATCTTGACTCTTGCAATGACAAACAAGGAACACAACAAGAGTTGTAGTTTCATCTCGTATTCAAAAATTTTCGATCCACTTCTAGATCATCCTAACTGAGGATGATCTAGAAGTGGATCGAAAATTTTTGAATACAAGATGAAACTACAACTCTTGTTGTGTTCCTTGTTTGTCATTGCAAGAGTCAAGATGGCTGAAACTAAAGTAACTATTACCGTTGTACATAATGTTGTGTAATATTTGATTGATCAAATATTAATCAATCTGTATGAATTTTGTAATGAGGAGGAAGGAAATAAACTGAAACTGAAATAATATATTTCACATTTGGGTGAGAGGCAGAATCTTGAGACAGATGAGATTAGGCTTTTATTCCTGTTTGCCTTTGTCATTCTTCTTTAAAGGTCAAAAGCAGTCTCCTCAAACGTATTTTAAAACAATAGCTAAATGTCATAAATTTCTTCTTATTGATCTCTTCCAAGTATCTTTCATAATATTTTAATTAGGACATTAATATTGCTTATTCAAGGTAAACCAAGCAGTTGCTCCTTGTAAATTTTACAATTGAGTGAGAAAAATACTGTCACATGATTCTCAAGATCCATTCAGGAAATAGGATAGCCTACTATACAATTCTTTATTTGGGTGACTGCATTCTCCCTTTAACAGGAAATAGTGCATTTGTGGTACCAAATATGTTAGCACCCTTGATTTGAAGACAACAAATGATAAGCAATTCAATGTAAGGATATACCTTCATTTTCAAGAAACAGTTTTTTATAGAAAGAAATTTTCTGCATGCTTTGTAGCTCATGAATGTCTTGTTCATCGTAACTTAGAAAAGTTTCAGTTTTAATGATGCAACATGTATAGTGCTTGTTGTATTGCATAATATTTTTTTGCAAATAAAGCTATTGTGACAGGTTGTCAGTGAGACTGACTGAAACTGGCAGGCTATTTGTGTATCATGTTGTTGTAACTTTAAATGAAATATTTCCGTTACAGTAACAGTAAAGACCAGAAAATACTTAAGTGTGATTCAAAAATAACACTCTGTCTTGGCAAGTGCAAGTTCCATATTAAGCTTTCTGAACTGGTCACATTTATTATATGAAGCTATCATAGGTATATACATATATACACCTCCCACACAGCTCTCCGCTTGAGTCGTGCAGCCATATTTTACAGTTTAATTTTCCTGAGTCATCAGAGTTACCTGAGAATGACCTCTACAAAACTTCGGTATCATGGCAATTATAAGCATAATTGCCAACTTAGGGACCATCAGCTGGTTAGTACTCCTCCTCTCAAATAGTAACATCTTCCAAACAGCTATACCACAGATACTCAACCCTGCATATGACAAGAGACTAGAGATATGCTGTTTTGTTACATTTTAGCAGACCTTTATTGTCCAAAAGGAACATGTAACTTCTGTTGGAGTAATGACAGTTCACTGCTAATAGGCTTTTCGGTTCACTCCCCCTCCTTGACCCCATACCCAGGAGACTGCAGGGCCGTTGCAACACTTGCCAGGGACGTTTCACAATTTATTTAATCCCTAATAGTTGGAAATGAGTACAGTCAAGTCCCATCAGGGATGAGCATTGAAAGGCCTAATTGGTCAGAAAATCACCTGTGATTTGCAAGTTGTTAGCCAGGAAATTTGTGTGGATTTTGAAAATTATGCATACTTTCAGTGCCAGTACTGTGTATAAATACAAAATACTGCCCTACTGTGGAGAATTTGCATAGATATTTAGCAGCAATGTGCAGCCAAATAACGCTCACCACCCATATACCTACCCACCTACAATGTACCCACTAGGATTTATTTTAGATTTAGCTGGGAATGAAACACACTTGTTACATTTCAATAAATCACATCCCTTCTTCAGTCCATGCTATAGTTGGGTATTAAGAGGAGAGGAGGGAGGTGTTGTAGTTACAATTGACAACATGCACAACAGCTTGAACTCAAGGCTTAGGGTGCTTTTAAGGAAGCCATTACCAAGTATTGGTTTTAATGTAGGCCTACCTGATTGTAGCAAAGGAACACTGGCGGCCTGTCAAATCTAATCACTTAGGTTCTGTACCATTCTTGCATCCAAAAGTTTGCCTAGTAATTATTGGAATGAAGTCCAGGTAAGATAGGTTTCCCTGACTCAGTCATCACCTGCATATAAGAACCAGTATGACATGTGATAAGTGTATTCTGGATGTATGGTACTTCAATTTACATAACTTTGCATAAATTTTTATTTTTCAGGAAAATTCTACTTAAAGATAGGTCATCGAAAATCATTTATGACACATTTTAACACCCTTGAGGAAGTGAAAGACTGGTTCATCCAAGGAGGAGATAAACACATTGGGGAATATCTCCTACATCTGATGCATAATATTATTGGTAGGCCATGGAGTTGAATAACTCCCTGTTTTTTCCACTGCCCTCATTTAGACGGGGACATCTCTATGTTCCGATGTCCCCATATTCCGACATCTCTATGTTTCAACATCCCTGTATTACGACATCTCTATGTTTCGACAACCCTATGTTCCGACGTCTCTATATTCCGACGTCTTTATGTTTCGACGTCTCAATGTTCCGACATTCGTACTTCGCCGCCGACAATAATGTACTCTGGCGCCGATGAAAATGTACTTTGGCGCAGACAATAATGTACATTTGGCGCCGAAGTACACTTTTTATCGGCGCTAAAGTAACTGGAATAAACTACGGTTGAGTAGTTCTATTCATAAGAAGTCTACCAGTGGCCCACTCTTCCTTTCGATTCAGCTTAGGGGCAAATTCACTGATGCAAACGGCTTCAGAAACTTGTCTACGCATAGGGTCGCCAATATGGGTGTTAAGGACGCTAACGGTGTAATTGAAATCCAGCCCATTGTGGCATTCAGTTTTATGGGTATAGAGAACTGATTGCTTGTCATTCATATGAGCTAAATGCTCATCGAATCTCTCCCCCAGACTTCTTGAAGTTTCTCCAATATATTTAAAGTTATTTCCACAATCTACACATTCAATGCAATAAACCACCTCCCTTTTCTTTTTTTTTTACATAACCCAGTTTTTATTTTACACAAATTACAAACTGTGGAATCAAAACACCCCTCTCTATCAAATGGGTTGGACTTACAAAGTAAGTTTTTCAATCGAGTGCCAGACCTTTCCACAACCTTTACTTTAAGTTCAGTATCATTAATAATTCTCTCAATATTTTTGTGCAGCACACTGTTAGGAGTGGCTTCAACAAAAAGAACGGTTTCAAAGTTATTTTTGTGATCCTTAAACCAGGTATATTTTTTGAGGGACTTTTCCATAGCACGTTCTTCCTGTTTCCATGATTTAGGTCTGAACAAGGGTACCACTCCATTTTTGTCATCTTCAATCATTTTATCTAATCTTTTCTTTGCCCTGGAATATACCTCAAAACGCTCATACCTGGAATAACCACTACATTGCATACGATTTATAAAACTTTGCACAGCCGTGACTCTTTCATGTTCAGGTAAGCTGAGAGACACATTTCTCATAATTCTGACGAGATCATTAGTTAGAATGTACATTTTAGTTTTCATGTTTAAGGCACCATTTTTATGTATGACATGCTTACTACTCATGGGTTTAGCATAATATGTATGTTGAATTATCGTGCTTCGAAGATTATCATGTACAATATCTACAGGCCAAACTTTTAGGTCTAAAACTGGCATTCTGCCGTCAGCATTGAGATTTGGGCAATCATATGTCACCTGTATGCTTGGGTGGATAGCGTTAGCTAGCACACAAAGTTGACCCATTGTTCCTACATCTGAACAACTTTTGCTGGTACTCTCAACAACCAGCAATATGTCATCAACATACCTTGCATACATTAGGCAATTAATACCTTCTACAGCAAGCTTCATTCAGATGTAGGAACGTTTTGAGGTATATTCCAGGGCAAAGAAAAGATTAGATAAAATGATTGAAGATGACAAAAATGGAGTGGTACCCTTGTTCAGACCTAAATCATGGAAACAGGAAGAACGTGCTATGGAAAAGTCCCTCAAAAAATATACCTGGTTTAAGGATCACAAAAATAACTTTGAAACCGTTCTTTTTGTTGAAGCCACTCCTAACAGTGTGCTGCACAAAAATATTGAGAGAATTATTAATGATACTGAACTTAAAGTAAAGGTTGTGGAAAGGTCTGGCACTCGATTGAAAAACTTACTTTGTAAGTCCAACCCATTTGATAGAGAGGGGTGTTTTGATTCCACAGTTTGTAATTTGTGTAAAATAAAAACTGGGTTATGTAAAAAAAAAGAAAAGGGAGGTGGTTTATTGCATTG
Organism: Holothuria leucospilota; assembly: GCA_029531755.1. Classification (NCBI taxonomy): domain Eukaryota; kingdom Metazoa; phylum Echinodermata; class Holothuroidea; order Aspidochirotida; family Holothuriidae; genus Holothuria; species Holothuria leucospilota. The sequence continues at coordinate 50,126,375 of CM055974.1, read as the reverse complement.
AATGTGTAGATTGTGGAAATAACTTTAAATATATTGGAGAAACTTCAAGAAGTCTGGGGGAGAGATTCGATGAGCATTTAGCTCATATGAATGACAAGCAATCAGTTCTCTATACCCATAAAACTGAATGCCACAATGGGCTGGATTTCAATTACACCGTTAGCGTCCTTAACACCCATATTGGCGACCCTATGCGTAGACAAGTTTCTGAAGCCGTTTGCATCAGTGAATTTGCCCCTAAGCTGAATCGAAAGGAAGAGTGGGCCACTGGTAGACTTCTTATGAATAGAACTACTCAACCGTAGTTTATTCCAGTGGTCCTCTCCATTACTGTTCTGTTCTCAGTGACTGTCTACTGATTTGGTCACCCTTGACCAGGCTTTTGTCTACCAGCTTTTTCTTTTCTTCAGTGCTGTTTTACTTACCTTCTGTTAGTGCAACATTGTATACAATTCTGTATTGTAGTCTTTAACTGAAGATGATCGAGGTTAGATCGAAAATTTAATCAAAGAGAGTACGATGAAATTGAGAGCGTTTTTCGTTGTTTTTAGCGTGACGCTGTTGTACTTTAGAGTCGGAATGGCTACTACTACCCATCCTTCTACGATTTTCAGTTTAACATAGGAATATTTAGGATAAGTGAAATGACCAGGAAATGGAGATTTGGTGATGCATGACGGATGTTGTCAAAGACCTTACTACTGATTGCCCAAGTCAAAAATTATGTGTACTAGAATATCATTGTGGGCAGGAGCACAGTACAGTAAATGGTTTTCCCTTTCTCGAGACAATTTGTCCTCCCCTATGAAATACAGACTATACAGAGGCCTGTAAAGTACACTCTGTGACAGTGTAATAATGCTCCCCACACAGCAAAGGTTCCAGGGACTTGTTGTAGGGCCCTGAGGCTTTCCTAAGCAATGACATAGCAGGGTGCAGAAGGTGAGGCCCCTAAAAGCTGTAGGGTAGCTACAATGTGGGAACACTAGCATAAAAATTTGAGCCAACCTCCAAATGACAATGGGTGCATATACAGAGCACAAAACCATAATTTCTATAGTTTATGAGGGGCAGTTGTGAAGGTAGAGAAGGCACTGTACAATCAAGTGGGAAGTGGGCTGATAATTAGTTTAGTAGGTGCTTATTCTTTGAACATGTTTCTTGTCTTAATATTCAGTGGGACATTTGCTACTCAACATAGATGCTTCAGAGTACTTACCAGCAAATGCTCTAGGGTAGTCTCTAGCTAGCTTTGCTTTCAAGGTTCTGTAAAGAAAGATGGAAAAGGATGTGTTCGTTTTTTGTGCTTTTTTTTTGCTTTTTTCTTTTTTGATGACTTTAATGAGCATTACTCCTTATTATCCACACTTCAAGTTTTACATACCATCCTTACATTTGTTTAAAAGCATCTGTTATGAAGCTGAAAATGCATGACATTTTTTGAAATCTGAAAAAGGGGCAAATGACTTCCATGCTAATAACTTCTTGAAAAAGAATATTGCAAAAGCCGACTCTAATAAACTCAAAATACACTTGCACCACTGTACTTAAAATTGTTGACTTGTCAGTGGTCACCAAACTTTGACATGGAAGTGAAGCAGATTCAAACTACACCTCCACATACCTTAAAGCCACTGACTGGTTAATGATGTGTGCATACAGATCAGTAAGATGTGGAGGGCTCAGCAGAGTGGCTGTGTAGTGAGACAAAACAGTCAGATTTTCAAAATACAGTGGGATGTAAAGTATTTTGTTTGAAAAGGATTGGTAATCTGCTTATGTGTCTTCACCTGTGGATAACTGGCCTTTGGCTATGAAACTGCTCATTGGGAGATGCACAGACACTTGTTGGGACTGCAAGTGGGGCAAAAAGTATCCTTGTTTACAGAACTAAACTCAATTGGGCGATGTGATTGCAGGAAAAATTACCATTTATGTTTTATTCATGTGTGGCTCTTCTACTGCCAGAGCTCCTATTAGTAACTTTGTTCACAGAACTGAACATATTAGGGCAAAGTGGTTGAAATACTCACCTTAATCTTCTAAAAATAATATCAAGGTCTGCTTTCATATCAAGTAGTAGTTGAGTATGAGCACTAAATTGCTGTTGGACATTGTCATAGCGCTGACTTGATAGACTGTTAAAGTTGGACAGCATCTCGTTTGTTTTTTCAAACCGTCCAAGCATATGATTTTGGGCATCCAAGATACCTTGCATATCTTCATCATTTGTCATTGAAGTCAGCGAGCCTAAAAAGGCATCGGATGCAGCATGGCTTTTCCCAGACATGGCTTCTAAAGAAAGAAGCAAGGTATGATTTCTAAAGAAGGATGAACAGTACAGTATTTGGAATGTTAAAATTCCTCTGGATTCTTTGAAGGCAAAATAAAGGAAATGTCATTCAGTATATTCAGATATTCCACTGGATTCTTGGAAGAGAGAGTAACATCATTCAGTTCATGGAACAAGAAATAGGAAAAATAAGTATGGCAATTGCACACCGAGACTTTTTGTTCAATATCAGATTGCACACTTGAATATTTGATTTACATACTGTCTGCTAGGGACTGTAAAACCTTACAGATTAACATCCTGGCTTACTAGCCAATATATTGAACTGGTTGTGACATATGAGTGACAATGCAGTACTATACAGTGCTTGAAAGTCTCTCATTTTGGTGTTAGAGTGCACTGAGTAGTCATCCATTTGTGTGAAACCACAACCAGTGTGACTACTTTCAGAGTGACCACTAAAACCTTTCAATATTTGTAATTTTCCAATTGTAATTTTGGAACATTCTTGCTGTTTTCCTTCTTGGGATTTTCTGTATGCACACTTGAAGTAGCACCTTGGATGGTTGCACACTGCTCACTTCAAACTTTTTGGTGTACACTTGAGATCCAGGCACAAATCACTGTACTTTACTACTTTCCATTGTAACATGTGACAAAGACTTTAATACAACAGAAACATTGGTCAGAAATGGTCTCTAGTATCAAACTGAGGTAATTTGTGTGGTATCGAGAGTGTCCCCTTTTCAAAATGATCTTTTCTTCTACTTACTTAAGTTAGACCTATTGCCCCAGAGTTTTGAAAGCCTGGCCATGGACTACAAATTGTTGGATATGTAATTCTAATTACATGTGTTGTCTTTGAAGCTACATGCATTGCATTACAGGTTTAGTAGCCTGCAATTTGTGTAGGGTCATCAACTTTAAGGCTCACATTAATTTAGGTGCCTTTACTTTACGCAGGCTTCAAAGCTGTAAATCACAAAAATATAGGTTTTAAAGGAAATATGTCCATAAGTATATAGGAAAATATTGGATTTTTCCAGGAAAACAAAGATTTTATGATATAGGAAATTCACACAGTGGCTGTTCTCCTTTTCAGAGTGTATGAATGAGCCAAGTACCATACTTTCCAATACCTTGAAACACTGTATTGCTCATAGGTTAAAATAAATGTCACAGAAATGTGACGACTGTAACATTGTCAACAGAAATGGCCAAGTGCTGCAATAGTTTAAAGGGAGTATTGTGCTCATGAAGGCAATGGGAAACTCTAGGAAACTCCATCTTTGGGGTACAGTATGTTATTTTTATGCTAGGCAAATCTTACATAAGCCCTGAGAGTGATGGGGCACCGGAAAGGGGAACTCTGTGAGATAAGGCAGGGCAGATATGAAAAAGATCCATACAGATATATCGCAATAATATCGCCAAAATTTTCGCGATATATCGCTTAAATGGATAAATCTGTTGTAAACAAGGCTAAATGTGCCTGAAATAATCCTAAAAAAGTTTTAAAGCTAATTTTCTAAATAAGGACAAAATCGATGAATGGATACTGAAATTATAACCACTGTTTCATCTTTAAAATTTAAATTATTGAAATTTCAGTCCCCAAAAAGTTTTCGTTTTTTCTATAACGTCATATTGTGATAAGGGTATTTCATATCACATATCGCGATATGGACTTCTGGCAATATATATCGATATATGTTGTATATTGCCCAACACTACTGTGAGAGGTCTGCATGTATTTTAAACTTAGAGCCATAATCAGAGCAAGACTCCTAACTGTCCCCTCACATCAAATGTGTAGTCTTCAAGGTAAAATTACACATTTCCAACACTTTGAACACTTAACTAAAATACAATGGCTTGTCAGTTTGAGGAAGGAAGGTGGATGAGATGGAAAATAACTGGACAATTAGAGTTATCATTACACAACAATACTGTACAGTACTTGCAGATAAGAATTAATGATGTCATAAACCAACTATGTGTGCATGGAAACCAAAGGGAAGGGCTTTGCATATGGAGGATGTATGTTCACAGGAGCACTTCAAGGCACTTGGTCCTCATCCATCCCAACTGACACCACTTCTATAGTCTACAACTGCCCTAAGTCTGATACAGATACAAAATCATGGAGTGTTTAAAATCAAAGGTATGAGTGTGGTACATGTAACATAACAGGTTAAAGGGCAAAGGAGGACTAAGGCCCCATAAGATGCCCTGAAGTGAAACAAACAACCAGACCAACACCAAGTAAGCCCAGTACAATTAGATTCTACCACAGTCACAATAGAACTTGTCAATGTTAACCTTAAAGCAGTGCACTGAAGTGGCATTAACTACCTACTCCAGGAGGCTATTCCACTCATTGACAACTCTTTGTGAGAAGAGCTCTGAACTTACTAATGTCAAGCTTTGCAAAATACTTCACTAGTCTCTTACAGTGGCCTTAAACCCCTGAATTATCCTGAATCTGTAGTAAACAGTATTAAAAGCTACTGTTCAGGGGCAATATTTCTGGGAGGGCAGGGATAATTTTTGCCCGAATTCAGAATTTTGGACCAAGTTGCCCTAATTTTAGCCTGCAAAAAGGGCATAATTTATTTTCTTGGCTGTCTCATTTGCCTAAATGGATCCACTGTTTTTGACTGAATTGGGAAGGCATACCCCCCCCCCATACGCTTATACTCATGTTTAACATTTGCCGCCACCTATAATGGCGGACGGGTCCCCATCACTAATCTACATGCAGATCAATGGTCCCCATGCAATCACAGCGGATTTATGTACGCGGTATTAGGAGCACGCACTTTAGTTCCTATATCCTACTCTATGATTTGGGCCTAACTTTGCCTCCATGGGTGGACTTTCCACCATTTTGACCTTGGTCTCTAACGTTAGTCAATAAATAGTCTTTGCATTAAACTTTGCTAGGCCCACAGGCATTTGGAGCATATATACATACCTACACACTATACTGTATATATGATGGTGGTACCATGAGTCGGTCAATTAAGGAATTTTTCACTAAAAACATACACGTAAAGTAGTCATATGTACTTTAACTTATCCATTATTCTCATGAACCTGTTTTCTCTTAATCCTGAAAGTTAGAGTGAATTTCGTTGGCAAACTTTCAAGAGACGGAGAAATTTCCACCACAAGTCTCAGATGCCTTAGGTTCAATAACGGTACCTTGAGTCGGTCACCCAAACATTATGACAGCCCATAAGAGTGTTATCAAAATATATTCCAATAATGATATCACCATTACAAACACAAATCATAAAATGATGGAAGTAGACCATTTGCAGTGATTTGGAGAATTGTTTAAAATAATTTTTAAGGCCATTTAAAGAAGGTCTCAAGCTACCTTTAGGTAACACTACATGTAGGCTAGGCTAGGTAAATTTCTTCTAGAAATGGGAGTAAATGCTTATTTTTAACAGAGTTTGAGTTATTGTCATGTTGTGCTGGAGTTTCTCTACTGTCATATGTTTATTTGAAGGCTACAGCACGCCTGTGTTACATTTTGTGTGCATGGACCGACTCAAGGTACCGACCGACTCAAGGTACCGACAGACTCAAGGTACACTCACTATATATAACATAACATAACAGGTTAAAGGGCAAAGGAGGGCTAAGGCCCCATAAGATGCCCTGAAGTCCATACAACCTTAACTGAAAACAAAGAACCAACCAACACCAAACGAGCCCAGCACAATTAGATTCTAATTAGATATTAACAAGGTAGGACAGCTTCAACGGTCGCTACGGGGCAGTTGCCATTACCTGCGTAGCTATCCATTCGGCCTCTCTCACAGAATGAATTGGCAAGGCCAAATGCATGCAAGGTAAAGCACAGCAGAAAGCAAGTCCACTTTGCAGATGTGGGCTTCGTCATTCGCCAATCACAATGCACATCAGTGCAGTGTTGTGAATAGCAGCTGCCGTGTGGCGATCGTTTAAGCATCCTACCTTGCCTATGGCTAGGCATAGGGCTTTAGCCTTGGCTATCACAGCACACGTTAGCATTCTGAATAGTGACTGACAGGGTTGCCAGCATGAGAAGTGTCCGACCTTGTTAGTAGGCTATAGTGCATTGCATACTCAGCATTATGTACATGTATGATGGTGGTACCATGAGTCGGTCAATTAAGGGATTTTTCACTAAAGACATGCACATAAAGTAGTCATATGCAATTTAAACTTACCCATTATTCTCATGAATGTGTTTTCTCTTAATCCTGAAAGTTAGAGTGAATTTTGTTGGCAAACTTTCAAGAGACGGAGAAATTTCCACCACAAGTTTCAGATGCCTTAGGTTCAATAACGGTACCTTGAGTCGGTCACCCAAACATTATGACAGCCCATAAGAGTGTTATCAAAATATATTCCAATAATGGTATCACCATTACAAACACAAATCATAAAATGATGGAAGGAGACCATTTGCAGTGATTTGGAGAATTGTTTAAAATAATTTTTTAGGCCATTTAAAGAAGGGCTCAAGCTACCTTTAGGTAACACTACATGTAGGCTAGGCTAGTAAATTTCTTCTAAAAATGGGAGTAAATGCTTATTTTTGACAGAGTTTGAGTTATTGTCATGTCGTGCTGGAGTTTCTCTACTGTCATATGTTTATTTGAAGGCTACAGCACGCCTGTGTTACATTTTGTGTGCATGAACCGACTCAAGGTACCGACCGACACAAGGTACACTCACTATATCAACTATCATGCTGAGATTCAGAACGCCTGTGGTCTTGGCCAGCCTACAGTAACGGTAATAGTAACGGTAATAGTATGATGGGGTGACCGTCGACTGCCGGGGCCCATTGAGTGCGCATCTAGCATAAAATACCATACAAAAAGACTTGCAATGGTAGGGTTCTTAGGTGCGCATTCGACGGTCAACACACTATACCGAGCGCCTGTGTTATATTTTGTGTGCATTGACCGACTCAAGGTACCAACCGACACAAGGTACACTCACTATATCGACTATCATGCTGAGATTCAGAACGCCTGTGGTCTTGGCCAGCCTACAGTAACGGTATAATAGTAACGGTAATAGTACCGAGGGCCTGTGAACAATAGAACTGTAATACTATTATTACTAACAACCTCCATAGACCTTATGCCAAATAGAAAGAGGGCGCGGTACTAATTTAGAATCCGTGCCCGGAAGTGACGTAAATTACAACTTAAAACTTACAAAATATCAGTGACAAGTTAAGTTCTAAAACAACCAACAGTAACGTGACAAGACAAGCTGTTCAACAGAAAGCAACAGTGGGATTTGAACGCGGAACATTGCAAGAATACGAACACGGTATAAATATCAGTATTGCGATCCTATGCCCTAACCGGTAGCGCTGCGAGCCGAGCTGCCGGCAAACGGTTTTAAATATTATAAGTACTAACAGATGTATACGTAGGCTATAATTATACATGTATACGTATTCTATACGTATATCCCTAACCTTATCTCTATGCGTACCATATGTATAACCCTATCCCTATCCGTATGCGTACCCTATCCGTATGCCTACTATGTATGTAACCCTAACCCTATGCGTATGCGTACCCTATCCGTATGCCTACTAACGTATATAATCCTAACCCTATACCTAACCCTAACCCTATACCTATGCGTATCACGTACGTCACTTCCGGGCACGGATTCTAAATTAGAGCCGAGGGCGCTTCAAAACTGCATTCTGGGAATGATTATTCCATGATCTGACGGCAAAAGTACATCGTTACCATGGAGAAGGTTGATCGTCACAATGCTCAAGCTCGCCATTTTGGAATTATCCTTCCCATGGTGCTTCACGATCTGCTATTTGGCATAAGGTCTATGACGAAAACTTTCTCGCTGACTTGCATACGTACCATTTGAGCGAAACTTAAGGATAGGCCCTTAGGAATGCACAGTAACAGCCTAGGCTAAAGCCTACAGTCTAGGTTTCTATTCCACTACGAAAATATTTTATTCAAATTTTTCAATACATGCACTTGTCAAAATTGGTCCAAAATTTCGTTGAAACTTCAGCTCTGATCACCATCCTTCGTCAAGTACTTTGGTAACTTGGTCATGTTCACTTGCGAAAACGATATGATAGGTTATTGGCATGGCATGGGGAGTACTAGTAGTATAGTGTCATCCGCATGCATGCAGCGGGTTGCGCAATTTTTTTCCCACGAGGTTATGGGCAAATCATGCAAATGAACCAATCAGCGTCTTGGAAATAGGCCACACCCCTAATTCCAAAATGACAGCTTTTGAACCATTTTTTTGTAATTCTGACGCCAGATTATGAAAGAACAGGCCAAATAACCCCAGTCCACGTAACCCTAACCTTAGAAATAACCCCAACCATGATTTAGAAACAAATTTGAAAAAAATTTCAAAATTAGATTTGCCCATAACCTCGTGGGAAAAAAATTAGGCCAGCGGGTTCTTTAAAATTCCCAAGATCATATGCTAAAACTTCCCAAGAATTCCCAAGGTAATTTATTTAGCCCTAAACTACGTATTTCGAAACAATTTACGAGATTTACAACAAGACAGAGTGAAATATTGATTTCGGCGTTATCTTGTGGCCTGTTTAACTTTTTTGCCCTTGTAACTCTGTTTTTCTTGACATTAGCAGGGCCAGGTGAAACAACAACAAAACTCATCCAGATTTTCTTTAATAAAGGCGACAAAATTCTAGGCAAGTAGCTACACGGAGGAATCTGTCTTTTCAGTTAGTCCCAGAGATAAGGGTGGCGGTAAGGATTACAAAGATCTTCTCAGCACTGTCTGGGACCCTCCAGGCTTATGAGCCTGACAAACTTTAGGGTAGTCAGAGAAGGTCGGCTAAATTTACTGCGTTTAACTTTTCTAGAGAGCCTGGATCTTTTACTGGTCTAATCCTTATCCTCTGACGTTTCAGAAAAAATCTCCAGTGTTTGAAACTGTACTTCCGTGCATTGAGAGGTTAATCAGCACCGTCATGGACAGTGGCGTAGCTACGGGGGGCATGAGGGGGAACGTGCCCCTCCACGACAAAGCCGTGCCACCCCAGCCCCCCCCCCCCCCCCCCCGTGGAAAATTTTGGAATGCACAGTTCTGTATATAAGCCCTATAGAGCGGGAGAGAATTCAGAAATTGTTCCCCAAAAGGTTCGTGACCCCCCAGTTCCCCCTGCTCAAAAAATCCTGGCTACGCCACTGGTCATGGATTTATTGTTTTCAGGTCTATCAGGAAACACTCGGAAATTCACTAAATGATCATTAAAAACTTGAAAACTTACTTTTATCCGCAGGCTAACATCCACGCCCTCAATAGCAGATTAAAGGGAAAATGCAGTCACCCCAATTTAAATTAGTATGCCCGTCATCCTAATTCATGAATGGCCTTATTTGATCATGTGACAATATTTTTGTCACTGTTAAAATCATGGAGAATAACTCCTTGCTTTATCTTTTGTTCGTAATAGTTATGTTCAAAACGTCTTTAGACGTATATGATCGTACTCCTAGGTAACACATTCGTGTCAGTGTGTCGTTAAACCCCATCTAACTAACTAACCTAGGTAAATAAGATGAGATTTGCAAGAGTTGGCTGATTTTTCAAAGCAATCTTTTATTGGGGAGGGGGGGGGGGACTGCCTATCACCTTTAAAGGAGGTGGGAGGGAATCTGATTTGGCGCGATGTGGGGAATGAACTTGATTTGACTCGCCATTACAGCATATCGGCGTCTTACGCACAGTGAAGCAACCAAGAGGGCAAACTACTGTAGGACCACGTTCGGACGCTCCATCGGGCCATAAACTTAAAGGTGAGCCGGAACAATGTCAGTAAAAACATCCTCCAAAATATACTCTATTTATACTAAATGTAGCACCGGTTTGCAATCAAGAGCATCACTGTAAAAAATGATTAACACTTTTTTGTAACAAATAATAAACGCGTCTTGGCGTTTATGTAACGGAAAAACCACTAGTAAAATACATAAGTAAATTAAACGTCTAAAACTCCAACTTGAACACATTGACGCCACTTTAACGCCATGAAAAATTAACATATACATCAAAGATATAAACGTTTTTCCGAGTGTACTCTAATTGACGTCATTATCTCTATCATGTGTTAATATTCGTTCAGTCATTTATTGTGCTTATCCATTTTGTTGTTCTTTTTCTAATTCTTAAACGCCATAATGTGTTAAAAAATGAAGACGTCTCTTTTTACAGTGATGAGACTGCAAATTGTCTCAACGCAGAACTGTTCTGGTTAATTTGTGATGTAGGGTACGATTCCCTGCCATAATGTTTAGTTAACTTTTTATCCCAATTTCCGTGTCAGAACATAAATATTGCACATCAAGCACATACGCAGTGGGAGTGTGGACGAACCTCCCATCATTCCGTCAATGACTATGATCTGCATAAAATCGTGCAAAATTGTATTATGAAAGTATTTGGGGTTCTAATAGTCTTCCATATGACGTTCATAAAATCTTGAAAAACCGAAATCATTCTGAGATACTTCTTCTGTAGATTAAGGTTCCTTAATTATTGTTGTTGGCCGGCCCGGCACACTTTTACAGAGAAAATTTCACGGTTCAAAGAAAGAAAGAGAAAGATAAGAAAAGGCAGAAGCAGGCCCGTAGTCAAGGGGGGGGGGGGGGGGTTGGGGGCGAAGCCCCCTGAAATGATTTTGGCTCCCGTAGAGAGTTTGAATCTTACCATTGACTTAATACATTTGTACACATTTGCCCCCCCCCCACCCACCCTGAAAAAATTTTGGCCCCCTGGAAAAATTTTTGCCCCCCCCCTACAGTACCTTGTCTGGCTACGGGCCTGGGCAGAACTTGAGAAGAAAAATACACAGGACACAGACCACAGTGTGTGTCCAGGGGCAATGCCTCGATGAAGCCCCCAGAAGAACTTTGCATTTACTCAATTTTCTTAATCAAGATGACTCTTTTCATTGTCTAAATGGCATTGGATGCGTTCTGTATGCAAGTGGTAGGATTAGCCGGGCCCCGACTTGGAGAGTTCATGACTTGGAGAGTGACATGATGATACTGAGAGGAGCGCCAGCACCAGTTGGCGTGCAACGAAACTTTGCCCAAAATGTCGGAAACTTTGGCCACCTAAAAATTTCTTGCAACAATGGTCATGGAATACGCAGTCAGACAGTGATCACTTGCTTAAAACAATTCCGAAGCATTTACCGTAGATGCAATTATGACGTTATGTTGTAACTATGCGCATGCGTCTATGTGAACTTCACGTTGTCGGTGTAATTCTACACCGGGAGTCGCTCGTTTTGGCGTTGTGGCTAGAACGGCAACGAGAGGCAGCATATGACGTCATATAATTTTGTTGTCATGCCGATCGTTGCATTAGAAACTTAAAATACGCGTTGCACACATATCATAAATTCATCGCCGTCCATTATATCAGTTAAATAACCATAGCAATTGCTTCACGAACTCGATGAAGGTTTGCCACTCTCCAACTTAGGCTTACATAAGGAGTAAGTTTGACTTATACTTCCCGCTAAATACTGTTACCATTAACAGATCGGTTTGCGCGTCTGCTACTCAAACGAAGTTCGAATATCACCACGAGACTTTCATGCCGCGTCGAAGAAATCTAAAGCGCAATAGTTAGAGGGCGCGGACGTCATTCCGACGACGTGAACTGTGGGTTAAAACGCCGCGTCGCCCTGGCCACGTCGTGTAATCTAAAGCTCCCTATTACAAGCATAGATTCCAAACTTAAAATGGCGCGCTGACTCCCCATGGAGGCCAATATATCGGGGCGGAAGTGCTGATCACTGTTCAGTCGTTTTGAAAACAAACAGGCAAATGAATGTTTTACAAAAGTATTAGTACTTGTTATTTCGGAATGTTGTTGACTGAAGAAGTACGACGCCTCAATAAATTCCACTTAAACAAGAACAACTTATTTCTTCAACGCGGCATTCCACGTATTTACACTTAAACACAGGGGCGGCGCCAGGGTATTTTGAAAGGGGTGGCAAACGTGGGGTGTGTAATCGCCTTCCTGCGAGAGGCGTCGAAGGGGAGAAGGATACCCCTCCTTTTTGAGAAAATTTTGTTAATTTAAGGTTGCTTAGATGCCAAATGGTGCTTTCATTTGTTATATTATTGTACTGTCACCCCACCCCCACAAAAGTATGCCTTAAAAACGTTATTTAGACGATTTTATTTTTTGAGCCAAAAACCATAGGGGCGGCAAATGCCTGCCCTGCCACCCCTGTGGCGCCGCCTCTGCTTAAACATGAACGCACAATGACTGGTTTTGCAAGTTCATAGACATTCATTGGTCAGTTTCTATGGTTTCTTCAAGTGACGCACTTTTACATGTGCGTTCAATTACTTACGCGCTCACAACGGGAAAGCAACTAGCGCGTTTGTTTCCAGAGCGCGCAGAACTGTGCGTCAAGTATTCCGGATAATACACAGAGAAATGTATTCTGCGTGTATAGAACGCGTTGTAAAAGTGCACACACGCTAACCTCTTTCAACAATGAAATTTTGTGTGATGCGTTCTTATTTTTGTACGCAGATCGCGGAATAGAATGGAGCGCATGTCAAATTTACACTTCCGCCCCATTAAATACGTCTCCATGAGGAGTCACTGAGCGTAACAGTGTAGGTACAGGAGTTTGGAATCTATGCTTATAATATCTTTGGTCGGGTGCAAAGATATTACAAGCATAGATTCCAAACTTAAAATGGCGCGCTGACTCCCCATGGAGGCCAATATATCGGGGCGGAAGTGCTGATCACTGTTCAGTCGTTTTGAAAATAAAAAGGCGAATGTTTTACAAAAGTATTAGTACTTGTTATTTCGGAATGTTGTTGACTGAAGAAGTACGACGCCTCAATAAATTCCACTTAAACAAGAACAACTTATTTCTTCAACGCGGCATTACACGTATTTACACTTGAACATGAACGCACAATGACTGGTTTTGCAAGTTCATTGACATTCATTGGTCAGTTTCTATGGTTTCTTCAAGTGACGCACTTTTATATGCGCGTTCAATTACTTACGCACTCACAACGGAAAAGCAACTAGCGCGTTTGTTTCCAGAGCGCGCAGAACTGTGCGTCAAGTATTCCGGATAATACACAGAGAAATGTATTCTGCGCGTATAGAACGCGTTGTAAAAGTACACACACGCTAACCTCTTTCAACAATGAAATTTTCTGTGACGGGTTCTTATTTTTGTACGCAGATCGCGGAATAGAATGGAGCGCATGTCAAATTTACACTTCCGCCCCGATAAATACGTCTCCATGAGGAGTCACTGAGCGTAACAGTGTAGGTATAGGAGTTTGGAATCTATGCTTATAATATCTTTGGTCGGGTGCCGGTAAAACGCCATCTATCACGCTACCTGAGTTCCTTCAAGTGACCATACATAGTCTACAATAAGCTGAGAGTAGTGCAGTACACAGCACCATTAATCTTGCCATCATCAAGGTATAGCTCGATCCTTTCAACCCAAATTGAACAATTATATCTGAGGTCCACCTGATATATTTATATTCGATTTGGGGCTGTCAGCAATACATACCGGTAGGCCGCAAAACTTCCAATTTTTCGTAGGCCTATTTATTATGTGAATAAAATGTCTCCTTAAAAATTTCCAGGAACATGAAACATCTGAAAACCGGCAATTGTGGGCATGCAGTAATGGGGCACGGGAAGTGCAATTTCCTGCAATCTAGCGGGGTTTTTTTTGGCAAAAGCTTCCCCTGGCGGGACGCTCCGCGAGAACTGATGGTCGCGCTCCGCGTCAGTAGTCTCCCAGCGAATCTCACTCTCACCGGTCACTAAAAGTTGACAGCCCTGAGATATTGATAATAAGAACAACATTGAAGCGCACGGAGCGCGAAAATTTTGATAGTTTGCGAAGGATTTGCGAAAATTCTGATAGTCTGGGAAACATTTGTGATAGAAAATAATTACGATATAGATCCATCATTCGGTCTAAAACACACCTAACGCTACTCCCTACAGAAATCTATAGCTTAAACGCCTTTGGGGATCATTTTAAAATTTCAGAATTTTTTTTCATGGGGGACACGCCCCCACGTCCCCGGTGCAGGCGCCTCTGCATGTAGGCTCCATTTTTGCACGGAATTACACTTCTCAGGCATTTCAAGGTGCGTTTGAAATTGAGAGGTTTTTCCTGGGATCCCATGTCTACGATGTTTCAGTATTCTCACAGGAAATAGCCGTACCCAAAACAAGGCGTAAACAATATCTAAACCAAGCCAAACAAAAAACCTAGTGCCCCACAACTTGAAAAAAGGCCGTGGGCGCGGCTAGTTAGACCATAAGTTTAAAAATTGAGGCATAAACCAAGTTTTAGATGTATTCACCGTCAAGTAGCAGTTCCCTGGTTCCAAGAAATAAATACTTAGAAACTATTGGGGGGGGGGGGACTGTGCGTGGAGCTCCACCATCGGCTGGAACTCAGTAAGGGAAATATTGCCAAAAACTACTTCCAGATTGCATACAGGAAACTTCACTTCCCAAGCATTCCAACATGCATCTGAACCACCTTCGTCTTGAGATCCCATGTTTAAAATCAAAACAAATACTGGAGCAGGAGTTATGGCAATATACAGCCATCGGTTGGGGCAGATAATTAAACAGTATAGTAGAAAAACACTCCCACTGCCCCTCAAGAAAAGATTTACTCAGAGGTTTTTGAAGGTGTACAAGACGAATTTTGGGATTGCTGCAGTTGGTGCTATGACGTCACTCATCCTCGATGGTAGCTAGGTACATCATAACATCCCAGCAAACAAGCCCAATTGGGGGCCCAACTGGGTTTTACCTGGGCTGCTTGGGCTTAAGTGGGCTTGGGTTAACGGTGGGCTTTTATTAGGGCCCTCATCGGGGCCCAATTGGGCTCAAATAAATAATAGGGTTTAAACTCAGTTGTGAAACATTGTATTGAAATGAAAATTGTTTCTTTTTTATTTTATGAAGTTAGTTAGCTTTTAAACAAAAGGAATAAATACATTTTTTTCTTGGGCTTATTTGGACTTGAGTTTAGGGCCCTCATCGGGGCCCAATTGGGCTCAAATAAAAAAAGGTGTTTAAATTCAGTCGTGAAACATTGTATTGAAATAAAAATTGTTTCTTTTTTATTTTATGAAGTTTATTAGCTTTTAAACAAAAGGAATATTAAATACATTTTTTTCTTGGGCTTAGGTGGGCTTGAGTTTAGGGCCCTCATCGGGGCCCAATTGGGCTCAAATAAAAAAAAGTGTTTAAACTCATATTGATGGGTTTCCCAAACCAGAGGAGCCCAAACAGGAACCGGTTGGGGCCCAGCTGGGGAAACACATTCATGTATGAATGGTATTTCACTCTTCTAAAGTTCCTATTGTTAACTTTTTGTAGCATTTGCGCTTTTAGGTTAAAGGTAGGCATGCGTATTTAAAATTAAGTTCATCTTCGAAGTTTATTCTGTTTTAATGGGCTCTAGCCTGGCCAAAGCTGGGCTAGCCCAATATGTTTGGCCCAGCTGGGGCCTAGCTGGGGCCCAGATGGGCCCAATTAGGAAAATTTTCAAAATATAATTTCATTAAGGTGATTAAGTCTTTTTGCTTCAGAAAATGTATGCCCTAGGAATTTTATCATAAATCTTTTTTTTTCTTTGCATAACATGTGGGAATTTTTGGCAAAGACAATTTGAGAAAAGTATCTGTTTAAAATAATGTGATATTATTGGAACACCAGGTTTATATACCTTTCATCTTAATGGAGCATTTCAAATTTTTCAAAGAAAATTTGTGTTTATCACTTAATGCAGGTCTAATTGAAATAAAGTGAAGCTGGCAATGGTGAATTCTTGCAGAAAATCATGTTTCTCATTTTTACAATACAACATAAAGAAGTAGAAATTGAAATGTCATGAAGAAAATTGCATTCTTAATCTTTAATAATAACAAACAAGTGTCACTGAATATATATAGTAGCCAAACCAAACTATTTAACTAAATATGAACATTCCAGTAATATCCTACTACCTTTGAAAGTGGCTGGCATTAGCAATGCCGGTAGCTTTTAAGGCTTGTACTGTAGAAGGAAAGTTACCTCACATTTTCCAATGCTAACCCAGCTGGACCCCCAAGTGGGACCGACCTCAGCTGGGGTAGCCCAGTTGGGCCCGAATACAGCCCAGATGGGCTAGCTCAGTTGGGGCCCAACTGGTTTTGATCGGTTAGCCCAATTGGGGCCTCATTAGGGCTCACACTGGCCAAATTTGGAAAGCCTTATCTGGGCCCGATCATGGCCCACTCTGGCCCTAGTTGGTCAGCCCAATTGGGTCCACATTGGGGCTGGCTGACAAAACTTGTTGGGGCCCAATTGGCCAGCCTAATTTGGGCCCGATCGGTAGCCCTATTAGGACCCAATTGGGGCCCAATCTGGTGTGTTGACTGGGATACCATAACATAACATAACATAACATAACAGGTTAAAGGGCAAAGGAAGGCTAATTAGGCCCCAAAAGATGCCCCGAAGTTCATACCACCTTAACTGATAACAAACAACCAACTAACACCAAACGAGCCCAGCACAAATTAGATCCTACCATAGTTATGGAAGAACTTGTCAATGTTAACAGATGTAGAGTTAACTACCCACTCAGGCAGACTATTCCACTCGTTAACAACTCTATGAGAGAAGCTGAACTTCCTAATGTCGAGCCTTGCAAAACACTTAACTAGCTTCTCTGGCCTCGAACCCGAGAATTACTTTGAACCCTTAAATAATTGCAAGATGACAAAGGACTCCTTTCAGAGAGAAATTTGTACACCTGAAGCATGTCCCCCCTAATCCTTCTCAACTCTAAGGTGGTAACATGATAAGGTAGGTGTTTCACCTCGGGTATAAGGCGAGTGGCTCTCCTCTGAACCTGCTCTAAAAGAAACTTATCCTTTTCATAGAAGGGACTCCAAGCCTGGGCTGCATAGTCGAGGTGGGGTCTTACCAACTGCTTATACAGATTTAGCACAATTTCTTTACTAAAACTACTGAAATTCCTCTTGATCAATCCAAGCACCCTATAGCCCTAGCAGCAGCTGCACACTGTCTAGATGGCTTTAAATCGCCTGTAATAACTACACCCAGATCCTTCTCAAAAGTCACATCACTCAGAATACTACCATTCATGTAATAATCATAGCTGAAATTTTTACGACCAAAATGAAGGACTTTGCACTTATCTGCATTAAAAGACATTTGCCAAGTCTGAGACCAAGAATATAACCTATCCAAGTCTTTTTGCAGTAAGGGGGCATCATCCTTATCACTAACCTTCCTATAGAGCTTCGTATCATCAGCGAACTTACTAATACTAGAGGTGAGAGAGCTATCAATATCATTGATGAAAATGAGAAGAAAAGAAGCGGGCCAAGAACAGAACCCTGTGGAACTCCATTTAATTGTAACTTCTTCCAAGAAGAGAAATAACCATTAACAACAACTCTCTGAGATCTAACATTGAGCGATGAATTTATCCAGTCAGCACAACTGCCCTTGATGTCTAACCTATGCAGTTTAACCATAAGTCTACCTAATGGAACTTTATCAAAAGCTTTTTGAAAATCAAGGTAAATGACATCAACACTGTGACCAGAATCAAGAGATATAGAAACATCCTCAAGAAAGCTTAGTAAATTAGTAACACAAGAACTAGGTAAGAAACCATGCTGTGACAGATTGAGTAACCCATTATCTAAAAGATATTTAAGCAAGCAATCCTTGATTACAGATTCCGTAACTTTGCACACAACACTTAAACTGACCGGCCTATAATTGCAAGGCAAGCTCCGATCCCCCTTTTTGAAAATTGGAGTAACATTAGCAATCCGCCAGTCAGCAGGTACAAAGTTTGAATCCAGAAACTTCTGAAAAATCACACACCTCACGTCTGAATAATTGGGGGGGGCTTAGAGTGGTCGGAGGTGGAAACGTGGTTCTGCGACGCGCCATACTCCACTCCGCTTCACGTCCTAGCCCCCCTTGGTTATTTTTCTTTTTTTTGGGGAGCAGGCTGGTTCTATACTCTTTTCTCCTAGTATTTAACGCCACTTCGCTTACCCCCTTCCACAACGTTGTCCTCTCGCTTCACCCTACTTCATTACTTTTCCTTTGCCTTTTTCCCTTCTCTTTTCACATCTCTTTTCTATTCGCTTTTCTTTGTTTCCTCTCCCTCGCGTCCCCTGCCCTCCCCTCCGCTCCTTCTTGTTTCCTTTTCTCATTATTTTTCTCTTTCTCCTCATACAATGGGGGTGGGGCCATGGGCCCTGCTTTCCCCCTGCCTGCCCACCCACACGGGTACTCATCTTACGAGTGCAGCCCAATATCCAGTGCAGGAGTAATACAACGTCCGCCCTGCCAATGGCGGGCAAAAACCCGACAGAAGGCCACACACCGGGGTTTGCCAACGGTGGTCACTCTAATAATGAATAGTTTCATTTACCATCCTAGCAAACCTTCACGAAGCTGTGCATATCCTAATCAAACCACATAGATTGTTTGTCAAGTGGCGCGGGTGTGTTTGTCAAACGAAACTACAATTACATGAGTCTGCTGCTGTGTTCTCGAACTCTCCTTTCCTCAGAACCCGGCCTATCTCTATGTGTTGCACACAATAGTATGTATGTCATGTACCTAAGCTTTTAATGAACTTGACCTCTACTCTCGAGCTCCCGTACTCTGTACAAACGTACGTTACGTAGGGCACAAGGGCAAGAATGTTTTGTGCTGGACGAGTCCGGCGAGCTAGTAACTAGGTGTCAAAGAATAACAATTTGATTATCCGTTTCCAGAACTTTGGTCAACTCTACTTCTGCCTGCCGGAAATAAACTGGGCAATATAATTCCAGCAATGGCAAAGAAGTGCATCTGTGAAATATGTACCTGTGGGTAAGTTAACTTTCTCGTTAAACTAGGCCTAAACCAGTTAGCATAATTAGGCTGTTCTGTTATTATGTTAGTGTTAGGCCTAACGTTATAAATAGTACTAGGCAGTGGTGATGGGCTTTGTTTTGGGATTTTGGTTTGGCTGTAAATTTTTGGGGGTGGGGAGAGGGTGCATGGACTGTAGGGCATGTTGTGGTGGGTGTTGTGGGTGCATACTGTGCCCTGGTGTATCTATTATTTTTTAGTTAAGAGCCCTGATGCTATATAGTGGAAGGCCACCTAAATTGATGCACCTACACAATCGTCTGTCGTATCCCAACCCAGTAATGTGATTGTGAATTTGTTGATGGCAAAGTTTAACTAAATAGATAAGCCTAATGTGTAATCAGAATTATATATTCTACAATTTGGAAGTTCCGGTTTCCCAAGTATTTGTTTCAAATCAACTTTATGTCATATTTGTGAATGTTTTTAAAACTCATTTCTAGACAATTGATGTTTGGCACCAGTTGTTACCACTTGTTATTGTTCTGTTTTAACAAATCTTTGCTGCAAATGTATGATTCCTTAGGCTCTGATTTCTAAAAATTATTTTAAACTATTTGAAACTTTGGCCAATCTTCCTTTCCTTAGGCCAGTTCACTTTCTTTAGGTAATACTACAAGGTAAGCAGTTTTCCCTCAAGGCATGTTTATATTGCATTTTAACTCGACACTGGGGTCGTTTTTTATTAACACAATTTTTAAAATAAAAAAGTAGCCCTAGATCTGTTTTTCTTTCTCCTGCGATATGTTATGGGTATCATGTCAATTTGTTGTCCCTGGGTGCTGAGTTCCATTGAACAAAATTTGATTTGTTTGGATTAAAATGTGGGTTTTCCTTCCTGTGGCAAATTTGAAAATTTTATTTTTTTTTTTTTTTTTTTGCTGAAAAATTTGTTGTATCCAAAAAACCTGGTTATCCTAGACGTTTTTTTATGGAGATAAAACAACAAGTTCTCTTAAATGAATCCTTATTTGTAAATACATCCTACACAGTTTATCAATACCCTGGCAGGACCAAAATACTGTGTGTGTCAGTTTAAGAGTCCTTTCAGAACTTTCTAAAAAATCCATCTGTTTAATTTCGGCTGATTGTTAGTTGTTTTGCTCATGGAATCAACGATTCACTGGAAAAAAATTTGGGTAATATATTACAACCAAATAAACATCCAGGTGAGTATTTTAATGAATTTTAACACAAAATTCAATCAAAATGCTTATGGTGCAGTCAATTTCGGGGCCCACCATGCTATAGCCTAAATGATTTTCCTGATAACATCTCTTCAGAAGTCAGATTATTTGCTGACTTTGTGATTTATAGACAAATAAGGCACAGTTTAGGGCTAGACCAGGTTCAGCTCTAAAATGATAACTGTTACAAAGTGGCAAGACATTAATTGGAAATGCTTTTTCAACATTACACCTTGACTCAATTTGAATCAAGACTGGGCTGAAACATCATGAGAAGCTTTCTCATAAAATTCATAGAGACACCCACTGACTTGATAACAAGCTGGACTCACTCCTTCTTAAGAGAGGCTATACTTTAAGGAATGGGACAATTGTGCCAAAACTTCCAACTGTAAAGTATTTCCCTCCCCTTTGGAAAACTTTCGAATATTTGAGGGTCCATAGGTGCAATTTCATGCTACATTATATGCATTTTCCTCAGTAAATTTATTGAAAAAGTTTTATATTTTACGGAAATTAAGTTTAATAAATTTCACAGAGTGGACAAGAATGATTTCATCCTTGAACCAGGATGCAAAAATGCATTGTGGTTTCAATGACACGTTTTAATCCAAATGTCGCACTTCTTTCAATCTCTGGTCAAATGTTATGTAACGTGTAGGAAAAACAGTTTCGTGTTCATATATATCTTGGGAATTCATGGAAAATGTTGATTTTTGACCTTTGATTACCCCAGATGACCTTTGACCTCCACCATAAACACTAGGGTTCTTCCCATCACCATAAGGCATCCAGATACCAAGTATGAACTCTACCCAAGCTGCTTTGAGATATCATGTTAAAAAAAGTTTTCTGAGTTTGACCACAGATGAATTTGACCTCCACCAAAACAATAAGGCATTTTCCTCTGACCTTAAAGCATCCACATACCAAATGAGAAATCTATCCAAGCTTCCTACCTTGAGATATTGTGTTAACAAGGTTTTGACAGTTGGACCCCTAGTGACCCCACATGACCTTTGACTGCCACCAAAAACAAGATTATGCTTCTCACCATAACGCATCCACATACTCATTATGAAATCTATTGAAGCTTCCTAACTTGAGATATAGTGTTAACAAGGTTTTCAGTTCAACTCCCAGTGACCCCAGATGACCTTTGACCTCTACCAAAAACAATACAGTTCTCCCTCTCAATATGGGGCATCTATGTACCAAGTTTGAGAACTTTCGGACAGAGTTTCCCTTCTTGAGATATTGTGTTAACAACTTAAAAGCCACAAACACACATGCACACACAATTATGACCACATAGGTTTCTCCTTTCATCGGAACCAAAAATGGGAGGGGGCAGAACCATACTTAAGTCCCCCCTGCTTCCTTCATCTATAAGGTGGCTTCAAAATGTCATTGCTGATATGCAGTGTCATAATGATCTTTTCCTAGCTAATTCCCTGCCCAGACTATGAAATATCAAGGAGAACTCTGGGAAATATCAAGGTAAACTGGGAAATTGGTTGTGAGAAATGCTTGGATCCATATGTGATAACTTCATAAGGTGGCAATCATAGATAGTTCTCATAACTATGGATTGTGAAATTTATGCTTGTTTGATCAATGTGGTGGTCCAGAAAATGTACACTATGTTACATATATCTATAACAATGAAGAAATAAGAACCTCAATGCTGTTTTGCATTCTAGTTTTATCAAATTATGAAAAGAAAATGTGTACAGTTTAACAGATGCTTTTAACACGTATGGAAATTTGTGTTCATATTACTGTTCTATTATTGCATTGTAGTATATGCTGTTCATACAAGTTTCAAAACTTCTTTATGATTTATAGCATCTTATAAAACACTTTTTTGGCTTGTGGTGTTCTTAACTTAATATAAAGTACATGAACGTCATTAAAATTGTAAGTTGTATTTAATTGAGCTTTTAGCCTGTACCCACATTTAATAATGACCACACCTTTGGATCGTGATCTGAGCACCACAGCAAAGGCAGACTAAAAGTCTGCTTGAACAAGTATTCTGAGGTTGTGGCAATGATCAGATTATGTTGTGAATGAGTGGTTACTATCAAATGTGGACACACAGTCAGTTCAACTTCCTAATACCTACGGTCATTTTGAGAGTTTATTATTGCAGTGTTCTCCACTAGCTGTTTTGTCCGGGGGCTCCGTCCGTACAAAATCTGCCACACTACTTTAGCGCCCGGACAAAACTTTGCTGCCCGCACAGAAAATTGACCCGCCCGGTCGAGAAGTTGTCTGTACACTCAATCACAAACACCACAACTTAGTCATTTGACTGCCTTTTATATTTGATTTCAAATACTCATGACAAGCAATGTATAATAAAACATCGGAGATGCAAACCCAGCTCACTTGCTCCTGAGCTCTTATATATCATTCAATATGCACTTTGGCTACTGCATTTCTTTCATAATTATGTTTCCACAGTAGGAGTCTGTTACCATCAAACTCATACACTAAATGGAACTATTCAATGGAACTGTACCCTAAGTTTCCCGATTTTCACCCGAAATTTCCATTAAAGTGAACTACTTCATTCTTGAATACATCCATGTGGAAACTGGAGCTTCAGATCTGCAAGTAAGGGTCTAAGAGGAGGGGGACACCCCTCCCCCAGGACGGTGATCACAAGAGCCCCCGGACAGAAAACAGACCAGTGGAGAACCCTGTATTGACGAATATTATTCTGATCTTGTTCTCTTTGTATGGATGCTCTGAGGGTAACAAGGTGTGGCGTACTGTTTCACTGTCAAAATATCATTTAGTGTCCTCCTTGAATGAAGATAGTGTTATTCCAATCTTAAATGACTTTCTTCGAATGTATGGTAAAGTGGGAGGGACTTTGCATCCTCCATAACCTACAAACCAGCTGTACTCCACAGCAACCTGACACAGCTTGAGTAGTTTGGGTCTTTAAGCCCATCTCAGACTTGTGTAGATTGGGGAGAATACCACTGAAATCACCTCCCAATTTGCAGGGATAAGCATTTAACTTCCTTATGTGACAGATGAAAACAAAGAAAAACTTGTACAGTATTGGTACTTTCCCAAAAACTGCTAGAAAAAGATGAATGTTCTGTGGACCCACGGACTTCAATACATGGACAGAGGATTGCGCAATCAATACGGTCGCCACCGTTCGAACAAATTTAGGCTAACCAAGATGGCCGCCGGGCTACTACCATTTGCCCAATTTGATGATGAATCTGCAACATTTCAGACAAAATATCAGTATGAATGGAAGAACAATATCACAGTCCTCCATTCTATTTGATGAATTTGACCTGAGCTTGCATTCTTTCAAAAATATTACAAGTTTTTCACACAATTTGTCGATACCGAGCCACTTGAGCAAGTCCAAACTTTTACACACATAGACTATAGCAGGCAGCCATATTGGTAAGCCTACTCGTGTACGTACACGGTGGTGACAATTTACCCATAGGACGTTAGTGCAATATGCTCTGTCCATGTATATAAGAAGTCCGTGTGTGGACCTGTAAATGTCATACGTGTCAGTTTGATGTATAACGCATTGAAAAATGACATGCTTCCAATCACAATCCAGTCATTATTGACCTTTTTACTTTGTGTGCCTGATACTTGTACCAATGTACAGAACTGGCAAGAACAGAAAATTCTGGCAATTAATTTGGCTGTTTGCTCCCTGTTAGAAATACAGTGATTAGTATTTATCACAAGAAGTATTTGGAAAAATCAATAGGAACTCCATCCAAACAAAATCAAACATAACCAAAGAAGCTATGACAGTTAAGCTGTAGGCTTGGGTGGATTACTCGACACTGCTTCAGAGTCACAATTCCTGGCTGGGAGCCAAGTAGTGACTGACTCCAACTCCCATGGAATCAGGAATGTTGGATAATTTTCAGTACTGTCAAAAATATGAACAAAAGCCATATTTGGAATTTAACTTATACATTATTTCACAGGTTTTAATGAGGGGATGAGCCAAAACTAGTTCTTTTTGTCTTTTTCTCTATTCGATTGCGAGTTTTCTCTTCAGTTTGGCTTCCTCTCAGTTATTCTTTGCCATCATTCCCAATGATTGCATCCATACCAAAACACATTTCACAACATATAGCATCAATTATTTTTACAATTTTTTAGTAACCTCTGACAGACACAAGTTCTAAGAAGATTAAATTGAGAGCATGGGGTGGGGGACTGGCATCAGTGATTTTACTCATAAACCTTCATACTGTAAGCATTGGAGACTTTGCTAATGAACTGCTGATTGGATATTGCCTATTAAAGTAACCAATGACAATCAATGACAGGGCCTACGGCGGGACAAGTACTTCATGCCAGGCAGAGGGGAGCACTTCACTTTTCTGCCGTACATAATAAGATATTTCAGACCAGACGCTATGCTGCTCCCCCACTGAAAATACCTGGATCTATCAGTGTCCAACATATTCATACAGCCCTGTCGCTTTCAGCTATCTCTTGTCCAGTAACCTGGAATAATGCTTGCTATACTTGTTGATAAAGTCTTGGCTTGAAATCAAAATTGCTCAAATTGGGAAGGACCACAATCAAAAGAGTGATAAAAACTGAGCATTATCAAGGGTTAATTTACTTGTAAAACCAGGCCTCAACTGTTCTGCTTTTTACAATTTCAGTATCATGCCATGAAACTATTTTCTTTACATATTCATGAAAGCAGAATGATTGAAACTGCTTGTGCCGGTCAGTACAACATGGCACTATTACAATTGATAAACGGTACCTAACTTTCTTGTACAATTCAAACATGGCACTGATATAGTCTTTAGTTTCTCGGAGCAGATCAAATGCCTACAGTTACCACTGAAAGCGAACATGATAACTATTGCACTGTAAAACATTTCTAGATATTTGTGGATGATTTTGACAGTCAAATGTATCCTAATGCCATGCTATATAAAATGTTTGACAGTTACTAAATCCCATGTCTCTATGGACATGTCTTTCTTTAGTCTAGAGAATCTTTCATTTTAGCAGGGAATGATACCAATTCCATGCTATGATCTGAAGTTGTGAGTTGGTTACAAGATATTGGAACACTTCCAGTAACAACCAATTAAAAAACAGGTTTTACCAGACGGGTGTCTCCATGTTCCACATTGTGTGGGAATGCAATAAAATACAATATTCATTATAGTTATAAGGAGAAGACTTAAGATCATAGGCATGCACCATGGGGGACGGAAGGGGGCACTCAGGAGTTTTTGCTCAAAGTTTGAGACATATATCTACCCACAAAACAGCATGCATTTTGCCCCAAAATAGTAAATTTTTGACCCAAACAGAGCATGGGGCTTGAGATTCAACTATTATTAATATAATGAACATTCCCCAATATAAGAATATGACCACAGTGTTGTTAAGTGAAGAGCTCTGAACAGGTATCTTCCAGTGTTGTAACGAGTCATGACTCGAGTCGCTAATTTTCAGAAGGGAAATAACTCGAGTAATTGTATCATTATTTTCCTCATAGAAATAATACAGTGACTTGCTGACTTGACTGGAGTCACATTGAAAGTAGTAAATGACTCAACTGCAAAATTGAGTGACTCGTTACAACACTGGTATCTTCTCACACAAGAACTGCACTGAATGTAATAATAAATAGAATAATAATCAAGGTCTTGAAAGGAAGTGGCCTTTACAATGCTAAGCAACCAAAGATGTGTAAAATGCCAACTGCTTATTTTATGTCAGGTGGCTAACCAACTCAACAATTTAGGTCAAAATGAGTTTCTTTTGAAAGGTCAGGTGAGATGGGAAAACTGTGAACTGCTCCTAAACAACAATTCCACTTTACCTGTGCACCAGCCGGTGATCAAACCATGAACCTCCCAGAATGGGAGAAATTATAATCCCTGACAGACTTAATGTTAAGGTATAAACATAATGACAATACTAGAAAATGTTTTAATTGGCAGATCTTAAAAATTTTTCTTGTAGAATATTTTGGCGAATAATTTGTAAACTCTCATAGATGGAATTCTAATTTATTCCTCATAAAATGACTATTTGGCAAGACTTCTGATAGCAGTCCTCCTTCTTCATGCACTGTCCCTCACCACTTGAATGTCAATCACACTCTTTGAATCTCTCACTTCAATTTATGTAAAACTTCCATCATGTTGTCTTCAACTAGCATGAGTGATGAAGAGAAGTTTCCACAAAAAGTAAGTAAATACTCACACTAATTCCATGCCATAATTGTAAGTACTCATTCTTGTGAGTTTAACTCTTTACTTACAATCAAATATTTTTAGGCTGGGAAATTGGTGTCAAAGCCAAATTTCAGACCTTCTCTTGACAAAAGATTGCACTGAAATCTACAGTCCCAACTAGGGGTGATAAATATCCTTGGACTCACACACCCATGAGTCAGTTTCAAGAAAGTTGTCAAGAGCATTGTACATAAATAAGTTCTCTGGAATCCAGTGAAAGACAGAACTTTGTCTCTATTAGTCTACCAGGTAAACTGGTGGTTCACTGTTTTTACTGACATTAGCACCACTACTACTGTCCTTATCAACTATAGTATTTTCAGGATGGTGGACCTTTTCTGCAGCACATGCACCATCAGATGAAGACTTTTCTGATGCTCCTGTAAGAGAATCTGTCTTGGAATTGGACAGGGATTCTTCATCTTCTCCAAGATCTGGCTTTCTTTCATCCTTCGTGGCAGCTGAAGGAAACAAAATAAATAATATGTGGATTGAAAATTGGGAAATATGATCACAACCTTAATAAATCGTGACATTACAAAACTCTAATGAATTCAGTCAGGAACAACAGCTTAAAAACTCCCTCCCTCCTTCCTTTCCTGTTTGACTGAAAAAAGATTTTACAATAAAACATCATAACGGCTTCTAAACAGTGAACAAATGGAAAACTCGAAAGCCCAAAGGCTTGGTGATTCCTTGCTGAAAGGAAATGAAAGGTATCCATCAT
Organism: Holothuria leucospilota; assembly: GCA_029531755.1. Classification (NCBI taxonomy): domain Eukaryota; kingdom Metazoa; phylum Echinodermata; class Holothuroidea; order Aspidochirotida; family Holothuriidae; genus Holothuria; species Holothuria leucospilota. The sequence continues at coordinate 50,098,835 of CM055974.1, read as the reverse complement.
TTGCACCTTCAACTATTGAATATACTAAACAAGGCTTACCTCAAGGATTACCTCATATAGCCTCTATCAAAAACAATAAGGTTCATCTCCTGATTACAATGCATCCAAAAGCCACTTATGAAAAGTAAACATGCTTCCTACCTTGGACTATTGTGTTTACAAGGATTCTGGTTTTGACCTCTACCAAAAGTAAAAACAATCATTTTCTGACTATAACACATCCACAGGACAAATATGAAAAGTAGTTGTGCTTCTTACCTTGAGATATCATGTCTGTACTATTTTGTTTTGACCTCTAGTGACCTGACATGACCTCTAACCTCCACCTAAAACAACAGGGTTCTCCCTATTAATGCAATGAATCTAAATGTCAAGTATGGAAAGTATCCACCATTCCTAACTTGAGATATCTTGTTTACAAGCAATTCCCAAGGTTTTTGAAGTTTTACCTTCAGTGACCTCTGGTAACCTTTGACATGCACCAAAAACAATAGGGGCCATCTTCTGACCATAACCTATCTGACCATAACCTATCTACATGCAAAGTATGAAAAGTATCCATGCTTCCTACATTGAAATATCATGAGTATAAGGTTTTTGGTTTATGAATCAATAAAACTATAGCTGTGTATGTAAATGTAATCATGATTTTCAGTTTAACATAGGAATCTTCAGGATAAGTGAAATGACCAGGAAATGGAGATTTGGTGAAGCATGACGGATGTTGTCAAAGACCTTACTCCTGATTGCCCAAGTCAAAAATTATGTGTACTAGAATATCATTGTGGGTAGGAGCACAGTACAGTAAATGGTTTTCCCTTTCTCGAGACAATTTGTCCTCCCCTATGAAATACAGACTATACAGAGGCCTGTAAAGTACACTCTGTGACAGTGTAATAATGCTCCCCACACAGCAAAGGTTCCAGGGGCTTGTTGTAGGGCCCTGAGGCTTTCCTAAGCAATGACATAGCAGGGTGCAGAAGGTGAGGCCCCTAAAAGCTGTAGGGTAGCTACAATGTGGGAACACTAGCATAAAAATTTGAGCCAACCTCCAAATGACAATGGGTGCATATACAGAGCACAAAACCATAATTTCTATAGTTTATGAGGGGCAGTTGTGAAGGTAAAGAAGGCACTGTACAATCAAATGGGAAGTGGGCTGATAATTAGTTTAGTAGGTGCTTATTCTTTGAACATGTTTCTTGTCTTAATATTCAGTGGGGCATTTGCTACTCAACATAGATGCTTCAGAGTACTTACCAGCAAATGCTCTAGGGTAGTCTCTAGCTAGCTTTGCTTTCAAGGTTCTGTAAAGAAAGATGGAAAGGGATGTGTTCATTTTTTGTGCTTTTTTATGCTTTTTTCTTTTTTGATGACTTTAATGAGCATTACTCCTTATTATCCACACTTCAAGTTTTACATACCATCCTTACATTTGTTTAAAAGCATCTGTCATGAAGCTGAAAATGCATGACATTTTTTGAAATCTGAAAAAGGGGGAAATGACTTCCATGCTAATAACTTCTTGAAAAAGAATATTGCAAAAGCCGACTCTAATAAACTCAAAATACACTTGCACCACTGTACTTAAAATTGTTGACTTGTCAGTGGTCACCAAACTTTGACATGGAAGTGAAGCAGATTCAAACTACACCTCCACATACCTTAAAGCCACTGACTGGTTAATGATGTGTGCATACAGATCAGTAAGATGTGGAGGGCTCAGCAGAGTGGCTGTGTAGTGAGACAAAACAGTCAGATTCTCAAAATACAATGGGATGTAAAGTATTTTGTTTGAAAAGGATTGGTAATCTGCTTAAGTGTCTTCACCTGTGGATAACTGGCCTTTGGCTATGAAACTGCTCAGTGGGAGATGCACAGACACTTGTTGGGACTGCAAGTGGGGCAAAAAGTATCCTTGTTTACAGAACTAAACTCAATTGGGCGATGTGATTGCAGGAAAAATTACCATTTACGTTTTATTCATGTGTGGCTCTTCTACTGCCAGAGCTCCTATTAGTAACTTTGTTCACAGAACTGAACATATTTGGGCAAAGTGGTTGTAATACTCACCTTAATCTTCTAAAAATAATATCAAGGTCTGCTTTCATATCAAGTAGTAGTTGAGTATGAGCACTAAATTGCTGTTGGACATTGTCATAGCGCTGACTTGATAGACTGTTAAAGTTGGACAGCATCTCGTTTGTTTTTTCAAACCGTCCAAGCATATGATTTTGGGCATCCAAGATACCTTGCATATCTTCATCATTTGTCATTGAAGTCAGCGAGCCTAAAAAGGCATCGGATGCAGCATGGCTTTTCCCAGACATGGCTTCTAAAGAAAGAAGGAAGGTATGATTTCTAAAGAAGGATAAACAACTTTCCATTGTAACATGCGACAAAGACTTTAATACAACAGAAACATTGGTCAGAAACGGTCTCTAGTATCAAACTGAGGTAATTAAGAGAGGGCTTATATAGTCAAGTCACCCCAAAGCAGTAAGAACGCGATCACATTTTGGCACAAGGTGCCGTGGCTTTCAGAAAAGCAAAGAAATACAAAGATTGTAATTTGAGTAGTACAACAATGACATCACAAATTATTGCGCAATCTACCTTTTTAAATCGAGTGAATAAACTTCAACATTTTATATCTCAGCTTAAGAAAGTCTTGTGAAGATGGGAATTGGACCATTGGAATTCAGTTTTCATGCTCTGTAATATATATTTTTGAATTTTCAGACTTTAGGTACACTTTAAATTATTGAAATTTCAGTCCCCCAAAAGTTTTCGTTTTTTCTATAATGTCATATCGTGATAAGGGTATTTCATATTACATATCGCAATATGGACTTCTGGCAATATATATCAACATATGTTGTATATTGCCCAACATTACTGTGAGAGGTCTGCATGTATTTTAAACTTAGAGCCATAATCAGAGCAAGACTCTTAACTGTCCCCTTACATCAAATGTGTGGTCTTCAAGGTAAAATTTACACATTTCCAACACTTTGAACACTTAACTAAAATATAATGGCTTGTCAGTTTGAGGAAGGATGGTGGGTGAGTTGGAAAATAACAGGGCAATTAGAGTTACCATTACACAGCAATACTGTACAGTACTTGCAGATAAGAATTAATGATGTCATAAACCAACTATGAGTGCATGGAAACCAAAGGGAAGGGCTTTGCATATGGAGGATGTATGTTCACAGGCACTTCAAGGCACTTGGTCCTCATCCATCCCATCTGACACCATTTCTATAGTCTACAACTACCCTAAGTCTGATAGAGATACAAAAGCATGGAGTGTTTAAAATCAAAGGTATGAGTGTGGTACATGTAACATAACAGGTTAAAGGGCAAACGAGGACTAAGGCCCCATAAGATGCCCTGAAGTGAAACAAACAACCAGACCAACACCAAGTAAGCCCAGTACAATTAAATTCTACCACAGTCACAACAGAACTTGTCAATGTTAACATTAAAGCAGTGCACTGAAGTGGCATTAACTACCCACTCCAGGAGGCTATTCCACTCATTGACAACTCTTTGTAAGAAGAGCTCTGAACTTCCTAATGTCAAGCCTTGCAAAACACTTCACTAGCCTCTTACAGTGGCCTTAAACCCCTGAATTATCCTGAATCTGTAGTAAACAGTATTAAAAGCTTAATGTTCAGGGGCAATATTTCTGGGAGGGCAGGGATAATTTTTGCCGAATTCAGAATTTTGGACCAAGTTGCCCTAATTTTAGCCTGCAAAAAGGGCATAATTTATTTTCTTGGCTGCCTCATTTGCCTAAATGGATCCACTGTTTTTGCCTGAATTGGGAGGGCATATCCCCCCCCCCCTCGTACGCTTATACTCATGTTTAACATTTGCCTCCAACTATAATGGCGGACGGGTCCCCATCACTAATCTACATGCAGATCAATGGTCCCCATGCAATCACAGCGGATTTATGTACGCGGTATTAGGAGCGCGCACTTTAGTTCCTATATCCTACTCTATGATTTGGGCCTAATTTTGCCTCCATGGGTGGACTTTCCACCATTTTGAACTTGGTCTCTAACGTTAGTCAATAAATAGTCTTAGCATTAAACTCTGCTAGGCCCACAGGCATTTGGAGCATATATACATTACACATACACACTATACTATATATATATATTAACATGGTAGGGTGGCTTCAACGGTCGCTACGCAGCAGTTGCCATTACCTGCGTAGCTATCCATTCAGTCTCTCTCACAGAATGCATTGGCAAGGCCCAATGCATGCAGGGTAAAGCACAGCAGAAGGCAAGTCCGCTTTGCAGATGTGGGCTTCTTCATTCGCCAATCACAACGCACATCAGTGCAGTGTTGTGAATTGCAGCTGCTGCGTGGCGACCGTTGAAGCGTCCTACCTTGCCTGTGGGCTGTGGCTAGGCCTAGGCCTAGGCACAGGCGCCCCTTAACATTGTATAGTATACCATGTACTATGTAGTATATATAGACGGAAAGGTATGTCACAAATCTCCTACCTCAAACAAGCAACTTACGTTTCTGGCACAATTACTGCACTTTTCTCGCCAAATTTGTCTGTGTCGAGACTTTTGATCATAAGGTACCTCAAGGCAGCTCTTTTTCCCGAATAATTTCACTTGGCATTGTCTGAAGGATGAAATTTCGATGGAGTAACAGTATGAGGATGGTAGCTGCTGATAGGAGAGCATTCAGCACTTCCACACTATATAATAAAATACTCCTAAAATATTCTCTAAAGTTCTCTTAACTTTCAAAATTTCTTCCTAAATTTGTTTAATTATGGTTCACTTTTTATTATTGCAAATCTTGCAGATATATATTAGCATCAATATGAACAATTTTTGAACATTAAACTTCATAAAATTTGAAAACCTTTTGAAAAGTGGAAGGGCTTGCATTTTCTACAAGCACTTGTGACAGTTGAACTGTTACTATTGTAGTCTTCAACTGCCACAAATGCTCATACTAGTAAATGCAAGCCCTTCCACTTTTCAAAACGTTTTCAAATTTTATGAATTTCTGTGTTCAAAAATCTTGCATATTAATGCTAATATTTATCTGTAAGATTTTTAATAATCAAAGCAAAACATAACTGACAAATTTTGGAAGGAATTTAGAATGTTAAGAGAACTTTAGAGAATATTTTAGGAGTATTGTATTATACAGTGTGGAAGTGCTGAATGCTCTCTATCAGCAGCTACCATCCTCATACTGTTACTCCATCGACATTTCATCCTTCAGACAATGCCAAGTGAAATTATTCCGGAAAAAGAGCTGCCTTGAGGTACCTTATGATCAAAAGTCTCGACACAGACAAATTTGGCGAGAAAAGTGCAGTAATTGTGCCAGAAACGTAAGTTGTTTGTTCGAGCTAGGAGATTTGTGACATACCTTTCCGTCTATATATACTACATAGTATATGGTATACTATACAATGTTAAGGGGCGCCTTTGGGCCTAGGCTATAGCCTTGGCTATCACAGCACACGTTAGCATTCTGAATAGTGACTGACCTGGTTGCCAGCATGACAAGTGTCCGACCTTGTTAGTAGGCTATAGTGTATATGCATTGCAAACTCAGCATTATGTACATGTATCAACTATCATGCTGAGATTCAGGACGCCTGTGGTCTTGGCCAGCCTACAGTAACGGTAATGGTACCGAGCGCCTGTGAACAATAGTACTGTAATAGTATTATTACTAACAACCTCCATGACGAAAACGTTCTCGCTGACTTGCATACGTACCATTTGAGCGAAACTTAAGGATAGGCCCTTAGGAATGCACTGTTAACAGCCTAGGCTAAAGCCTAGAGTCTAGGTTTCCATTCCACTACGAAAATACTTTATTCAAATTTTTCAGTACATGCACGTTGTCAAAACTGGCCCAAAATTTCGTTGAAACTTCAGCTCTGATCACCATCCTCCGTCAAGTACTTAGGTAACTTGGTCATGTTCACTTGCGATATATGCTAGGTCCGGTTATTGGCTAGTATAGTGTCATCAGCATGAATCCAGCGGGTTCTTTAAAATTCCCAAGATTATATGCTAACACTTCCCAAGAATTCCCAAGGTAATTTATTTAGCCCTAAACTACATATTTCGAAACAATTTACGAGATTTACAACGAGACAGAGAGAAATATTGATTTCGGCGTTATCTTGTGGCCTGTTTAGCTTTTTTTGCCCTTGTAACTCTGTTTTTCTTGACATTAGCAGGGCCAGGTGAAACAACAACAAAACTCATCCAGATTATCTTTAATAAAGGCGACAAAATTCTAGGCAAGTAGCTACACTGAGGAATGTCTTTTCAGTTAGTCCCAGAGATAAGGGTGGCGGCAAGTATTACAAAGATCTTCTCAGCACTGTCTGGGACCCTCCAGGCTTACGAGCGTGACAAACTTTAGGGTAGTCAGAGAAGGTCGGCTTAATTTACTGCATTTAACTTTTCTAAAGAGCCTGGATCTTTTACTGGTCTAATCCTCTGACGTTTCAGAAAAAAATCTCCAGTGTTTGAAACTGTACTTCCAAAGGGATCGGTGCATTGACAGGTTAATCAGCACCGTCATGGACAGTGGCATAGCTACGGGGGGCATGAGGGGGAACGTGCCCCTCCACGACAAAGCCGTGCCACCCCAGGTGCCCCCCCCCCCCGTGGAAAATATTGGAATGCACAGTTCTGTATATAAGCCCTATAGAGCGGGAGAGAATTCAGAAATTGTTCCTCCTAGAAAAGGTTAATTCGTGATCCCCCAGTTCCCCCTGCTCAAAAAATCCTGGCTACGCCACTGGTCATGGATTTATTGTTTTCAGGTCTATCAGGAAACACTCGGAAATTCATTTAATGATCATTAAAAACTTGAAAACTTACCTTTATCCCCAGGCTAACATCCACGACCTCAATAGCAGATTAAAGAGAAAATGCAGTCACCCCAATTAAAATTAGTATGCCCGTCATCCTAATTCTTTAATGGCCTTTTTTGATCATGTGACAATATTTTTGTCACTGTTAAAATCATGGAGAATAACTCCTTGCTTTATCTTTTGCTTCAGGTGTACAAATTTCTCTCTGAAAGGAATCCTTTGTCCTCTTGCAATTATTTAAAGGTTCAATGTAATTCTCGGGTTCGAGGCCATTGTAAGAAGCTAGTTAAGAATTTTGCAAGGCTCGACATTAGGAAGTTCAGCTTTTCTCATAGAGTTGTTAACGAGTGGAATAGTCTGCCTGAGTGGGTAGTTAACTCCACTTCTGTGCACTGCTTTAAGGTTAACATTGACAAGTTCTTCCATAAGTGTGGTGTCGTGTTGTAAGAACGACTGCACCAGTCTAATTGTATTGACCTTTGACCAGAACCCGTGAAGCATGGAACGTAACAACAATAAATAATCAGTTCAATTGTAAAGTCCTTTCTTCGTAATCTTTATTTATATGTGGATGTTTGCTTAGAACATTACAATGGCGACGAGGACAAAAGCCACTCTCATCGATTTGTGTGAGTTTTAACTGTTAAAACTGAAGGATTTCGTTGATATCGAAAGGTTAAAATTGTCTGTGCACAGCATCGCTGCACAACGCCACAAATAGACACAACGTTCCACAGGCCTACAGTCAGTGTATGTAGCAATTTACAACTATTGAACTGCAACGTTGGTAAACCGTATACACTATCAGTATCAGTAGCAGTTATGGCAGGCTTTAGGTTACCAGCTCCGTCACCGTTAGAGATGTCTGACAGAAATCTGTCGAAAGCGTGGACAAAATTCCACCAGAATTTCACTAATTTTCGAACTAGCAACCGGAATTAAAGAGAAAGGTGATGCTATTCGTATAGCGACGCTTTTATCAGTTATAGGACAAGAAGCGGTTGATACCTTCAATACCTTCATTTTCCCTACTGGCGACGAGACCAAATTCGAGAAAGTCCTCGAAAAGTTCGAGAACCACTGTAAAGGCAAGAAGAACACAACATATGAAAGGTATATGTTTAAACTGTCGTAATCAGCAGGCAGGTGAAAAACATAGATTCCTTTGTGACTGCATTGAAAGCACTTGCAGAATCATGTGAATTTGGTGAATTAAAGGATTCACTGATCTTAGATAGAGTGATCCTAGGTATCTCAGACAGACAGTTTAAAGCAACAGCTGTTAAGAACAGAGGTCCTAACCTTAGACAAGCAATAGGAATAATTCGCACTGCTGCTGCAGCTTCTGCACAACTTGATCACATGACTAGTGAGTCATCAGAAGTACATGCGCTCAAGCAAGCATTCTCAAAATCGTTCAGGCAAACCAAAAATACACTCATGTCAATACGCCTAAGCATCCAACTGGCTCAAGTTCACGCAACAAATCATCAAAAAAGGCATCTGCCGTAATTGTGGTGGTGCATTTCCCCATGATGGTGATTGTCCAGCCAAAGGAAAACGTTGCAATTTTTGCAAAAAGCTTAACCACTTTTCCAAAGTATGTAGGAGCCGCCTTAAATCAGAACCTGAACAAGCAAATACCATACAGCAAAATCAAATTGAGAATCCTGATAGTGATTCGGAATACACTTTTGAAGTTAACCCTAGTGGCTCAAGAGCCAAGAGGCCTAACATTAATATTGATGTTGCAGGCACAAACATACCAGCAGTAATTGATACTGGAGCTACAGTTAATGTTATGAGTGAAGATACCTATCAGACCTTACAGGTAACCCCTGTTCTCCAACATGAGACAATTAATATCTATGCCTATGGTTCCAAAAAGCCCCTAACGGTCATCGGTAAATTTAATGCTGATACCACATACAAAAGATAAACACTGTTAATTCGGAATTCTATGTGGCGAAAGGTGTATCAGGACACACTAGTAAGCTTCACCACAGCGGAAGCCTTAAGTTTAGTGCGTATCTGCTACAATGTCAGTACAGGTACCTCCCTTAACAAAATTCTTGATGAATACAGTGACCGTTTTGAAGGGATTGGTAAACTAGCTGATGCAACATGTAAGTTACATGTCAACAGTGATGTTACACCAGTATCACAACCAAATCGTAGGGTCCCCTTCAAAGTACGAAAAGAAGGTGGAAGCAAGAATTGAAACGCTTAAAATCACTAGATATATTGAACCAGTTAAAGATACTCCTACACCATGGGTATCTCCAATTCGTGTAGTAACCAAGCCCACAAGGCCAAATGAGATCAGGCTATGCGTGGACATGCGTGGCTCCCAATAAGGCAATACAGAGAGAACGGCCAGTTACCCCAACAATCGATGACATAATAGCCAATCTCAATGGCGCTACTATTTTCTCGAAGCTTAGATCTTAATAATGGATACCACCAAATAGAGCCTGATAAAGATTCTAGATACTTAACCGTCTTCTCTACTCATGCTGGACTGTTTCAGTTCAAGCGTTTGAATTTGGAGTCAATAGTGGTGCTGAACAATTTCAAAACCTAATCCAGTCTGCATTAGCAGGACTGCCAGGGGTAATCAATATCAGTGATGACATCTTGATCTATGCCACGGGTCAAGAAGAAATGTACAAACCGTCTTGCAGCATGTATGCAAAGGTTAAGAGAAAAGAATTTAACACTTAATAAAGATAAGTGCCAGTTTAACAAGAGCAGCATAGAGTTCTTTGGGCATACATTTAGTAAGGAAGGTGTGTCACCACGCCCAGCTAAAGTTGAAGCCCTCAAAAATGCAGTAGCACCCACAAACAAAGAGGAAGTACGCAGCTTCTTAGGACTTGCTACATACTGCTCTAGATTCATTCCACGACTTGCTACCCTCTCTGAGCCTCTTAGAAAGCTCACAAAGAACAACATCCCTTGGGAATGGGAGAAGCCCAAGGAAATGGCATTATGTATTACATTAAAGATGCGATAACCAATCACTGCACAATGGCGTTCTTTGACCCCCAGCTTCGCACTGAGGTAGTACTTGATGCAAGCCCTGCAGGTTTGTGAGCAATGCTTACCCAACATGATGACAGCACTGGAAACTCATCCCTTGTAGCGATAGCCTACCGTTCACTGACAGCAGTAGAACAAAGATATTCCAAACTGAACGTGAAACATTGGCGGTGACATGGGGTTGCTAACATTGTCACTTGTACTTAGCTGTACATTGTCACTTGTACTGACTTCACAGTCATAAAAAGTCATAAGCCACTAACACCCTTATTCAACCTTCCATATTCAAAACCGTCAGCCAGATCGAAAAGTGGATTCTTAAACTACAGCAGTACACATATAGAGTTATTTATCGCCCAGGTAAAGGCAATCCAGCCGATTATCTTTCGAGACACCCACTAAACACCACAAGCTCAGAGTTAGAAACAGATGAGCATGTCAATTTCATACTTACCAGTGCTGTACCAAAAGCAGTAAAATTGGAAGAAATTCAGTCAGCAGTAGACAAATACGAATTGTTAACACGTGCAAACGAGCTCATGCACAAAACACATGGCACAAAGAAATTGCCAAAGCGCCAGCTAGCATTAAGTACCAGTTACAGCGACTGCATAATGTTAAGAATGAAATTACCGTTACGCAGTCAGGCATTGTTCTAAGAGACAATCGCATTGTCATACCATCTACATTGAGAAAACGCATAGTGCAACTTGCGCAGGATGGACATCAAGGGATTGTCCCGAACCAAGCAACTGCTAAGACAAAAAGTTTGGTTTCCCGGGATAGATGCATTTGTAGAGATATGATCAAAACATGTATTCCTGTCAGGCAACATATGTCCCCCACCAACAACCACCCCTAAACATGTCCCCACTTCCTGAATCACCATGGTCAGAACTTAGTGCAGATTTCAAAGAGCTAGGACAGAACAAAGGATATCTCCTAGTAGTAGTTGATGACTAACAGCCGGTACCCTGTGATAGAATTGTAACCTCGACTTCATCTAAGGCTGTCCTCCCGAAACTTGACCAAATATTTTCCATGTTTTGCATTCCACGAGTACTCAGGACGGATAATGGCCCACCCTTTAACAGTCAGGACTTTGCTCAGTTTGCCGATCATTTAGGCTTTAAACACCGCAAGATTCATGCCAAGGTGGCCACAAGCTAATGGGATCGCAGAAAGGCTAATGAAAACCATCAAGAAAGTCTATCAAACAGCTCGCATGGAACACAAAAATGGACATCAAGCACTACATGAGTTCCTTCGCAATTACAGAGCAACTGTCCATCCTTCCACTGGAATGCCACCATCATCATTGCTCTTTCAGTACGATGTGCGAACCAGACTCCCAGACATTTCCCACTCCACTGTATCTAATCAAGACCAGAAACAAGACAGCACGACGCAGCTGCAAAGCAGCGAATGAAGTCGAAAGCAGAAGGAAATCGCAATATCCAGTCACCCAACATTGAAGTCGGAGAAAGAGTTTTACTCAAGCGAGATGGACTTGTTCCGAATGACGTGGCACCATATGACCCTATTCCTTATACCGTAACCTCAGTCAATGGCAGCATGGTTACTGCCAAAGACAAGATAGGACAATTACACGGCACATTTCATTCTTCAAGCCTATATCACTTGATGCAGCCACTGATAGTACAGAAAGCAAGGTCATGATTGATCTAGATTTTGAGGACACTCAGACTCAACCGCAGCTTCCTTCTCAGCGGTCAAGTAGTCGTGTCCGTAAACCACCCAGATATTTAAGAGATTATGTTCTAGACTAGGGAACCGAATGGTGAAGATTCGGGTGAGGATGAAGTACTGGTGACCTCTCTCCTCAGTTTAGGGTAGGAAACCGAATGGTAAAGATTCGGGTGAGAGTGAAGTACTAGTGACCTCTCCTCTCAGGCACAATGTCACTGGTAGAATTAGAAAGTCCACATAACATGCAAGTTATTTGAACCAGTGTTTGATACTTTGATTTTAATTATGCCATAATGAACTGTAAATATTCAAATTCTCTTACTGACAGTTTCATTACCAGTTTGTCAAAGCATTTATAAATTCCTAGCACTACATGAAAGTTACTTACCTTGTTTGTAATCTCGAGATTGCTCCAGAAGTTTAATCCTGACTAAGTCATATCTTTCATTACTATTTTCCTTTAATCTAAAAGATGGGAGGGATGTCGTGTTGTAAGAACGACTGCACCAGTCTAATTGTATTGACCTTTGACCAGAACCCGTGAAGCATGGAACGTAACAACAATAAATAATCAGTTCAATTGTAAAGTCCTTTCTTCGTAATCTTTATTTATATGTGGATGTTTGCTTAGAACATTACATGTGGTAGAATCTAATTGTGCTGGGCTCGTTTGGTGTTGGTTGTCTCTTTGTTTTCAGTTAAGGTTGTATGGACTTCAGGGCATCTTATGGGGCCTTAGCCCTCCTTTGCCCTTTAACCTGTTATGTTATGTTTTGTTCGTAATAGTTATGTTCAAAACGTCTTTAGACGTATATGTTCGTACTCCTAGGTAACACATTCGTGTCGGTGTCATGGTGTCGTTAAACCCCACCTAACTAACTAACCTAGGTAAAAAAGATGACATTTGCAAGAGTTGGCTGATTTTTCAAAGCAATTTTTTTTTTTTTGGGGGGGGGGGGGACTGCCTATCACCTTTAAAGGAGGTGGGAGGGAATCTGATTTGGCGCGATGTGGGGAATGAACTTGATTTGACTCTCCATTACAGCATATAGGCTTCTTACACACAGTGAAGCAATCAAGAGGGCAAACTACTGTAGGGCCACGTTCGGACGTTCCATCGGGCCATAAACTTGAAGGTGAGCCGGAAGCGTTATTTTTTTTCCCAGGACGAACGTGGGCAAAGCGAGTTTTCAAAAAATTTTAAATTTGTTTCAAAATGAAGGTTAGGGTTAAATTTAAGGTTAGGGTTACGTAAATAGGGGTTATTTGGCCCGTTCTTTCATAATCCTACGTAAGAATTACAAAAAAATGGGTCGAAAAGCTGTCATTTTGGAATTAGAGATGTGGCCTATTTCCAAGAAGCTGATTGGTCCATTGGCCAGATTTTCCCTGACTCGTCCTGGGAAAAAAACTACGCGAGCCGGAACAATGTCAGTAAAAACATCCTCCAAAATATACTGTATTTATACTAAATGTAGCACCGGTTTGCAATCAAGAGCATCACTGTAAAAAATGATTAACACTTTTTGTAACAAATAATAAACGCGTCTTGGCGTTTATGTAACCGAAAAACCACTAGTAAAATACATAAGTAAATTAAACGTCTAAAACTCCAACTTTAACACATTGACACCACTTTAACGCCATCTCGTAAACAGTTTATGTGTTTATTTCATGATTTCTGTAAACATCATGTTGTTTTTAATAAAGAAAAATTAACATATATATCAAACATATAAACGTTTTTTTCCGAGTGTACTCTAATTGACGTCATTATCTCTATCATGTGTTAATATTCGTTCAGTCATTTATTGTGCTTATCCATTTTGTTGTTCGTTTTCTAATTCTTAAACGCCATAATGTGATAAAAAAAAATGAAGACGTCTCTTTTTACAGTGATGAGACTGCAAATTGTCTCAACTCAGAACTATTCTGGTTGATTTGTGATGTAGGGTACGATTCCCTGCCATACTGTTTAGTTAACTTTTTATCCCAATTTCCGTGTCAGAACATAAATATTGCACATCAAGCACATACGCAGTGGGAGTGTGGACGAACCTCCCATCATTCCGTCAATGACTATGATCTGCATAAAATCGTGCAAAATTGTATTATGAAAGTATTTAGGGTTCTAATAGTCTTCCATATGACGTTCATAAAATCTTGAAAAACCGAAATCATTCTGAGATACTTCTTCTGTAGATAAAGGTTCCTTAATTATTGTTGTTGGCCGGCCCGGCACACTTTTACAGAGAAAATTTCACGGTCCAAAGAAAGAAAGAGAAAGATAAGAAAAGGCAGAAGCAGGCCCATAGTCAAGGGGGGGGGGGGTTGGGGGGCGAAGCCCCCAGAAATGTTTTTGGCTCCCGTAGAGAGTTTGAATCTAACCATTGACTTAATACATTTGTACACATTTGCCCCCCCCCCTGAAAAAATTTTGGCCCCCTGGAAAAATTTTTGCCCCCCCCCCCCTACAGTACCTTGTCTGGCTACGGGCCTGGGCAGAAGAAGAAAAATACACAGGACACAGACCACAGTGTGTGTCAAGGGGCAATGCCTCGATGAAGGCCCCAGAAGAACTTTGCATTTACTCAATTTTCTTAATCAGGATGACTCTTTTCATTGTCTAAATGGCATTGGGTGCGTTCTGTATGCAAGTGGTAGGATTAGCCGGGCCCCGACTTGGAGAGTTCATGACTTGGAGAGTGACATGATGATACTGAGAGGAGCGCCAGCACCAGTTGGCGTGCAACGAAACTTTGCCCAAAATGTCGGAAACTTTGGCCACCTAAAAATTTCTTGCAACGATGGTCATGGAATACACAGTCAGACAGTGATCACTTGCTTAAAACAATTCCGAAGCATTTACCGTAGATGCAATTATGACGTTATGTTGTAACTATGCGCATGCGTCTATGTGAACTTCACGTTGTCGGTGTAATTCTACACCGGGAGTCGCTCGTTTTGGCGTTGTGGCTAGAACGGCAACGAGAGGCAGCATATGACGTCATATAATTTTGTTGTCATGCCGATCGTTGCATTAGAAACTTAAAATACGCGTTGCACACATATCATAAATTCATCGCCGTCCATTATATCAGTTAAATAACCATAGCAATTGCTTCACGAACTCGATGAAGGTTTGCCACTCTCCAACTTAGGCTTACATAAGGAGTAAGTTTGACTTATACTTCCCGCTAAATACTGTTACCATTAACAGATCGGTTTGCGCGTCTGCTACTCAAACGAAGTTCGAATATCACCACGAGACTTTCATGCCGCGTCGAAGAAATCTAAAGCGCAATAGTTCCAGGGCGCGGACGTCATTCCGACGACGTGAACTGTGGGTTAAAACGCCGCGTCGCCCTGGCCACGTCGTGTAATCTAAAGCTCCCTATTACAAGCATAGATTCCAAACTTAAAATGGCGCGCTGACTCCCCATGGAGGCCAATATATCGGGGCGCCTAATTTTTTTTCCCACGAGGTTATGGGCAAATCTGATTTTGAATTTTTTTTCAAATTTGTTTCTTAATCATGGTTGGGGTTATTTCTAAGGTTAGGGTTACGTGGACTGGGGTTATTTGGCCTGTTCTTTCATAATCTGGCGTCAGAATTACAAAAAAATGGTTCAAAAGCTGTCATTTTGGAATTAGGGGTGTGGCCTATTTCCAAGACGCTGATTGGTCCATTGGCGTGATTTGCCCATAACCTCGTGGGAAAAAAAATTGCGCTATCGGGGCGGAAGTGCTGATCACTGTTCAGTCGTTTTGAAAACAAACAGGCAAATGAATGTTTTACAAAAGTATTAGTACTTGTTATTTCGGAATGTTGTTGACTGAAGAAGTACGACGCCTCAATGAATTCCACTTAAACAAGAATGACTTATTTCTTCAACGCGGCATTCCACGTATTTACACTTAAACATGAACGCACAATGACTGGTTTTTCAAGTTCATGGACATTCATTGGTCAGTTTCTATGGTTTCTTCAAGTGACGGACTTTTACATGCGCGTTCAATTACTTACGCGCTCACAACGGGAAAGCAACTAGCGCGTTTGTTTCCAGAGCGCGCAGAACTGTGCGTCAAGTATTCCCGATAATACACAGAGAAATGTATTCTGCGTGTATAGAACGCGTTGTAAAAGTGCACACACGCTAACCTCTTTCAACAATGAAATTTTCTGTGACGCGTCCTTATTTTTGTACGCAGATCACGGAATATAACGGCGCGCATGTCAAGTTAACACTTCCGCCCCAATATATAGAGGGACTTCATGTGACGTCACGCGCGTTGGATTCCCAGGCACTGAAGGGCAAAACTCACACTCAGTTAGCGTATTTACAGCACACGCACACGGCATAACTATAGATACTACTGTGACACAATGGACGCGTGCCCGTCAAAACAAAAAAGACGCGCGATCTTGCCCTTCAAAATTGCGTCTAGTTGGTTAAAGTCACGTGACTGAAATCCCTCTATACTGAGCGTAACAGTGTAGGTATAGAGCTTATTCACCTACGTCACGTTTCTCTATTTTTCCATCCAAGCCAGAGAAATCCTAAGCTTGAAAGTTAACTTTGTGGTCGCCCTGGCAGTACGCGGTCTCCCCGCTGAGCATGGGCTAGTTTCCATGAACGCTCACTTGAAAACAGCGCGTTACTCATTCAGGAGAATATACACAGTCGGTT